>CM072099.1:30502415-31702415 GCA_036850905.1 Luffa acutangula
TCAATTTATAATTACTGAAAATCTCATTGTTTTAATGTGCCCATAGCGTAGAGCACGGAACAACGATTCCAACGCCTCTTGAATCGCTCAAATTGGAGCTAAAACGAAGAAGTTATAGCCGAAACAAGTTTCAACGAAAAATACTCGTGCTGATGACGTGGCGGCTGAGTCAGCATCAAATTGACCATTCCGACGCTGACACGTGGATCAATCAAAGAGTGACACATGGGCTGGTTATTTAAATAAATATATTTTATATATATTTCATGTGTCAAACGATTATAAAATTAAAAAAAAATAATAAAAAAGGTGCATTTAATGGTTTTTACCGTTACTCACACCACAGACATATATTTTAATTAAAAAAAATCAAAATCAAAATCATATTTGGTTTTCAAAAAGTGCCCTTACTAACACATATATATTTATATATATGTATATATTATTTTATTATTATTAATATTATTATTTTATATATTTTAAATGTTTTGAAATTTAATTTCTTTTAATTTCAACCATTCAATTTTTAATGATTAAGATCCAATGGCTAAAAATTAAACTTGATTTCTTCTACAATATTTCCTCCTCTATTTAAACTCAATTTACTCCAAATTTACCATAACAATAATTTCTCTCAAAATTCTCTCCAATTTCTCTACATGTTTCTTCTCTCCAATTCTTCAATGTTTCCTTAAATTTTTTGTGAGAGTTTTATTTTGAGAGATTATTGTGCTATTCAATTTTATTTTTCTTAGCCATTTGAGGGCATTAATTTGTAAGATTTTTTCTTACAAATTTGTGAGCAAAAAATTTGTATATCCACTCTTTGAGAGAGTTTGTAATATTGTATTCAAATTCCAAATTCATTGTAAGGGTTGCTCTTGAGCCCGAAAAAGAGCGGTTGTAACGGTTTGATCCTAAACCGTGGAAAGGATTGGGTTTGTTCTTGCTCCCGGAAAAAGAACATTGTACCGGTTGGACTCTAAGTCGTGGAAAGAGTCGTGTTCTTCAATCGAATACCCAATAGGAGCTTGGGGAGTGGAGTAGGCCGTTTGCCGAACCACTATAAATTTCCAATATTGTTTTTTCTAACCCTCTACTATTTAATTTTTGCAATTAATGTTCTTTATCATATATTGCATGAAATTAATTGTTAATATTTGTTCTTCATGCTTATGAACAATATTTACATTGAAATTATTTATGGTACTTGAAACATATTTCTAATTTGTTGATCAATTTGTGTTAAAATTAATTATTTGTAAAAAGTTTACTTATTTGTTTCAATTGGGCCCACCGAAGTAAAATGTTTATAAAATTTCATTAAACCCTATTCACCCCCCTCTAGGGTTGTCATACCGATCCAATAGAATGGTGTCTGACCTCGTCAGGATGGTGGGTAAAGAAAGGATTGGGAAATACAGGGACCGTATTCGTGTTGCAACAGAGAAAGTCAACAAGCTTTGAGAAACTTGAGCAGTTTCAGGTGTAGAATGGAACCTTCAAGAGGCTGAGGAGAAACTTGAATTTATTTTGCTTGAAGAGGAGGTGTACTGGAAGTAGAGATCCCGCGAGCACTGGTTGAAATGAGGTGATAGAAACACTCGACGATTTCATTCTCAGGCTTCATATAAGAGGAAGTGAAACTCTATTTGTGGCCTTGAGGACAATTGTGGAATATGGCAGGAAGACCTGAGGAGTATTATTAAGTTGATCTCAAGTTATTTTGAGCATATTTATATATTGAACTGCCCTTCGATAAATGATATTGCTATAGTTTTTTTGGTGTCTCTACGACCGTAACAGAGGAGATGAATAGACCTGCTCGGACCTTTTCACAAGGAGGAGATTTTGGTAGCACTGGGCAAATCCATCCCAATAAGGCCCTAGGGCCTGATGGGATGTCAGAAGCTTTCTATAGACAGTTTTGGGATATTGTTGGGGCAGATGTGATAAGGTGTTGTCTGAAGGTCTTGAATGCTAATGTAGCACCAGGCCCGTTGAATGAGACTATGATAGTGTTGATCCCAAAGGTCAAAAATCCCTGACGAGTATTTGAATATCGTCCCATCTACTTGTGTAATGTGGCATATAAGCTGATATTGAAAGTGTTGGTAAACAGAATGAAGGGAATCCTGAACAATCTGATTGATGGAGAGATTGTCGAGGCCTCTCGGTCAAATAAAATTTATAACCGGCTATCGAGCTACTTTGCAGTAGTAACGGGTGGGTCGTCCACTGGGAAGGGGATTTCCTATCTAAAATTGGGTCACACAAATGAGGGATTTTGAAAAAGGGAATTGCCACAAAAACAAATAAATGATGGGAATAGTAAAATGGCCGATGAAAGTAAATATCATGCAAAAATAAACAAAAACAGGAAATTGGATAAAAACAATCAGATAAATGAAGGATGGATTCTGGGGTTTTACTAAATCGATTAAATATTTGGTTTCATCGTTTACTCTAAAGATAAATTAAATTGAATTATTATGAACCCGATATGCTTCTTGGTAGATTGGATTCTGCATCCTCCTTACCTGTTAATCGATCAACTAACCCATTAGCTCGCGTGATTAATTAATTAATTAATATTGATTTTCGCCGCTACCCCTCATGTTTTAGACCGCTAGCCCACGAATCTATGTCTAATTAATCGAATAGATAACCCATTAGCCCAAATGATTACCTAGCGAATTAATCACATTACGTCTAAGGGTCCAAAATTACTAAATTAAATTAAGAAGATAGATTCCCTAATCAATTTAGCAATTTCTCTATGCAACCTAGGCCCTATCAAGCAAGCTATGCAAGTTCGTATAGAGACAAGAAAAGAACATGATTCAGACCTATTGGCTATCACAAATAATAGATAGATCATTTAAGAAAGCATTCGAAAACGATGATTTAATAAGGTAAACATAGATGAACACAATGATTCAGTAGAATACAATAGAAAAAAATAGCAAACACAGCAAAAAACAACGTTAATCTATTCAGTTACATCCCAAGAATCCAACGAAGAAGAATTTACGCTACCATAATTGGAGAAAACAATACAAAAATATCCAAGAAATACATCCTAAACAGTCTAAGAATCAAAGAAAGAACAAAAGAACGAGAGAAAATGAGCTTGAGAAGCAAAAACAATCGAAAATTCTAACCTAACGGCGACCTAAGACATAACCTAGGTTTTATAATAATCGACGTCGCATCGAGACACTAGAATGCAATGTTTCAACACTACACGTTCTGTAATCCGTGCGTTTTTGTGGCGGCGTCGAGACGCTAGGGTCAACATCTCAAAGATGCCCTATTCTCCACAATTTTGCCTTCTTTTCTTTGTTTAGTTCCAACTTGCTTCCTCTAGGACTCGAACCTTTGACTTCTTGGCACTCCTTTTTTAGGCTTGCTTCAATCAGCTCGGATCTTCTCACCTCCTCGTCATTCGTGAACTTCGAGGTGGCTAAAAAATGCTCCAATTAGCCCGAATTAGCACCAATTCGTGTGGTTTGCTCCCAATGTCACCAATGCTCGAATTACATGAAAATAAAACATTTAAACCATAAAATAATTCTAACAAGATTAGATTAGAAGTAATAAGATAACACGAATTAGGTGCTATCAAATACCCCCAACCTAAATCTTGCTAGTCCTCGAGCAAGGCAAACAAACCAAAGGACAAATTGTATATAAATGTGGCAATGCAATTCAATCATCAAAGCTCAAAAATTCGAAAACTGAAGCAATCAAGAGACATGCACATGAGACCCAATGGGGAGACAAATCAAAAGTTTTCAATGACAATCTTGCACAGGAGAGTTCCATCCCACCTAAAGAGGACTCTATGTTGGGTTTTATGCCCTAAAACTCGTAGATAGTGAATGTAATCGTTGACCGGATATTAATGAAATAATATTGATATATTTTTCCATTAAATGTTATTAGTTATTTTATACTTGTCTTTGCCTAAAAATAACCCTAATCCAATAAACTAGACATCCTAGGTTGTAATATGAGTCTTGAACTATATATAGCGACATATGGGATCATTGTTCAAGAAACAACCTAAAGGGTCTATAGTATAGGGATAAGACTGGGTGCCTTATCCTGGTGACACTATGGATACGACCCACTTTGTATTTGATACAAACGCTATGATCCAACGCGTTCGTGTAGGAGACATGCGAGTGGGAGTATCCTATGCAATGAGTTTGCATAAGACCGGACCGCGAAATAGTAACCACTAGTTATAAACCCGTTAACTAGTTGGTATTCTATTTCACTAGGACGACCTAGACAACTTAGTCTTAATCCTGAGTTGATTATGGACTCCTGCTCATGAGAGATTGTCCTTTGATTTGCATGGGTGAGAGTGGCCAATATGCCGACTCAATAAGCCTACCATTTTAGGGACAAGACCGAATGGGGAGCTGGGAACATAATCGTACAAGATGGAATTCACTCCTTCCCGACTTTAGGGAAGCAGATGAGTGTTCCCTTAAGTGGTAACTCCGAGTCTTGAACAAAGGGCCATACCCTCTCAATGGCACGGGAGGGTTTTCTGTTTGATGGTTGGACCACAAACTGGTTGTTCATTAGAGGAGAACTGGTACTTAAGGAAATAGAAGTAACCCAAGGGTAAAACGGTAATTTGACCCAGCTGGTGTTACGGACACTCGTGAAGGACTAACTAGTCGATATTGGTCTAGATCCATGGACACAGAAAATATGTCTGCAGTGAGAAGAGTGCAATTGTGAGTCTATAGTGGAATGTACACACAGTTAACGAATATTGATTAATGTGGTTAATGAGTTTGACCAATTAATCTCACATCGTTGGAGCTTCTGATCTGCAGGTCCATTAGGTCCCACTGGTAGCTCATAAAGTAATTTGAGGCAACTAAGTAATAAATGTAAAGTGAAAATGTTCAATTTACTAAGGGAAACAATATAATATATATTGATATATTATTATGAGAGAAATTAATATTTGAAGAAATTCAAATATAAATTTGAGTCACATTAAATTTATGGAAGTTTGAAAGAGTTCAAATAATGAATTAATTAATTTTAAGGCCTAAAATATATTTGGGCAAATTAATTAATTCAAGGCCGGAAATTAAATATGTGATATTTAATTGGTGGTTAATTAATTAAAGAATTCATTAACCGGGAATTAATCAATTATGGAAATAATTAATCACTTAAGGAAGTGATTAATCATTTATGGAAATGATCTAATCACTTATGGAAGTAATTAGTCATTTATGGAAAAGATTAATCAATTATGGAAATGATTGGTCATGGATTGATTAAATAAGGAATAAGATTGAATCAATTTTGGAAAAGATTGATTTAATTGAATATTTTATTCATGGTCTCTCTTCTATAAATAGAACACTAGACCTAATTGGTTAAGTACTCTCATCTTGCTCTTAGACTCTCAAGACAAGACCTAGAATTCTCATTAGCCTCCCTTTTAGAGAAAGACTCCCACAACTCTTTTGCCTCCTAGACTTAGAGACATACCGGTGTAACCTCTGTGGTTATTGTGTCAATCAAGAAGAAATTTCCAGCGATTAAAAGACAAGGAGGCTGCTGCGTTTTTGTCTGTTGGAGCGTCGTTGGCGAAGAATGGTCAAGTCTATAACGAATGTTTGTAACGGTTCTTTCCCGTTTCTTTAGAAAAGCATGAAAATACATTAGATTTAATTTTCAAGCATGTTTATATCTATTTTCCAGCAACTTTAAAGTATGTTTAAAGTTTATTTGAGTTTTTCGTAACGACATTTTAATGTTAATTAATATACGGCGTAAGGTCCAATCGATGCGCTTCCGGTGTGTAAGGGCTTTTATCACCTTCACTCTACTAACCCGAGATTGGTTTATTAAACTCTCATTCCATCTTTCCCCTACACTGGCACTAAGGTCTCGCTAAAAAGTCTAAATGGAACAAATTAGGTTGCTTAGTATTTGCTTAGGTGTCTTAGTAAGGAATTCTTTTTTTCTTTCTTTTGCATTCTTTTTAGGGCAGGGCATGACGGGACTTGTCAAGGGTCCTAATCAAATAAATTTGTATCCACGACACCAAACTACTTTTGTAGTAAAAACGATCAGGGTCGAACACTGGGAAGGGAGTTCTAATGGAATCTAGGTTCTTGCACAAACACGAATAGGGGGTTTTTGGAGATGAAAATTTTGGAAAAATAAAAAGCGGGAAATATAAAGATGCAAAAATAGGAAATCAGGATGAAAATCAATGAAAGAAGGATTGTTGAACTTGGTGTTTCCTACTGAACCATTTATGAAAATCAATGAAAGAGGGAGATACTTTTGTACCCTATTGAAATCTAGCCCTTTAAACTACTGGAACACGAATTGGTGGCCGAAACGTCAAGGTGTCTCTAGTTGAATCTCTCAATCGACTTTCTTTTCCTTGAGGCGTTTGGTCTCCTTTTATAGGTCTATAGGGCAAGGAGTGTTGTTGAGTTCAATGTGCCAATCCAGATCCACATTCACCTCCAAGAATCAAGGAATCAAATCAGAATTTCAATCAGCTCCTTAAATTACGCTAGTTCTGTCTACTGGAGCTTTGTGAACGCAAAGATAGCAGACTAATGTGATCTCAAATAACTGGATTTCCAGATTCTGCACAAAAGCAATTATTATTCTTCACAAATTCTTACCAAAATTGGCTCTAATCACACGGAATATCGTTCAATCCAGAATTTTATCCTAAAATCACGCTCTTTACTGAAATTAATTCGAATATGCTCAAATAATATAATAATATATCCACAATTTTCATAATACAAACAATAAACTCATGTTTTAAAGGCTAAATAACACTCATAAATAAATGTTATCACCTGCTAAAGGAGTGTACAAGACACTAGCGGAAGCGATTTGGATCGAAAGCACACAAATTTCTTTTAATTTTAGAAACCAAAGTATGCATTTCATAAACCGAAAAACAAAGGAAGTTTGATTACCAACCTTTTGGACCGAATTAAGCTTCTCCTTTGGTGTTTTCTTCTCACGAACGAGCTTTGGACTACCACCGTGATCTTTCCCGCTAATCTCTGGTCTTAGAACGTGTTGTGGGACACAAATTTGTGATGAAATGTTTTAGAGAAGGGAAGAGAGTTTTGAGAGAAAATTATGTGTTTCCAGCAAACATCATCATCTCTCTCTTTGAGTTCAAGTCTTTTTAAACCATGAATCCATACTGATGGCTGCATTTCATGGAGACAACAAGCAAGAGAGGTGTTTCCAAATGGGATTAGGTGGCTTTGCCATACAATTTGCCTCCTCATTTTAACTAAAATGAAATGCAAATAAAAACCCATAAAATACAAGACTTTCTTGTATTAAAAAATTGTTTTAATTAAATTAAAATTCAAAATTAATCAAAAATTAATTTTAAATAAACTTAATTAAATTATTTAATTGAACACTTTTAATTAATTATAATTTAATATCAAATATTAAACATTTGCACCTAATCTCAGTTTCTCTCAAAAACCAATTTCTCGAACATGAATCCCTATTCATGTGTATTATATTTAAATCATTCTTCAAACTCTCTTAAATATAGTTTAATCCATGATTAAACTATTATGTTAAATATATCAAATATGATTAACGGTAACTCTCTGAATCACATTTGAACGATTCAAATACTCTCATCACTTTGTTCTAAGGTTTATTTCGTACGAGCTAGCATGGGGAACTAATAGACCTACAGATCATGGGCTCCAACGATCCGAGATTAATTGACTAAACTTTTTTAACCTAGTTAACCAACATTTGTTAACTACCGGGACACTCCACTATAGCCCGATAGTTGAACTTCCCTCACTGTAGATATATTTTTGTCCACTTGATATAACCATGATTAGTAAGTCGACCCTTCACAGGTTGTTCGTAACTACAACTGGGTCAAATGCCTATTTTACCCTTGAAGTTACATCTAGTTCCTTAAGTCCCCATTGAGTCCATAATGAACAATTGGTTTGTGGTCCGACCACTAAACCTAATACCTCTCGAGCCAATGAGAGGGTGAGATCCCTTTGTTCAAGTCCCGGAGTTAGCACTTAAGGAAACAACCTCTATACTATCCCTAAATTGGGTAGGAGTGAATTCCGTCTAGCAGGACTATGTCCCCAACTATCTACCCGGTCTTATCCCCAAAATGGTACGCTTATTGAGTCGACAATGTTGAGCCACTCTCACTTATGCCAAGCAAAGAGCAATCTCGAATAAACAGGAGTTCATAGTTAGCTCAAGATTAAGATCAAATTACCTAGGTTATCGCACTAAGATAAGTCAGTTTCAACAGTAAACGACGTTATAAAAGAAATTGACTTATTTCTTGGTCCTGGTCTTATACAACTTCATTGCAAAGGATGCCCCCACTCACATGTCTCTACATGAACGATTCAGGATCACATCATTTGCACTTTATACAAAGTGGGTCGCGTCACATAGTGTTCCTAGGATAAGGTACCCTAGCCTTATCCCTATACATTATAGACTATTTATGCTATTACTTGAACTTGATCCACTTTTATGTCATTGCATAAAGTTCAAGTATTCATATCATATAGCCATGGATGTTAGCTTATTGGATTTGGGTTATTCAACGTACAATTCACTTATTTAATAACGTAAGTGAACAAAAACTCGACTATGACTTTATCGAACAAGTATACTACTATTTGTTTGATTCACTATCTATGAGTTTTAGGGCATCAACCCCAGTACCTGCGTCACAGGTGCTAGCTGTGCAGGTATCTAACCGATGAGCTAATTGCCAGCCTATGGGTCCTAGGAGGGTCTGTCTGTTCTGGAAGTGCTTGTCCTCTACAACCTTGACCTCGTCCTCGTCCTACTGAACCTCTTCTTCGTGGAATCATTGTCTAGTATGTACGAGTTAACTATTGGTTAAGCTAAAATCTTTCATGCTAATGGTAATGAGGATAAATTCAAATTAAACCCAAGTAACTCCAATTTACTTAATCATGCTTTCATATGTCACATGGATTAATAATTATAATAAACTTTCCTACTTGGTACTAACATACTTGGTGGTGACTAATCATGTTCTGTTGTAAAAATCTGATGCTTACAGTGTAAGTGCATGTTTGAGAGTGATTTTGAAAGGGTTAAAATCACTTTTAACATGTTCAAAATCAGCTCAAAACATACATTTAATTATTCAAAAATCAATTTCATGTTTTATTTTACACTTTTAAACTTGATTTTCATATAAAAAAATTGACTTTAAATTATTAAAAGCATGTTTTGGAGTGATTTTAAATATGTCAAAAGTGATTTCAACAAATTCAAAATCACTCCCAAACATACAATAAGCCTAGTCTATAGAATCTAACAACTGGGCTCTGATATCAACTGTAATGACCCAACTTAAAAGGGCTACATACGTGGGGGTTCGCTGCTACATAAACATAAATCAAATTGAGAAATTATGCCTAATTTAATAAATCTTTATATCTAAATCACATATATTTAGTATTCATTTACCAAAAATGGTATTGTTTTTCATGTTAAAATCTTAAATTTGCTAAACAATAATTTATTTTTAGTTACAACTGATTTTTCTACTAATATAGTGAACAACAACTATTTTATAGAAACTACACCAATGGAAGTTAAAGCCTTAGTTGTACATATGTAATGCTTTCAAGTAGTAACATTCCTTGGATTTGCTCAGGTCAATGGTAAATTATAGAACAAAAATAAAAAAATAAAAAATAAAAAATAATAATCATAATAATGTAAGTTGTAATAATTGTTGATAAAAACCAAATATATAATTATTGATAAAAACATAAGTTTCAAAGATTTTTAATTAACTTTTGATAAGCATGCCCATGTTTTAAAAGGTTATAATTGATATACTATTGCGGCGATCTATCGTCTTCTTTGGTGGCATCTACCAGGCGGTTGAATGACGACGATGAGGGTTTCTAGGTTCTCTCTCCTGAGATGACCTTGGAAAGAAAGGCGAATTTGTTCTGACAAAGGGGTGCGACTGTGGCTTGTCACGTACAAGGTTTCGAGTTCTTGCGATTGGTGTGGCTTTCCTGTTCCAGCGAGAGCGGCAGTTGCGGGCTCCTTTTGCGATTGGTGTTGGTTCTGTTCCGGCAAGAGGTTGTACAAGCGAGTTGTTCTTCTCGATTTGGGTGCTCTTCACGATTTGGATCCAACGTTGTGGCTCTTCACATACAGAGCGACTTTTCTATTTCGGCAAGAGTGGCGGCGACAAGGGTTTCTGGGTTCAGGCATGTGGTCCCCGAACGGTTTGTGTGTGCAGTTGGGTTTAAGGCTAGTTTTGTGTGGTTGTGTTGGGGCTGATTGCTAACTCTATTTGTTTTGGTTTTGTGTTCAATGGCATGCTCCAATAGGGTCTTATTTCGGCTAGATTCCACACTCTGAGAGTGTTGGACAGTCACCTCAAATTGTCGGATTTAGGAAATTGATGACGGTGTGATCGTTTCTGTGGTTTTGGTTGATTTGTTGGTTGATAATGGATGTTGATAGACTGTCAGACTCGGTGGAGAAAATGTACCTCATTGAGAAGGAGAATCATGTGGTTGATTTAAGGGACGATGAATTGGCTCTCACTGATGAACAAAAGCAAGTTTCTTTGGTGGTTAAATTACTGACTGACAAATTGGTGAATGTATAGTCATTCAAGACTTGGATGCCTCATATATGGAATGTAGCAGAACCTGTTGCCATTACCATTATGGGATGAAACAGTTTTTTATGTGAGTTTCAAAGTGTGAGGGAGAAAAAGTGGGTGAAAGATCTAGCTCCATGGGTTTTTGACAATGCCCTTTCGCTATTGGAGGAGCTGCGAGGAAACACAAGTGTTCAAGATCTCCCTTTTCGATTGTCTCCGTTTTGGGTTAATTTTCACAAGCTTCCTCTTGCAGGGTTCACAAAGACAAAGGCGAAGGTCCTAGGTGAGATGATGGGTGTATTTGATTGGGCAGATCTCACAGGTGAAGGGAAATTATGGGGGAAGTCACTGCAAGTTTGGGTCTTTGTGGATGTGACTCAACCCCTACCGAGGGGTGTTATGATTCGACAGAGTTCAATGGTGGAGGAGAGATGGGTGTTAGTTTCCTATGAAAAACTCCTAGACTTCTGTTACCAATGTGATTGTTTGGGACATTTGACAAAGGAATGTGATACGCTAAGAAGCACGGACACGGACACGGGATACGGACACGGACACGATAGGACACGGCGATACGTCAATTTCTGAAAACGTAGGATACGGATACGTCGAGGATACGTTATTTTTTATTATTTTTATTTAGATATATTAAAAGATTAAATCCAAAATACTTTAATTTTTTTACTAACTACTAAAAATATTTAAAATTAAAAAAACAAACAAAAAAAAAACAAAAACAAAACATGAATGGAAATTAATTTAGTTTAAAATTTCAATATACATAAAAGCCCACAAAATAAAACCTACAAACCCTAAAGCCATTAAAAGCCCACCAAATAAAGATTAAAAATCTGCAACAAAACCTAATAAAACATAAAAACCTTAATGCCTCCCCATACCCACTTAAACTGAATAAAGATTAAAAAAAAAAAAATCTGCAACAAAATACCCATTAAAAAAGCCCACCAAATAAAACCTAAAAACCCTAAAGCCTCCCCAGACCTTCCCTCGATTCTGCTTTCCCTTTCTTCTCTGATTCTCCCTCCATCTCTCCCTCTCTCTACCTCCATCCTCCAGATTAACTTTCTGACGGCGACGGCGACGGCAAAGACGGCGATGGCGACACCGAAGAGGGAGTTATTGGCTGGAGAAGAAAAAAGGTTGAGGAGGTTCGTGGGTTCAAGTTCTTTTTCTTCTTTTCTCTTCTTTTTTTTCGTAAACAGGTCAGACGTGTCCGAGCGTGTCCAATTTTAAAAAAATAATAAAAAAAGGGACACGGATTTTTGCGTGTCCGACACGTGTCTGGCGGTGTCCGAACGTATCCGTGTCCGCACGTGTCCGACACAGATTCCTCAGCCAGTTTCACGTATCCATGCTTCATAGGTGATACGGCTCCATAGAAGGGTCAAAGTGAACTTTTGTATGGACCAGGCCTCAGAGCGCCTGACTATCATCGCCCCAAGATCGGTTGGTCAAAGGGAGGGGGAGTAGCAGGCGCAGGAGGTGATTGGGGTGGTTTCGATCCGGTGAGGTCACCCTCTCCGCCAGCAGACAGTGGTCTGGATGACCTCCCACCCACTCCAGAGGTGGTAGAAATTTAATCGGTGGTGAATGCTACTACACCTAATGGCTCCCAGACTGTAGAAGCGATAGGGAAGGGGAACGACTACTAAGGCTCATTCACAGGTTGAGCATCCAATTGGAGTAGTGCAGGGAGAGCGTGGGTAGTGTGACTGGGGGATAGAAACCTGTTGGTTCCTTGTCTATGGAAAAAGGGGAGAAATAAAAAGCAGTTGTGGCTGAGGCAGTATTGTACACATGAGGGTGGTGGGACTAGGTGTCGGGGATAGTGATGGTAGGAGAGGTGGTGATGTTGAGAGGGAAAGGGAGAGGCACACTGGTTTGGTGAACGAGGGAGGGGATGGGTGGGCCGGGAGCTCCATAGTCCTATTGTGGGGGAGGCCCCCGGTACCAAGGGTGGTTTGTCATTACCCTCTTCAACTAGTCTTCGACAAAAAAAGAGGGGCCCATGGAAGAGGGCAGTGAGAGCGATGAGGCCGAGTGGCGAATCTATGACACGACTACATGAGTTTCGTGATAGTGTTGGTCAGAAACACAGGCTTGACAACCCATCTGATGATCTCCAATTGAGGGCGATTGAGGATTGCTTAAGGTTGAGAAAGAAAGTTCGAGCTAACACCTCTGTGGCATCTGTTGCTCCATCTCCAGCACCTGGGTCGCTAGGTTAATGTTTTGAGGATATTATATCGGCGGAGGTTGATACACAACCTCGCCGAAAGCCATGAAAATCTCGTAGGGATAAAAGTCCCAGCGCAGCGGAAGCACATTGAGAGGATCTCACTCCGTATATTAATTAACATTAAAAATACCAATACGAAAAGGAAAAAACGCTACTTTAATATGATATTAATTAATTGTCCAAATTAATTTTAGGCCTTAAATTAATTAATCCACATTTGAACTCTTTCAAATTCTCGTATATCCTATAAATTTAATATGAATCAAATTCATATTAATATTTGAATTTCTTCAAATATTTATTTCTCTCATAATAATTTATCAACATACATTATATTGTTTCCCTTAGTAAATTACTTAGTTGCCTCAAATTACTTTACGAGCTACCAGTGGGACCTAATGGACCTGCAAATCAGAAGCTCCAACGATGTGAGATTAATTGGTCAAACTCATTAACCAAATTAATCAATATTCGTTAACTGTGTGTACATTCCACTATAGACTCACAGTTGCACTCTTCTCACTGCAGACATATTTCTGTGTCCTTGAATATTGATCAATAACGACTAGTTAGTCCTTCACGAGTGTCCGTAACACCAGCTGGGTCAAATTACCGTTTTACCCTTGGGTTACTTCTATGTCCTTAAGTACCAGTTCTCCTCTAATTAACAACCTGTTTGTGGTCCAACCATCTAACAGAAAACCCTCTCGTGCCATTGAGAGGGTAGGGCCTTTTGTTCAAGACTCGGAGACACCACTTAAGGGAACACTCATCTGCTTCCCTAAAGTCGGGAAGGAGTGAATTCCATCTTGTGTGATTATGTTCTCAGCTCCCCACTCGGTCTTGTCCCCAAAATGATAGGCTTATTGAGTCGACATATTGGCCACTCTCACCCATACAAATCAAAGGACAATCCTTCATGAGTAGGAGTCCATAATCAACTCAGGATTAAGACTAAGTTGTCTAGGTCGTCCTAGTGAAATAAAAACCTAACTAGTTAACGGTGTTATAACCAATGGTCACTATTTTGTGGTTCGATCTTATGCAAACTCATTGCATAGGCTAATCCCACTTGCATGTCTCCTACACGAACGCGTTGGATCATGGCGTTTGTATCAAATACAAAGTGGGTAGTATCCATAGGATTACCAGGATAAGGCACCCAATCTTATCCCTATACTATAGACCCTTTAGGTTGTATCTTGAACAATGATTCCCAAATGTCTCCACATACAGTTCAAGACTTATACTACAGCCTAGGATGTCTAGTTTATTGGATTAGAGTTATTTAGGCAAAGACAAACATAATATAACTAACAACAATTAATGGAAAAATACATCAATATTATTTCATTAATATTCGGTCAACCGTTACATTCATTATCTACGAGTTTTAGGGCATAAAACCCAACAAATTTTATGTTGGAATGTTCATGGACTAGGTAACCCTCGAACATTCCGTGCCTTGTGCCATGTGGCACGCTCTAGTTTACCTGATTTAATTTTTCTGTCTGAGACTAAATATAATGACGACATGAGTAATAAAGTGAAGAATTGTTTGAAATATGATTGTTGTTTTACCGTGCCGAGTTGTGGAAAAAGTGGGGGGTAGTGCTGGTACGTAATAGTGAATAAAATGCTAATGTTTTGTCCTATTCTACAGGGCATATTGATGTTATGATCAAGGTAGTTTCTGTTGATTGGCGATTCACGGGGTTCTATGGAAATCCAGTCACGACACTCCGACCTACCTTGATATGAATTCTGCCAATAAAGAATTCCAATAGAGTTGAAGGTATTGATTTCAATTACTTTATGTGTAGAAGAGCTTCAAGATGGAATGCATTAAATGCACTCCAGGTTCATGAAAGCTGCACTTAATGCAAATCAAGCATCAATTAATGGAACTATGCTTTACGCTACTTCAAAAGGAAGCTTCATTAATTCACGAAATGTTACACACAAAATGAAGATTGACCAAGACTTCAATTCTCGGATTTATGGAGTCCATCATGTAATTTTTCAGTTTTTTGAGTCTTTTCAATGTTACTTAGGTTACTTTTGTTAGTGGCTCTTTAATACATTAAAGTTAGGAAGGTTACACACTTTAAGGTGACCTAGTGGCTGAATTTAGGTTATATTTTGGAGGCTATAAAAAGCCATCTTTGATGTAACCACAAATAAGATTTGTTTTGATCATGTTTCAATGAAATTGAGTCTTTTGAGCCTAAAGGCCATGAGCAACTTTCTTTGCATATCTTGTGTTAGATTTGCATGTTAGGATCATTCAAGTAGCTTTGATTTAACTACTTGTGGAGTGATTCGAATCTCGAGTTTAGGAACAAGTTTTCTATACTCTTGATCTTGATCATCAAGGTAAATCCGTTTCTATCTTCTTCCTTGGGATGAAATCATCTTGGTTTTGGGAGTTCTATGGGTCTTGTTTGCCAGCAAGGTTTTTAGATCCAATCATCAAGGGTTTCATAACATTTGGTATCAGAGCTGCTTTGATTTCATAACATACCTCATGGCAATTACCGGTGTGCCTGAATTCTTTGTCCCGTCTCCCATGGGTTGGGGGCTTTGATAGCAAGCATAACTAGCTATTTTTCTCTGATTAATTAAGTTAGTCTTTTACAATTATTTGCCCAAATTTATGCATTTTTATGTTTTATTTGTAGGAAGTATGTGTTTGAAGCTTAATTCAACAATTGGAGTCAAATGGAGTTCAATCCTAAAATAAATAAATAAATAAATAAATAAATAAAAAATCATAGCTTCGTGACGCTATGTACACAGCGTCGCGACGCTATCTGCAGATTTTCCATAAATTCCTCTTTTCAGCTACAGATTTGGGGAGTCCAATTGGTTAGATTTTAGCCCTAATTTTGACTAGAGACCTTTAGTGGGAGCTAAAGCAAGGCCAAGGAGCGGGAATCAAGCGAGAAGACGTGGAGATCGTGACGGGGATGTGCCGGTTTCGACGGATTCGAGTTTTCCTTTCTCTTTTCCTTACCTTTTGTAGTTTTTATGGCTTTTCTTTCAATTAGTGTTTGTAGTTTAAAGACTATGAGTTGCTAGTTGTTTGTCTTAGGGATTGATGTAGTTGTTTTAGTTTGTTGGATTGATTTGTGGTATGAATATGCATTTATTTTACCTATGCAATTATGGTTAAATGCTTTCAATTACTTGATCACTAGTTGAATGATTTGAGTGTTGAATCTTGCTCGGGAGAGGGGATTTGGCCTAAGACTTACTTTATTTAATTGCATGACTAAAGGAGAAATTCTAAGTTTGTGACGGGATTTGGAATAACTTTAGAAGTTGCTTGAAGAACTAAACTCAAAGCCTTGCATGTTAATGAACTTAGATAGGGATATCAAGTTGGTTGCATGCATGAGAATCAATTATGCTCGGGAGAGATAGTTGTGATAAAAGGTTCCTAGACTTGGTAGAATAATTGCATGCTAAATTCATCCCATTAATTAATCCTCATTCTTAATCAATGAAATCAATTCCCTAAGAATCTTTCCATTTGAGTCTCCACTTTTATTTTATGTTTTTTTGTCTTAGATTTTATCTTTATCATTGAGTTTTGCTCCCTAAATAAAATTAAACAAAAGTATTCGCGATACTTAATTTGCTAGAAAACCAATCCAGAGGACGACACTTGTTTTACACGAAAACACTATATTATTACTTGACCCGTACACTTGCGGTAAGTAAATTGCGCATCAGGCTTCAACGAAATGATTGCGGACTCAGAAAAGTCGGGCGGGGGGCTCCTAGGCCTCTCTCGCAAATGCAGGCTTTAAGGGCAACGATTGATAACTCTCAATTTTGCTACAAGAGGCAATTACACTTGGGTGAAGAACCAATGGTCAGGTATCTCCACGTGGATCCATCTGGATAAATGATATATTGTTTGTAAGAATATATTTTTTCAAAGGTTTTTAGAAACATCTGGAAAGTGTATTGCATATATTTCAAAGATCATAAAATAACTTCTTGAAAAAAAATGTATATAAAAAATTTGATAGTTAAATAAACAGTAAACCGCGTATATGCAGGATCAAACCCCCACCATGGAGCAACCAAGGCAAACGCTCAGCCACTAAGCCAGGTGGCTTAAAACATTACAATGCATATAACTTTCGAACATTTTTTAGTTAACCTTTGATTAAAAAGAAAATGGTCATATCTAAGGTCATAATAAAGTATGTAATTTTCCAAAAGACTTTTAGCCAAATATGAAAGTATGATACATTTTTTCAAGGTTTCTAGAATAATCTTTAAAATTAGAATAATCTTTAAAAAACATAGACATATTTTTTAAAAATTCTGGATGAAATTTGACTAAGAAAAATTTATATATTTTCTAAAAGTTATTAATATTTGTTGATCATATAGTTAAAAAAGTAATTTTGATCATTAAACTTGCATGAAAGTAACGAATATGTAGCCTCTAAACTATAGATGGTAACAATTTAGGCCCCGTTTGATAATCATTTCGTTTTTTGTTTTTGGTTTTTGAAAATTAAACCTATAAACACTATTTTCACCCACAACTTTCTTTGTTTTATCATCTACATTATTCTCATGTTTTCAAAAACCAAGTCAAATTTTGAAAAAAAAAAAATAGTTTTCAAAAACTTATTTTTGTTTTTGAAATTTGACTAAGAACTCAAATGTCTACTTAACAAAAATGAAAACCATGGTAAAGAAATGGGGAGAAAACGAGCATAATTTTCAAAAACCAAAAACCAAAAACCAAATGGTTATCAAACGGGGTCTTAGTCTTTATAATATCAAATTTGTAACAATTTAATCTTCATCGTGAGAAATAATGTTAACATGTAATGAGATTTTTTACATATTTAAATTGATAAACTAATTAAGAATCAAATATGTTTATAAAAATTTGGAATATAATAACCATAATTTTTAGTTTTATAAGAATTATAGTTTTTTATGGAATTATTTTTTTTTAATAATTTACTAAAATTTGAAGATATTTTTATTCATTTTCGTTTATATTTGATATCAAGGAAAAAATATATATAAAGAAAACACTAAAACAAAAGAAAAATATAATAATATTATACATTTGTGAGGACGTGTCTTGTCATTCAAATGTATAGAAAATAAAAATCTAAAATACTTCCTTTAAACTAAAACAATCATTAAAACATTAATTAATATACCCTATATAAACCGAAAATAACAAATAAAAGTGCCTCCGAAAAAGACAAAAGGCAAAAATGTGATACATACATGACTATATGATACAATACATAAAAGGAAAATTAATCTCTAGCCATGAAGCCAGAAATGGATTTATGTATATTAGGTAAAATAAATAATATTCATACAAAAATATTTTCAAGTTGATGAGAGCTCGAGCCATGAGCTTGTATGGAAAATTATTCAATGAGACTGCCGCAATGTGATTCCTGAAACTTTTCAGAGATTATGAAAAGACTGTCTTCATTGGGTGAGTGTGAGAATACAATTGATCCCTATTTATACACAAGGAATAACAGAATACAAAATATAAAAAATACAAAAAATAACAAAAATGAGAAGATTATGGAATAATAACCAAAATCCATAACAAAATAACCAATATCCATAACATCCCCGCAAACGAAAGACTATCGAGGCATGAGTTTCAATTCCATTAAGGTACATTTGATAGCGAGCATAGCTAGCTATCTTTAATTATTTAATTTAGCTAGTATTTTATGATTTTTGGGTCATTTTATTGTGCTTTAATGTTTATTTTGTAGGAAATGGTTGATTGGAGCTATAGCGCAATATTGGAGTTAATCGGGTGCTCGGGACGCGAAAAGATGCAAAGGAAGGAAAAAGAATCAAGATGGAAAAAAGTCAAAATTCGGTCAAAAGGTGACTAGCGTCTCGACGCTAGTCCTTAGGTGTCTCGACGCTAGCATTCCATATCAGAACAGGCGCGTAAAGGTCACAGCGTCGAGACGCTGCGACCTTAGCGTCTCGACGATGTATAATTTCCTTTCTTGAAACGCGCGTTTTGAAGGCAGCGTCTCGACACTACGACGAAAAAACAGAATAAAGGCTTATTTTCGGCTACGTTTTAGTGGACTTCGGTTTGGGACCATTGGGAGCCGCAAACAGGGCAGAACAGAGCACTTGGAGGCTGAAAACAAAGGGAGGAATTTGGAAATCAACCCATTCTTCGTGGGGATCGAGACGGGGACGTCGGATTCGGCCTACATTGAGTTTTCTTTTCCCTTTCCTTACTTTAGTTAGATTTTTATGGCTTTTACATGTTTAGTTGAGCTTGTAATTTTGATCATGAGTAGCTAAACTTGTAAGCTTAGGGATTGATGTAGTTGATTGTGTTTATGGATTGATTTATGGTTTAAGTTGTGCAATGTTATTATTTTTGTAATCTTGATTTAATGCTTTCAATTAATTGGCCATTAGTTGGATGATTTAAGTTTCAATCTAGCTCGGGAGAGAGGATTTGATTAAGACTTACTCAAGATTGCATGACTAAAGTTTATTTTCTAATTCGTGACGGTTTTAGATTACCTTTAGAATTGGTTAAAAGATCTCATTGCCCTGCATAATTAATAAACTTAGATAGGGATATCAAGTTGGTTAATTTGCATGAGAATCAATTATACTCGGGAGAGGTAGTTGTGATTAAAGGGTCTTTGGCTCATAATTTCATTGTGCATAATAACTCATTCTTTAAAATCAATCTTAAACTAAATCGGCGAAATCAATTCCCTAAGTAGTTTTCCCAATTGAATTTCCATTCTTTTTACTTGCTTTAATTTGGTTTTATTATCATTCATTCATCACTTTTTGATCCCTAAATAAAATTGGGCAAGATAATTCACAATACTTGATTTGCTTAAAAATCCAATCCAGAGGACGACATTCGAATTTACTTTCATTATATTATTACTTGACCCGTGCGCTTGCGGTAGGAAAAGTCCACATCAAGTTTTTGGTGCCGTTGCCGGGGATTGGCACATTTAGCTAGATTGATATTGTGAAAAAATTGTTTGATCTTAATTTAGGGTGTATTTTTACTTTTTTAGTTGATTGCATTTTTTTCCTTATTTGTTTTGCTTTCCATATTTGATTTTCTAGGTTAGTTTTTCTTTTAGTTGTGTAATATTTTCCTTATTTTTTCTTGTTTTTCCTTTTCTAGATTAGTTTCCTTATTTGTGTTTTGCCATATTTATTTTTGCACTCCATATTAGGCTATTTTGTTTCCTTTTCTAGATTATATTTTCCATATTTAGATTAGTTGTTTTCTTTTCTTTGTTGCTTTCCATAATTATTTTCTTTCCTTTTTAGGGTAGTTTTGTTTGTTTATGCGTAGGAATAAAGATTTAATTTTAGCACCTTTGGATCCCGAGATAGAAAGAACCATCCATAGGCTTCGAAGGGAGAATAGAGAAAACGTTCAAATGGCTGACCAAAATCCACCTGAGGAGCCTAGGCCTATTAGAGATTATTTTCAGCCTGTGTTTCAGGGGCAACAGTCGGGGATTGTCTATGCACCGATTAATGCCAACAACTTTGAGCTGAAGACCAGCCTCATTCAGATGGCTCGAGACTGTGCATACAGAGGATCGCCCACCGAGGATCCAAATTCTCATCTTAAATCATTCTTGGACATTTGTGGGACGGTAAAGATTAATGGAGTCTCTGAGGATGCTATTCGCTTACGTCTATTTCCCTTTTCTTCGCAGGATAAAGCACGAGATTGGTTGCAGTCTATTACCCATGGGAGCATCACCACTTGGGATGCTTTGGTTCAGGCCTTTTTAAAGAAATTTTTCCCTCCTGCAAAGACGATCAAGCTGAGGACCGAGATTGGGACATTCCAACAACAATATGATGAGCAGCTGTTCGAAGCTTGGGAGCGATTCAAAGAGCTACTGAGGAAGTGTCCTCAGCATGGTTACCCCGATTGGCTTCAGGTACAGTTGTTTTATAATGGTTTAACTCCTAGTACAAAAACGATTGTTGATGCAGCTGCAGGTGGGACTCTGTTGTCCAAGACCGTGGAAAACGCTCGCACACTACTAGAGGATATGGCCACCAACAGCTATCAGTGGCCATCTTAGCGGTCTACACCCAAAAAGATTGCTGCTGGAGTGTTTGAGGTTGATAAAGTAAGTGCACTCCAGGCCCAGATGACCTCCCTTGCTAATGCTTTTATGAAATTTTCAGGTACAGGGAGTGCACAGTCAATTGAATCAGCTGCTGCGTTAGCATCTAGACCTCAGGAGGAGACCATTGAACAGGTTCAGTATGTATCAAATTTTAATTCTAGGGGATGTAATAATAGTTCTACACCTACACATTATCACCCTAACAATAGGAACCATGAAAATTTCTCTTATGCCAATAATAAGAATGTTCTTAACCCTCCTGGGTTTGCCCCTCAAACTCAAGAAAATAAAAAGTTAGAGGATCTTGTTGGAGCTTTCATTGCAGAGTCAAGTAACAAGACAACCAAGTTAGAAGAGGCAGTCATTGCCATCAACACCACAGTGAATGGCCACAGTGCTGCCATCAAGAACATTGAGACTCAGCTGGGACAGTTGGTGAATGTTGTAAGCACCATGAATAAAGGTAAGGCCCCAGCTGAACAAGAGAAACCCCAAATGGAGTATTGTAAGGCAGTCACTGTGCACCAGGAGGAATCTGAAGAGGAACCTGAATCTGAGGACTATGAAACGCCTACAGGAGAAGCTGAGGAGGACACATCAGCAGATGAGGCTGAAAAGCCTAACCTTGAGCCTCCTATTCCTTCTCCCACACTGTTGGTTCCCAAGGAAAAGAAAAAGAAAAAGAAGAAAAAGAACAATCAGGTTCAGTTTGATAAATTTATGAATGCTTTTATGAATCTGAATATTAATATTCCTTTTGCAGAGGCATTAGAGATGCCCCAGTACAGCACGTTCATGAAGGAGTGGTTAGCAAAGAAGCGAAAAGAAAAGAAGGTTGACACTGTTTATCTTGCTTCCACATGCAGCACCAGAGTACAACAGAAAGTACTTGAAAAAGTAGCAGATCCAGGGAGTTTTTCTGTTCCTTGTAGTTTTGGTACTTATTCTTTCAGAGCATTATGTGATTTAGGTGCTAGCATTAATATCATTCCTCTATCGTTGTGTAAAAAGTTAGATATAGGTGAGATTAAGTCTACTCCTGTAAAGTTCCAATTGGCTGATCAATCTGTGGTGAGACCAGTTGGTATTGTAGAAAATGTGTTAATCAGAGTAGGTAGATTTTTTCTCCCTATTGATTTATATGTTATGGACATGATAAAAAATCCTTCAATGCCTGTTATATTAGGACGACCATTCCTCGCTACTGGGCGAGTGATTATAGATATTGAGCGCAGGGAGCTCACTATTAGAGTCAAGAACGAAAAAGAGATCTTTAAAGCAGTTGAAGACTCTAAAGATGAAGTGCTTTTCATGGGCTACAGGAAAGGTGCAAGAAAGAGCACCTCTGTTGGATTCACATAACAAAAGCCTCCTCGAAGCACGGTCAACACGTCGAGCTAATGACGTTAAACAAGCGCTTATGGGAGGCAACCCAAGTAAGTTTAGTGTGTTTCTTTTTGTTTTTGATTTATTGTTTGTTTTTGTTTTGTAGGTCTTGTTTTCTTTCTCTCCTTTGCTTTCCAGCTTTCAAGATTCCAAGCTCTCAAGCAAGAAGTCATCATCATTCCAGGCCAGTATTGTTCACTCCTGTCATTATTTTACTGTTCTCATGCTTGTTTATGCCTTATTTTCTTTATACATTGAGGACAATGCATATTTTAAGTTTGGGGGTGGATGAGCATGTTTGTGGAGCCCTTGAGCATCTGAGTTCGGGCTATAGTTTTGAGCTTTCTTTGAATTATGCATATGGTTGTTTTCTGGATGCTACTTTTGCATGATTATGATGTCTTAGGATAGGCTTTCTTGTCAATTTTCAAGCTTGTGATGAGATGTTAGCATAAGTGCCCAAAAAGGGAGACTTTTTAAAATTTTTCTAGGAGATGGCTTGTATGAGTAGAGTATTTGTCTTGGCTAGATTTGGATTTGAATGCTTAGGAGCGAATTATTGGGTTCATATGCTTGTTGTCACCTCGATAGGTGTAGGGTAGAGCTAAAGAGTTAATTTTTTGCAAATTAGCATGTTTGATCTTGCTTAGGAGAAAAGAAAAGAATATCTGCTTATCATGTTCATAACGAAAAATCATTCTTGTTGTTATTGTTGAAAAAGAAAAAAAAAAGTCATGACTTATGCGCGCAATATGCAATGATTAATAAAGTTTAGGCAAAAAGAGCTACCCCTGTTGTGATCAATTAGGCCAACCAGAGAAAACTCAGGTTAAGGGTTCCTGCAATGGGTGTGTGAAAGCTAGTGCCACATATAAATGCTTAATTCATTTGTTAATTAAAAGCACCTAAGTATGGAGATAAACAAACTAATTTGTTGCATTAACTCATTAGTGAAGCCTTAGTGCCAGTGTAGAGGGAAGATGAGTTGAGAGTTTAATAATCCAATCCCGAGCTAGTAGAGTCTGATCTTGTTGAGTTAGTTCTCGCTTGTGCAAGTTAATTTTGAAAAAATTTTAATTTGTCTCCCTCATTGGTCCTTGTGTGCATGTCTCTTGCTTGCTTGGTTATTGACTGTTGAGCCTTGATGATTGAGTTATGATTGTTGCATCCATTTCTCTACTGTATGTTTGATTTATAGTTTGCTCGAGGACTAGCAAAAGCTTAAGTTTGGGGGTATTTGATAGCGAGCATAGCTAGCTATCTTTAATTATTTAATTTAGCTAGTCTTTTATGATTTTTGGGCAATTTTATTGTGCTTTAATGTTTATTTTGTAGGAAATGGTTGATTGGAGCTATAGAGCAATATTGGAGTTAATCGGGTGCTCGGGACGCGAAAAGATGCAAAGGAAGGAAAAAGAATCAAGATGGAAAAAAGTCAAAATTCGGATGTATAATTTCCTTTCCTGAAACGCGCGTTTTGAAGGCAGCGTCTCGACGCTACGACGAAAAAACAGAATAAAGGCTTATTTTCGGCTAGGTTTTAGTGGACTTCGATTTGGGACCATTGGGAGTCGTAAACAGGGCAGAACAGAGCACTTGGAGGCTGAAAACAAAGGGAGGAAATTGGAAATCAACCCATTGTTCGTGGGGATCGAGACGGGGACGTCGGATTCGGCCTACATTGAGTTTTCTTTTCCCTTTCCTTAATTTAGTTAGATTTTTATGGCTTTTACATGTTTAGTTGAGCTTGTAATTTTGATCATGAGTAGCTAAACTTGTAAGCTTAGGGATTGATGTAGTTGATTGTGTTTATGGATTGATTTATGGTTTAAGTTGTGCAATGTTATTATGTTTGTAATCTTGATTTAATGCTTTCAATTAATTGACCATTAGTTGGATGATTTAAGTTTCGAATCTAGCTCGGGAGAGGGGATTTGATTTAGACTTACTCAAGATTGCATGACTAAAGTTTATTTTCTAATTCGTGACGGTTTTAGATTAACTTTAGAATTGGTTAAAAGATCTCATTGCCCTGCATGATTAATAAACTTAGATAGGGATATCAAGTTGGTTAATTTGCATGAGAATCAATTATACTCGGGAGAGGTAGTTGTGATTAAAGGGTCTTTGGCTCATAATTTCATTGTGCATAATAACTCATTCTTTAAAATCAATCCTAAACTAAATCGGCGAAATCAATTCCCTAAGTAGTTTTCCCAATTGAATTTCCATTCTTTTTACTTTCTTTAATTTGGTTTTATTATCATTCATTCATCACTTTTTGATCCCTAAATAAAATTGGGAAAGATAATTCACAATACTTGATTTGCTTAAAAATCCAATCCAGAGGACGACATTCGAATTTACTTTCATTATATTATTACTTGACCCGTGCGCTTGCGGTAGGAAAAGTCCACATCAGGTACAATGAACAGAACACCAAACATTCATTCATTATAAAAGCTTCAGCTATAGAACCCTCAGGACGTATTTTGTTTCGTACGTATTGTTTCAATGTTCGCAAGCTTCTCTCGATAGGGTACATCCAACTATAAGTAACAGGACCCACCATTTTGGTTTCATATGGCAAATGAACTGCAAGGTGCACCATTACATCAAAAATTGTCGGTGGAAAAAGTTTTTCCAACTTACAAAGTATGATTATAATATCTGCTTGTAATCGATCCAAGTCACTTATGCGTATTGTCTTAGAACATATGTCACGAAAAAATGCACATAACTCAACAATAGTAGTGGACACATCTTTTCGTAAAAATCCCCGTACACCAATAGGAAGAAGTCTTTGAAGCAAGACATGAGAGTCATGAGTTTTTAAACCCCATAGCTTTCCATCCTTCTCACTCACACACCGTGAAATATTTGATACAAACCCATCCGGAAATTTCACCGACTTCAAGAACTTACAAAAGTTGACCCTTTCACTGTGTGTCAATGTGTATGCAGCATGTGGCTTGATAACTTTGCCCCCTACCTCTTGCAAATGTAAATCTTTTTTTATCTTCAAATCTTTTAAATCTAACCTTGCATTTGTCGTGTCCTTGTTTTTTCCCTCGATATTCAACAATGTGCCGATCAAGTTGTCACAAATGTTTTTCTCGATATGCATTACATCCAGCTTATGTCGTAACAAAAGTCTTGACCAATACGGTAATTGGAAAAAAAAAATACTCTTTTTATTCCAATTCAGACTTTGTTTCCTTTTCCTATCTTTTTTCGTTGGGTGCTTACTAAGAGCAGAAAAGCTAAGCGAACTTACCTGTTGTAGAATTCTTTCACCATCCATTGTCATTGGAGGAGGTCTACGCTCCACCTTTCCGTTGTGTTGTTTACTTTTGCGCCAACTATGGTTCTCTGGAAGATAACGTCGATGCCCCATGAACACAATTTTTCCTCGGATCCCAAAGGAAGATGTATCCTCCTTACAAATAGGACATGCTTGATACCCCTTAGTGCTCCAACCAGATAAGTCACCATACACAGGAAAGTCATTGATCGTCCACAACAAACTTGCATGTAGTCGAAAATACTCACCGCTAACACAGTCATAAGTGCGTACACCATTGTTCCATAACTCCTGTAACTCTTCTATTAATGGTTGCAAGTAAACGTCAATTTCTTTACTAGGAGATTTTTGTCCGGGTATGAGTAAGGACATTAATAAATTTGTCTCCTTCATGCACTTCCATGGTGGCAAATTGTAAGGAACTAACACTACAAGCCACATACTATACGATGTACTCATATTACCGAATGGATTAAACCCATCTGAAGCTAGTCCCAATCGAACATTTCGTGGGTCCGAAGCAAACTGAGGAAATTCCCGATCATAGTGGTTCCACCCTTCAGCATCGGCTGGATGTCGTAACACACCATCTGTATCAATACGCTTATCTTGATGCCACCTCATTTCTGATGCAATGTGTTTCGATGAAAACAACCGCTTCAACCTTGGTATCAACGGGAAATGACGCAAAACCTTATGTGGGATTTTTTTCCTTTTCCATCGTTGACTTTGTATCGAGACTCACCACATACTGGACATTGTTGGCTATCGGAAAATTCTTTCCAATATAATATGCAATCATACTTGCAAGCATGAATACACTCATAGCCTAGCCCCAAGTCCCGCAACTTTCTCTTCGCTTCATAATATGAACTAGGTATGGATGCGCCACTTGGAAGTGCTTCTTTCCACAGCTCTAGTAACATATTAAACGACTTGTTACTCCAACCATTAAGAGCCTTAATATGCATCAATCTCACCAAAAAGTTCAATGACGAAAATCGTGTACAACTCGGATACAATTGGTTATGCGCCTCAGTCATTAAATCCTCAAATGAATTGGAAGAATCACTTTCATGGACATTAGTAGTGGGCATCTCATTTTCAACGTCTTCTTCATCTAAGTCCACATCCGCATCAAATATTGGGACTTGTAGATCATTTAGAAGATTCAACATTTCATTCTCTTGATCCCCTACATAATTAGAATCTACATTATCTAATCCATCATCTTGTATCGAATGAGTTGCGTGGCTCTCAAATACTCTACATAAATTGATTGGTTCTCCATGATATACCTATTGACTATAAGTGGGAGATATTCCATATGTGAATAAATGTCGTTCCACCTCATCCAATGACTGCCACATTGCATTCATACAATGTTTGCATGGACATCTTGTTTTCCCCGAATCATTGACATGAGACTTCGTCATTTCAAGAAATCGATCAACTCCTTCCATATACTTGGTTGAGAACTTATCTTTGAGTTTCATCCAATCTTTAGTCATTCTTACCTATATACGTTAAACCAACTCGTGATTCGACACAAATTAGGACCTGTATGATTTAGACAATAAATTAGATTTAAACTTATGGTTTATTTTGGTCCCTCAAGTCCTTGAAAAGATTATTGAAATTGAGAATGTAATCTATCCAATGATGGAAATTTATATAGAGAACTTCTATATAAATTAATCTTATAGAAGAGGCGCAAGCCTCAAGGTAGTCAATACTTTAAAAGGCTATTGAAGGCTTGCCTTGAGGCTCGCCTCGAGCCAAAACTCTAACTTTTAGCCTCGAAACTTATGCCTTCTTTGGACCGTAAGAGGATTTAAGCCTCTAACATGACTAAATAAATTTATAGGATCCTTCTTCGGACCGTAAGAGGATTTAAGCCTCTAACATGACTAAATAAATTTATAGGGTCCATCTTTGGACCGTAAGAGGATTTAAGCCTCTAACATGACTAAATAAATTTATAGGGTCCTTCTTTGGACCGTAAGAGGATTTAGTTATATAGAGAACTTCTATATAACTAAATAAATTTATAGGGTCTTTTTTGTTGGGAGAAATTCAATTTCCCTTTTGAATTCCCGCCAAAGGTGCCCTCGGTTTGAACCAAACCGTTTATGTTCCTTTTCATTTGGTTTGATGAAAATTTCACTCTTAAAAAAAATAACAAAAAAACAAAAATCTCATAAATTATATCAACAATACTGTGATAAAGAAAATGTTCATCAAATTAAATCACAATAGACAACAACACATCTCAACATCAAATCATAACAGATCAGTAAAACAAGTTGGATTTCATCCTTACTCATCTTAGCTGTCACATTGCAACAACTTAACATCACTAAAAGATACCTCCAGCTTGCAGCAAATCAAAAACTCTATTGATTCAATCGAAGGTAGCTTTTGGTAGGTAACTTTTGGACTACATCAAGGTAACTTTTGGAATAACATTTAACTCAAGTTCGAAGCCTTAAATGGTATTTTTTTTTCTATTCATGTATTCAATCGAAGATTAAATGTCCTAGAAGAATTATTCCAGAGAATGAGGTACACACTTATGCATCCTGGACATTTATTTAGTCAAGAACATGCTTAAAGAACGTAAATTTCATGAACTTGTTTGCATTTAAGTCTTTTCCCTTTGATAAAGCTTATACAATTCTTAAAAAATAGTTAACCAAATATAGTTTCTTTTATTTGATTGTTCTTCCTAATAAACTAAAACTTCTACCCTTTTATTTGTCCCTAGTTCTATCCTTTTGAGCAAGAAACTAAAAGACTTGTTTAGCAACTGATTCATTATAGTTTAACCTTGAAAAATAGAACACACAAACTATCATAAACAAAACCAAAAATTAGATAATATATGATACGACCATACTACGAGGAAAAGTGACACACAAAAGGTTAAAAGAAACAAGAGAGGAGACACTCCATATCAAAAGAAGTCAGAGAGTGCTAGTATAAGGGACTTGAGCGTATCTCTCCATACTCCAAAATGATATGATATTGTCTACTTTAAACTTAAGCTAATTGAAAAGAACCATATCAATCAAATATTCTTAAATAATTGTGATAAATGAGTGATGTGTACTTAAAATTTCTATCAACCAATCAATGACTTCACAAGAATAACCTTATCTTAAAAGAACAAAAAAGCTTAAAGAAAACAGAAAAAAAAAAAAAAGAACTGTTGGAAAACATTTAAAGAAAAAAAAATCCATTTTTAAAAGGAGAACATGCTTGTTTTATAACCTTCAAATAAGATTGATAGAATTTGGCTTAGGTTGCATATGTTGCAAAAAGAGAAGGGTTAGCTGTCAACAAATGGGTGTTTCGTTGGCTTTTGTTCATAGTGGTTGGGATATTATAATATGTATCTCAAAAATTGATTTGTAATCGTGGTCTCTTTTTAACAAACTGCAAATTTTATTTGTTTACTTTCAACTCTGGCTTTTTCTGAAATTTGCATCCTGATGGTCTTCGCATCCTGATGTCATACTTAAGTTATATCAAGATAATGTAATCTATCTAGCTCATGATAAATTACACCGCAGGACAATTTATGAACTTTTGTGATAAATTACACCCCGAGGAGAATAATGCATCTAGCACATGAAAAATGAAAACTTCTAAAATGAAGTCTAACGGGTTAACCAACCATGGGAAAGGTCTAACCTCTGAAATTTTAACCTTCCAATGTTTAAAGAAAAAATGAGGCAGAAGATGATCAGAAGGGTGTCCGACATTGCACAAAAAAAAAAAAAAAAAAAAAAACAAGAAGAAGAAGAAAAGAAAAAAAGACTTACTGGAATAAACACCAAAAGATTCAAGAGATTTGAGAGAATTGATTTTCCAACTTGGAGAAAGAACCTAGAAATTAAGATTTAATAAGGAAAAATCACTTTTCCCAAGTTTAAAAGAAGTTCAATCTATCCACTTCATTCAGCCAAACCAATTTTCTAATCTTCTAAAGAACTCAAATTATCAGGCAACAATTAAAACATAATCTAACCGAGGTTCAAAAGAAACAGGAAAGAAATTCAAACAATAAGCTGTTTTGGAGAGAGTGAGAGAAGAACCTGCTTGTCGGAGAAGAGAACAATCGGGGATTCGTCGCCGAACAGGTGGGAGACGAAGGTGGGAGACGGCGGCGGCGGAAACACAAATCGACGGCGGCGACGCTGAATAGAGACTTGCTCCAGTCTCGCTCCACGCTCCGGCGGAACCACCACGGTGGCTGCGGCAACACAAATCGAAGGTGGGAGACGAAGGTATGGGAGACGACACACACGAATAAGAGAAGGGAAATCGAAAATTGCTTAGGGCTGTAAACACATAACTCCCGACGCTATTATATAAGGTGTCGGGACCAAGGTACCTCTCGACGCGATTCATTAACAGCGTCGGGCGTGCCAATATTTTTTTGGACTCCATTTATCTGACCTCCCGACGCTTCCTAAATGCCGTCTGCGGATACCATATCTCCCGACGTGCTAATTATTGTCGTCGGGAGTTCCTTCACTTCAATTTGAAATTTTAGATTTTCATCCCAACGTCTCTTCGTCTGCGTCGGGAGTTAGCCCCACCCCAGACGCACTTAAATGGACCGTCGGGAGTGCCCCTAAATTCTGAGTACACGTGATTGTAATGGCGACACTACTTTGGGGCGTCAGAAGTTGTTGTTTCCGCCGACGGGTTTTTGTACCGTCGGGAGATATGTCGTCGGAAGAGACAAATTTTCTTGTAGTGATAGGTGATGGCTAATCAGAGGCTTTCGTAAAGAGATCAGCTAGCTCAGTAGAGGTAGAAAAAAACTGCAATGAAATATCCTTCCGAGTAACCCATTCACGAATAAAATGAAAATCAACTTCGATGTGCTTAGTTCACCCAAGAAAGATCGGATTACGAGCAAGTTGAATGGCAGACTGATTGTCACATAATAAAAGAGGAGGTGAGGAACCAAGGATGTAGAGATCACGAAGAAGCTGACGAACCCAAAATAATTCAGCAGCCGTAGAGGCAAGAGCACGATACTGAACTTCTGTGGAAATTCAAGACACGGTAGATTATTTCTTTGCTTCCCATGAAATCGTATTAGGCCCTAAAAAGATACCAAAGCCTATCGTGGAACATCTGTCAAGAGAACTCCCAACCCAATCCAAGTTGGAGAAAGTCGTGAGATTCAAAGAGCCACCTTTGCGAAAGAGAATACTAGAAGCTAACGTTCCATCAAGGTTGCGAAGGACTTTCTTAGTAGCAACTAAGTGAGTATGAGAAGGATTCTCCACAAATTGAGAAAGCCAATTTACAGAGAGCAATATCAGGGCGAGAGAAGGTGAGATAATGTAATGCACGAACAAGAGCCCGAAAAGTTTGAACATCAGCAGACGAACAAAGAGAACCAACATCAGTAGCTGGTTTGAGAGAAATCAGTGTAGAACAAGACTTAGCATTGACCATACCAAAACGATGAAGAATATCACGTGCATATTTAGCTTGAGAGACATAAATCCCAGTAGAAGACATATTGACTTCAAGACCAAGAAAATATGTAAGATAACCAATATCAGTCATGTCAAACCGAGACTGCAACTGAGATATTAAGGAGCTAATCATAAGATTGTTTGTACCGATGATGATAATATCATCAACATAGAGAAGAAGATATATAAGATGTCCATCATGTTTTAGAACAAATAGAGATGAATCTGCCTAAGAAGCACAAAAACTCAATGTGAGTAAATAGGATGTAAAACACTCAAACCACGTCCGAGGTGCTTGCTTGAGACCATAAAGGGACCGAAGTAATTTGCAGACATGAGTCGGATTGGTTGAGTCAACAAATCCCTGAGGTTGCTGCATATAGACTTCTTCATGTAAATGCTCGTGTAAGAAGGCATTCTTAACATCGAGTTGACGAAGTTGCCAACCATAGTGAGCAGCTAAGGAAAGAATTGTTGGGTTTTATGCCCTAAAACTCGTAGATACTGAATGTAACCGTTGACCGGATATTAATGAAATAATATTGATATATTTTTCCATTAATTATTATTATTTATTTTATATTTTATATTTGTCTTTGCCTAATAATAACCCTAATCCAATAAACTAGACATCCAAGGCTGTAATATGAGTCTTGAACTATATGTAGCGACATATGGGATCATTGTTCAAGAAACAGCCTAAAGGGTCTTTAGTATAGGGATAAGACTGGGTGCCTTATCCTGGTGACACTATGGATACGGCCCACTTTGTATTTGATACAAACGTCGCGATCCAACGCGTTCGTGTAGGAGACATGCGAGTGGGGGTATCCTATGCAATGAGTTTGCATAAGACTGGACCGCGAAATAGTAACCACTGGTTATAACACCGTTAACTAGTTGGTTTTCTATTTCACTAGGACGACCTAGACAACTTAGTCTTAATCCTGAGTTGATTATGGACTCCTGCTCATGAGAGATTGTCCTTTGATTTGTATGGGTGAGAGTGGCCAATACGCCGACTCAATAAGCCTACCACTTTGGGGACAAGACCGAATGGGGAGCTGGGAACATAATCGTACAAGATGGAATTCACTCCTTCCCGACTTTAGGGAAGCAGATGAGTGTTCCCTTAAGTGGTTACTCCGAGTCTTGAACAAAGGGCCCTACCCTCTCAATGGCACGAGAGGGTTTTCTGTTTGATGGTTGGACCACAAACAGGTTGTTCATTAGAGGAGAATTGGTACTTAAGGAAATAGAGGTAACCTAGGGGTAAAACGGTAATTTGACCCAGCTGGTGTTACGGACACTCGTGAAGGACTAACTAGTCGATATTGGTCTAAGATCCGTGGACACAGAAAATATGTCTGCAGTGAGAAGAGTGCAACTGTGAGTCTATAGTGGAATGTACACACAGTTAACGAATATTGATTAATGTGGTTAATGAGTTTGACCAATTAATCTCACATCGTTGGAGCTTCTGATCTGCAGGTCCATTAGGTCCCATTGGTAGCTCGTAAAGTAATTTGAGGCAACTAAGTAATAAAAGTAAATTGAAAATGTTCAATTTATTAAGGGAAACAAATATAATATATATTGATATATTATTATGAGAGAAATTAATATTTGAAAAGTTCAAATATAAATTTTATGGAAGTTTGAAAGAGTTCAAAATAATGAATTAATTAATTTAAGGCCTAAAATGTGTTTGGGCAAATTAATTAATTCTAGGCCGGGAATTAAATATGTGATATTTAATTGGTGGTTAATTAATTTAAGAATTCATTAACCGAGAATTAATCAATTATGGAAATAATTAATCACTTAAGGAAGTGATTAATCATTTAAGGAAATGATCTAATCACTTATGGAAGTAATTAGTCATTTGTGGAAAAGATTAATCAATTATGGAATTGATTAATCATGATTGATTAATTAAGGAATAAAGATTGAATCAATTATGGAAAAGATTGATTTAATTGAATATTTTATTCATGGCCTCTCTTCTATAAATAGAACACTAGACCTAATTGGTCATGACACTTGACACTCTTGAAAGACAAGACCTAGAATTCTCTCTAGCCTCCCTCTTAGAAAAAGACTCCCACAAGTCTTTTGCCTCCTAGACTCAGAGACATACCGGTGTAACCTCTGTGGTGATTGTGTTAATCAAAGAAGAATTTCCAGCGAAGAAAACCTTAAAGCGGCTGCTGCGTTTTCGTTCGTGGAGCATCGTTGGCGAAGAACGGTCAGTCTACAACGGAGGTTTGTAACGATTCTTCCTCTTTTCTTTAGAAAAGTTTTAAAAATAAATTTAGATTTATTTTAGCATGTTTAAACCGATTTTACAGTGACTTTAAAGTTTGTTTAAAGTTTTGTTTGAGTTATCGTAACGGTATTTTAATGTTAATTAATATACGGCGTAAGGTCCAATCGATGCGCTTCCGCTGCGTGGGGACTTTTATTCCCTTCAAGAATGACTCGGACGGTTGGTTTCTTAACCACGGGATTGAAGGTTTCGTCATAGTCAATACCTTCTTGTTGATGGTAGCCTTTGGCAACTAGACAAGCTTTGTAGCAAGCAATGGAGCCATCTGGATTACGTTTGACTCGATACACCCATTTGCATCCAATGGCACTTTTACCAGGAGGGAGAGGTGTAAGTTGCCAAGTCACTTGTTGTGTGAGAGCCTCAAACTCGGATCACATTGCTTGTTGCCAAACAGGAAACTTAGACGCAGTAGTAAACGAAGATGGTTCAACTTCAGAATCATGAGATAAAGAAGTGGTAGTAAGAAACACCTAAAGCTTAGAAATTCCTGATTTACTAACGAGTTTGCATTGAATAAGCATTTTAAACATGAGACACTAATGGAACATCACGATGACACAGATTGCCAAGAAACAAGATCAGTAACATTAACATCAGAAATAGCAGGAGGCACATAAACAAAAGCATCAATAGCATCAGTAATAGCATTAACACCAGAATCAACAAGAGAGTCTTGTACAGTAGGTTCAACCACAATATTAAGCCTATTGTTATCAGTAACAGGTAAAGAACAAGTATCGGTAGAAGAGGAAGTTGGGGTAGGGGAAGAAGTGGTAGGTAACAGAAAAGGAACCAAATGGTTGAAACTAGGAGAGGATAAAGATGTGGATGAAATGGAAGATGTAATTAGTAAAGAGAAAGGAAATACAGTTTCATAAAAAAGAACATGTCTAGAGGTATAGAATTTCTCATTGCTCATGTTGTAACAAAGATAACCTTTATGATAACAAAGAAAAACACACTGAGTGGATTTAGGTTGGAGTTTGTTAGAGTTATAAGGAGTAAGTAAAGGGTAGCAAGCACAACCAAAAGTCTTTAAATGAGAATAGTGAAGTGGCTCTTTATATAGGCATTCATATGGTGATTTATTATGTAAGGAAGGATAAGGTAAACAATTAATGAGATAAGTGACAGTAGCAAATGCATAAGACCAAAATTTTGTAGGAAGATATATGCTTTTGACATAAGAGATAAAGCCATTTGAACAATATGGCAATGTTAACAATATGACAATGTTTGCGTTCAGCAACACCATTTTGTTCAAGTGTGTAAGCACATGACTTTTGATGAATTATGTCATTAGAAGAAATATAAGATGAAAGATATTGATTAATGTATTCACCACCACCATCTGTTCGAATAGTTTTAATTCGAGTAGAAAATCAATTTTCAACTAGTGGCTTCAAATGTTGGAATATCCTTAAGGCATAGATAAGAATATCCTCTTCATCCACAATAACAGAAACATTAGCTAATTTATCCTTAAGTTCTTTGATTTGTTTAACATAGTCTTCTTCGTTATTGATTGAAGATCTGACTTCAAATTGACGATGTTGGTTCTTGAGCTCGAAGAGTAGTGCTTTCCAAGGACCTCCCAGGCTTGTTTGGATGATGTGCAACCAACAACATAGACTAAGGTTGCCGGCGACAGAGTGGCATTAATCAGTGTCATTAGAGTTTGATCTTTGGCAACCTGTTAATGTAAAGGCAACCCACTAGATGTATTCTTTATTTGTTCAGCCCGATTACTGTAATAGGCATAAGCCCATGATGTTAGCCCAACCCAATGTGATTAAATGACTAGGGTTATTGATAGCGAGCATAGCTAGCTACTTTTACTTATTTAATTTAGCTAGTCTTTTATGATGTTTGGGCCGTTTTATTGTGCTTTATTGTTTATTTTGTAGGAAATGGTGGATTGGAGCTATAATGCCAGATTAGAGTTAATCGGGTGCTCGGGGCGTGAAAAGATGCAAAGGAATGAAAAGAGTAAAAGTGGAAAAAAGTCAAATCACGGTCAATAGCAGGCTAGCGTCGAGACGCTAGCTCTTGAGCGTCTCGACGCTCATATTCCATATCAGATCAGGCGCGTAAAGCTCACAGCGTCGAGACGCTATGATAGGAAGCGTCCCGACGCTACCGTTTTTCCTTATTCAGAACGCGCGTATAAGAGGCAGCGTCTCGACGCTAAGACGAAAAATCTGCAATATAAGCTTCTCTTCGGCTAGGTTTTAGAGGAGTTCGATTTGGGACCTTTTGGAGCCGTAAAGAGGACAGAACAGAGCACTTTGGAGGCTGAAACAAAGGGAGAGACTTGGAAATCAACCCATTGTTCGTGGGGATCGTGACGGGGACGTCGGGACTCGGCCTACATTGAGTTTTCTTTTCCCTTTTCTTCCTTTAGTTAGATTTATGGCTTTCCCATGTTTAGTTGAGCTTGTATTTACATTAATGAGTAGCTAAACTTGTAGCTTAGGGATTGATGTAGTTGATTAAGTTTATGGATTGATTTATGGTTTAAGTTGTGCAATGTTATTGTGTTTGTAATCTTGATTTAATGCTTTCAATTAATTGGCCATTAGTTGGATGATTTAAGTTTCGAATCTAGCTCGGGAGAGGGGATTTGATCTAGACTTACTCAAGATTGCATGAATAAAGTTTATTTTCTAATTCATGACGATTTTAGATTAACTTTAGAATTGGTTAAAAGATCTCATTGCCTTGCATGTTAATAAACTTAGATAGGGATATCAAGTTGATTAATTTACATGAGAATCAATTATACTCGGGAGAGGTAGTTGTGATTAAAGGGTCTTTGGCTCATAATTTCATTGTGCATAATAACTTATTCTTTATAATCAATCCTAAACGAAATCGGCGAAATCAATTCCCTAAGTAGTTTTCCCAATTGAATTTCCATTCTTTTTACTTGCTTTGATTTGGTTTTATCATCATTCATTCATCACTTTTTAATCCCTAAATAAAATTGAGCGAGATTATTCACAATACTTGATTTGCTTAAAAATCCAATCCAGAGGACGACATTCAAATTTACTTTCACTATATTATTACTTGACCCGTGTGCTTGCGGTAGGAAAAGTCCACATCAGTTATGCAAAGTGTTCTAGAATGTCTCTGCTTCTAGAAATCCATTTTTCAATTGTATTCTTGTTATCAGATTCGAGAGAGAACAGAATTTTCATGAGCTAGGCTAGAGTTATTTTTTCAAGAGTTTTCTCATCTCTATCTACCAGTATATATGTAGCTGCCTCTTCTATAGTTGAATTCAATTCAATATGATAGAAATTTTTCTCTTGGAAACTTGCTGAGTTATTTCTTCCTCTTCTCTGATTTTCTCTTCTTTTATTAAGCTTTGATGGTATCAGAGCTCTTCGTCTAACGACATTTTCTTTCCGCATGGAGACCTTGGAGAATAATTATTTCCTTGGCATAGAGGTATCATATCCTCCTTCTGATGGTTTAATATTGTCTTTAAGGAAAATATATTATGAATTTGTTGCATAAAACAAAGATGGTTGAGGCAAATTCCATCAATACTCCTATGGTTAGTGGACCACTGTTATCTGCTCAACAAGGTGAGTTGTTTCATGATGTGCATTTATATCGTAATGTGGTTGGTGCCTTGCAAAATGCCACATTAACACGTCCTGAGATATCATATAATGTAAATAAAGCATGTCAATTCATGCACAATTCCATTGTTTTACATTGGCAGCTGGTGAAACGAATCTTAAGGTATCTTAAAGGTACATTTGATTAAGGTCTTTTGATACATAAGTCCTTTGATTTTTCTTTACATGGTTTTGCGGATGCAGACTGAGCCTCTAATCCCAATGATAGAAAATCTACATCTGGGTTTTGTGTGTTTTTTGGTGAAAATCTTGTTACATGGGGCTCTAAGAAACAGGCTCTAAGAAACAGGCTGTAATTTCTCGGTCTAGTACAGAGGTCGAATATCGTTGCTTAGCCCTTGCAGCTACTGAATTGATGTGGTTAAGATCTCTGTTTACTGACTTGGGTATTTCTTTACCTAAATTACCTATTCTCTGGTGTGATAACTTAAGTGTTGTTCACTTGAGTGCTAATCGTGTCTTACATTCGAAAACTAAACATGTTGAACTCGATATCTTAACTAAGCCCTTGTCTGCTGCAAGTTTTTTCAAGCTTCGTTCCAAGCTTAATGTTCGAGAAACCTCTTCCATTGGCTTGCGGGGGGGGGGGGGTGTTAATGTAAAGGCAGCCCACTAGATGTATTCTTTATTTGTTCAGCCCGATTACCGTAATAGGAATAAGCCCATGATGTTAGCCCAGCCCAATGTGATTAAATGGCTAGGGTTATGTAAAGTCTTCTAGAATGTCTCTGCTTCTAGAAATCCATTTTCAGTCGTATTCTTGTTATCAGATTCGAGAGAGAGGAGAATTTTCGTGAGCTAGGCTAGGGTTATTTTTTCAAGAGTTTTTTCATCTCTATCTAGCAGTATATATGTAGTTGCCTCTTCTATAGTTGAATTCAATTCAATATGATAGAGATTTTTCTCTTGGAAACTTGCTGAGTTCTTTCTTCCTCTTCTCTGATTTTGTCTTCTCTTATTAAGCTTTGACAACCCACTCCTCATAAAGTGGATTAATCTAAGAAGATACTGGAGCAGGAGGTGCTTCAGTGGCAGTCTCTGTCGATGTAGAGGACAATGTGTGGTGGATGATGGAATCGTCTTTGGAGGGCAATTAGTGGAGCCATCGATAAATCCAAACAACTTGTGAACTTTTAAAATCGACTATAGTTGAAATTTCCAGACGACAAAATTTGTGGAATCAAGCCTCAGAGAAATTAGGTTACAGATATTTGAGAGCAAAAATATTGGTGAAAAAGAGTGTTTATTGTTAGATGTCATCTCAGCAAAAGGAGGGAAGCGTGAAAAAAAAGGGAAAAAAAAGACGTGAGTCACTTAGAGCTCTGATACCATGAAACTTTTCAGAGATTATGAAAAGGTTGTTTTCAATCATTGAGTGAGTGTGAGAATACAATTGATTCCTATTTATACACAAGGAATAACATAATACAAAAGATAAAAAATACATAAAATAACAAAAAGGAGAAGATTATGGAATAATAACCAAAATCCATAACAAAATAACCAATATCCATAACAATTCCATCTTTTAACTCATCGGATCTACATCTTCAAATTTATTTATCTCCTAATAATTGTCGGATACAAAATTGAGAAACTTTTACGATCTCTCTTACATCCAACAGTGCAAAATTAAGAGTCTTATTATATTCGAATAATTTCTCCTTTGATATTGTTAATATAATTCTCTAAGTTAGTTATTTTTACTGTTGCTGTAATCGTTTATTACTGTGCTCTTTTTGTATCGCCTATCATAGTGCTACACGTGTAACATTTTCTCCATATATTGAAGGCACTGTGCTCTGGCTGCTTCGCTGAGCATTCTCATCATTTTGTGATAATTTGTCTGAATTCTTTCCCTTTTATGGTATCAGAGCTCTAAGCTCATCCTACTTTAAAACCAAATAAAGTAGAGTTTATTATATAATTGTTTAATTTATTTAGTCACTACATTTTCCTTTATTTGTATACCTAAAAATTCCTTTACTTAATAATTTTATTTTGAAAAGCCTAATTATTTAAAACTATAAAAAAGACTGCATCTTACTTGATTTGAAAAATACTAAGTAACTAAAACTATTATAGTACAATTATGAAAACCAAAATACTTTTAATAATGTGGCTAAGTTTTTCGATCTATATCCATAAAGTGAGAATAAACTAAATTATTGACATTAGTATAGTTCAACTCATCAAGACATTACTTTTCTCTCTAAAGATAGATGATTTGAATCCTCCACCTTCGTTGAACCTACAAAAATGAAGAATTAACTTAACTTTTATTAACTTTAAAAGATTTTGCTTTTTTTTTTCCAAGTTTTTTTTTCACATAGAAGCCCAACATACGATAACAGGTCTGAACCGTAATTGAAGTCCACCATGGATGATATGTTAGATGACGTGTATGAACTGTTATTGAAGGTCGTTAGCCGTTAAACGTCGTTCGTCGTCAACCGTTCAAGGCCAATCGTGCGAAGAAGGAAATACGGAAAGAAAAATATCAAATTGTATACTTAGGGCAAAATTGTAGAGAAGAAAAACGTTCATGGAGAATAAGACAAAAAATTAGGGCCCAAACCGTTATTAAAGGGAAAAATAAAGGGGCAACCAGATAAATGGCCATTTTAAAATAGCTGTTTTGAAAAATGGCCATTCGTGTTTTCATTCTGAGAAATGACCAAAAGCTAATTTTAGTAAATTCTTTTGGCAACAAAGTGGACGAAATTACCCCAACATTCATAAATAAATTAAACGGAAAATACAGTATAAAACCAGGGAGAAAATCTAGGATTTTTAGGGATTAACTCAACAACCAAATAATTTCAAATTAAACAAATAAATCTGAGAACTTAAATTTAAAACAAAGAAATTTAAATTCACACGGTAAACTAGGGAGAAAATCTAGGATTCTTACTGATTAATTCAACAACCAAATCAATAACAGAATTTCAAATTAAACCAAAAATACACTGTAAATCTGGGAGAAAATCTAGGATTCTTACGATTCAACAACCAAATCAATAACATAATTTCAAATTAAACAAATAAATCTGGTAACTTAAATTTAAAACAAGAAATCTAAGTTCAAATAAGAGAGAAAAAACAGGAGAACTCAAAATTTAACCACAATATATTGGATTCAATCAAAAATCAAGAACAACTAATAACTTACATGTTGCAACTAGGATTAAATAAAAAAATGAAGAACAACTTCATGCATCTAAAACATCAGCTCAAGAATAAAATGCCAGTGATAACATTTGGTAGACATCATTAAGTGTTGCACCTAAAACATCATATCAAAAATAAAGTATAATCTGGAACAATTTCAAAAGGATCCAATTTAAAAAAGAGAAAATAAAAAGGCTCACCAATCCCATTAATATCACTGTAAATGAGAAAATAAAAGCAATTGACCAAAAACTCTTCATATTCTCTCTTTGAAACCCCCATTTCAAAAAAAAAAAAAAAAAAGAAACCGTACCGTTCTTCGAAGGAAACCCTTTCAGCTTCTCGATTCTTCGTTCCTTCGGGAAAGACCAAAACTGATTCTTCTCCAACATTCCTCGTTCCTTCTAGCAAACCTCATCATTCTTCTTTTTCGATCCTTCTTCTTCAACTGATTCTCCTTCAATCTTCGTCTCGAAACCAAAACCCTCAACCCGATTCTCAAACCCCTTGACAGATTTACACTGTATTTACACAGACACTCGAAAGATTTACACTGTATTTACGCAGACATTCGAGAGAACATTCAGGAGCTTGAAGAGGTTGTGTCGACATTCAAGGGTATGCATGCTTCGATTCTCTTCTAACTTTTTGGTTTATATAGATATAAACCATTTTTTCACAAATAGGACAATTTGACCGAAGCTAGGACCCACCATTTTAATAAGAAAATGAAGAGAGAGAATTGATGTTGTAAATTCTGAAAAACCAAAGCCAAAAAATGTATATTTTGGGAAGACAGATTGATTCTGTAACTATCATTCCTTGATTCATGGAATTGGAGGTTTTTTTTTAAATATCATCAGATAAGGCTGCACAAATATAGGGGAGAAACGTGGAGAATGACTCAAGGGTAAAAATGGAAGTTCCAATCCAACAAAAATAGGTTAGAAAATCGGTTTGGCCATTTTCCATTAAAAAATACAGTTTGGCCATTTTTCAGAAATACCCTGTAATTTTTGGCCATTTCTTAGGATATCCCAAAAATAAATTAAAAGAAAAGGGGCCCAAATCGTTATTAAAGCCCATCGTTTGCTTTGCTGTTACCATGAATTAAACGGAAAACAAAACGACGCCGTTTTAACCTTAGTTTTTAATAAAACAAACAAAACGACGTTGTTTAAATGATATAAATCGTTATTAAAGCCCATGTTAGATGACGGGCCAAAACCGTCATTGAAGTCATCATTTAATCACGGTTTAAATTCGTCATAGAAGCTCATCATACGATAACAGGCCTGAACTGTTATTGAAGCCCATCATGGATGACACGTTAGATGACTGGCGAAAACCGACATTGAAGGTCTACCTTTGATGACGGGTTTAAACCGACATCGTTGAGAATGTTTTTCGAAAATTTCCGCCTTTCTCCGAAAAACGCGGCGCCTCTTTTATACATATCTTTGATGACGGTTACAAACCGACATCGAAGGTATCCTTTTGATGACGGTTACAAACCGACATCGAAGGTATCATTTTGATGACGGTTACAAACCGACATCGAAGGTATCCTTTTGATGACGGTTTTAAACCGACATCGTTGAGAAACTTTTACGAAAATTTCCGTCTTTCACCAAAAAATGCGGCGCCTTTTTTATACATATCTTTAATGACGGGCGAGAACCGACATTGAAGGATTACCTTTGATGACGGTTATGCACCGACATCGATGAGCAATCTTTTCGCTCCATTTATTAATTACATATAATAACGGTTTACAACCGTCATCGTAGGTTTCCATTTTTTTACAAACGTTCGATGACGGGTAAGAACCGTCATGAAAGGGTCTTCTTTAATTACAGTTAGAAACCGTCATTGTACCTCAAATTTTTTAAAGATAACGTTTTTTTTTCCGAAAAAAGGCGTTTTTTTCACAATCCGTTATCTTAGAGTCAATCCGTCATTGTTGTAAAAATACAATCCGACATCGTAGCCTCAAATTGTTGTAGTGCTTTATCCTGTTTTTGCTAAGTCTGGTATTATCCATCGAATATCTTGCCCCTACACTCCCCAACAAAATGGTAGCATTGAAAGAAAAAATAGACATGTCGTTGAAATGGGCTTAGCATTGCTCGCTCACTATTCATTACCTCAAATTTATTGGTCATATGTCTTTCAAACTGCAGCCTTTTTGATCAATAGATTGCCCACTCCTGTCCTTCAATTCAGGTCACCTTATTTTTCTTTACACAATCAGCTCCCTAACTACTCCTTATTGAAAACGTTAGGGTGTGCGTGTTTTCCATATATTCGACCTTATAACCACCATAAATTACAATTTCGATCCTATCTTTGTGTCTTCTTGGGATATAGTTCCTCACATAAAGGGTACTTGTGTCTCGATCCATCTTCTGGTCGAATTTATATATCTCGTCATGTTATTTTCAATGAATCCTCATTCACTTTTTCCTCCCCCTCTAATTTTTCTATTCATTCGGTCAAGGAAGTTCGTACTGATTATTTTTACCCTCTCGGTTCCCTTCTTCAATCCATTCCTCCTTCAACTTCTTCCAACCCCCTTTTTGTTCCATTGTCACAACCATTACCACAGTCACCTACTCCTGCTCAAAATAGGGTGCTTACTCCAGTCTCCTCACCATCTATTTCTTCACCCATTCGCCCTATCTCCCCTGCAGTTTCTCCCTCACCCTCTCCTGACCTGCCCCTACCTCATCTGCCTCTTGATTCTTGTTCTCCTACCTCTACTGCATCATCTTCTTCGTCTCCCTCTCCATCTCATTCCGCTGCCTCTTCTCCCCATATTCCGTGTCCCAGTCGACCACCACCTTCCTTAAACTCCCATCCTATGATCACAAGATCAAAAGATGGAATTTTTAAGCCAAAGGCTTGGTTGGCCTCGTCTCATGTTTCCACTTCAGTCGCTGTCATTGAACCAACTAATTATAAGGTTGCTTTGAAAGATCCCAAGTGGAAGACTGCTATGCAAGTAGAGTTTGATGCATTACTTAAAAACAAAACTTGGTCCCTTGTTCCCTTACCTCCAAATCGCAAAATTGTGGGATGCAAGGGGGGTTTTCGCATCAAGTTAAAGCCTACAGGTGATATTGTGAGGTACAAAGCACGATTAGTGGCTCAAGGATATACTCAAGCCTTTGGTATTGACTACTTTGAGACCTTTAGTCCTGTGGTCAAGCCTACGACCATTCAGATTGTATTATCCTTAGCTGTTTCACATGGTTGGTTAGTTCGTCAATTGGACGTGCACAATGCTTTCCTTCATGGTGAACTAAAAGAGAAAGGTTTTATGAAACAACCGGCTGACTTTGAGTGTCCTCTTAATCCCTCTCATGTCTTGAAGCTCCATAAGGCTTTATATGGGTTGAAGCAAAGCCCTCGCGCTTGGTTTTTGAAATTGAGTTCCTGTCTGCTGAAATGGGGTTTTGTGGCTTCTGTTGTTGATTCATCTATGTTTGTATATAGAGTGGGATTGAGTATTGTTATTTTTCTGGTTTACGTTGATGACATCCTTGTCACTGGAAATTCTTCCTCCCTTATCCAGCATTTTATTTCTGAGTTGAATGTTAATTTTTCTCTTAAAGACATGGGGGACTTATCCTACTTTCTTGGTATTCAAGTCTCCAAGACTGCCAATGGCCTACATCTTTCTCAGTAGCGTTATATTTATGATATTGTCTCTCGAGCTCATCTTGATTCTTACAGGCCTGTGGCGTCTCCCATGGCTTCTGGCCCTCCCATTTCTTTTCATGATGGTGATCTGTTGTCCAACCCCTCTGAATACCGAAACCTAGTTGGCACTTTACAATATTGCACAATGTCTCGTTCGGACATCAGTTATACAGTTAACAAACTGTGTCAATTTCTCCACGCTCCAACTTCCTCTCACATGCAGGCTGTGAAGCGTCTCATTCGTTATCTCAAAGGCACCTCCAACCTTGGTTGTTGTTTTCTCCTTCATCCACTGTTGCATTAACAAGCTACACCGATTCTGATTGGGCTAGCTGCCCTGATGACCGAAGGAGCACAAGCGGATTTTGCGTCTTTCTTGGTCCAAATTTGATCTCATGGAACTCCTTAAAGTAGAAAGTGGTGTCTCGTTCCAGTGCTGAGTCAGAGTATCGAGGAATGGCTAACGCTGCAGCTGAGGTTGCTTGGATACAGTATGTCCTTCGAGAACTTGGCTTTGCATCTCCTTGTCCGCTGCTGCTGTGTGACAACCTATCTGCAACATATCTTGCTGCTTATTCAGTGATGCATCATCGTACCAAACATATCGAGTTGGACCATCACTTCATTCGTGAAAAAGTCGCGTGCAAGCAGCTGGTTGTTCGGTTTTTACCCTCTGAGGAGCAGATTGCTGATATTATGACAAAGGGGTTGCCTAGTCCACGGTTCATCAGTCTTAAAACCTATCTTTGGTTTCTAAACCTCGATTGCTTGAGGGAGGATGTTAATATAATTCTCTGAGTTAGTTATTTTTATTGTTGCTGTAATCGTTTATTACTGTGCTCTTTTTGTATCGCCTATCATAGTGCTACACGTGTAACATTTTCTCCATATATTGAAGGCACTGTGCTCTGGCTGCTTCGCTGAGCATACTCATCATTATGTGATAATTTGTCTGAATTCTTTCCCTTTTAGATATGCTGCTAGTTAAATTTCTACCTCTCCATTCGAAGAGAAAAAAAGAAAGAAAAAAAAAATCAACTTCGTTGCTTCGTTGTTCGTGCGAATTTGACCTATTTTATTTTTTACGTACCTCCATTTCTCTAGATCTTACGAACAAGGATTTTCAGCAATGGGTTGAAAAGAAAAAATCAAAACCCTGTGTAAGCTTCTTAATTTGCGTAATATTGCCTCCACACAAATGTAAACCAACTTCTTAAGCTTTTACTACGTCAAATGGCGGCTAGTTGACAACGTGTGTGGGACATGGTGTGGACCAAGCCCCTGATTGATTTTTTTTTTTTTTTTTTCTTCACTTTTTTCCTTCTAGAACTGTTTGTGAAGATTGAATAATAAAATTTTGAATTGAACCAAAAAAGTGTATATAAGAAATATATCATATACTTATAATTTCTCCAAAAAAAAAAAAAAAAGAAAATACAATTTTTCGTCTCTTAGTTTTGAGGAATAGTGTATTTGGCTTCTGAATTTTTTAAGTGGACCTTTTTAATCCATTAGTTTTGAGAAATATGTTTAAGAGGTTTCTAAAGGTCCGTTTCGAATACATTTTAATTTAAACGTTTTTCAACCATGCATTTTTTAAAAAACATTTTGTATAAAAATTGTTTAGAATTTAAACACTTATATGTTTTGTTACATTTCCTCAGATGTGTTTTTATACGCGAGTTATTGTATACATATACTTAAAAACTCTTTTTTAAAAAGTTGGTTTCGAGTGTTTCTCTCAAAATGATTTATTTCTCAATCTCATTTTCTAATAAGTCATTTTTAGTGGTTGCCAAACACTAGAAATTTTTTTAAAATGATTTTTTTTTTCAAAATTAACCACTTTAAAAGTTAAACCAAACACATCCTAAGTTTTCAAAATGGACCTTTTTAGTTTTAAATGATCCCTCATAATATTTTTTTCAAACTTTTTAAATTAATATTTTTTATTATTTTTTAATATTGAATAATTTTTTTAAAATTAAAAAACATTAATTTAAAAAATTGAAAAAATAATATGAAGGACCTTTTAAACCTATTTCTCAAAACTCAGATTTAAAACGTCAATTTTGAAAACTTACAGACCAAACGTATCTATTCCTCAAATCTTAGGGACCAAAAAGGTATTTTTCCCCTATTTTCCTTTTGATTCATTCTTAAATAAATTCATTAGTAATTGTGCATTTAATTATTTGTTTTTTATTTAAAATCATTTTCTTTTATTTATATTTAGTAACTAAATTACAATTTTAGTCTTTCACTGTTTTTTTATTGTGTTTATTTCGTTTCTTCTAATTCAACAATGGTGGGATGAAAGATTAAACTATCCACCTTTTGGATAGTAATTGATGATTTTATTCAATGATGTGATATATGGTCGTGTTTATTTCATTTGTAAACTTATAATTACAAGTGTTCATGGAAAATATTTATTACAATCAAATTTAGAGACAACGATTATGCATTAAAACGGTAGATCAATTAGGGCCCGTTTGGTTTAAGGTTTTATAGATGCCTGGAATACATGATGCCTGGGAATACTATGTCTGGGAATAAGATTGCTGGGAATCAAAGATAACTGTGTTTGGTTGTGCATGAGAATGTCATCCGGATTTTATGAGAACAAATTATGTCTGTATTTATTTTTTAGAATTAATCTGGTAAACTTTATGTAATTTTAATAAATTAATCAATAAAATAATCAAAATTAGTTCAAACTATTAATAAAAATTAATGAAATAATAACCATGAAATAATTTTAATGGGATAAACTATGTTAATTTAACAACTTAAAATTATTTAATTAATTGTTTAATAAATATTTTTAACTACAATAATTTAATATATTGTATCCATAAAAATTAATTAGATAAATTTTCAAAAAAAAAATTAATTAGATAAATATTTAATAATAATATAATTATATATTTATTATAAGGAAATCCAAAAAAAGTAATTAATGGATTATAAATAATCGATAAGTAATTAATTATAATATTGAAAAATTAATTTTTATACTAAATTAATTTAAATGTTTTATTAACTAATTAATTATAATTTTAGTAATATGGGTAATTACCATCCATACAATAAAATTGGACTAAGTATTTGTTTAAAAGTCCTAAAAAAAGTATTTACTTAAAAAAATTGAAATTATTGACAAACTATTATTTAATCTAATTAAATAATATATTATATTATTTTTAATTTAGTATCCATTAGTTAATTAATTAACTATATTCAAAATAAAATTGCATATAAAAATAACAAAGAAGAGATGGGAAAAGAGAAAACCCATGCTTTTGCAAGGGCATAGAAAACCCTTGCTTATGGGCATAAATGATGCCTGGGAATGAGTTATTTCCTGGGCCCACCACAGAAATCTTGAAACAAACAAGGGTATTATAAACCCTTGCCCATTCCCATCTCCAGAAACCTTGTACCAAACGGGCCCTTAGAGCTTAATAATTTATGTTTAGCATAGTTTAATCTGGCATAAAACATGTACTAATCTAAAAGGCCTGGTTCGAATCTCCAACCCCCACATGTTGTAAAAAAAACTTAAAACTTATGTTTGGTCCCACCAACTTTTTAGTTCTAGATCCTTGAGCGTGGGAGTGAGTTGAAGGCCGAAACTGTCCAAAGTGCAACCAAAATAGTCAAAGTGAGCTTAGTTTAGTGGTAATTAGTATGTATGATCCATCGAGAGGTTAGATGTTTGAAACCCCTTATGTGTTGTTGAAGTCAAAAAAAAAATGGCAACGGAAATTTGGACTGATTGACTTCCATTGATATACCTTATCAATCAAGTTTTGGAACTCATTCCTCCCATAATTATTTAACGTCTCACCTAACCCTTTTGTACTCATGATATCAGAAGCTTCTTTTGGTTATTAAACTTCTTCGTTTCTTCTATTTTTATTTCTTCATATAGCTTTCTTTAGGGGTGATCATCGGTCGGTCGGCATCGGTTTTGAGCAAAACTCGACGCCGACCACCGACATGTCGGTTCTGATCGGTCGGTGACCTCGGTTTTGGGAGCTATTACAAAAACCGACCGACTGACTCTAAGAAAAAATCGTTCGGTTTCGGTCGGTTAGGGAAATTTGTATGGAGAAGAGAAAAAAAAGCGTTAGAGATGAAAAAATATCGGAAAGAAAACGAGAAGAAAAGAAGAAAAGAGGAAAAAAATGTTTCATGGCGTGTAGATGGTGTAAAATCGTCCGACAACAGCTTCCTTCGAGCCTTGGAACAGTTCTGTATGAAAAAAAAAAAAAAGAATCGAAGGAAGAAATAAACCGATGAGAAAGGAAGAGGGAAAGAGAGAAGTGAGAGAGAAGATGCAGATGAAGATGGGAGAAAGACTAACGAGGATGAAAGTACAAAAAAAAAAAATCAAATAATAATTTTCTTAAAAAAAAAAAAAGGTAATGATTACCTATTTTAACCCTAAACCTATTTTAAATAGGTAATCATTACCTAGAAACCAGTTGGTGGTTTTAGAAAACCACCGGCTGGTTTTAGAAAACCACCGGCTGGTTTGTTGTTTGTCTCTGACGTGATATTAAGCCCACTGCCGCACGTTTCCAATTTCCCTTATTCTTTTTTTTTTTTTTTAATAATCCATGTTGGTCGGTTCGGTCGGTTTGAGCTTTCTTGGGCTCGCCGACCGACCGACTGGTCGGTTTTTCAGAAAAACTGACCTCGACCGATTTTCAACCAAAACCGACCGGCCGAAGTCGGTTCGGCCGGTTTCGGTCGGCCGGCTCGGTTTTCCGGTTAATATTGCTCATCCCTAGCTTTCTTGTTCCATCTTCCCGGGTGGCTCTCTTTTTTTCTTCCCTCTTTAATCTCGTGTAGAAGAGCAATATCTCCATTCTTGAGGTTTCAGGTATGTTAATTACTTTTAATTATTATTATTATTTAAAAAAAAAAAAATTAATTTCCTTTTTCTTAATGAATCCTCATGAATCGACATTTCATATTTGGATTAACATATGGATTGGCCTCTTCAATTCCACACCACTTGTTCTTCTTTTTAAAGCAACTCATAAATGGTTTTTTTTTTTTTTTTCAATCTCATAAATGGAAATCCCATTTTAATCATTGGAGTGGAAGAAACAAAAAGTAAATGATTTATTCTCTTCCGTTTTTAAGAATTTTGTCTTAGGGTACATTCAAATTTGTAACAATCTAGTCTATGAACTTTAATACATAAAAATATAGTCCTTATACTTACAATTTGTAATGATTTAGGGTCTGTTTGGAATACATTTTAATTTAAATGTTTTTCAAGAATGTATTTTTTAAAAAATATTTTGTATAAAAATTGTTTTAAATTTAAACACTCATATGTTTGGTTACATTTCCTCATAAGTGTTTTTATACACAAGTTATTGTATACTTACAAACTCTTTTTTTTAAAAAAATTGGTTTTAAGTGTTTCTCTCAGAATGGTTTATTTTTCAATCTCATTTTCTAATAAGTCATTTTTAGGGTTTGTCAAACACTAGAAAATTTTTCAAAATGATTTTTTTTTCAAAATTAAACACCTGAAAAGTTAAACCAAACACACCCTTAGCATACTGTAAATTAAAAAAACAAAAAAAAACAGTCCATATCATAGAAAATGTTGTTAACACTTTAATGAGGTTTCTAAATATGGAGGCCAAATAAGCAATTAGAGATTAATTGGGTTTATAAACTACACAATCTAAATCCTTACCTAATAAATTAGATTGACACATCAGATTAATGAGATTTTTTATGGTAAGGACTAAATTGTACTTTAAAAGTACATTTCTAAAAATTGTTCTGTAACTAACATTTTTTTCTCTTTCAGTAGGACATGGTGGAGGAACCTAGCTCTTATTTTTACAAACTATTCCATAGAGATTATAAAAAGAACCTCCTACTTTTGAGTCTTCATTTTCTAAAATGTCAAATCCTTCTTTCAATATTTAAGGTCATTAGTACAATTTTTATGCCAGTTGAGTTATGTTTATGTTGGCGACAAGATTAGAACATACTAAGAACATGAATATGATTTCAATGCGAGAATTGATTGAACTTTTTTTATGTGTCCAATCAAGTCACTATGAACATAATTTTAACAAATATACTTTAAATTAAGTTATTTTGACTCAATACAATAACTATAATTTAAATGAGTTAATTTGATACCTTCTCATTAGCATATCTATCTTTCCTACACACATTTAGTTAATTTTTTAAACATGCATCATCTCTAGATTGTTTTGGGAGCTTTCAATCCGTCTCTAAGGCCCCGTTTGATAACCATCTGATTTTTTGTTTTTGAAAATTAAGCTTATACACACCTACTTTTCCTATAAGTTTTTTTTGTTCTAGTATCAACCTACTTCATTTTTTTCAAAAACCAAGTCCAATTTTGAAAACAAAAAAAATAGTTTTCAAAAACTTGATTTTGTTTTTGGAATTTGGCTAGAAATTCAAATGGATCCTTAACAAAGATGAAAACCATGGTAGAGAATTTGGGAGAAAACAAACATGATTTTCAAAAACCAAAAACAAAAAACCAAATCGTTATGAAACAAACCCTAAATATTTCAGTTCAAATGGAATTTGATCCAGTTGAAATAACATCAATATTATTAAATCAATAAACCTTACAATATAATTGAACAGTCATTTTGATCCAATAATGCTCGCATCGTCCATAAAACAAATGCTTCAGCAACTACCTCCTATCGCGGAAGAATGTAGTATTGGGTTGATAAAAGATAATTATATATGAGATTCCTCATGATGTCTCCACACAAAAAATAAACCACTTGCTCGATTTCTTAAGGTTCTACTACGTCCCATCGAAACCTGTGAAGGAAAGTGGGGAAAAGAGGGAGGTTTTGCTTCCTCCCACTATAACTGAGCTTTGTGAGGCTGGTGTCATCGTTTAAAAGGCAACAAAGGGTAAACGCTTGATGGACACTAGAAATCCCACATTTTGAAGTTCATGATCATTTTGAAACCTATGTGCGAAACCTATGTGCATTTGATCAGCACGGAGAAGGACGCGAGTTTACTTCTGAAGGCGAAAATCATAACCAACCATATCGGTGGCAGTGACGAAGAAATTTCAAAACTTTTCAACAATCTTTGTAAAGATACCACCATTCCAAGTGATTTTTACTACTATGATACGAGCATAAAGCTTTACATAAGCACGGCTTGACACGATGACACTGGTGGATGGCTTCATTAAGACGAGATTATTTCAATACACCATGGGCTTCTGTGACTCTTTCACTGCCGCTACCTTCCTCATTTTACTCACTTTCCTTCAAACCTTATCATCTTTTCTATCACTTTCAAAGTAAAACCATGCACCAATATCTATGTTTTATTTGTTTTTTTTTCTTTTGACAATACATGAGGTGGAGATTCTATCGAGGATATAGGGCCAATGGGCCACAAACAGGAGAATACAAAGAATATGGGCCAGCCCAAAATCCAAGAGGACAAACGAATAAAGTTCCAGAAGGATCTGTCAACAAATTCAGCCATCAAATAGAATTTGGAGGTTATTCGTTGAGCAATGATTTCTGTACATCTGTCCTATCTTATTTTCGTTTGATAGTCTTTATTCCTTGATTATTAGCCCTTTGGCTGTGTATAAATTGTATTCTCCCATTCCGTGGTGATTTATGAAATTGAGTATTATCTCGCCAGCTCTCTCTCTCTGTTCTGTTATTATTAACTTGGTATCAGAGCTGCAATGACCACCGTCAATTCGTCCATGAATTCCGCCGCAGCTGCAGGAACAAACTTCAGCAGTCCTCCGTTGAATCAACTACTGAATCAAGTGACCACCATTAAATTGGATCGTGGTAATTTCCTTCTCTGGAAAAACCTAGCACTGCCAATTCTTCGAAGTTATAGATTGGAAGGGCACCTGACTGGTGATAAGCCGTGTCCGTCGAAATTTGTTCAAGCAACAACTACAAATGTAGAGGTGAATCTGAATACCTCTCAAGCTGAAGCTGGTGCAACAAGCTCTGGCGCTGTCGCTAGTGAAGCGACTGAATCATCACACACCCTAGAGGTAAATCCTCAATACGAATCATGGGTAGCTGTAGATCAGTTGTTGCTAGGTTGGTTATACAACTCAATGTCACCTGAGGTTGCAACTCAGGTTATGGGTTTCGAAAACGCTCAAGCTCTGTGGGCAGCAATTCAAGAGCTCTTTGGCGTTCAGTCTCGAGCTGAAGAAGACTATCTACGACAGATATTTCAGCAGTGCAGGAAAGGTAACACTAAGATGTCTGATTATTTACGTCTTATGAAAAGTCACGCTGATAATTTGGGACAAGCGGGTAGCCCTGTGAGCACTCGTTCATTGATTTCACAAGTCCTGTTGGGTCTCGATGAGGAGTTTAACCCTGTTGTAGCGATGATTCAAGGGAGAGGAAACCTTACTTGGTCAGAGATGCAAGCGGAATTGCTTGTGTTTGAGAAACGTCTGGAACTACAAAATAACTTCAAGAGCTCTCTGTCGCTAAATCAAGGACCATCCGTGAATATGGCAAATGCTAAAGACAGCGGCAGTCAGAAAAATCAAGGAAACAACTACAATAGACAAAGTGGGTATGGTCGAGGTTATCAAAGAGGAGGAGGACAAAGAGGAAGAGGCAGGTCTCGCGGCTATGGCTCATTCAACAATAATAAACCCACTTGTCAGGTATGTGGAAAAATAGGCCATACGGCCTTAATGTGCTATCAGCGTTTTAACAAAGAATTTGGTATTCCTATGCAATCACAGAACAGGGGTGACGGGAGTTCACGACCAAATAACCAGGGCAATACAACTCAACCGTCTGCATTCATGGCAAATCAGAGTTACCCTTTTGTTGCCAACCCTGAGACACTAGTAGACCCCAACTGGTATGCTGACAGTGGGGCGTCCAATCATGTCACTGCGGACTACTCAAACCTGACCAATGCCACAGACTATGAAGGTAAGGAAAGGGTCACTATTGGCAATGGCAGTAAGTTACAAATTACATATGTTGGCAATACTTGTTTGAATGCTGGCAGTAAGAAGTTAAACTTGGATAATGTTCTATGTGTTCCTAATATAGCAAAGAACTTGGTCAGTATATCTAAACTTGCTAGAGATAACAATGTTTATGTTGAATTTCATGATAAATTTTGTGTTGTAAAGGACAAGGCTACGGGCAAGGAACTATTGAAAGGGCTACTCAGTGAGGGACTATATCGGTTTGGTGATACAAAATCTGTTGCAGTTGAAGGTTCAAAGTCAGCGATCTGTGGCAGAGGAAGTTTATCTAGTATAAATAATGCTGATATGTCTGTGTTTTTTCTCTCTGGTTCAGTTAATATAGCTGTTTCTAAAGATATGTGGCATAGACGCCTAGGACACCCATCTGAAAAGGTGCTTGAGTTAATTACTAAACGATGTAATCTTCCTTATACAGTAAATGAAAAGTCCAAGTTTTGTGAAGCATGTCAATTTGGTAAAGCCCATGCGTTGCCCTTTCCCAATTCTACTTCACGAGCATCCAGTCCATTTGACCTTGTTCACACAGATCTGTGGGGACCAGCACCTGTTAATTCAGTAAAAGGATTCAAATATTATGTTCTGTTCTTGGATGACTTTAGTCGATTTGTGTGGTTATATCCTTTAAAACAAAAGAATGAGACCTTGGCTGCTTTTCATCACTTTAATGCTTTAGTCAAGAATTAGTTTGGTCGTTCAGTTAAAGCCTTACAATCTGATAATGGTGGTGAATACATCAAAATACATAAGTTGTGTGTTGAAATGGGGATTCAAATACGGCTGTCATGTCCTCATACTTCACAGCAAAACGGACGAGCCGAAAGAAAACATAGGCATGTTGTCGAGACAGGCCTCACCCTCCTTGCACAGGCTTCCATGCCACTAGAATATTGGTGGGATGCTTTTTCTGTCACTACATTACTAATTAATAGTGTTCCTGCGCAGGTACTACATGGCAAAACACCTATGGAGTTGATGTATGGAAAACAGACCGACTTTATGGCCTTGAGAACCTTTGGATGTGCCTGCTATCCGTGCCTACGGCCTTATCACACACACAAATTTCAGTTTCACACTGAAAGATGTGTTTATCTGGGACCAAATTTAATTCACAAAGGTCATGTCTGCCTTAATTCAAGTGGAAGGATCTATGTGTCTCGCCATGTGAAGTTCAATGAGGATGACTTCCCCTTTGCATCTGGATTTCAGTCCTCTTCAAATTCAGTTCACCCCACTGAGGTATCACCACCAATACATGTTTGGTTCCCACAATCAGTTACTTCTCCATCAGACCTAACTTCAGATGCTACCAGTACATCAGTTCCGCAAATGCCTTTCCCACCTAGTCTTAATCCTTCACAGTTGCCTACCTGTCCTCCTTCCCAACCTGTCTTGCCACTGTCATCCACCCCACCTGACCAAAATACTGCCTCCCCAAGTTCAACTCAGTTGCCGATTCCTCCACCTCAACGTTCTCCAGCTGTTGCAACTCCTACAAATACACCTACTATGAGTCCTGTCTCTAATTCAATTCCATTGGCCAATGCTCCTCCAACACCTGTCCAGCCCCATCATTCCATGGTCACGCGGGCCAAAGCTGGTGTCTTTAAGCCAAAAATTTGGCTCACTCAGTCACAAACAGATTGGACACTTACTGAACCCACACGAGTGAAAGAGGCTCTTGCTACACCTCAGTGGCGTGAAGCGATGGACTTAGAGTATTCTGCATTGGTGAAAAGTGGAACTTGGCGTCTTGTACCTTCCTCACCACAACTGAATGTCATTGGCAACAAATTGATATTTCACATAAAACGAAATCCGGATGGTTCAATTCAAAGGTACAAAGCGCGGCTAGTAGCAAAGGGTTTCATCAAAATCCGGGTGTGGACTTCTTTGAAACATTTAGTCCCGTAGTAAAGGCATCCACGATTCGTGTAATATTGAGCATTGCAGTGACTAACGGCTGGAAACTCAGGCAGTTGGATTTTAATAACGCTTTCTTAAATGGAAAGCTTGATGAGGCAGTTTATATGAGCCAACCTCCGGGGTACGTAGATGGTCGGTTTCCAGACTATGTATGCAAGCTTGACAAGGCCATTTATGGCTTAAAACAAGCACCAAGAGCGTGGAACAACACTCTCAAGACAACTCTGATCTCGTGGGGCTTCACTAACTCCAGGTCTGATTCCTCGTTATTTATCTTTCGTACCAAGAATGACATAATACTGCTGCTCGTATACGTAGATGATGTCGTGATTACTGGAAATAATGTCAATATGATTGATAAATTGATAAAGGTGTTGGACAGCCGTTTTGCTCTAAAAGACTTAGGTAGTCTGAATTATTTTCTTGGTATTCAAGTACACTATCTACCTACTGGTATTCTGCTAAACCAACGCAAGTATGTAGACGATCTGTTAGTTAAGTTGAACCTTACCATGTTGAAGCCTGCAAACTCTCCTAGTGTATCAAGTAATAAACTATCTGCTTATTCGGGGACTCCTATGGACAATCCTCTTGTGTATCGTAGTGTTGTTGGTGCTCTCCAATACTTAACTCACACAAGACCGAACATCGCTTATGCTATTAATCAGTTAAGTCAGTTTCTCAAATCTCCACATGATACTCACTGGCAGGCAGTAAAAAGAGTGTTAAGATATGTAAGTGGTACTAAGGATTATGGGTTGTACATACAAAAGGCAGATGACTTAGACATTCAAGCCTATTCCGATGCGGATTGGGCATCTAATTTGGATGATAGAAAATCTGTAGCTGCGTATTGTGCATTTATTGGAAATAATCTAGTATCGTGGGCCTCAAAGAAACAGAATGTTGTGGCGAGATCGAGCACGGAGTCTGAATACCGTGCCTTAGCTCTAGCTTCTGCCGAAGTAGTTTGGTTGCAGCAACTGCTTCATGAAATTGGTATCCACAGTCGTCTAAAACCAGTGTTGTGGTGTGACAACATAAGTGCAGGGGCACTGGCAGCAAACCCGGTATTTCACGCACGTACAAAACACATCGAGATTGATGTTCATTTTGTAAGGGACATGGTTCTCAAAGGCAAGCTTGAAGTTCGTTATATACCGTCAGCTGAGCAACCTGCTGATTGTCTCACTAAGTCCCTTTCTCATTCTCAATTTGCTTATTTGAGGAGCAAACTCGGGGTAGCTGAATTACCCGCTCGTTTGAGGGGGAATATTGAGGATATAAGGCCAATGGGCCACAAACAGGAGAATACAAAGAATATGGGCCAGCCCAAAATCCAAGAGGACAAACGAATAAAGTTCCAGAAGGATCTGTCAACAAATTCAGCCATCAAATAGAATTTGGAGGTTATTCGTTGAACAATGATTTCTGTACATCTGTCCTATCTTATTTTCGTTTGATATTCTTTATTCCTTGATTATTAGCCCTTTGGCTGTGTATAAATTGTATTCTCCCATTCCGTGGTGATTTATGAAATTGAGTATTATCTCGCCAGCTCTCTCTCTCTGTTCTGTTATTATTAACTGATTCAACCTACGAACCTATATTAATATGCACAGGTTGGCATCTGCTTTCCTTGTTTCAAATTTAGCTCGTTGATCATGTATTTACTATTAGTTTTGTTGACAAGTGTCTCAAGTAATATTTTGTTACCTGAATGTCTTTACCTTTGGTTTGTTGATGCTCATTTTGTAACCATTTAGGAGGTGTGTTTGGTTTCCAGGTACCAAAGAGAGGTTTGGGTTTAGTTAACCCTAACCCATGATTGGTTCTCAATTTTATAAACTCTCACATACCCAAGTAAGTTAACCCCATTTTCTCTCCTTATTTTACTTCTCCCAATTTTCCTTCTCTCTCATCTCTCGTTTTCTTCTCCCATTTTAAGGAGCTGAGGGAATTGTCACAGCTTGTTTTGCTTCTTTTCGTCTTCCATCTATTTTTCTTTTTCTTCTTCCTTTTTTTTTTTTTTTTTTGAATAAAAATTCTCGAGGGAATTTACTTCTTCAATATTTTAAAAAAAAGAATGGTAGTGTATTAAACCTCCATTATACTTATTTTCAAATATTAAATTATACTATTCTTCTTTCCATGTAACTACATTACTTTATCCTTATTCATTAGGTTTACGACCGTATATATTTTGTCTTTCACCACGGTTCTAAAATGCATTAAATTTTTAATAAAATATATTAGTTAAATAAAAATAATTAATTAATGGTACTTTTATAATAAGTAAATTAATTCAATTGTCAAAAGTGAGCATAGCTCAACGGTAATTGACATATACCCTCTACCAAGAGGTGAGAGGTTCGAATCCCCCACTCCAAAATGTTGATGTACTAAAAAAAAGTAAATGAATTCAATTAGAATTGAAAATACTAATAATTAATTCATAAATAGCTATGTCCCAAACTAAGGCAACTCAAAAACAGAAAAGTCCACAAAGTACTGATTCATGTATTTTGATATATTCAAAATCAAATGAATATTGATTGATGTATGATATATTGCTATTCAAAATACTACTAAAATGATACATTCATGTTTTACCTTAAAATGAATATAATCATCTATCTAATATATTGATGATATAACTAATATATATACTTGATTTGATGAACTCTTGATATACTTGATATACTTGATACACTTGATATGCATGTTTATGTACCAAAATGATATACTTCATATGTTACTTCACATCACTTCTTTTATCTTTTTTTAATTAAATTTTGTTGTTTTATTTACATATTTTAAATCAAATGTCTATCTTTAATAACCTAAGTATTTATCTTCTATACATATTATGAATGTTGATATATCATTGATATACCTCAATTTGATATATTATTATTTTTTTTTTAGAAAGAGGATACTTTATTGAGATCGTATGTGAGCAACATACAAGATTCGCAGAAAGTTCTCCAATTAAGGGCTATAACAGAGGTGTTATAACTGGGGAAAGAGCTCAAGTTAATTATTATATTAAATATCGATATATTTGATTATGAGTAGTTAGGTACATCAATGATAGGCTTGCAGTTTTTTTTTTATAAAAAAAATCATTGATATATTTTTAATTGTTGGTGTATTATTAAGGTTGTGAAATGAAAATTTTATTATAATCAAGTATATATAATTGGTGTATATATCAATATTATATCAATGCTTTCATTCAAAATTCATTTCAAGTATAACATGTTGATATACTAACAAGTTATATCATTAGTATATCAGTAGTATATTAGTAGTATAACAATATGTTATAATTGTTAGTGTATCATGAAGGTCATGGAATGCAAAATTATTTATAAGTATATCAATAAGATGCATTCACTACAAGAAATAAGTCTTTTTTATAGCTTTTTAGGATAGCATTTTTCAAATTAAGCTATGAAAGAAAAATAAATAAATAAAAAAAACCAAACAAAAAGAGGACCCGCACGTGTAAATGAAGGAAAAAACAAAAAAATTGGAACACTTTTCTTCTTTCCCTCCCATTTTCCCCCGTGTGTGAAAGAGACCCCAGCTACTATTTTTCCATCTTCTTCTTCGACCTCTCTGCACTGAACGAACGAACGTCAACGCTACTGTTCACACGTAACTTCGGGGATGGAGACACGTGGAATAAATAATATACTTGTATTAATGTAATATGCGTGTGGGTGTACAATCTCTAACTTTAATCCTCTGATTCTCTCTCTTGTGTGTGAATGTGTTTCACTCGAGGGCTGGAACGCTTGATCCCGAGTCTGAAGCTTCAATGGATTCTTGGAGCTTGAAGTCTTCTAGTCTTGAAGGAGTCTTCAGTCTTCAAGAAGTGTTGATGTCCTGAAGAGTCTTTGATCTTCAAGGAGTGTTGAAGTCTTGAAGAGTGTTTGGTCTTCAAGAAGTGTTCAACACTTGGACTTGTGGATTGCAGAGAGTCTTCGGTCTTCAGACTTGGTGGAGTCTCTCTGAATTCTCTGGTTCTGCTTGAGAGCTTTGAAACTCTAAACTCTTGTCTTTGTGGGAGTGTAGAATTTCTGAACCCCTGAAATGGAGGAGAACCCCTCTATTTATAGAGTTCTCGTTGGATGGGCCCTGGTAACTTTTGGGCCTAACAACTTGGGCTTGGGTTTTATTGGTCTTGGGCTGAACCATTTAGTCTTGGGTTTGGTTTATATTTGACCCAAAACCATATGACCCAGACATTTAAAAGACCCAAATTTGATCCAAATAATTATTATTTTTTTAATTAATTGGTCAAATTAATTAATTTGATCAAAATAATTTAATTTTAATTAATTGATCAAATGGACATTTGGCCCTAAAAATTTATAATTGGCCAACTTTGTCTTCAAATTAAATTTGGGACACATGTCGATTTATAATTGGTCCCAAATTTAATTAATTATAATTTTGTCATTAATTTTAAATAATGACGTGGCAATTTGTCATTGGCCAAAATTTCTCCTTCAACAAATGCCCCCTTTTCGAGAGTTAGTCACAAGTTATGTGTGAGTGAATCTCGAAAAAGATATTTTGGGATCAAAATGCAAGATATTTGTTCTTGATTTTGACTCCCTTTGGTGTGTCAATTTAATCAAAATATGAATTTTGGTCAAAATTTTGATTTTTTTTTTTATTTGGTAGCAAACTTTGATTTGAAGTTTGGGCAAATTTTGGTTTATACCCAAATTTTGATTTGAGGTAAAATCCTACCCAATTTTAACTCATATTTGGAATAAAATTTGAGGTTTTGACTTTGGTTCATTTGGGATAAAATTTGGATTATGCCCAAAATTTAATTTAAGTAAATTTAAGGCTGCATCCAAAATTTGGTGGGAATTTGGAATAAAATTTTCATATGGAACTTAGAAAATTTGATTTGGGATAAGAGTTTAATTATACTCAAATTCAGTTGAACTCAATCCAAATCTATATAGGAGTTTATCAAATCAATTTGAATTTATCTCCAATTTGATTTAAATCAAATCTCATACTTTGGATTAAAATTTGAACAAAAGACTCTCGTTGGAGATAAGATTTATATTCGAACTCATCCCAAAATTGATGAAGATTGTCGTTGGAGATAAGATTTATATTTGAACTTATCCCAAAATTGATGAAGATTGTCGTTGGAGATAAGATTCATATTTGAACTCATCCCAAAATTGATGAAGATTTTCGTTGGAGATAAGATTTATATTTGAACTGATCCCAAAATTGATGAAGATTGTCGTTGGAGATAAGATTTATATTTGAACTTATCCCAAAATTGATGAAGATTGTCGTTGGAGATAAGATTCATATTTGAACTCATCCCAAAATTGATGAAGATTGTCGTTGGAGATAAGATTTATATTTGAACTTATCCCAAAATTGATGAAGATTGTCGTTAGAGATAAGATTTATATTTGAACTTATCCCAAAATTGATGAAGATTGTCGTTGGAGATAAGATTCATATTTGAACTTATCCCAAAATTGATGAAGATTTTCGTTGGAGATAAGATTTATCTATTTGAATCCAACTTTCCATTCTATAAATAAGGTTGAATCTCAGCAGGGGAGAGTACACATCAATTGCGGGGAGCATTCAAGAAAGGATTCAAGTAGGAAACTTTCTTCTCATTTTTTTTTAATTTTCGTTTTTTTTTCCTTTTTTTTTCTTTTTTCGTTTTTTTTAATTTTCGATTTTTTCCTTTTTTTTTGAATTTTCGTTTTTTTTTTTTTTTTTTTTTTTTTTTTTTTTTTTTTTTTTTTTTTACTACCTTGCCTATATTTCAATTACAAGCACAGTGCCTTCATCCACCATCAAAAAGGTAAGTACGTAGGTAAGTGATTTTTTTTTAGGCATACATATCCTTGTTTTCAATTTGCAGGTACAATGTCTTTCAGCATGAGTGCAAGGACGTGTTCCTTGAGTTGGGACATGTTCCTTGGACTTGTGTCGCCGCCACGCCCTTCAGCACGAGTGCAAGGACGTGTTCCTTGAGTTGGGACATGTTCCTTGGACTTGTGTCGCCGCCACGCCTTTCAGCACGAGTGCAAGGACGTGTTCCTTGAGTTGGGACATGTTCCTTGGACTTGTGTCGCCGCCACGCCCTTCAGCACGAGTGCAAGGACGTGTTCCTTGAGTTGGGACATGTTCCTTGGACTTGTGTCGCCGCCACGCCTTTCAGCACGAGTGCAAGGACGTGTTCCTTGAGTTGGGACATGTTCCTTGGACTTGTGTCGCCGCCACGCCTTTCAGCACGAGTGCAAGGACGTGTTCCTTGAGTTGGGACATGTTCCTTGGACTTGTGTCGCCGCCACGCCTTTCAGCACGAGTGCACGAACATGTTCCTTGAGTTGGGACATGTTCCTTGGACTTGTGCCGCCGCCGCGCCTTTCAGCACGAGTGCACGGACATGTTCCTTGAGTTGGGACATGTTCCTTGGACTTGTGCCGCCGCCGCGCCTTCCAGCACGAGTGCACGGACGTGTTCCTTGAGTTGGGACATGTTCCTTGGACTTGTGTCACCGCCACGCCTTTCAGCACGAGTGCAAGGACATGTTCCTTGAGTTGGGACATGTTCCTTGGACTTGTGTCGCCGCCACGCCTTTCAGCACGAGTGCAAGGACGTGTTCCTTGAGTTGGGACATGTTCCTTGGACTTGTGTCGCCGCCACGCCTTTCAGCACGAGTACAAGGACGTGTTCCTTGAGTTGGGACATGTTCCTTGGACTTGTGCCGCCGCCACGCCTTTCAGCACGAGTGCACGGACATGTTCCTTGAGTTGGGACATGTTCCTTGGACTTGTGTCGCCGCCACGCCTTTCAGCACGAGTGCAAGGACATGTTCCTTGAGTTGGGACATGTTCCTTGGACTTGTGTCGCCGCCACGCCTTTCAGCACGAGTGCAGGGACAATTGACGTCTTTGGACTTTAGGAAGTAGCGCTGGAGTGCAGCGAAGCGCGTGAGAACCTTTGAACTTGGAGGAAGGAACTGCAGCGAAGTGCGTGAGAACCTTCGAACTTGGGGGGGAAGGAACTGCAGCGAAGCGCGTGAGAACCTTCGAATTTAGGGGGAAGGAACTGCAACGAAGCGCGTGAGAACCTTCGAATTTGGAGGAAGGAACTGCACGAAGCGCGTGAGAACCTTCGAACTTGGGGGAAGGAATTGCAGAGCAAAGCGTGTGAGAACCTTCGAACTTGGAGGAAGGAACGCAGCGAAGCGCGTGAGTGAAGCGAAGCGATGTGAGAACCTTCAAACTTGGAGGAAGAAACTCAGCGAAGCGACGTGAGAACCTTCGAACTTGGGGGGGAAGGAACTGCAGTGAAGCGCGTGAGAACCTTCGAACTGTGAGGAAAGAACTGCAGTGAAACGCGTGAGAACCTTCGAACTTGGAGGAAGGAACTGCAGCGAAGCGACGTGAGAACCTTTGAACTTGGAGGGAAGGAACTGCAGCGAAGCGCGTGAGCACCTTCAAACTTGGAGAAAGGAACTGCAGCGAAACGCGTGAGAACCTTCGAACTTGGGGGGAAGGAACTGCAGCGAAGCGCGTGAGAACCTTCGAACTTGGAGGAAGGATCGCAGTGAAGCGATGTGAGAACCTTCAAACTTGGAGGAAGGAACTGCAGCGAAGCGCATGAGCGCAGCGAAGCGACGTGATAACCTTTGAACTTGGAGGAAGGATCTGCAGCGAAGCGCGTGAGAACCTTCGAACTTGGGGGGAAGGAACTGCAGCGAAGCGCGTGAGAACCTTCGAATTTGGGGGGAAGGAAATGCAGCGAAACACGTGAGAACCTTCGAACTTGGGGGGAAGGAAATGCAACGAAGCGCGTGAGAACCTTCGAATTTGGAGGAAGGAACTGCACGAAGCGCGTGAGAACCTTCGAACTTGGGGAAAGGAATTGCAGAGCGAAGCGCGTGAGAACCTTCGAACTTGGAGGAAGGAGCTGCAGCGAAGCGCGTGAGAACCTTCGCATTTGGGGGGGAAGGAACTGCAGTGAAGCGCGTGAGAACCTTCGAACTGTGAGGAAAGAACTGCAGTGAAACGCGTGAGAACCTTCGAACTTGGAGGAAGGAACTGCAGCGAAGCGACGTGAGAACCTTCGAACTTGGAGGGAAGGAACTGCAGCGAAGCGCGTGAGAACCTTCGAACTGTGAGGAAGGAACTGCAGCGAAGCGCGTGAGAACCTTCGAATTTGGGGGGAAGGAACTGCAGCGAAGCGCGTGGGAACCTTCGAACTTGGAGGAAGCAACTTCCATTCGCTGTGTTGCCCCCACTAGTGATGAATTTCCTCAATTTATATCGTCGTGCTTCAATATTTGTTGCACTTTCCTTTTTTTTTTGTTTGCAGAGACTGAACTTAAAGTTTTCTTTAAGCTGCCTACGTACCCTTTGAAGAAAAGGGATCAAGTCATAACGTAGTTCAAGATTTTTTTTTTGCACTCACCTTTTAAGCTCGTGTGGGCTAGGAGCATCATGCAGTTTAGGCTCTTGCGATAAGGAGCTTTTACATTTTAAAAGCTCTTATCTTTATCATGGTCTTGATCAGATCCTTCATTTATAGGATTAGTCAAGACAATGAGATTTGGCTTCACCTTCAAGGAACCTTCTGTAGTTATGAGAACAGAGAATTTCCTCTTCATACGTGACGGGACGCTACTATGAAGCTTCTTGTCGCGGTTTACTTCATCGAAAAGTTTCACCTCCAAGTTGTCCATTTTTCTTTTAGGTTGATCGCTTGTTACTTTGAGGCGATCAAAAACAGATGTCGAAGGTTGACTTTTCTTCGATGTGGAGACACTTAGCCTTTGGAAAGCTGAAGGTCGAGTGGAGGTGGACATCGAACATTGATTTTCTTCCTCTGTCGCGGCCATACTCATTCTTTGGAATACTGAAGGACGAGTAGTTGGAGGCTTGATGCGATCGAAGACAGAAGTCCTTTGTTCACTTTTCTTGGAATTGTCAACTTCTTCTACGTCGATGCAGTAGGAAGTTGCAAGGTTCTCTTTTTTCTTTTTGTGGAAAGTTTTGGAGAAGGATTTATTCAACATCACCAGTTGTTGAGGTTGAGAAAACTTTTTACTTCTCTTCCTCTTGGGTTGAAGTTTCTTAGGATCCTTCTTTCTTTGATGTTTGTTATTTCCTTTGATTGTAGCAAGATTTGATTGGGCTACTTCATCAAGGTCGAGCTCGATTTTGCCTTCCTTAGCCAGCTTTAAAATTAAGTCCTTTAGGACGAAACATCTTTCCACTGGATGACCAATAACTCGATGATACTTGCAATACTTGGGATCATCGACTTTCTCCATCTCTTCTGGTCGTTTACACTTAGGAAGCTCTATCAGTTGCGCTTCCAATAGTTGTTCCAACATATCAGGGATGTCGGCATCAGGGAAAGGATAGATTTTCTTCTGTCTTTCCTTTAAAGTTAAGTGATGCGCTCCATTAGTTTGTCGCTTTTCTTTCGAAGACGACTTGGGAAGGGTTGTGTTTACAACCATGGATTCTTCTATAGTCTCTTCATCGTTCCTTCCTTCTTTTCTCATGTTAGGGAGGAGAAGGTCTTGGTTTTCTTGACTAGCAATACTTAGCTCCATATCGTGGGCGCGAGTTGCTAGTTCTTCAAAGGTGCGAGGCTTTATACCTTTAAGGATGTAGAGGAGTTCCCAGTGCATGCCTTGAATGCACATCTCGACGGAAGAGAGTTCAGTGAGACGATCTTTGCAATCTAGGCTCATGGCTCTCCAGCGATTTATATAGTTAACAACGAGTTCACCTTTTCGTTGTTTAGTGTTGGTGAGCTCGAACATGCTAACGGTTCGTCTAGTGCTGTAGAAGCGATTCAAAAACTCTCTTTCGAGTTCCTCCCAACTGTCTATTGACTCAGGTTCTAGATCTGTGTACCAGTCAAACGCATTTCCTTTAAGTGTTCGAACGAACTGTTTGACTAGTAGGTCCCCTCGAGTACCAGCGTTCTCACATGTCTCAACGAAGTGGGCAATATGTTGTTTAGGATTGCCCTTTCCATCAAACTGTTGAAATTTTGGTGGCTGATACCCGATTGGCGTTCTCAAGTTATCAATCCTCTTAGTATAAGGTTTGGAATACAAGAGGGAATCTTGAGTAGGTCCACCGTACTGAGCTCTGATACAGTTTGTGATCATATCTTGGAGCTGTTGGATGGATAGTGAAGCGATCGAAGCAGAACAATGTGGCTGATCATCTTGCACTGTAGTCTCTCCTTTGTCATGTTTTTTTATGACTTGGGTTTGACTTGATTCGGCGATATGTTGGTTCTCAATTTGGCACTTTAGTTGCGCAATTTGAGAATCTTTTTCTTCAATCGCCTTCATCAAATTGTTGATGTGTTCTTGCATCTCAGTCATTCTTTCTTCCGTAGTTCTTGTCTCAGTCATCATGACAGTCACTACGTTAGAATCAGGTTCAAACAGAGGGTTATACTTAACAAGAAACTTGTCATTGGTATATGCCCCCTGCAAGGTTGTTTCTTCGCTTGCAATGATAGAAGCTTTATCTTCTTGCAACCTCAGTTCATTGAAGCAACAATGGGCAGTAGAACTGATGTAAGACTTGTTCTTGACAGCGGTCATCGAAGAAGTCTTGAATGACATGTTTACTTTTATGTTTTTAGATAAGAGAGAGAGATGAGAGGTAGAGATTGTCCCACCGGGCGTGCCAATTTGTTCACACGTAACTTCGGGGATGGAGACACGTGGAATAAATAATATACTTGTATTAATGTAATATGCGTGTGGGTGTACAATCTCTAACTTTAATCCTCTGATTCTCTCTCTTGTGTGTGAATGTGTTTCACTCGAGGGCTGGAACGCTTGATCCCGAGTCTGAAGCTTCAATGGATTCTTGGAGCTTGAAGTCTTCTAGTCTTGAAGGAGTCTTCAGTCTTCAAGAAGTGTTGATGTCCTGAAGAGTCTTTGATCTTCAAGGAGTGTTGAAGTCTTGAAGAGTGTTTGGTCTTCAAGAAGTGTTCAACACTTGGACTTGTGGATTGCAGAGAGTCTTCGGTCTTCAGACTTGGTGGAGTCTCTCTGAATTCTCTGGTTCTGCTTGAGAGCTTTGAAACTCTAAACTCTTGTCTTTGTGGGAGTGTAGAATTTCTGAACCCCTGAAATGGAGGAGAACCCCTCTATTTATAGAGTTCTCGTTGGATGGGCCCTGGTAACTTTTGGGCCTAACAACTTGGGCTTGGGTTTTATTGGTCTTGGGCTGAACCATTTAGTCTTGGGTTTGGTTTATATTTGACCCAAAACCATATGACCCAGACATTTAAAAGACCCAAATTTGATCCAAATAATTATTATTTTTTTAATTAATTGGTCAAATTAATTAATTTGATCAAAATAATTTAATTTTAATTAATTGATCAAATGGACATTTGGCCCTAAAAATTTATAATTGGCCAACTTTGTCTTCAAATTAAATTTGGGACACATGTCGATTTATAATTGGTCCCAAATTTAATTAATTATAATTTTGTCATTAATTTTAAATAATGACGTGGCAATTTGTCATTGGCCAAAATTTCTCCTTCAACAGCTACCATTATTCCATCTTCCCATTTTTCCATTTTTCCATCTTCTTCTTCGACCGCTCCTCTCTCTGTGCGTGGGTCTTGCCTCACCGAACGCCAGCGCTCTCCTCCTTATGACCACCGCCGGCGAGCACAGTGCCCACGAAAGCAGCAGTTCTGGTGAGTTCTTTCTTTCCCTTGATCTCTATCTCTCGGCAGACGCGAATAATGGAAGTAATTTTTTTTCTTCCTAGCGTTTCTTGTAGTCCAGCAAGGTTGGACTTGTTTTCAGACCATTTTTTGTTTGTAGAGGCTGTGGAGACTGTGGGCTTGGTAGGGAAGTCGACGTCGCCACCGCCGGTAAGTTTGCATCTCTCCCTCGATCTCTATCTCTCCGCAGACAAGTAGTTTTTTTCTTCATCACGTTTCTTGCAGTCCAGCAACGTTGGGCTTGTTATGTTCAAACTGTCTTCATCATGTTTGTTTCAGTCCAACACTCATTTATTCGTTTTGACGTGTTTAGTTAACTTGAGTGCTATGACTATCCTGCAGTTATGGTAGTCATAGCTTAATATTAGATTGAAGGTAGAAAGTATTGAAGCTAATTTATTCGTTTTAACATGTTTAGTGAACTTGAGTGCTATGACTATCCTGCAGTTATGGTAGTCATAACTTAATATTAGATTGAAGGTATAAAGTATTGAAGTTTATTTATTCGTTTTAACGTGTTTAGTGAACTTGAGTGCTATGACCATCCTGCAGTTATGATAGACATAGCTTAATATTAGATTGAAGGTATAAAGTATTGAAGTTTATTTATTCGTTTTGACGTGTTTAGTTAACTTGAGTGCTATGACTATCTTGCAGTTATGGTGGCCATCATAGCTTAATATATTAGATTGAAGGTAGAAAGCATTGATATGTTGCACTTAGTTCTCTTCTAACTAGTTTACTTGGTTCCACCGATAGAAAGCATTGATTTGACTTGTTTCATTGCAAATGGTCTCCATGATATTTGGGATAGGTGTTTCGAGAGTCTATTTTTGTTGAGATGTTAAGTTGGGTTGTTAAGTTGGGTTCTTCCATTTGCAAAGTTTGGTTTTATTGTTTGGGTTGTTAATTTCTTGTTTTTAGGAGGGTCAATACTGTGTTGCACTAAGTTCTCTTTTAACTAGTTTACATGTTTTCATCCATATTTTTAGTTGTCATTGTTTGGTTTAGTAGAGTTGTTTCATTGCAAATGCTCTCCGAGATATTTGGGATAAGTGTTTAAGGAGTTTATTTTTGTTAAGAGATGTTAAGTTGGGTTGTTAAGTTGAGTTCTTCCATTTGCAAAGTTTGGTTTTATTGTTTGAGTTGTTAATTTCTTGTTTTTAGGGGGGTCAATACCATGTTGCACTAAGTTCTTTTTTAACTAGTTTACTTGTTTTCATCCATATTTTTAGTTGTCATGGTTTGGTTTAGTTGAGTTGTTTCATTTCAAATGGTCTCCATGATAGTTGGGTTGTTAAGATGAGTTCTTCCATTTGCAAAGTTTTGTTTTATTGGTTGAGTTGTTAATTTCTTGTCTTTTAGGGGGGTCAATACCATGTTGCACTAAGTTCTCTTTTAACAAGTTTACTTGTTTTCATCCATATTTTTAGTTGTCATGGTTTGGTTTAGTTGAGTTGTTTCATTGGAAATGGTCTCCATGATAGTTGATGTAACGCCCCAGGACTTTAATAGCCATCCTAGCGACATTACTAACTCTTAACCTAAAAGTAACCGTGTGCACCAAAAATTTCGGCAGCATATAACGGCGTACATAGGGCTAACCAAAATTTTTCTTTAACGTGCTATGCATAAAACACTTCTATATACCAATATTAAAGGACTGCACCAAACTACAACCCAGCAGAACATTCACAGAACCAGTCAGCCAGCCAGGCCTCGCATAAGCAACTACTAACTAAACCAAAACACAACTTTAGCAAAATCTTAGAACGTCAATTCATTCAAACCAACTTAATGATTAACCACTGAAAGAATAGATGGAGTTCTTTAGAATAAAGGCAACTAGTCCTAGAGTTTAACAAGAATAATTCGAAGCTAAAAAAATTAGGACAACAACTGCCCAACCACTGAAATCAATACTATCCTATCCTAAATAAACAATGAGCTAACTGACATGAAAGTAAATGGAAACAACACAGCTAGCTAAGGTCCTTCCTCTTATGCCTCCTCCGCATCACCATGGTCCATGCAGTCCTCATAACCTGCAAAATTTGGTAGTTGGGGGGAGAGAGAGGGGAGGGAGTCAGTACACTAAGGTACTGGTAAGCAGCCCCTACATGAGAAGCCATCAAACAAAAAACAAGCAAACAACATACTATTCATGCGCAAACAACATGCTTTTAAAAGCGGTAAACACAACGTCATGCTCAAAAGCTAGTAAACGAATGACTCTTCTAAGCCATAACTCATGCATCTCTCTATGCAACTTGCTAACCACTCAAGCTTCACGAGCTCACTCAACGCTCATATTTAGCCCTCAATGCTCTCTACGGAGCTCGGCGTTCGAGTCGCACTGTCCCCTGACCATTTGTAGCAAGGGCCACAATGCTCTCTACGGAGCTCGGCGTTCGACCCTTGCCCATTTGTACCCAAGGCCCCGAACTGTGCATCGCCCCTTGACCATTTGTACCCAAGGCGCACCGATGACTTAGCAAAGTATTGGCCCTTCCCCAGGCGCCCAACACTTGCTTTCTAAACTCATCACACCGACCCTTGACCATTTGTACCCAAGGCCTCGATGCTCCTCTTAAACCAATGGTGACGTGTCACCCCTCGACCATTTGAACCCGAGGTGCACTGACACTCACCCAACTTTCCATTCTTTCACACTTTAGGTCCCTGACCTCTATCTCACACCTATCTAGAATGCATGTGCCCTGCAACGCTTCTAGACTCACATACTATGCCCACCAAGCATATACGTATAACCACATGATCTCAACTCATGCTTGACCCAGAAATGCAAAACAAACCAACACGCTTACAACCAGTCAACACGCAACAACAGTTCATGCTTTTCAACGATTCATATATATACATATACACTCAGAGAAACAAGGAAACATGAGATTAGTTATAAAGCAAAAAATCATTCAGCATGCATCACACAGTCAAACAAACTACATCAGATAGGAACTACTTACCGGAAGCTCTAAACGCTCCTAAACTAGAAGAAAAGCTCCTAAGATAATCCAATAGCTCCTAAACCAATCTAGGCAAGCTCCTAATCAGCAAGGATAATATAACAAGATTAGAATTGAGCTTAACCACCCTATTTGAACCTAAAAGAACAAAGGGAAGAGTTTCTTACCAACCAACTTGGATTTCAAGCCTAAAGGCTAGCTCGAAAACTTGGAACCAACTCGAACAATCCTAAAATAATAATGTTCGAGCATTAAAGATTAAGCCTAAAGCACTTAAACCACGATTGAAAGAGTCTAAAGAATAATGATATACCTTCTAAGCTCCACCAACAGAATAAAGTTCCTTGTTGGAAATAACCCAAGTAAGCTTTAATCGATCCCAAACTACAATAAACACTTTCTAGCATTAGGGACTAATTAATAGAGCTTAGCCAACTTCAAACAAGGTTAACAAGCTTTAGCACTTACCGAACTACGCTATGGGATGAGATGCTTGATGGAACTTGGTCGAACTGCAACTTAAGAGCACACCCATGGGTTATAGGATATTAAAAAACCAACACTATTGAATTACAAAGGTCTAAGGGCATGGAAACTTACCGAAATCCACCAAACGAGCTTTGCTGCTTGCTAATCGGTGTTCGAATTAACCAAACAACCAAGGTCTCAAGCCAACAACGGAGATTCTGCCTTCTACCCACGAGTCTAGCCAAAAACAACAGGAAAAAGATCGATTAACACGCTGCCCGCAGAACTCGAATCAAAGAAAATGCAACCCACTGAACTAAAAAAAGAAAATCGAAGGAAACGACGACTTACACTAAACATACTCGCGAAAGAAGGAGGCGGGATGACGACGAGCTATTGCTACAGCCGAGAGTCTGCTACGCGCGCGCGAATGAAGGATGGAGAACACACTGGAAGGGTTAGCAGCGCGCGAAAGAGAGGGATTGACAGCCTTAAACCGCCGCTGGTCGTGGGTTGCTCGCCGGAGAAGGGAAGAAAGCGGGAGAGAGTGGGAGACAGCCGTGAAGGAGAGAGAGAGAGAGCGCGCGAGAAGGGCGGTGGTGACTGCGGTGTGTTGGCCGGCGAAGGAACACAGCAGGGGGGCTGGTTCACGGCAAAGAGGGAGAGAAAATTTCAAAAAAAAAAGAACGGGGTTGGCGGCTTGCTCACACACGAGAAGAAGAAGAGAGAAGAAGAGTTTTAGGGCTCACTTTCTTTTCTTTTCTTAAATGAAAACCCTAAGAAAGAAAAACCCAATTAAATAGGAATTAAGCTCTTATCTAGAATTTCATTTAAAATCTCAAACCTATCTCCTTCAAATATTTGGGAAAGAAAATAACCCAATTAAATTTGGATTCGGGTCTTTCGATATTTAAAATAAATATCAATTTTAAACCTCCAAACTTCAGGAATTTAAAGATTTAATTAAAAAATCTCTTTCCCCTAAATTTTAGAAATTTAGTTTAACAACCCAAGGCTAAACTCTAATTCTAATTTTCCAAATTAGAATAAGAACGCCCAATAGATTCCAAAACGGCTCAATTTCGAAACGTGGGGCGTTACAATCTCCCCACCTTAAGAACTTTCGTCCTCGAAAGTTGCACATCTAACCACATTGGATGACTAGCCTTGACTCCAACACTTACTCATCAAGGCACTTAATACCAGAGGCTTTTTGCTCATCAAGCTACTTTCCTCAAGAATCCCCAAAGCTTAACTAAGTCACAAGAGGAACAACCGGTGTACATCCAGAACAACAACTCTAGAGACAAGTTGTGTTGAACATACAACACCTGAAGCAAAACTTACTTATGAGCAACCTAACTTCACACTAAGAACTCAAACGGCCTAACGAGACTGGATTCAAACTCGATCTTGCACGACCTACAGGGAACTTAGCCATGTGTATCAAAAAGCCATCTTCACTAGCAAAGTTGGAGCTAAGCTATCTGCTTTAGCACGACACACATGAGGCTCGCTTTTAACGATGCCACTTGAAGGAACACATGTTGCTAACGTCAGCTTAAACCTTTGAGCTTGACATAACCACAACCCACCTTCAATGACCTCAAGAATTCTCATCCCGGCCCTACGGAAGGCTTCATCTGTTGGGTTTTATGCCCTAAAACTCGTAGATAGTGAATGTAAACGAATTGTATACTTGTTTCAATAAAGTGTAATTGAGTTTTTACAATAAAGTGTTATTGTTAAATATTGCACAATTTGACCCAAATCCAATAAACTAAGATCCCAGGTTGTTTACATGTGACTTGAACTAGTATGTGGGGACATACGGGGATTGGTGTTCAAGTAACAACCTTAAAGGTCTATAGTACAAGGATAAGGCTGGGTACCTTATCCTGGTAACACTATGTGATACGACCCGCTTTGTATTCGATACAGACGTATTAATCCAAGGCGTCCATGTAGTAGACATGCAAGTGGGGGTATCTTATGCAATGAGTTTGCATAAGACCGGACCACGAAATAGTCAACCATTAGTTATAACACCGTTAACTAATTAGGTTACTGTATTCAATAGGATGACCTAGGTAACTCAGTCTTAATCTTGAGTGTATCATGAACTCCTTCTCATGAGGGATTGTCCTTTAATTTGCATGGGTGAGAGTGGCCAATACGCCGACCCAATATGCCTTCCTTTTTGGGGACAAGACCGAGTGGGAGGCTGGGGACATGACAACACAAGAAGGAATTCACTCCTTCCCGCTTCTAGGTGAAGTAGATGAGTGTTCCCATAAGTGGTGACTCCGGGACTTGAACAAAGGGATCCCGCCCTCTCACTGTCCCGAGAGGGACTTTCTGTTTAATGGTTGGACCATAAACAGGTTGTTCATTAGAGGAGCGCTGGTACTTAAGGAGACAGATGTAACACAGGGGTAAAATGGTAATTTGACCCAGCTGTGATTACGAACACTCGTGAAGGATTGACTTACCGGTATAGGTCTATATCCGTGGACACAGAAATGTTCTACAATGAGAAAAGTTCAGCTGTGGGTCTTTAGTGGAATGACCCACAGTTAATGAATATTGGTTAACCTATTTAATGAGTTTAATCCATTAACCTCATATCATTGGAGCTTCTGATCTGTAGGTCCATTAGGTCCCCCTGCTAGCTCGTAAAGAGTAATTAGGAACAAATATATCTTGAGAGAATTTGAATAGTTCAAATTCATATTGGGAATTAAGTTAATTGTATGAGATACAAATTAATATAATGTATAGTGAGGCATTAAAATATAAAGTCTAATTTGAGATTAAACTTTATTATATTGAGAGATTGAATATATTTGAAAGAATTCAAATATATGTCTAATTAAATATATGGTATTTAATTAGAAGATGAATTAATTAATTATTCAATTTAGTTTAAATTAAATGAAATTTAATTAAACTATAGTCTATGAGAGAAATAAATATTTGAAGGAGTTCAAATATTAATATGAATTTTATTCATATTAAATTTATAGGATATAAGAGAATTTGAAGGAGTTCAAATTTTAATATGAATTTGATTCATATTATGGAATTAATTAATTGAAGGCCTGAAATTAAATATATGATATTTAATTGGGTAATTAATTAATTAACTAATAGAAGGTCTGAAATTAAATATATGATATTTAATTGGTGATTAATTAATTGAAGAATTAATTAATTGGTAATTAATGAATTATGAAAATGATTAATCACTTATGGAAGTGATCAATCATTTATGGAAAAGATTAATCAATTATGGAATTGATTGGTTATGAAATTGATTGATTATGGAAAAGATTAAATCAGTTATGGAAATAATTGATTTTGAATGAATATTTTATTCATGGCATTTCTCCTCTAAATAGAACACTAACCCTAGGGTTTAGGCACAACAACATATGGCCACCATAAGGCCCTCTCATATTCTCTCAACTCAAGAACTCTAGGGAGAATTTTCTCTCTAGAGTTTTTCCCATTAAAGATTAGGTAGTCCCACAACTACGTTCCTAATCTCAGAGTTATAGCGGGGAAGATCAAATGGTGGTGTTCTTCGTTGTTGCAGAGCAATCAGGAAAGACGTTCTTGAAGAGTTCAGAGTCGTCAACGAAGGTATGTTTCTCATCGCTTAACCTTTTGCCAATGTATTTGTATTTTTGGTGAAAACAAAATTAACTACGAAACAGTCCAATTGCTTCCGCTGTAACGGAATTGGGGAATTCCAAACCTTCAATTGGTATCAGAGCCGATCGTAGATCTAATTTTTTTTTTCAAAATTTACATTGGTTCTTTGGTGGGAATTTTCTACATTTGATGTATAAAAGTTTGCTAGTAGATGTTTTGGGTTTTTGGCATTAGTTTTTGCAATTTTAAGTTGATTTGATCAATGTAAGGGCCCTTTGTTTTGGGTATTTTAATAGTAATGTTGACTTGCAATGTTGGGTTTATTAAAAGAAGTTTAATTCACCTAAAACATTGTGGTTGAATCCTTTCCATAATTGTTATAATAGGATCAGACTTAGATTGACTTAGCCGAATTTTATCTAAGTTAAACAACCCTAAATTAACCTTAGGACATTTTTAGTGGGAGGAAAAATAAAAAAACGAGATTTAAATCAAGTTTTGCTCCTACGTCCCTATATTCACAACGTGAGGTTCATGCTCGGCTTCGAGTCGCCCTAGGAGCGGCCTCCCTTCGGAAAGTGTTTGCATGAATCAATAACAAGGTGAATGGGAAAAATGTCTAGAGTAAGTGGGAGCGCGACACGTGTCAACGTATCCCTCGGTTTCCGCCCCTAGTTCGCACCGTGAGAGTCCTATGATCCGCCTGCAGGTTGTCCTGGAGCAACCATCCCTTTGGAGGGCCTGATCATAGGATTCGGAACACCGTGAACTCCTGAATAGGATAGGGTCACTTAGGCTAATCACCAACAGTTGTCTTTCCCTTCGGTAGCCTGTTGGTGCGTGCCTCTGAGATCTGAAAGTGGGAGGGTTACACTTACGGGAATGAGTTAAATGTGTTAACTAATCCTTGACCGAACAACGGTAACTAAACGCTAACGGAATATGAGTTATTCTCGTGTTAGAGTTTGGTTGAGATTGTCTCAATTCAGAGGAGGAGTAGCTGACCACCCTTCGATGGTTGTTGTTCTAAACCTTTGAAATATCGTTGCAAAAACTAAATCAATAGTTTTATAGGGTTTCTTTGATTTCTTATTTGTTTTTTGCAGAATTTGATTGGATTACTTGTAATGGGTTAGTGCAATTAATAATACAAGTAATTTGTTACTTCAGCAATTATATAATAATTTTATGTGTATTGTCTTACGTCATTTTATAAATAACGGTAATACAACAAGCTTAAACGAAAAATTGTGGTAAATAAGTCTAGGATTATTCTTAACTGAGGAATGTCCTCATGCCCCATATGTTTAATTCATTAAGAATTGTTCTTGGTGAATATGACATACAACTCTGCTTAGCAAAAAGAGAACTTGTTCAAGACCGTAACTTTCATTTACCTGTCTTGAAAACGTGATTAGTGAAGAATAATGATTCTCCCTAAATACTTGATTAAGGGGCCACAAATCACGTGTGTTCTTCTTTTAAAGGAATAAGTTCCTGGCAACAACTTGCTGCTTGTGTAATAACTCTCAAAGTTAGAATTAGAGAGGTTATTTTGACTATATCAGTGGGGAACATTAAGTTATTTTTCTCAGTGGGAGAAAATACATATTATTAGATAATATGTATGTAATTCCTAAGATCAAAAGAAATTTGATTTCTGTGTCTTATTTGCTGGAACAATGTTACTCTTTACCTTTCTCTGCTAAAGTAGTTTTGTTTCAAGAAAGGGAGTTAACATTTGTTTAGCTTTGCTGGAAAGTAACCTAAATGTTTTAAGACTAATCAAGAGTAAAACAATCATGAACACTGGGTTGTTTAAGACCGCTATTACTCAATGTGAAAAGAGGCAAAGGATTTCTCCTAAAGGAAAATATCTTTCTTTGGTTCTAAGGTAGACCATATTAATCTCAATTTGATTGGGAGATTGGTCAAGAGTGAACTTCTAAGTGAGTTAGAAGATGACTCTCTACTACCTTGCAAGTCATGTCTTGTGGGCAATATGACTGATAGGTCTTTTATTGGAAAAGATCTAAGAGCCAAAGAGCCCTTGGAGCTTGTACATTTGGATCCTTGTGGTTCAATATGTTAAAGCAGTGGGAGGGCATGAATAATTCATCTCTTTTGGATGATTATTCAAAGGTATGAGTATCTTTACCTAATGCAACTTAAGTCTGAAGCTCTTGAGATATTTGAAAGGGCTTAGGACTGAAGTTGAAAACTTGTTAGGTGAGATGATAAAAACACTTTGATCTGATCAAAGTGTTGAGTATAGGGATTTGAGATTCCAGGACTATTTGATAGTACATGGGATCACACCCTAAATCTCATTTAGGAGAAATAGAACCCTATTGGATATGGTTCATTCCATGTTGAGCTATGCTCAATTGTCTGGCTCGTTTTGGGGTCATGTAGTATTGACTGCATTGCATACTGTAGTAGGCAACCCCAAAGGAAACGAGAAGTTGATACTTCTTCAATTCACAAGAGAATAAAGAATTTGTATCGACAAATGCTAAATTCTCAGAAGAAGTCCACATCAAAAATCATAAACCACAAGAGTAAAGTCAGTTTAAGTAAGTTAACTAATGAAGCTACAGTAACATCCACAAGAGTTGTTGATGAGGCTGACTGTTCAACAAGAGTTGTTGATGGATCAGTGCATCTAGTCAGTCACACATCCATCTCAGTAGTTGAGATTTCCTCAATGTAGTGGGAGGGTTGTTTTATAACCTGAACGTTACATGGGCTTGATTGAAGCCTAGGTCATCCTACCTGATGATGACATAGAGGATTCATTGTCTTTTAGAAAGAAAATGAATGATGTTGACAACGATTAGAGGATTAAAGCCATGAACCTAGAAATGAAGTCTTTTGTATTTCACTTCCATCTGGGATCTTGTAGAACTGCTTGATGGATAACACCTATTAGTTACAAGTGGATCTATAAGAGGAAACAAGACATTCATGTCTTAACCAGAAGGGTTCATACAGCAAGATCAAAAGCAAAAGCGTTAGCAAGCTTAAGTGATCCATTCATGGATTGACCTAAACATTTCGATCTTGAAATATAAGATTTGGTATAGTGACCAAATCTTTTGGCTTTAATCATCAGAACATTGATGAGTCTTGTGTCTACAAGTAATCATCAATAGTTCAGTAGCTTACTTAGTGTTGTATATGATTGATATCCTAATCATTGGGAATGATGTAGGTTATCTTACTGACATTAAAAGAGGCTAGTAGCTCTTTTCCAAATGAAAATCTGGGAGAAGCTGAGTTTGTTTTTGGGATTCAAATTGTTAGGAACCATAAGAACAAAAGGCTAGCCTTGTCTCAAGTGTCTTATATCTACAAAATTTTAGTAAGATATAAGATTCAAAATTCCAATGAGGGTTCACTACCTTTCAGACATGGAAATATTTTGTCTAAGAAACTGTTTCCTAAGACACCTCAAGAGATTGAGGACATGAGACGAATGCCCAATGCAATAGGGATTGTCAGTATCAATCTAATCCAAGATTTAATCATTGGAAAACCGTTAAGAATATCCTCAAGTATTCGAGGAGAACGAGGAACTATATGCTCGTGTATGGGACTAAGGATTTGATCCTTACAGGATACACTGACACAGATTTTAAGACTAATAAGGATTTGAGGAAATCTACAGCAGTATTTGTGGTCACTCTTTACGATGGAGCTATAGTATGGCATAGTTACAGTCTTGACCGTATTGGCCGGAAAAAAATAGCTGCTTGTGAAGCAGCGATAGAGACTGTATGACTTAGAAAGTTATTGATTGATTTGGAATGTGTTCCAAATGTGAACTTACCCATCACACTTTATAGTGATATAGTGGTGTTGTGGCAAATTCAAAAAAACATTGCAGCCTAAGACAAGTAGACACATTAAATTGAATAAAATATTGCTGATTCATTTACAAAGACTCTCTCGGCTAAAGTGTTTGAGGGTCATCTAGAAGGTCGAGATCTACGAGATATGTACATGAAGGATTGGAATTCCCAATTCCGTTACAGCGGAAGCAATTGGACCGTTCGTAAATTAATTTTGTTTTACAAAATACCAATGCATTGGCAAAAGGTTAAGCGATGAGAAACATACCTTCGTTGACGACTCTGAATTCTTCAAGAACGCCTTTCTTGATTGCTCTGCAACAATGAAGAACACCACCATTTGATCTTCTCCGCTATAACTCTGAGATTAAGAACGTAGTTGTGGGACTACCTAATCTTGAATGGGAAAAACTCTCAGAGAGAAAATTCTCCCTAGAGTTCTTGAGTTGAGAGAATATGAGAGGGCCTTATGGTGGCCATATGTTGTGGTACCTAAACCCTAGGGTTAGTTTTCTATTTATAGGAGAAAGGTCATGAATAAAATATTCATTTAAAATCAATTATTTCCATAACTGATTTAATCTTTTCCATTAATCAATTCCATGACCAATCAATTCCATAATTGATTAATCTTTTCCATAAATGATTGATCACTTCCATAAGTGATTAATCATTTCCATAATTGATTAATTTCCAATTAATTAATTCTTTAATTAATTAATCACCAATTAAATATCATATATTTAATTTCAGACCTTCTATTAGTTAATTAATTAATTACCCAATTAAATATCATATATTTAATTTCAGGCCTTCAATTAATTAATTCTATAATATGAATCAAATTCATATTAAAATTTGAACTCCTTCAAATTCTCTTATATCCTATAAATTTAATATGAATCAAATTCATATTAATATTTGAACTTCTTCAAATATTTATTTCTCTCATAGACTATAGTTTAATTAAATCTCATTTAATTTAAACTAAATTGAATAATTAATTAATTCATCTTCTAATTAAATACCCTATATTTAATTAGACATATATTTGAACTCTTTCAAATATATCAATCTCTCAATTTAATAAAGTTTAATCTCAAATCAGACTTTATATTTTAATGCATCATTATACATTATATTATATCTCATACAATTAACTTAATTCCCAATATGAATTTGAACTATTAAAATTCTCTCAAGATATATTTGTACCTAATTACTCTTTACGAGCTAGCAGGGGGACCTAATGGACCTACAGATCAGAAGCTCCAATGATATGAGGTTAACTGATTAAACTCATTAATCAAGTTAACCAATATTCATTAACTATGGGTCATTCCACTAAAGACCCACAGTTGAACTATTTTCACTGTAGAACATTTCTGTGTCCATGGATGTAGACCTATGCTGGTAAGTCAATCCTTCACGAGTGTTCATAATCACGGCTGGGTCAAATTACCATTTTACCCCTGTGTTACTGAAGGATTGGAATTCCCAATTCCGTTACAGCGGAAGCAATTGGACCGTTCGTAAATTAATTTTGTTTTACAAAATACCAATACATTGGCAAAAGGTTAAGCGTTGAGAAACATACCTTCGTTGACGACTCTGAATTCTTCAAGAACGCCTTTCTTGATTGCTCTGCAACAACGAAGAACACCACCATTTGATCTTCCCCGCTATAACTCTGAGATTAGGAACGTAGTTGTGGGACTACCTAATCTTGAATGGGAAAAAACTCTAGAGAGAAAATTCTCCCTTGAGTTCTAGAGTTGAGAGAATATGAGAAGGCCTTATGGTGGCCATATGTTGTGGTACCTATTTATAGGAGAAAGACCATGAATAAAATATTCATTTAAAATCAATTATTTCCATAACTGATTTAATCTTTTCCATTAATCAATTCCATGACCAATCAATTCCATAATTGATTAATCTTTTCCATAAATGATTGATCACTTCCATAAGTGATTAATCATTTCCACAATTGATTAATTTCCAATTAATTAATTCTTTAATTAATTAATCACCAATTAAATATCATATATTTAATTTCAGACCTTCTATTAGTTAATTAATTAATTACCCAATTAAATATCATATATTTAATTTCAGGCCTTCAATTAATTAATTCTATAATATGAATCAAATTCATATTAAAATTTGAACTCCTTCAAATTCTCTTATATCCTATAAATTTAATATGAATCAAATTCATATTAATATTTGAACTTCTTCAAATATTTATTTCTCTCATAGACTATAGTTTAATTAAATCTCATTTAATTTAAACTAAATTGAATAATTAATTAATTCATAATTAATTAATTCATCTTCTAATTAAATACCCTATATTTAATTAGACATATATTTGAACTCTTTCAAATATATCAATCTCTCAATTTAATAAAGTTTAATCTCAAATTAGACTTTATATTTTAATGCATCATTATACATTATATTAATTTGTATCTCATACAATTAATTTAATTCCCAATATGAATTTGAACTATTCAAATTCTCCCAAGATATATTTGTTCCTAATTACTCTTTACGAGCTAGCAGGGGGACCTAATGGACCTACAGATCAGAAGCTCCAATGATATGAGGTTAATAGATTAAACTCATTAATCAGGTTAACCAATATTCATTAACTGTGGGTCATTCCACTAAAGACCCACAGCTGAACTCTTCTCACTGTAGAACATTTCTGTGTCCATGGATGTAGACCTATACCGGTAAGTCAATCCTTCACGAGTGTTCGTAATCACGGCTGGGTCAAATTACCGTTTTACCCCTGTGTTACATCTGTCTCCTTAAGTATCAGCACTCCTCTAATGAACAACCTGTTTATGGTCCAACCATTAAACAGAAGTCCCTCTCGGGCCAGTGAGAGGGCGGGATCCCTTTGTTCAAGTCCCGGAATCACCACTTAAGGGAACACTCATCTACTTCTCCTAGAAGCGGGAAGGAGTGAATTCATTCTTGTGTTGTCATGTCCCCAGCCTCCCACTCGGTCTTGTCCCCAAAAAGGAAGGCATATTGAGTCGGCGTATTGGCCACTCTCACCCATGCTAATCAAAGGACAATCCCTCATGAGAAGGAGTTCATGACACACTCAGGATTAAGACTGAGTTACCTAGGTCATCCTATTGAAACATTAACCTAACTAGTTAACGGTGTTATAACTAATGGTTGACTATTTCGTGGTCCGGTCTTATGCAAACTCATTGCATAGGATACCCCCACTTGCATGTCTACTACATGGATGTTTTGGATCAATACGTCTGTATCGAATACAAAGCGGGCCGTATCACATAGTGTTACCAGGATAAGGTACCCAACCTTATCCCTATACTATAGACCTTTTAGGTTGTTACTTGAATACCGATCCCCGTATGTCCCCACATACTAGTTCAAGTTACATACAAACAACCTTGGATCTTAGTTTATTGGATTTGGGTCAAATTGTGCAATATTTAACAATAACACTTTATTGTTGAAACTCAATAACACTTTATTGAAACAAGTATACAATTTGTTTACATTTACTATCTACGAGTTTTAGGGCATAAAACCCAACAAACTCCGGAACACGGCATGGTCCCTTGTATCAGTTGATCCTGCTTTCTTCGATGGCAACCAACTCCGGAACACGGCATGGTCCCTTGTACAAGCGAGACAAACTCCGCTTCTAGCTCAACATCAGTAAAACGACAGCCAAAATGGTCTCGCACAAGACCTTTACACCCCGACCATGAAATGGGATTCTCTGGGTGATTCTCGGATTGACCCACTACGGTCCACCAAGTGCGAGCATAGCCTCTAAGCATAAAGGTAGCTCCTTGGACTCGCTGTTGGGCCTTAGCTCCAAGAAGTTGAAATAGCGCTTCCAACGCTGCAGTCCATTCTTCTACCACTTCAGAACTTTCAGAGTGGCCATCGAACGAAGGAGGCTTCGCCCTCATGAAGCTCTTGAAAAACTGCACATCTTTGCCACGAGCAGGGACTTCGTTCGCTCCGACGTGCTACAGGTTATTCAGGATTGCATTGCCAAGCATAGCTTGCAATGCCTCCGTTGTCAGCACAAGGGGCGCTAGGGGAAGAATAGGAGGATTCGCCTCAGGATGCGAATTGAACTCCGGAACGTCTGGAGGGCCAGAACGTCCGCTTCCCTGACCATTACTGGAACTCATCGCTAAAAAGAAATGATGAACTCACCTAAGGAACAGAGATAGAAGGGACTAACTTCGGACTAAGGCAACAACCTAGGCCTTAAAGAAAAAAACATGCTTAACAAACACGCAAGCTATCTAGGAACTATGGCAACAACCTATGCCTACTAACAAACAACATCACACAAAACAAACACAAGATGAACAAAAGCTATCTACAAACTATGGGAGCATCCTACTCCTACTACCAATCAAGAATCACACAATCAAAGCAAGCTATCTATCCAGTTACTGGAAACATCCTAAGCCTAGCTACTATATAACAAAGCAACATAGGAAAACAACATGCTCAGAGAAGACAACCAAGTCACACAAAAGGGATTCAAGCAAACAACAATAATTATGCATAACAATCAAGTAAATCAAAGATAATTATGTCAATAGATAATTCAAACATTCGGCAACATAATAATATCTTAACCAGACCAACGTACCTGGTGATGGAGAGGAGAACGAGGAAGACCATAACCCTAAACATCCAAACAACCTAGATTTCCTAGGTCAGTCTACAGGAACAACTCTGCTCTGATACCAACTGTAACGCCCCAAGATTTTAATAGCTATCCTTGCGACATTACTAACTCTTAACCCAAAACTAACCGTGTGCACCAAAAATTTCGGCAGCATAACGGCGTACATAGGGCTAACCCAAATTTTTCTTTAACCTGCTATGCATAAAACACTTCTATGCAACTTGCTAACCACTCAAGCTCCACGAGCTCACTCAACGTCATGCTCAAAAGCTAGTAAAATGAATGACTCTCCTAAGCCATAACTCTTGCATCTCTCCATGCAACTTGCTAACCACTCAAGCTCCACGAGCTCACTCAACGCTCATATTTAGCCCTCACACAGCTCTCCAAGACTGATCCTTCGAGTCGCACTGTCCCCTGACCATTTGTACCTGATAACTGCCCAAAAGGTAGTTATTTAGGCCTCAATTATATAGGGATTTGTGTGTCCTTTATGCTTATTAGGGTTGGTTTTGGATAGATATTACATGTTTTAACCCATTTGGAAGAATGGAGGCATTGGAAATTATTTTGTGTAGATTATGCTGTTGGGCGACTGGAGGGAGCAAATTCTGTGCTGCAGCAAAATTGGGAGTAGAAACGTCCACGTCACAGCTCGTTAGCCAACTTCATGAACCGACTTCGGTTGAGTGATTTTCGTGATAAAGGAGCAAGAAGAGCCCTACACGTGTCCAAGTTGACCTAATTCAAGTCTCCTCTCCTTCTATAAAAGGAAGTAGCCGTCCAAGTCAAATTCATTCCATGTGTTTCCCTTGGAAGCCGAATATTTTAGAGAGATTGAAGATTATCAAAAACACCATCTTCCGCAAGCTGATTAGGGAGTTTATTTTCTTTATTAACTTGTGGTTATGGACATGCCTACTCAGATTGTAATTCGTATTCCTATGCCTATTATGAACTAAGTAGCTTAAGGTGTTGGTTAGGAATAATGTGATTACTGTGCTTCATCTCTAGTAATATATTGACTATCACATTTTGGTTAATTGTTGTGCTTATTCTCATTTTATGCCCGCCTTGCCCGCCGGTATAGATAGCTCTCTCTAGTTTCAGGGATGATTTAGAGAGTATGTGACAATTATCCACACTACGATCATTGTGTATTGGTGAACGCCAGTGACTGAGCTAGGGATAGCCAGTTGCCTAGTGCTTGATCGGTCGCACTTCATTGGGTTTGAAACATATCCCAAAAGATCCAGAGTTCCAGGAGGAATCCGCTAATAATAATGCGAGAAATGCATGATCAATAATATTGCTAGAGCAATCCTTTAAAACAATCACTAAATCCTAACCAGCGCCTGTCTTTAATCTGTATATCTATTTGTTTACTTGTTGTTTTGTCATTTATTTTGCTTCAGCATAATTCCGATAAAACCCAATCATTTTACTATTCTTGAAACCATTGGAAAGTTACACAAAAATAGGTAGAGTGGAAACTAATTCAGGGTTCGGATTGATAATATTACTTGCTGCAGACTGTGTATACTTGCACAGGAATTCTAGAGTATTTTATATCATATTTTTACTCACTCTAGGAACCCAACAAGTTTTTGGCGCCGTTGCCGGGGACTTGAATAAGTTTTTATATGATCTGTTTTGTGTATGTGTTTTTGTGCTAGAACTTTTTGATTGTTTCGTTTGTTTTTGCAGGTGTGATTTTGGTGCATGAGCGATCTGCCTGGGGTAAGGTTTTAGCTTGATCCGGAAATTGAAAGAACATTCAGGATAAGAAGGAGAGAGCAGCGCAGGAACCAGATGGAGAACGTGCCGCAACTTCCGCAGGTTCCTGAAGGTCCAAAAGTGAACCCCCAGCAGAATCTGTTGCTGCAGCAAAACCCACTGTTTGAACAAAATGAGCAGCAAAATAATCAGGCTGAGAATCCTATCCTAATAGCGAATGATAGGACCAGAGCCATTTGAGCGTATGTTGTCCCGATGTTTGATGAGTTTAATCCAGGGATTGCACGTCCCCAAATCCAAGCGGCAAATTTTGAAATGAAACCGGTAATGTTTCAGATGTTGCAAACTGTGGGACAATTCCATGGTTTGACATCAGAAGACCCTCATTTACATCTTAAGTCTTTTCTAGGAGTTAGTGATTCTTTTGTAATTCAAGGAGTGCCTAGGGATGCCCTTAGATTAACTTTGTTCCCATACTCTCTTAGAGATGGAGCAAAGGCATGGTTAAATTCTTTTGCTCCAGGAACAATTAGGACATGGGATGAGTTAGCTGAGAAGTTTTTGAGTAAATATTTTCCACCTAATAGAAATGCTAAATTGAGTGAAATAGTAGGGTTTAGGCAAATTGAGGATGAGACTTTTAGTGAGGCGTGGGAAAGGTTTAAGGAGCTTTTGCGAAAGTGTCCCCACCATGGTTTACCTCATTGTATTCAAATGGAAACATTTTACAATGGTTTAAATGGAGTAACCCAAGGTATGGTTGATGCTTTGGCTGGAGGGACCCTTTTGGCGAAAACTTTTAATGAAGCCTATGAGATTTTAGAGAGGATATCTACTAATAGTTGTCAGTGGTCGGATGTTAGAGGCACAAATAAGAAAGTTAAGAGTGTATTAGAAGTTGATGGTGTGTCCACCATTAGGGCTGATCTTGCTATGATTGCTAATGCTCTTAAGAATGTGACAGTGATTAGTCATCAGCAGCCACCAGCTATGGAGCCTACTGCAGTGGTGAACCAAGTGGCGGAGGAAGCATGTGTCTATTGTGGTGAAGACCACAATTACGAGTTTTGCCCCAGCAATCCAGCTTCTGTGTTTTTTGTAGGTAATCAGAGGAACAACCCTTATTCTAACTTCTATAATCCAGGTTGGCGCAACCACCCCAACTTCTCATGGGGAGGTCAAGGAAATAACGTACAAGCGCAACAAAAGATGAACCAACCTGAATTTGTTAAAGCGCAGGTATTGCCCCAACAAAATTCGGGAAATTCTCTAGAGGCGATGATAAAAGAATTCATGGCTCGCACAGATGCCGCAATTCAAAGTAATCAAGCTTCGATGAGAACCCTGGAATTGCAAGTGGGACAGCTGGCTAATGAGCTGAAGGCAAGGCCTCAAGTGAAACTTCCATCAGATACTGAACACCCTGGAAGGGAAGGTAAGGAGCAGGTAAATGCAGTAACTCTTAGGAGTGGTAAGCCACTAGAAGAAAGAATTGAGCCTAGTAAAACCCAGGTTATAGATAAAAATGGTGATAAAAATGTTGTTGTTGAGAAAGAGTTGGAGTCTGGTCAGGGTGCTGGAGGCAGCAATAAAAATGCTGGAGCATCTGATTCTGTTCCAGATGTGGAGCCACCTTATGTGCCGCCCCCACCTTATGTACCACCTCTACCTTTTCCACAAAGGAAAAAGCCTAAGAATCAGGTTGGTCAATTTAAAAAGTTTTTAGAGATTCTTAAGCAATTGCATATAAATATCCCTTTAGTAGAAGTTATTGAGCAAATGCCTAATTATGCTAAATTTCTTAAGGATATTTTAACTAAAAAGAAAAGATTAGGTGAGTTTGAAACTGTATCTCTTACTGAGGAGTGTAGTGTTATTCTTAAGAATGGGCTACCCCCCAAGGCTAAGGATCCAGGGTCATTTACTATACCCGTGTCTATAGGTGGAAAAGAATTAGGTAGAGCACTCTGTGATTTAGGTGCAAGCATTAACCTTATGCCTCTTTCGGTCTATCGGAAGTTGGGTATTTGTGAAGCTAGGCCTACCACAGTTACACTCCAATTAGTTGATAGGTCTATCACATATCCAAAGGGTAAAATTAAGGATGTCTTGGTAAAAGTGGATAAGTTCATATTTCCTGTTGATTTTATTATTTTAGACTATGAGGCTGATAAAGATGTCTCAATTATTCTAGGTCGTCCATTTTTGGCTACTGGTAGGGCGTTAATAGATGTTCAAAAAGGGGAATTAACAATGAGAGTCTGTAATGAGGAAGTGAAATTTAATGTGTTTAAAGCCATGAAATATCCAGACGAAATGGCGGATTGCTCCTTCATCAGGATTCTGGAGAGCACAGTTCTTGAGACAGCAATACAGGAATCAGCTGATAAGCATTCGGAAAAGCATGGAGAGGTTACTTTATAGGATTTAGAAGTTTGTTCTTTAGATAGGAAAAATGAAAAAGAAAAATTGTTTAGATGTGAGGATGTTTTTTAATCTTTAGATTTAGATCAAAGAAAGGCTCCTCCCATTAAGCCATCCCTGATTGAGGCACCTACTTTAGATTTGAAACCTTTACCGGATCATCTAAAGTACGTGTATCTTGGGGAAAGTGAGACGTTGCCCATTATTGTTGCATCAGATTTAATGCCAGAGCATGAAGAGGCCTTAATAAAATTGCTGCAGCAATACCGCAAGGCTATAGGTTGGACATTGGCTGATATTCAGGGAATTAGCCCATCTTTTTGTATGCACAAAATCACTCTAGAGGAGGGATCCTTTAGGAGTATTGAGCAACAAAGAAGGCTTAACCCTGCAATGAAAGAGGTTGTTAAAAAGGAGGTAATTAAATGGTTGGATGCTGGGATCATTTATCCAATTGCCGATAGCAATTGGGTAAGCCATGTCCAATGTGTTCCTAAGAAAGGAGGTGTCACTGTGGTAAGCAATAAAGATAATGAGTTGATCCCCACAAGGACAGTAACTGGCTAGAGGGTTTGCATGGATTACAGAAGGCTTAATAAAGCTACCCGAAAGGATCATTTCCCTCTACCATTTATTGACCAGATGCTGGATAGATTGGCTGGTCAGGCCTATTACTGTTTCTTGGATGGTTATTCTGGGTATAACCAGATTACTATTGCTCTTGAGGATCAGGAGAAAACCACTTTCACCTGTCCTTATGGGACATTCGCTTTGAAGAGAATGCCTTTCGGCCTCTGCAATGCTCCATCAACATTTCAGCGATGTATGTTAGCAATTTTTTCTGATATGATTGAGTCCACTGTTGAGGTATTTATGGATGATTTATCAGTTTTTGGAGGATCTTTTCAGAATTGTTTAGATAATTTAGGAAATGTGTTAAAAATATGTGAGGATGCCCATCTAGTTCTTAATTGGGAGAAATGTCACTTCATGGTGAAGGAGGGCATAGTGTTAGGACATAAAATTTCTAAAAATGGTCTAGAAGTTGATAGAGCAAAAGTTGAGGTTATTGAAAGGCTAGAGCCACCGAATTCAGTGAAGGGAATTCGGAGTTTTTTAGGACATACTGGATTTTATAGGAGGTTCATAAAGGATTTCTCCAAAATCAGTAAACCTCTTTGTAACTTATTGTGCACTGATCACGTTTTTTATTTTAATGCAGATTGTAGGAAGGCTTTTGAGACTTTAAAAGCTGCTTTAATCTCAGCACCCATTCTTTGCGCACCTAATTGAAATTTACCATTTGAGGTAATGTGTGATGCGAGTGATGTTGCGGTAGGTGCGATGCTGGGGCAAAAGCAGGGCAAATTTATCCATCTTATATACTATGCAAGCAAGGTTTTAAGTGAAGCACAGGTCAACTATACAACTACTGAAAAGGAGTTGTTAGCTGTGGTGTTCGCTTTCGAGAAGTTCCGGCCATATTTCGTTGGGTCCAAAGTCACGGTTTTCACGGATCATGCAGCAATAAGGTATTTAATGTCTAAGAAAGATGCAAAGCCTAGACTAATTCGTTGGATTTTACTGTTGCAGGAATTCGACTTGGAAATAAAGGACAAGAAGGGATCAAAAAATGTCATTGCAGATCGTTTATCTCGTCTTGATCCATCATCATATTTGCTGGAGCAATCTGCCATTTCCGATTCTTTTCCAGATGAACAGCTAGTTGCTGTTGAAGTAAAGGTAGTTAGGGATGTCCCTTGGTATGCTGATATTGCAAACTTTTTGGTAAAGGGAGTCACCCCTATTGATATGGATTGGAGGCAGAAGAAAAAGTTTAAGCATGATGCGAAGTCTTTCTATTGGGATGAGCCATTTATGTATAAGCAATGCTCTGACGGTATTATTCGAAGGTGTGTTTCAAGTGCTGAAGCAAAGGAAATCTTGGAGCAATGTCACTCTTCGCCGTATGGAGGTCATTTCAGCGGTTAGAGGACAGCTATGAGGATTTTGCATTGTGGATTTTTCTGGCCTACGTTATTTAAGGATGCCCATTGGTTCTACAAGCAATGTGATGCTTGCCAAAGGAGAGGAAATTTAGGGCCTAGAGATGAAATGCCTCTTACTTACATTTTAGAAGTTGAATTATTCGATGTATGGGGTATTGACTTTATGGGGCCATTTCCCCTTCTAATGACAATGTTTTTATCTTATTGGCAATTGATTATGTGTCCAAGTGGGTGGAGGCCATTGCATGCCATCAGAGTGATGCCAAGGCAGTAGCAAGGTTTCTTCAATCGCACATCTTTGTGCGGTTTGGGACACCTAGGACTCTAGTGAGTGATGAGGGTACACATTTTGTTAATAATATCTTAACTAAGCTTTTAGCTAAGTACGAGATTAAGCATAGGATAGCTACCCCTTATAACCCACAAGCAAATGGGCAAGCTGAAATTAGTAATAGGGAAATTAAAGTTATCTTAGAGAAAGTAGTTCATCCATCTAGAAAGGATTGGTCCTTTAGGTTGGATGAGGCTCTTTGGGCTTATAGGACAACTTAAAAGACTCCTCTAGGTATGTTTCCCTATAGGTTAGTATATGGGAAAGCTTGCCATTTACCATTAGAGCTTGAGCATAAAACATTTTGGGCTTTGAAAAAGTTAAATTTTGATCTGAGTCGTGCAGGAGCAATAAGAATGCTGCAGCTTAATGAGTTAGAAGAATTTCGTCAATTTTCTTACGGAAATGCAAAAATGTATAAGGAAAAGACTAAGCTGTGGCATGACAAGAAAATTAAATCTAAGGAGTTTGTCAAGGGTCAAAAAGTTTTGCTTTATAATTCTAGATTAAAACTATTTCCTGGAAAATTAAAATCTAAATGGTCAGGACCGTTTATTGTGATTGAAGTTTTCCCCAATGGAGCAATTACTTTGCATGATGAAAAAGATGGGAGAGTGTTCAAGGTGAATGGACAACGTGTGAAGCATTATTGGGGTGAGGAGTTTCGGTTGAAATATCCTTCCCTAAGGTTGGTTGATGATTGAGAGAGAAGGACTTTTGCGGGAGCATTTCACAGAGCAAAATTTTGAGCTCCCAGAGTTTGTATTAATTTTATTTTTCGCTGATTTGATTTTAATTGCAGTTAGGTTAGATATGATTTTGCATGGTTTATTAGATTTTATCCTTCAGTATTTTATTATTGGTAGTTTAGATTTTATCTATTTCATTTTTGAATTTGATTTTATTTTATTTTCGGGTTATTTATTTAAATTATCTTTGGATTATCTTTTAATTAGTTAAATTTTGTTTTAGTTGGATTTTATCTTCAGTTATTTGAATTTTATTTAGTTAATAAAGATTGTCTCTAAATTAATTCGGCTTCAAAAATAAAGGATTAGATTTGATTTGTTCGGAAAAATTTAAAATTTGAATTTAAAAGATCTGATTTTCCTGATTTGAAATTTAAATTATGTATCCAAGATTTTTCAGGAGGTTGTTGCAGCAAAAGAATGGCTGAAGCAAATATCGTCCGAGTTAAAAGGGATTTCGTTAGAAATTTGTTATTTTTACCGTTGGGATTTTCTTTGAATTTACGCAGGTAAAATTGCATGTATCATCTAATGAGGCCACGTGTCCCACACCAATCATCCAAAGGCTTTGATGGTAGACAGCGCATAGGGATTTACCGTGGGCGATTGGACTCCAAAATTTTTACCGTTGCTGGTTTCAAGTTTTTAAGTTGCATGCATTTAAATGGTAATATAATTATTGTGGAAAATCTTTTCAGTTAGGATTTGAATTTGCTGGAGCCTTATTTATTCACAAACTCTGGTACGTTTCTTCTTACTTCGTCTTTTTGTTTCAATCTTGCCATCTGCAATTTTCTTTCTTTCTCCCTTTCATTCTCTGTAAAACCCTTTGAGTTATCTATGGCCAAAACAAAAGCTAGAAAAGAGAGGGAAAGTGAAGAGGAGGAGGTACCGGTCACGCCGGAAGTGTAAAAAGGGAAAACCAAGAAGAAAAGAACGTCGGAGGAAAAGGAAGCAAAGAGAAGGAGAAGGTAGCAAAGGGCTGCAAAACAGGAGGAAGTTCAGGAGGTGGCAGAAGTTGTTGCCACTACTGCGGAGGAAGGAAGTACTCAAGAACCTGAAGTGCAAAACCTAGATACGGTTCAAGAAAAGATTGCTGAGAAAAATCAAGAAACAGAGGTTGAGGAGCAGGTCGCTGGTAAGCCTGTCAAGGAGAGAACACCGGAGCCGGAGGCTCATGTTGAAGTCGTAATGCCTGAACCGCCCAAGCGCCGCCGCATCAAAAGGAAGGCGGGTCGCGTGAGGGTAATTTGGAACACTCCATCGCCTCCGACGTCGGACTCTGAGGAAGAAAAGAGGGAAGCTGAAAATAAGGCAAAGGAAGAAGAGGCAAGGGAGGTAGAAGAAGAGATTTTGCGCGAACAAAGAGAAGACAAGGGCAAAGGAATTGCCGAAGCATCGGGTGAGATTGAGGAGCCGAGGGTACCGTTCATTCGCTTCGTCAACGAACTTGCCAGAGCAAAATATCAAGAGGTACTGAAGCGTGATTTCTTGTTCGAGCGAGGGTTTGGCAGTGATTTGTCCAGGTTCTTGGAGTCTGGAATAGCGAGCCTTGGATGGAGGCAGTTTTGTGCGAAGCCTGATCCTGTCAATGCCAACATCGTTCAGGAATTCTACGCTAATCTTGACGTTAAGGATGATTTTGAAGTTATAGTGCGAGGAGTGCCTGTACAATGGAGCCCATAGGCCATTAATAATTTGTTTGATCTCCACGACTTTCCACATGCAGTTTTCAATGAGATGATGGTTGCCCCATCGAGCGACCAATTAAGTGCGGCGGTCCGAGAGGTAGGTGTTGAGGGGGCTCAATGGAGGGTGTCGCAGACGCGGAAGCACACATTTCAAGCTGCCTATTTAAAGAGTGAAGCCAACGCTTGGATGGGCTTCATTAGGTTCCGCTTACTGCAGACAACGCACGACTCCACTGTATCTCGGGACAGAGTGTTGCTTGCCTTTGCCATCCTTCGAGCAATGAGTATAGATGTTGGAAAAATAATTTCTACTGAGATTGCTGACTGTTGGCGCAAGAAGGTGGGGAAGTTGTTCTTTCCAAACACGATTACAATGTTATGCAGCAGGGCAGGAGTGCCCACAGTTCCAGAAGATATGATCATGCTCTATAAGGGAATCATTGACACACCTAATCTGGCGCGGCTTCAGCGTACGCAAGAGGCTCCCTAGGGTGGGCTTGTGTATGAAGTTCATCAGATCCTAGAGCAACTGACATTGTTGGCCAGTAGGTTAGATTTTGCTGAAAGGAAAGCTCAGACCTATTGGACTTATGCTAAAAGGAGAGATGATGCGCTCAGGCGGGCCTTGCAAACCAATTTCTCAGAACCATATCAGGCCTTCCCAGTGTTTCCCGATGACTTATTTAATCTTTGGATACCACCCCCACCTGTTGAACGAGAAGAGGATGTTGATGAGGAGCAAGGTCAGGAAGACTGACTGATGGGATGATCTGGAGCGAGCATTACTTTTGTTTCTCCATTTTTGTTTGCTCGCGCATAGTGACCCTGCTCGCTGTTATAACTGCCTCTCTTTCTTTTTAATTTTTCTGCTTGACAAAAATATATCTCTGCTATGTAATTTTTCTTTGAATATTTTTAATGAAATTTCTGAATGTTTCTGTTCTATGAGCACTAAGTAACTCTAACTTAACTATTTTCTCCTGAATTTTTGAAGCTTGGACTGATTACGCTTAATTAGATCAAGGTATTCTGATGTCCAGAAACCTTTTGCTTGAGCATTTCTTCTAGCCTGGACTGTTGCTGCGGCAAAGAAGATTTCTGAAGGTAGTATTGACTTATATGATCCACTTTAAGCTTAATCCTAGTCCCATGTTTAGTTTAAAAATTCAGATAGAAAAATTTAAGTTTGGGGGTATAATTGCTTTATTAATGATTCATTGGGGACAATGAATAATTCAAGTTTGGGGGACTTTTTGCTACTCCAATTGTTTTGCTCGAGCATTCCTCTCCTTCAAATTAAAATTTGTTAGGTTATTGAGTAACCGGGGACATTTGTGTTACCCACAGTTGGTCTTCACGTCAAAAGATGACCTAGGAAATATGAAAAAATGAGAAATATGAGAAAAAAAATTATTAATTGCGGAAAAAAAATTATTTGTTGAAAATTTTGCTGAGAAAATTCATGGAGCAAAACTTTTGAGGGATGAATGATGATCCAGCAGTTTTTCTGTCTCCCAGAACTTAGGTGAGCTTCATCATAAAATGTCGCCATTCTGAGGGGCAAGAGATAGAATAACTAAGGATTTTTGAGCTTTATAATGAGTATTGAGCCTAGTTCGTGATAAGCTTGAGGCAAGGGTATACTGCACCATAAAGTGGGTCATCCCATGCTTAAGAGTTTATGACTGTAAGGCTGCGTTAAGTCTAATAAACAATGATATAAACCCCTTTAAAAATATGTTTTGAAATGTCTGATAATAAAGCTAGGCTGTGGTGAGTTCTTAGAATTAAGTTGAAAAGTGGTGATTATTTGTCCATGCCAGAGGAATCACTTTGTTGCAGCAGAGCTTGGTTTTGCAGAGTGCTCAGGTAAAGGTTAAAGGTAGTGTTGGACTGTCTGGTTTAATTAAGCTATTCTTTGTCTAATGTTTTGAATTCTTGAAGGAAGGTTGGTTAGTATTGCTCGAGACGCGCAATAGTTCAAGTTTGGGGGTATGATAACTGCCCAAAAGGTAGTTATTTAGGCCTCAATTATATAGGGATTTGTGTGTCCTTGATAGCGAGCAGAAATGTCGCTATTATAGTCTCAATTTATTAAGCTTTTTGGTGCTTTAATCGTGTTTTTAATGAATATATTTAATGAATTTTGTTATTTGGTCCTTAGGAGCTAAGTTGGTGATTTTGGGAGAAAAAGAGCCAAAATTGAAGTAATTCTAGCCCAAATCCTAGCTTGATGCAATTGAAGGCCCAAAGAAGACATCTATGAAGAAATGACCAAGAGAAATGAAGAAGAAGGCCCAAAAATCAGCCCAAAAGGAAGCTGAAAAATCTGGAAAATCTGGACAGCGTCGAGACGCTTAGCAAGGCAGCGTCGCGACACTGCCCTTTCTTGTTGCCCAAGCCGCGTGCGCAGCAGCGTCGCGACGCTTAGCAAGGCAGCGCCGCGACGCTACCCCTATTCCAGGCCTATAAATAGGCGCCCTTGGGTGCCTCATTTCTCATCAATCAAACCATCAATCAATTCATCCTTTCTTTCCTTTCTTAAGGCTCCTTTTTTGGAGCCCCTCTCAAGGCTTTTGAGCCTTTTTGAGAGGATTCTTCTAGTGGGAAAATTTTGGGAATTTTGGGAAGCAATCTTAGAGGCTCGAGGAGTAGTCAGCGGGGGCTCCAAGCGTCAGCGAGGGGTTTTTCGACGGTCAATTCCTTTCCTTTTATGCTCTTTAATATGCTTTCCCTTGTAATTATTGTAGATATTATGTGTAGCTAAACCCCAATTTGGGGTCTTGAAATGAAATGATAGTCCAAATATTGTTATAATTTCTTGTCTCTTGCCCATGTCCTAATTATTTGTATGGATGTGCTTAATGCTTTACTCAATCTGGCCAATTGTGTAATGATTCGATTCTTAATGGAAACTCGACGGAGAGAAATTAGGATAGATCATAATCCATGCAACTAGTTTAATTGCCCGTTGTGACACCGGGATTAGTTGATTAAACTTAGATTCCTAAAATGAATCAGAGCGTAATAATTAATGATTTTTAATAGCGCTAAGGACACTTAGGTTGTTAAAATGAATTAATTACAATTAAGGGAAACCGACAGGAGAACCTATGTGATTAACGGAGATTCTAGGATTATAATTAGTTGGGCAATGAGATAGGATAATTATAGCAATTATTTAGCTAATCATTGATTTTCAAGACCCCTCTTCCCATTTAAAGAAAACTCTTTCTCCACATTTTATTTTTGATTGATCAATTTGTTTTCATTAATCATCTTGAATTTAAATCTTTTTATGAAGTGGTCCCTAAATATTATTTCGCCTAAGTATTTTCAGTGCTCAAGAAAATTTTAATTATTTGCTTAAATTTCGCTTCGCCTCCCTGAGGATTCGATACTCGGAATACTTTCCGTTTTATATTACTTGTGACGACCCGTGCGCTTGCGGAAAACGTACCAACAGTCCTTTATGCTTATTAGGGTTGGTTTTGGATAGATATTACATGTTTTAACCCATTTGGAAGAATGGAGGCATTGGAAATTATTTTGTGTAGATTATGCTGTTGGGCGACTGGAGGGAGCAAATTCTGTGCTGCAGCAAAACTGGGAGCAGAAACTGCCACGTCACAGCTCGTTAGCCAACTTCATGAATCGACTTCGGTTGAGTAATTTTCGTGATAAAGGAGCAAGGAGAGCCCTACACGTGTCCAAGTTGACCTAATTCAAGTCTCCTCTCCTTCTATAAAAGGAAGTAGCCGTCCAAGTCAAATTCATTCCATGTTTTCCCTTCGAAGCCGAATATTTTAGAGAGATTGAAGATTATCAAAAACCCCATTTCCGCAAGCTGATTAGGGAGTTTCTTTTCTTTATTAACTTATGGTTATGGACATGCCTACTCAAATTGTAATTCGTATTCCTATGCCTATTATGAACTAAGTAGCTTAAGGTGTTGGTTAGGAATAATGTGATTACTGTGCTTCATCTCTAGTAATATATTGACTATCGCATTTTGGTTAATTGTTGTGCTTATTCTCATTTTATGCCCGCCTGGCCAGCTGGTATAGATAGCTCTCTCTAGTTTCAAGGATGATTTAGAGAGTGCGTGGCAATTATCCACACTACGATCATTGTGTATTGGTGAACGCCAGTGACTCAGCTAGGGATAGCCAGTTGCCTAGTGCTTGATCGGTCGCACTTCATTGGGTTTGAAACATATCCAAAAAGATCCAGAGTTCCGGGAGGAATCCGCTAATAATAATGCGAGAAATGCATGATCAATAATATTGCTAGAGCAATCCTTTAAAACAATCACTAAATCCTAACCAGCGCCTGTCTTTAATCTGTCTATCTATTTGTTTACTTGTTGTTCTGTCATTTATTTTGCTTCATCATAATTCCGATAAAACCCAATCATTTTACTATTCTTGAAACCATTGGAAAGTTACACAAAAATAGGTAGAGTGGAAACTAATTCAGGGCTCGGATTGATAATATTACTTGCTGCAGACTGTGTATACTTGCACAGGCATTCTAGAGTATTTTATATCATATTTTTGCTCACTCTAGGAACCCAACAAGTTTTTGGCGCCGTTGCCGGGGACTTGAATAAGTTTTTATATGATCTGTTTTGTGTATGTGTTTTGGTGCTAGAACTTTTTGATTGTTTCGTTTGTTTTTGCAGGTGTGATTTTGGTGCATGAGCGATCCGCTTGGGGTAAGGTTTTAGCTTGATCCGGAAATTGAAAGAACATTCAGGATAAGAAGGAGAGAGCAGCGCAGGAATTCTAGAGAATTTTATATCATATTTTTACTCACTCTAGGAACCCAACAGTACCCAGGGCCACAATGCTCTCTACGGAGCTCGGCGTTCGACCCTTGCCCATTTGTACCCAAGGCCCCGAACTTTGCATCACCCCTTGACCATTTGTACCCAAGGCGCACCGATGACTTAGCAAAGTATTGGCCCTTCCCCAGGCGCCCAACAATTGCTTTCTAGACTCATCACACTGACCCTTGACCATTTGTACCCAAGGTCTCGATGCTCCTCTTAAACCAATGGTGACGTGTCACCCCTCGACCATTTGTACCTGAGGTGCACTGACACTCACCCAACTTTCAATTCTTTCACACTTTAGGTCCCTGACCTCTATGTCACACCTATCTAGAATGCATATGCCCTGCAAAGCTTCTAGACTCACGTATTATGCCCACCAAGCATATACGTATAACCACATGATCTCAACTCATGCTTGACCCAGAAATGCAAAACAAACCGACACGCTTACAACCAATCAACACGCAACAACAGTTTATGCTTTTCAACGATTCATATATATACATATACATTCAGAGAAACAAGGAAACATGAGATTAGTTATAAATCGAAAAATCATTCAGCATGCATCACACAGTCAAACAAACTACATCAGATAGGAACTACTTACCGGAAGCTCTAGACACTCCTAAACTAGAAGAAAAGCTCAAAAACTAGAAGAAAAGCTCCTAAGATAATCCAATAGTTCTTAAACCAATCTAGGCAAGCTCCTAATCAGCAAGGATAACATAACAAGATTAGAATTGAGCTTAACCACCCTATTTGAACCTAAAAGAACAAAGGGAAGAATTTCTTACCAACCAACTTGGATTTCAAGCCTAAAGGCTAGCTCGAAAACTTGGAACCAACTCGAACAATCCTAAAATAATAATGTTCGAGCATTAAAGACTAAGCCTAAAGCACTTAAACCACGATTGAAAGAGTCTAAAGAATAATGATATACCTTCTAAGCTCCACCAACAAAATAAAGTTCCTTGTTGGAAATAACCCAAGTAAGCTTTAATCGATCCCAAGCTACAATCAACACTTTCTAGCATTAGGGACTAATTAATAGAGCTTAACCAACTTCAAACAAGGTTAACAAGCTCTAGCACTTATCAAACTACGCTATGGGATGAGATGCTTGATGGAACTTGTCGACCAGCACGAAATCTCCTTAAATATGCGATGCCCAGGATTCGAATTTGGTCCAACTGCAACTTAAGAGCACACCCATGGGTTATAGGCTATTCAAAAGCCAATACTATTGAATTAGAAAGGTCTAAGGGCGTGGAAACTTACCTTAATCCACCAAACGAGCTTTGTTGCTTGTTGATCGGTGTTTGAATTAACCCAACAACAAAGGTCTCAAGCCAACAAGTTATGGGTAAACTGATTTAAGGCCGTTCGGGTTATGGGCATTCACCGAACACTAGCTTTAAGCCCAAGTCAGCACTGGACAACAATGAAACAATATTTCATTCAGCAATACAAAACTATTAGCGAGTGGGTAATCTAAATTCGGATTCGAATAAGCATGGCTCACGATGAAGACTTACCGAAAGGGTCCAAACACGCTGAAACGGACTTTAAATCAGCCCGAACGCACCTAAACACAAGAACAATGGAGATTCTGCCTTCTACCCACGAGTCTAGCTTAAAACAACAGGAAAAAGATCGGTTAACACGCTGCCCGCAGAACTCGAATGGAAGAAAATGCAACCCACTGAACTAAAAGAAGAAAATCGAAGGAAACGACGACTTACACTCAACCTACTCGCAAAAGAAGGAGGTGGGATGACAACGAGCTGCTACTACAGCCGAGAGTCTGTTACGCGTGTGCGGATGAAGGATGGAGAACACACTGGAAGGGTTAGCGACGCGCGAAAGAGAGGGATTGACAGCCTTAAACTGCCACTGGTCGTGGGTTGCTCGCCGGAGAAGAGAAGAAAATGGGAGAGAGAGGGAGACAACCGCGAAGGAGAGAGAGAGAGCGCGCGAGAAGGGCGGTGGTGACTGCGTGGTGCTGGCCGGCGAAGGAACACAGCAGGGGGCTGGTTCACACACGAGAAGAAGAAGAGAGAAGAAGAGTTTTAGGGATTACTTTCTTTTCTTTTCTTAAATGAAAACCCTAAGAAAGAAAAACCCAATTAAATAGGAATTAGGTTCTTATCTAGAATTTCATTTAAAATCCCAAACCTATCTCCTTAAAATATTTGGGAAAGAAAATACCCCAATTAAATTGGGATTCGGGTCTTTTGATATTTAAAATAAATATCAATTTTAAACCTCCGAACTTTAGGAATTTAAAGATTTAATTAAAAAATCTCTTTCCCCTAAATTTTAGAAATTTAGTTTAACGACCCAAGGCTAAACTCTAATTCTAATTTTTCTAAATTAGAATTAGAACCCTCAATAGATTCCAAAACGACTCGATTTCGAAATGTGGGGCGTTACAGTTGGGATAAATGTTTAGGGCGTTTACTTAGGTTGAGTTGTTCCAATAGAACAAATGAGTTTCCTTGTTTGATTTCTTAAGTTATTGTGTTTAGGGGGGTCAATAACATTTCACACTAAGTTCTTTTTTAACTAGCTTACTTGTCTTCATCGTTATGTTTAGTTGTCATAGTGTTGTTGAGTAGAGTTGTTTTATTGCAAAAGGCCTCCATGATATTTGGGATAAGTGCTTAGGAAGTGAATTTTTGTTGAGTTGTTCCATTTGCAAAATTGAGTTTTGTTGTTTGAGTTGTTAAGTTATTGCTTTGAGGGCGGGTCAATACCTTGTTGTACTTAGTTCTATTTTAACTAGTTTACTTGTTTTCATCCATATTTTTAGTTGTCATGGTTCGGTTTAGTAGAGTTGTTTCATTGCAAATGATCTCCAAGATATTTTGGATAAGTGTTTAAGGAGTTTATTTTTGTTAAGAGATATTAAGTTGGGTTGTTAAGTTGGGTTCTTCCATTTGCAAAGTTTGGTTTTATTGTCTAACTTATTAATTTCTTGTTTTTAGGGGGGTCAATACCATGTTGCACTAAGTTCTCTTTTAACTTGTTTACATGTTTTCATCCATATTTTTAGTTGTCATTGTTTGGTTTAGTAGAGGTTTTTCATTGCAAATGGTTTCCAAGATAGCTGGGTAGTTAAGTTGAGTTCTTCCATTTGCAAAGTTTGGTTTTATTGTTTGAATTGTTAATTTCTTGTCTTTTAGGGGGGTCAATACCATGTTGCACTAAGTTCTCTTTCAACTGGTTTACTTGTTTTCATCCATACTTTTAGTTGTCATGGTTTGGTTTAGTTGAGTTGTTTCATTTCAAATGGTCTCCATAGTTGAGTTGTTAAGTTGAGTTCTTCCATGACTTTAACGTTATTGTTGTGTTTGAGGGGGAAGGGGTGCTAACCATAAAAGTACTTATCTTTGTGACTTGTTGTGATCTATTGATTTTGTTGTGATCTATTGATTTCGTTGTGATCTTTTGCTTACGAAATAGATGAAATTTGACTAAACATGACTAAAATGTATTTTTTATGATCTTTTGACTTTGTTGTGATATTTTGCTTAAGAAATGAATGAAATTTGGCTAAAGGATATTGTTGTGTTGGCAGGGGGCAAGAAGTTTAAGAGACTTATCTTTGTGACTTGATGTGATCTATTGGTTATGTTGTGATACTTTGCTTGTGATACTTTGACTGAAAATGACTTCAAGGATATTGTTGTTATGTTGGTAGGAACGTATTGAACAAACTGATGTTGAGACAATAACTTTTCCAAATAACGTGGTTGAGGATGCATTGAGTAAAGTTCTTGGTCCTGATCGTGGGCATGTAAGGGGATTTGGATTTGGTGTGACTCGTACAAAATTATCTCTTCTTTCGCAACGAGATAAGAAAGTCACAATGCTTGAAAAGGAATATTTAATGATGAAGGAGAAAATGATGGAAATGGAATCATTCATGAGATGTTTTATTAAAAAGCAGGTAAACCAGTGCTATGTTTGAACTCAAATTAATGTGTTTTAGTGAACTTCATGCTATGTTTGAACTTAAATTATTATAGGTTGAACCAAGCGAGGAACTTAAAATGCAACTGCAAGTGTACCTAAGCCAACAAATGTTCCTTCAACTTTTCCTACATCATCTCCATCGGTAAATTTATTTTTTAATGTATGATGAAATAATATTATTATTTTTTTTATCATTCAATTCTCATTTATCTTATATTTTCTTCTCATAAAGAGTAATAATGATAATACTCAAATTAAGTGCAAGTTATTAGATTGACATGGCTCAGGAGAGATAGTTACAGAAGGACGTTGGACTTCTAATGATCCAGCTGCTCTTGTTCATCACATTCCTATTGGACCACATGCAGTTAGAGTTTGGGTTGATGTCTCAAACAAACCTGATGCATTCTTATGGAGGCCCACATCCGAAATGACATGCATTGAAGAAGTTGTGGATAGTGTTGATGGTCAAATTTGGTCAGAGGAAACTCACCTGACCTTCACGTGCCACTGATAACTGCCCAAAAGGTAGTTATTTAGGCCTCAATTATATAGGGATTTGTGTGTCCTTTATGCTTATTAGGGTTGGTTTTGGATAGATATTACATGATTTAACCCATTTGGAAGAATGGAAGCATTGGAAATTATTTTGTGCAGATTATGCTGCTGAGCGACTGGAGGGAGCAAATTCTATGCTGCAGCAAAACTGGGAGCATAAACTGCCACATCACAGCTCGTTAGCCAACTTCATGAACCGACTTCTGTTGAGTTATTTTCGGGATAAAGGAGCAAGGAGAGCCCTACACGTGTCCAAGTTGACCTAATTCAAGTCTCCTGTCCTTCTATAAAAGGAAGTAACCGTCAAAGTCAAAGGATATTCCATGTTTTCCCTTCGAAGCCGAATAGTATAGGGAGGTTGAAGATTATCAAGAACACCATCATCCGCAAGCTGATTAGGGAGTTTACCTTCTTTATTAACTTGTAGTTATGGACATGCATACTCAGATTGTAATTCGTATTCCTATCCTTATTATGAACTAAGTAGCTTAGGGTGTTGGTTAGGAATAATGTGATTACTGTGCTTCATCTCTAGTAATAAATTGACTATCGAATTTTGGTTAATTGTTGTGCTTATTCTTATTTTATGCCCGCCTGGCCAGCCCGTATGGATAGCTCTCTCTAGTTTCGGGATGATTTAGAAAGTGTGTGGCAATTATCCACACTACGATCATTGTGTATTGGTGAACGCCAGTGACTGAGCTAGGGATAGCCAGTTGCCTAGTGCTTGATCGGTCGTTCTTCATTGGGTTTGAAACATATCCCAAAAGATCCGGAGTTCCGGGAGGAATCCGCTAATAATACTGCAAGAAATGCATGATCAATAATATTGCTAGAGCATATCTTAGAAAAAATCACTGAAGCCTAACCAGCGCCTGTCTTTAATCTGTCTATCTATTTGTTTACTCGTTGTTCTCTCATTTATTTTGCTTCAGCACAATTCCGATAAAACCCAATCATTTTATTATCTTTGGAACCATTAGGAAGTTACACAAAATAGATAAAGTGGAAGCTCATTCAGACCTTGGATTGATAATATTACTTGCTGCAGACTGTGTATACTTGCACAGGAATTCTAGAGTATTTTGTACTACATTTTTACTCACTCTAGGAACCCAACAGCCACCAACAGTAAATTTGTAGATGAGGGGGAAGACGTGGCCTGCAAATCTGTAAACCTGCACACCGGTGTGGTCCTAGCCACACCGCCTCCGATGCTTAAGTCAGAAAATGGAAGTAGGAAACTTGGGGCCTAGAGATGAAATGCCTCTTACTTACATTTTAGAAGTTGAATTATTTGATGTATGGGGTATTGACTTTATGGGGCCATTTTCCCCTTCTAATGGCAATGTTTTTATCTTATTGGCAGTTGATTACGTGTCCAAGTGGGTGGAGGCCATCGCATGCCATCAGAGTGATGCCAAGACAGTAGCAAGGTTTCTTCAATCGCACATCTTTGCGCGGTTTGGGACACCTAGGGCTCTAGTGAGTGATGAGGGTACACATTTTGTTAATAATATCTTAACTAAGCTTTTAGCTAAGTATGGGATTAAGCATAGGATAGCTACTCCTTATCACCCACAAGCGAATGGTCAAGCTGAAATTAGTAATAGGGAAATTAAAGCTATTTTAGAGAAAGTAGTCCATCCATCTAGAAAGGATTGGTCCTTTAGGTTGGATGAGGCTCTTTGGGCTTATAGGACAGCTTATAAGACTCCTCTAGGTATGTCTCCCTATAGGTTAGTATATGGGAAAGCTTGTCATTTACCATTAGAGCTTGAGCATAAAACGTTTTGGGCTTTGAAAAAGTTCAATTTTGACTGAGTCGTGCAGGAGCAATCAGAATGCTGCAGCTTAATGAGTTAGACGAATTTCGTCAATTTTCTTACGAAAATGCGAAAATGTATAAGGAAAAGACTAAGTTGTGGCATGACAAAAAAATTAAATCTAAGGAGTTTGTCAAGGGTCAAAAAGTTTTGCTTTATAATTCTAGATTAAAATTATTTCGTGGAAAATTAAAATCTAAATGGTCAGGACCGTTTATTGTGATTGAGGTTTTCTCCAATGGAGCAATTACTTTGCAGGATGAAAAAGATGGGAGAGTGTTCAAGGTGAATGGACAGCGTGTGAAAAATTATTGGGGTGAGGAATTTCAGGCAAAATATCCTTCCCTAAGGTTGGTCGATGTTTGAGAGAGCAAGATTTTTGCGGGAGCATTTCAAAGAGAAAAACTTTGAGCTCCCAGAGTTTGTATTGATTTTATTTTTCGTTGATTTAATTTTGCGGTTAGGATAGATTTGATTTTGCGTGATTTATTCAATTTTGTTTTTTAATATTTGATTCGACCTTATCTATTTTGTTTTGAATTTGATTTAATTTTATTTTCTTAGATTATCTTTGTATTATCTTTTAAATTGGTTTTTATTGAGATTTTATTTTCAGTTATTTAAATTTTAGTTTTAATTCTTGGAGATTTTCTCTACTTTATTCGGCTTCTTTTGAAAATAAGAGATTGGGATGATTGGTTAAATTTTAATTTAAAGAAAAATTCTTTGATTTTTCTTTTTTTTTTTTTTTTTTGAAATTCGACTTCCGTATCTAAGATTCTTCAGGACCAGCAGATTGTTGCGGCAAAGATATTGCTGGAGCAAAATATTCCGAGTTAGAAGGGTTTCCGTTGGAATTTATTATTGTTACCGTTAGATTTAGCTTTGAATTCTCGCAGGTAAATGTGCGTGCATCATCTGATGAGGCCACGTGTCGCAGAGCAATTATCCGAAGGCTGCAATGATGACAGCACATTGATTTTTACCATGGGCGTTTGGAATCCACGAATTTACCGTTGATAATTTTTGAAATTCAGGTTTGCATTTTTTAAATTAAAACGGTAATATTAGTTATTGCAGGGCAAATCTTTTCGGTTAGGATGCTCTTTTGCTGGAGCCTTATTTATTTGCAACTGCTGGTAAGTTCTCTCCACTTCGTCTTCTTGATCACATTTTTTTCCGTCTGCGTTCTTTCTTTTTCCTTCCCATTCTCTGTAAACCCTTTGAGTTATCCATGGCCAAAACAAGAGCAAGGAAGGAAAGAGAGAGGGAGAGTGAGGAGGAAGAGATACTCGTGACACCGGAAGTACAGAAAGGAAAAACTAAGAAAAAGAGAACGCCAGAAGAGAAGGAGGCTAAGCAAAGAAGACGACAACAGAGGGTTGAAGAACAAGAAAGAGCGAGAGAGGAGGAGGTTGTTGCAGAAGAAGAAGAAGACCCAAAAGAATCTGGCAAAACGAATCAAGAAGAGGATGGACAGGAAGTGGAAACTATAGAAGAGGCTCGAGAGGAAATTCAGGCGAAACAGAGTGAGGTTATGCAGACGGAGGTTGTAGAAGAAGAAGACAGAGAGCCAGTTCAGGAGGCTCGTGTGGAGGTTATCATACCTGAACCTCTGAAACGATGCCGCATTAAGCGGAAGGCTGGGCGCATTCCAGTGATCAGGACTGATACCCCATCGCCTCCATCATCAGATTCCGAGAGAGAGAAGGTCGAGCAAGAGGAACGAGAGAAAAAAGAGGCTGAGGAAAGAAGGCGAGAAAAAGCAGAGAAACAGGCAGAGGAGGAACAGTTGCTGAAGCGGAGAGAAGAGAAGGGCAAAAAGATTGCTGAAGCATCAGAGGAGCACGATGAAATAGCAGAGCGACAGGTGCCATACGATCGCTTCGTCAATAATTTTGCTAGAGCAAAATACACTGAGCTCCTGAAAAGGGATTTTCTGTTCGAAAGAGGTTTCAGCTGTGATCTTCCGCCATTTCTAAGGACCGGCATAGCTGACCACGGCTGGGAGCTGTTTTGTGCTAAGCTGGAGGCTGTGAACGCACAGGTGGTGCGTGAATTCTATGCCAACATTGATAAAGAAGAGGGTTTCCTGGTAATTGTCAGGGGAGTCGAGATAGATTGGAGTCCAAGTGCGATCAACGCACTGTACCATCTTCAAAACTTCCCCCATGCGGCATTCAATGAAATGGCAGTCGCGCCATCTGAGGAGCAGTTAAGTAATGCTGTGAGGGAGGTAGGAATTGAGGGGGCGCAGTGGCAACTATCTAAGACTCAGAAATGGACATTCCAGTCGGCTTATTTGAAAAAGGAAGCGAACACATGGATGGGTTTCATCAGGCAGAGGTTGCTTCCGACAACGCACGACTCGACAGTATCCAGGGAACGAATTCTTTTGGCTTTTGCTATCTTAAGGTCTCTCAGTATTGACGTAGGAAAAATTATTTGTAATGAAATAGCGTGCTGCTGGAAGAAAGAGGTGGGGAAGCTGTTCTTCCCGAACACAATTAATATGCTATGCAGACAAGAAGGGGTTCCAGTGGAGGAGAGTGATGCAATTCTATTTGATAAAGGGATCATTGATACGCCCAATTTGGCGCGGCTCCAGCGCACGCAGGAGATACGTCAAGGTGGGCTTATCTACGGCATCAATACGATTCTAGAACAACTGGTACTTTCGGCCAGTAGGCAGGAGTTTGCTGAGAGGCGGACTTTAACCTTCTGGAACTATGTTAAGAATCGGGATGCCAACTTAAAGAGGGCGCTGCAGGAGAATTTTTCAAACCCATACCCTGCCCTTCCCATGTTCCCTGACGATTTGTTGAACCCTTGGATTCCGCCCCCACTTGCTGAAAGAGGAGAAGAGAATGATGATGAAGACCAGGGTCAGGAAGATTGATGGATGGAATGATCTTCAGCGAGCATTATTTTTGTCTTATCATTTTGTTTGCTCGCGCATATCTGACCCCGTTTGCTAAATATGTTTGCTTGTTCCTTTTAAATTTTTTCTGCTTTAAAAATATATCTCTGCTATGTAATTTCTTTTCTTGTGTTTTTTTTAAATGAAATTTCTAGTTGTTTCTATTCTATGAGCACTGAGTAACTCTAACTTAACTAATTTTCTTCTGAATTTTTGAGCTTGGACTGATTATGCTTTATTAGATCAAGGTATTCTGATCTCCATAAACCTTTTGCTTGAGCATTTCTTGTAGCCTGGACTGTTGCTGCGGCAAGAAGATTTTGACGGTAGTATTGACTTATATGATCCACTTTAAGCTTAATCCTAGTCCCATGTTTAGTTTAAAAATTCAGATAGAAAAATTTAAGTTTGGGGGTATAATTGTTTAATTAATGATTCATTGGGGACAATGAATAATTCAAGTTTGGGGGACTTTTTGCTACTCCAATTATTTTGCTCGAGCATTCCTCTCCTTCAAAATTAAAATTTGCTACGTTATTGAGTAACCGAGGACATTTGTGATACCCACAGTTTGTCTTCGCGTCAAGAGATGACCTAGGAAATGTGAAAAAATGATGAGAAAAATTATTTGCTGAAAGAATTATTTGTTGAAGATTTTGCTGAAAAAATTGACAGAGCAAAAGTTTTGAGGGATGAATGATCATCCAGAAGTTTTCTGTCTTCCAGAACTTAGGTGAGCTTCATAATAAAATGTCGCCATTCTGAGGGGCAAGAGATGGAATAACTAAGGATTTTTTAGCTTTATAATGAGTATTGAGTCTAGTTGGTGATGAGCTTGAGGCAATGGTATACTGCACCATAAAGTGGGTCATCCCATGCTTAAGAGCTTATGACTGTAAGGCTGCTTTAAGTCTGATAAATAATGAAATAAACCCTTTTAAAAATATGTTTTGAAATGTCTGATAACAGAGCTAGGTTGTGGTGAGTTCTTAGATTTAAGTTGAAAAGTGGTGATTATTTGTCCTTGCCGGAGGAATCATTTTGCTGCAGCAGAGCTTGGTTTTGCAGAGTGCTCAGGTAAAGGTTAAAGGTAGTGTTGGATTGTCTGGTTTGATTAAGCTAATTCTTTGTCTAATGTTTTGAAATTCTTGAAGGAAGGTTGGTTAGTATTGCTCGGGACGCGCAATAGTTCAAGTTTGGGGGTATGATAACTGCCCAAAAGGTAGTTATTTAGGCCTCAATTATATAGGGATTTGTGTGTCCTTTATGCTTATTAGGGTTGGTTTTGGATATATATTACATGATTTAACCCATTTGGAAGAATGGAAGCATTGGAAATTATTTTGTGCAGATTATGCTGCTGAGCGACTGGAGGGAGCTAATTCTATGCTGCAGCAAAACTGGTAGCAGAAACTACCACATCACAGCTCGTTAGCCAACTTCATGAACCGACTTCTGTTGAGTTATTTTCGGGATAAAGGAGCAAGGAGAGCCCTACACATGTCCAAGTTGACCTAATTCAAGTCTCCTGTCCTTCTATAAAAGGAAGTAGTCGTCAAAGTCAAAGGATATTCCATGTTTTCCCTTGGAAGTCGAATAGTATAGGGAGGTTGAAGATTATCAAGAACACCATCATCTGCAAGCTGATTAGGGAGTTTACCTTCTTTATTAACTTGTAGTTATGGACATGCATACTCAGATTGTAATTCGTATTCCTATGCTTATTATGAACTAAGTAGCTTAGGGTGTTGGTTAGGAATAATGTGATTACTGTGCTTCATCTCTAGTAATAAATTGACTATCGCATTTTGGTTAATTGTTGTGCTTATTCTTATTTTATGCCCGCCTGGCCAGGCGATATGGATAGCTCTCTCTAGTTTCAGGGATGATTTAGAGAGTGTGTGGCAATTATCCACACTACGATCATTGTGTATTGGTGAACGCCAGTGACTGAGCTAGGGATAGCCAGTTGCCTAGTGCTTGATCGGCCGTTCTTCATTGGGTTTGAAACATATCCCAAAAGATCCAAAGTTCTGGGAGGAATCCGCTAATAATACTGCAAGAAATGCATGATCAATAATATTGCTAGAGCATATCTTAGAAAAAATCACTGAAGCCTAACCAGCGCCTGTCTTTAATCTGTCTATCTATTTGTTTACTCGTTGTTCTGTCATTTATTTTGCTTCAGCATAATTCCGATAAAACCCAATCATTTTATTATCTTTGGAACCATTAGGAAGTTACACAAAATAGATAAAGTGGAAGCTCATTCAGACCTTGGATTGATAATATTACTTGCTGCAGACTGTGTATACTTGCACAGGAATTCTAGAGTATTTTGTACTACATTTTTACTCACTCTAGGAACCCAACAGCCACCAACAGTAAATTTGTAGATGAGGGGGAAGACGTGGCCTGCAAATCTGTAAACCTGCACACCGGTGTTGTCCTAGCCACACCGCCTCCGATGCTTAAGTCAGAAAATGGAAGTAGGAGGGCTAGAGAGCAAGAGAAGAGAGTAGAGAGTTCGGGTCCCCTTCTTCAGTGGCGAAGAGGGGTATAAATACATGTTCATCCTCCTAGGGTTTTTAGGAATTCGGAGGCGTTTCGAGACAAACCAGGTGAAACCGGGGCAGCCAGAGGCGGTGGGGACCAAACGAAGCCAGACAGGCTCGGCCCGCGCGAGCGGGCCGAAGCCGAGCAGGGGGTCAGGCTTGGCCCGTCCCACTTGCCGGTTTCGCCTCTTGGTTTCATCTCCCACTCCGATTTCTGCCCGGTTGTCCTCGTCAGTTCCTTGTGCATCGGGGTGGTCCAAAACCACCCATAACATTAAGCCCACACTCTTGAATTGGGATTTAGGTGCGACTTAGTGCTATCGGTTGTGCTCCTTAAGCCCGACTTAAGAGTATAACTCTCGTTCCAGGTCGACTTATGTATGGATTCCTTGTTTTCCTGCAAGATAGGACAAACTGGACAAAGTAGAAATTCCCTGGATAGGGGTCAGGTGAAATGGCAATGAGAGAGGTGAGAGATTACAGAAGTGGCCAGAGGACCTGTGTGATTGGCAAAGCCTCGGCCTCAGCCTCGGGATGAGGCCGAGCATACGGGCTTGTGTAATTGGCCTACCCTCGGCCTCGGCCTCGGTCAGCGAGACCCCTGTTTTTGGTCGTTCGGAGTGTTTCATTCCTGATCCAGGGCCATTCCACAAGTAATATGTAGGAAAATAGAAGATCTCACGATCGTGCATAAAAAGTTAATTTCTGCAAAAGAAGAATGAGGGAAGAGGCTAGGGTCGGCCTCGGCCTCATGGCCCTGTTAGCCTAAAATTTAACTCCCTGCATTCATACATTAATCCTTGTAGGAGAATGAGCCAGAACATGTAATTATTTGTTAGACATGTTAAACTAGCGTGCCTTTTGTTTAATAGGGAGTGCATATCCCCTGCTACTTGCTTTTTGTTTAATAGGGAGTGCATATCCCCTTTGTAGCCCTCAATCTCAAGTAAGACTTCATTAAAACATAAAGTATAGTTGAGTAAATAGGAGAATACCTTTAAAGTTTGTGCTCGACCTTGGCAAGAGGTGCTCGGTCTCGGCCTCCGCCGGGTGAGCTTGACTTAGGTGAAGTGTATGGGCTCAATCCAGGTGAGGTGAGGTAGACTTGGTGGTTCAGGCTCCCGCAATCTCACATCTGGATGAGATGAGATAGACTCGGCAGTCCAGGCTCGTGCGCAGGCGTGGGCACTAAGCTGAAGAGCTTAGGCTTGCAAGGTAGGCGTGGGCACTAAGCTGAAAAGCTTAGGCTCGCAGGTAAGCGTGGGCTCTAAGCTTAAAATCTTAGGCTCGCAAGGTAGGCGTGGGCGCTAAGCTGGAAAGCTTAAGCTCGCAAGTAAGCGTGGGCTCTAAGCTGAGAAGCCTAGGCTCGCATGTAGGCGTGGGCACTAAGCTGAAAGCTTAGGCTCGCAAGGTAGGCGTGGGCACTATAGGCTCGCATGTAAGCGTGGGCTCTATAGGCTCGCAGGTAGGCGTGGGCACTATAGGCTCGTATGTAAGCGTGGGCTCTATAGGCTCGTTTGTAAGCGTGGGCGCTAAGCTGAAAAGCTTAGGCTCGCATGGAGGCGTGGGCACTATAGGCTCTCATGTAAGCGTGGGCTCTATAGGCTCGCAAGGTAGGCGTGGGCACTAAGCTGAAAAGCTTAGGCTCGCATATAGGCGTGGGCGCTATAGGCTCGCATGAAGCGTGGGCACTATAGGCTCACATGTAGGCGTGGGCACTATAGGCTCGCATGAATCGTGGGCTCTATAGGCTCGCATGTAGGCGTGGGCACTATAGGCTTGCATGAAGCGTTGACACTATAGGCTCGCATGAAGGCGTGGGCACTATAGGCTCGCATGAAGCGTGGGCACTGTAGGCTCGCATGAAACGTGGGCTCTATTGGCTCGCATGTAGGCGTGGGCACTATAGGCTCGCATAAAGCGCGGGCTCTATAGGCTCACATGTAAGCATGGGCACTATAGGCTCGCACGAAGCGTGGACACTATAGGCTCGCATGAAGCGTGGGCTCTATAGGCTCGCATGTAGGCGTGGGTGTTGGGTTTTATGCCCAAAAACTCATAGATAGTGAATGATGACAAATTGTTTACTTGTCTCAATACGTTGTTGTTGAGGTTTTTACAATAAAGAGTTATTGTTACTAAAATTGCACAATTTGACCCAAATCCAATAAACTAAGATCCTAGGTTGTTTAGATGAAACTTGAACTAGTATGTGGGGACATATGGGGATCAGTGTTCAAGTAACAACTTAAATGGTCTATAGTATAGGGATAAGGCTGGGTACCTTATCCTGGTAACACTATGTGATACGACCCACTTTGTATTCGATACAGATGCAATGATCCAAAGCATCCATGTAGGAGACATGCGAGTGGGGGTATCCTGTGCAATGAGTTTGCATAAGACCGGACCGCGAAATAGTAACCACTCGATGTAACATCATTAACTAGTTTAGGTTTCTATTTCAATAGGATGACCTAGGTAACTCAATCTCAATCGTGAGTCTGTTATGAACTCCTTTTTAGGAGGGATTGTCCTTAGATCTGTATGGGTGAGAGTGGCCAGTTCGCCGACTCAATAATCCTACCATTTCAGGGGCAATACAGAATGGGGGCTGGGAACATAACAGTACAAGATGGAATTCACTCCTTCCCCTATTGGGGCAAGTAGATGTGTGTTTCCTTAAGGGCTGATTCTGGGTCTTGAACAAGGGCGCCCATCCTCTCCTGGCCCGATAGGAACTGTTGTTTATTGATTGGATCATAAACAGATTGTTCATTAGAGGAATCAGTGGTACTTAAGGATCCAGAGGTAATCTAGGGGTAAAACGGTAATTTGACCCAGCTGGCGTTACGAACACTCGTGAAGGATTGACTTACTGTTATTGGTCGATATCCGTGGACACAGAAATATTCTACAGTGAGAAGAGTGCAGCTGTGGGTCTTTAGTGGAGTGACCCACAATTAACGAATGTTGATTAATTTGGTTAATGAGTTTAGCCAATTAGTCTCGTATCGTTGGAGCTTCTGAGCTGTAGGTCCATTAGGTCCACCTGCTAGCTCGTAAAGGGTTCTGAGGTTAAATAGTCTTGAATAGAATTTGAAGTGTGTTCAAATTCGTTAAGGGAATTTTTTTGTATCTGATACAATTAAAATAATGTATAAGGATACATTATAATATAAGTTTAATTGGTGAATTAAACTTTATATTATAAATTAATTTTTGATATGATTCAAAATTAATTAACGAGAGAATTAAATATTTGAAGGAGTTCAAATATTAAATATGAATTAGATTCATATTGAAACTAGTGGTTAAATTTAATGTGAATGAGATTCATATTAAAACTATAGTATATGAGAGAATTATTTGAATAATGATTCAAATAGTAAATTAATTAAATATATGATATTTAATTAATGAATTAATTAATTGGAGAATTAATTAATTTAATTTAACTAAATGTGATTTAATTGAATTAATTTTATAGTTTATATTAATGTACATTTTGATGCACATTAAAACTATAGGTTAAATGAGAGACATATAATTGAATATGATTCAATTACAAAATTAATTAAATATTTGATATTTAATTAATGTGGATTCAATTAATATGATTAATTGAATGACCAGTTTAATTCAATTGAATATGATTCAAATTGAATTAAATACCTTATATTATAATTAATTTAATTAATATTGTTTTAATTAAATTAATTATAATTAATTAATTAAATTAATGATTATTATTGTTTAATTAATAGACGACCAAGATCGTTTGGATTAGATCCAACGATCGAGATCTAGTAGGGTAATAACTCCCTCCCCACTTATCGTACAGGGGAGAGGGAGTTGCCCAACTGATCAGTGGTTCTCTCATTCTCACGCAGAAATGACAGAGAAGTGAAATTCTCTCTCAAGCTCTCCCTCTCTGAGATTCTCTAAAATTTTTCCAGCAACATTCTGCTGGAAAATTATTCCCAACTCAAGATTGGATCCCACAATCCAAGCCTCATGAATTTAGAGGATAGCGGGTGCTCTTTGATGGTTGTGTTCAAGAGATCGTGACGAAGTGTTCGTTGAGGAGCATAGTGCTGTGAAGAACGGTCTTCAACAAGTAAGTTCCTAAAATTCTAAATCGTTTAGAATTAGTATTGCATGCTTAATCTAGATTTAATTTGAGAATCGTTCTAAAATTAATTTTGTCCAACGTATCGGTTTTCTCTAATTGAAATTAAAATCAAGCTCGATTTAATTCGCTTCCGCTAGAGGATTCAATTCCTTCAGTGGGCACTATAGGCTCGCATGACGTCTTCATACATTCCTTGAAACACACTCTAAGTCTTGAAAGGGGAAAATCTAGGTCCTAACATTGATGAGAATGTTTATATTGAATGGTAAAGCAAAAGGGAAAAGTCTACTCTTACCTACCAAAAGTAAAATGAGCAACAATGCTCTGATTACATGATAAATGCGCAAATAAAGAAAACTAGAATTCCCTAAACTAAGGCTTAGTGTGCTCTCTAAAATGCTGTTCTTGACCCTAGCAAGAGGTGTGGTAGGGCTCGACCTCGGCCTTGGCCATAGGAGAGTTTGTCTTGGTCCTCAACGGATTTCCAGAAGAGGTCCACCACCATCTTTGCCTGGGTCATCTCTGGTCCGCCTCGACCATCTCTGGTCTGCCTCGGCCTTTGTGGTGAACTCCTTCAGATATCTGTTCCGAATCAGCGCTTCAATCTCTTCTTTTAGCTGAATGCAGTTCCTGGTTGAATGTACGTGATCTCGATGGAAGAGACAATACTGGTTTTTGTCTCTGTTGTCAGGATTTGACTTCAGCTTCGTAGGCGCGTTGAGCAGGTTTGTATTCCTTATCTCCATCAAGATCTGCTCCTGTGGGATTGAAGTAGGGGTGTACTTTTCAAACTTCTTCAAGTAGTCTCCTTGGTCTGGTCGATCTCGGCCATGGTCTGGTCGATCTCGGCCATGGTCTGGTCGATCTCGGCCATGGTCTGGTCGGCCTCGGCCAAGTTTGGTCAGCCTCGGCCTCCCTTGTCGGTCCGCTGCTTTTTGTCCTTCCTACTTTCGTGGTCAAACGAAGAAGGCCTCTTGTGTTCACGTTCTAACTTCTTTGACTTGAGCAACTCCTCTCTGCTCATGTATTTCTGTGCCCGGGAGACAAACTGTGCATAGGTTCGAGGTTGGCTCTTACCTATTGAATTGAGCAGTCTTTCGTCTTCTAGTCCGGCTGTTATAGCTACAAGGACTGCTCCCTCGCTGTACCCCTAAACTTGTAGTGCTTCGTCATTAAAACGTGTTATATAATCACGCAAGCTCTCACCTGGCTGTTGTTTGACTGTTAAGAGGTTGATGTGAGGCTTGCGTTGTTCTCTGGCTCCCATGAACTGTGCAAGTAATCCTCGGGCTAATTCCTTGAAAGAGTTGATAGATCTTCTCTTCAACCTTTCAAACCAATGCTTGGCTGATCCTGTCAAAGTGAAAAAGAAGGCACGACACCTGATTGCGTCTGAGACGCCGTGGAAGTCCATCCAGCTTTTGTAGCCATTTAAATGCTACACAGGATCTTTCCTGCCATCATACGGTGTGAATGTAGGTACTTTGAACTTTTGAGGCACCTCGGCTTTCATGACTTCTTCTGTGAAGGACGGGTCAACTTGGTCGACCAGTTCTTCCAAGTCTTGTGCTCCAGGGTCCTTCGACTTCTGCAGGTTTCCCTGAGGACTTCCCAGGTCTTTTGGGGTGTCCAGAAGCTCGGTTTTCCAAGGGAGATTGTCTTTTTTGGCCTCGGTCTCGGCCAATCTAGCCTCGACCTCGGCTACTCTGGCCTCGGCTTCGACAGCTCTGGCTTCGGCTGCCCTAGCCTCGGTCTCGGCAGTTTTCGCACTTCTGCGCTTATCCTTGATCAGATTCCTCAAGTCTGTCTTGGTATGACCGTAGCTTGGTGTTGAAACTGTGTGGTCACGACCCTTTAGTATGCTTGGTTTTGGGCTCCTCAGAATTACACGATTTGTAGGTCTGAGCCCCCTGACCTTGCTGGTCATGTTGTTGGTCTTCTTTCCCTTTGATTTTGTCTCTGATTCATCCACGTACTCGACTGGCTCCTTCCCCTTCTTCGGGTCTCTAATCAAGCCCTCCTCATGGAGTTTGGTGCTAGGGCCGGGTTTATCCAGGATTCGAAGTATTCTGGACAAACTCCGATTCATTCCCTTCACCTCATCCTCAAGGGCGGCAATTTTGGAGTCAGCATCCTCTCCTCGGCCTCGACCCCTCGGCCTATTCTCCTCGACCTCGGCTCCTCGGCCTGTTCGTCTCGATGATCCTTGGATGTTATCATCGTCTCGTGACCTCCGCTGGTGGCGGTCACCATTCGAATTTCCCGTGTTCATGTCTTGGTTTCTCTTCTCCATCCCATTACTCATGGAATGACCGGTGCACAGATTTGGCAAGCTTTCTTCCCCTCTGTTGGGTTCCTAGAGTGAGTAAAAATATGATATGAAATACTCTAGAATTCCTGTGCAAGTATACACAGTCTGCAGCAAGTAATATTATCAATCCAAGGTCTGAATGAGTTTCCACTTTACCTGTTTTGTATAACTTCCTAATGGTTTCAAAGATAATAAAAATGTCGGGTTTTATCGGAATTATGCTGAGGCAAAATAAATGACAGAACAACGAGTAAACAAATAGACAGATAGATTAAAGACAGGCGCTGGTTAGGTTTTAGTGATTGTGATAAAATATGCTCTAGCAATATTATTGATCATGCATTTCCCGCAGTATTATTAGCGGATTCCTCCCGGAACTCCGAATCTTTTGGGATGTGTTTCAACCCCAATGAAGTGTGACCGATCAGGCACTAGGCAACTGGCTATCCCTAGCTCAGTCACTGGCGTTCACCAATACACAATGATCGTAATGTGGAGAATTGCCACACACTCTCTAAATCATCCCTGAAACTAGAGAGAGCTATCCATACCGGCTAGCCAGACGGGCATAAAATAAGAATAAGCACAACAATTAACCAAAATGCTATAGTCAATTTATTACTAGAGATGAAACATAGTAATCACGTTATTCCTAACCAACACCCTAGCTACTTAGTTCATAATAGGCATGGGAATACGAATTACAATCTGAGTATGCATGTCCATAACCACAATTTAAGAAGGAAAATAAACTCCCTAATCAGCTTGCGGATGATGGTGTACTTAATGTTCTTTAATCCCTACACTATTCGGCTTCCAAGGGAAAACATGCCATTCCTTTGACTTTGACGGCTACTTCCTTTTATAGAAGGGTGGGAGGCTTGAATTAGGTCAACTAGGACACGTGTAAGGCTCTCCTTGATCCTTTATCCCGAAAATATCTCAATAGAAGTCGGTTCATGAAGTTGGCTAACGAGCTGTGATGTGGCAGTTTCTGCTCCCAGTTTTGCTGCAGCATAGAATTTGCTCCTTCCAGTCGCTCAGCAGCATAATCTGCACAAATTGATTTCCAAAGCTTCCATTCTTCCAAATTGGTTAAATCATGTAATATCTCTATAAAACCAACCCTATTAAGCATTAAAGACACACAAATCCTTATATAAATGGAGCCTAAATAACTACCTTTTGGGCAGTTATCATACCCCCAAACTTGAATTATTGCGCGTCCCGAGCAATACTAACCAACCTTCCTTCAAGAATCTCAAAACTTTAGACAAAGATTTAGCTTAATCAAACCAGACAGTCCAACACTACCTTTAACCTTTACCTGAGCACTCTGCAAAACCAAGCTCTGCTGCAGCAAAATGATTCCTTCAGCAGGGACAAATAATCACCACTTTTCAACTTAATTCTAAGAACTCACCACAGCCTAGCTCTATTATCAGACATTTCAAAACATATTTTTAAAGGGGTTTATAACATTATTTACCAGACTTAAAGCAGCCTTACAGTCATAAGCTCTTAAGCATGGGATGACCCACTTTATGGTGCAGTATACCCTTGCCTCAAGCTCATCACCAACTAGGCTCAATACTCATTATAAAGCTAAAAAATCCTTAGTTATTCCATCTCTTGCCTCTCAGAATGGGGACATTTTATGATGAAGCTCACCTAAGTTCTGGAAGACAGAAAAACTGCTGGATCATCATTCATCCTTCAAAAACTTTTGCTCCATCAATTTTTTTCAGCAAAATCTTCAACAAATAATCTTTCAGCAAATAATAATTTTTTTCTCATATTTCTCATTTTTCAAATTTCCTAGGTCATCTTTTGACGCGAAGACAAACTGCGGGTATCACAAATGTCCTCGGTTACTCAATAACCTAGCAAATTTTAATTTGAAGGAGAGGAATGCTCGAGCAAAATAATTGGAGTAGCAAAAAGTCCCCCAAACTTGAATTATTCATTGTCCTCAATGAATCATTAATTAAGCAATTATACCCCCAAACTTAAATTTTTCTATCTGAATTTTTAAACTAAACATGGGACTAGGATTACGCTTAAAGTGGATCATATAAGTCAATACTACCGTCAAAATCTTCTTGCCGCAACAACAGTCCAGGCTAGAAGAAATGCTCAAGCAAAAGGTTTCTGGAGATCAGAATACCTTGATCTAACGAAGCGTAATCAGTCCAAGCTTCAAAAATTCAGAAGAAAATAGTTAAGTTAGAGTCAGTCAGTGCTCATGGAAAAGAAACATTCAGAAATTTCATTAAAATCATAGAAAAATATTACAAAGCAGATATTTTTTTTCAAAGTAAAAATTAAAAAGATTAGAAAGAAACAAGATAAGCAGTCATATAAAAGATGGGGTCAGGAATGCGCCAGCAAACAAAATATTTCATCAAAAAGCTTGCGCGCTCAAATCTCACTTCAATCTTCCTGACCCAGATCTTCCTCTTCATCTTCTTTCTCAGCAGGTGGCGGTGGAATCCAAGGGTTCAACAGATCTTCAGGGAATGTAGGAAGGGCTGGATACGGCTTGGAAAAATTCTCTTGCAGTGCCCTTCTTAAGCTGGCATCTCGATTCTTAACATAGTTCCAGAAGGTTAAAGTTTGCCTTTCAGCAAACTCTTGCCGACTAGCCGAAAGTGCCAGTTGTTCTAGAATCGTATTGATGTCGTGGATAAGCCCACCTTGACGTATCTCCTACGTGCGCTGGAGCCGCGCCAAATTGGGCGTATCAATGATCCCTTTATCAAATAGAATTGTATCACTCTCCTCCACTGGAACCCCTGCTTGTCTGCACAGCATAGTAATTATATTTGGGAAGAACAGTTTCCCCACCTTTTTCTTCCAGCAGCAAGCAATTGCATTACAAACAATTTTTCCTACGTCAATACTAAGAGACCTTAAGATAGCAAAAGCCAAAAGAATTCGTTCCCTGGATACTGTCGAGTCGTGCGTTGTCGGAAGCAACCTCTGTCTGATGAAACCCATCCACGTGTTTGCTTCCTTGTTCAAGTAAGCCGATTGGAATGTCCTTTTCTGAGTCTTTGATAGTTGCCACTGCGCCCCCTCAATTCCTACCTCCCGGACAGCATTACTTAACTGCTCCTCAGATGGCGCGACTGCCATTTCATTGAATGCCGCGTGGGGGAAGTTTTAAAGATGGTACAATGCGTTGATCGCACTTGGACTCCAATCTATCTCGACTCCTCTAACAATTACCAGGAAACCTTCTTCTTTATCAATGTTGGCATAAAATTCTCGCACCACCTGTGCGTTCACAGCCTCTGGCTTAGCACAAAATAGCTCCCAGCCGTGGTCAGCTATGCCGGTCCTTAGAAATTGTGGAAGATCACCGCTGAAACCTATTTCGAACAGAAAATCCCTTTTCAGGAGCTCAGTGTATTTTGCTCTAGCAAAATTATTGACGAAGCGCTCGTATGGCACCTGTCGCTCTGCTATTTCATCGTGCTCCTCTGATGCTTCAGCAATCTTTTTGCCCTTCTCTTCTCTCCGCTTCAGCAACTGTTCCTCCTCTGCCTGTTTCTCTGCTTCTTCTCGCCTTTTTTCCTCAGCCTCGTTTTTCTCTCGTTCCTCTTGCTCGGCCCTCTCTCTTTCGGAACCTGATGATAGAGGCGAGGGGGTATCAGTCCTTATCACTTGAATTCGCCCAGCCTTCCGCTTAATGCGGCGTCGTTTCGGAGGTTCAGGTATGATAACCTCCACACGAGCCTCCTGAACTGGCTCTCTGCCTTCTTCCCCTACAGCCTCCGTCGGCATAATCCCACTCTGAATTTCCTCCCGAGCCTCTTCTATAGTTGCCACTTCCTGTCCATCCTTTTCTTGATTCGGTTTGTCAGATTCTTTTGGGTTTTCATCTTCTTTTGCCACAACCTCCTTCTCTCTTGCTCTTTCTTGTTCTTCAACTCTCTGCTGTCTTCTTCTTCGCTTAGCCTCTTTTTCTTCCGGCGTTCTCTTTTTCTTCGTTTTTCCTTTCTGCACTTCCGGTGTAATAGGCACCTCTTCCTCTTCACTTTCTCTCTCTTTTCGGGCTCTTGTTTTAGCCATTGGAGATGGAAAAGGGTTTTGATAGAGATTGTAAAGAAAGAAAGAAAAACACACGCACAAGGATTGATCAAGAAGACGAAGTGGGAGAAACTTACCAGCGTTTGCGAATAAATAAGGCTCTAGCAAACACGAACCTTAACCGAAAAGATTTGCCCTGCCATAACTAATATTACCGTTAGAAATTAAAAATCCAAACCTGAAATTCAAAAATTACCAACGGTAAAATTTCAGATTCCAAACGCCCATGGTAAAATTGACGTGCTGTCATCATTGAAACCCTCGGATAATTACTCTGCTACACGTGGCCTCATCAGATAGCGCACGCACATTTACCTGCGAGAATTCAAAGCTAAATCCAACGGTAAAAATAATAAATTCCAACGGAAACCCTTCTAACTCGGCATGTTTTGCTCCAGAATCTTTCGATCCTGAAGAATTTTAGATACGGAATTTGAATTTTAGATACGGAAACCCTTTCAAATTCCAACGGAAACCCTTCTAACTCGGCCGCAACAATCTTCCGATCCTGAAGAATTTTAGATACGGAATTTGAATTTTAAAATAGACAAATCAAATCCTTTCAAATTGAACCAATCAAAGCAAACCTAACCTGTTATTCTCAAAAGAAGCTGAATAAATTAGAGAAAATCTCTATTAAAACTAGAATTCAAATAACCGAAAATAAAATCTAGATAAAATCTAACTAAAAGATAATTGCAAGATAATTCAAATAAATAACTCGAAAATCAAATCAAATAAAAAATAGATCAAACCTACCTTACCAAAAATAAAAATATAAAAGATAAAATCTAATAAATCATGCAAAATTAAATCTAACCTAACCGACAAATAAAATCAATTAACGGAAAATAAAATTTCTGGGAGCTCAAAATTTTTCTCTGTGAAATGCTCCCGCAAAAGCCCTGCTCTCTCAATCATCAATCAACCTTAGGGAAGGATATTTCGCCTGAAATTCCTCACCCCAATAATTTTTCACACGCTGTCCATTCACCTTGAATACTCTCCCATCTTTTTCATCCTGCAAAGTAATTGCTCCATTGGGAAAAACCTCAACCACAATAAACGGTCCTGACCATTTAGATTTTAATTTTCCAGGAAATAATTTTAATCTAGAATTATAAAGCAAAACTTTCTGACCCTTGACAAACTCCTTAGATTTAATTTTTTTGTCATGCCACAGCTTAGTCTTCTCCTTATACATTTTCGCATTCTCGTAAGAAAATTGACGAAATTCCTCTAACTCATTAAGCTGCAGCATTCTTATTGCTCCTGCACGACTCAGATCAAAATTTAACTTTTTCAAAGCCCAAAATGTTTTATGCTCAAGCTCTAATGGTAAATGGCAAGCTTTCCCATATACTAACCTATAGGGAGACATACCTAAAGGAGTCTTATAAGCTGTCCTATAAGCCCAAAGAGCCTCATCCAACCTAAAGGACCAATCCTTTCTAGATGGATGGACTATTTTCTCTAAAATAGCTTTAATTTCCCTATTACTAATTTCAGCTTGACCATTTGCTTGTGGGTGATAAGGGGTAGCTATCCTATGCTTAATCCCATACTTAGCTAAAAGCTTAATTAAGATATTATTAACAAAATGTGTACCCTCATCACTCACTAAAGCCCTAGGTGTCCCAAACCGCGCAAAGATATGCGATTGAAGAAACCTTGCTACTGTCTTGGCATCACTCTGATGGCATGCGATGGCCTCCACCCACTTGGACACATAATCAACTGCCAATAAGATAAAAACATTGCCATTAGAAGGGGGAAATGGCCCCATAAAGTCAATACCCCATACATCAAATAATTCAACTTCTAAAATGTAAGTAAGAGGCATTTCATCTCTTGGTCCCAAATTTCCTCTCCTCTGGCAAGCGTCACATTGCTTGTAGAACCAATGGGCATCCTTGAATAATGTAGGCCAGAAGAATCCGCAATGCAAAATCCTCATAGCTGTCCTTTGTCCGCTGAAATGACCTCCATATGGCGAAGAGTGACATTGCTCCAGGATTTCTTTTGCTTCAGCACCTGAAACACACCTACGAATAATACCGACAGAGCATTGCTTATACATAAACGGCTCATCCCAAAAGAAAAATTTCGCATCATGCTTAAACTTTTTCTTCTGCCTCCAATCCATATCAATAGGGGTGACTCCCTTTACTAAAAAGTTGGCAATATCAGCATACCAAGGGACATCCCTGACTACCTTTACCTGAACAGCAAAAAGCTGCTCATCTGGAAAAGAATCGGAAATGGCAGATTGCTCCAGCAAAAATGATGATGGATCAAGACGAGATAAATGATCTGCAATGACATTCTCTGATCCTTTCTTGTCTTTTATCTCCAAGTCAAATTCCTGCAGTAATAAAATCCAACGAATTAGTCTCGGCTTTGCATCCTTTTTAGACATTAAATACCTTATTGCTGCATGATCCGTGAACACCGTGACTTTAGATCCAACCAAATATGGTCGACATTTCTCAAAAGCAAACACAACAGCTAACAACTCCTTTTCAGTAGTTGTGTAGTTGACCTGTGCTTCATTTAAAACCTTGCTTGCATAATATATAGGATGAATAAATTTGCCCTGCTTTTGCCCCAGCATCGCACCTACCGCAACATCACTCGCATCACACATTACCTCGAATGGAAAATTCCAATTAGGCCCGCAGAGAATGGGTGCTGAGATTAAAGCAGCCTTTAACGTTTCAAAAGCCTTCCTACAATCTGCATTAAAGTAAAAAACATGATCAGTGCACAATAAGTTACAAAGAGGTTTACTGATTCTGGAAAAATCCTTTATGAACCTCCTATAAAATCCAGCATGTCCTAAAAAACTCCGAATTCCCTTCACTGAATTTGGTGGCTCTAGCCTTTCAATAACCTCAACTTTTGCGCTATCAACTTCTAGACCATTTTTAGATATCCTATGACCTAACACTATGCCCTCCTTCACCATGAAGTGGCACTTCTCCCAATTAAGAACTAGATGGGTATCCTCACATCTTTTTAATACCTTTCCTAAATTATCCAGACAACTCTGAAAAGACCCTCCAAAAACTAAAAAATCGTCCATAAAGACTTCAACAGTGGACTCAATCATATCAGAAAAAATTGCTAGCATACACCGCTGAAATGTTGCTGGAGCATTGCAAAGGCCAAAAGGCATTCTCCTAAAAGCGAATGTCCCATAAGGGCAGGTGAAAGTGGTTTTCTCCTGATCTTCAGGAGTAATAGTAATCTGGTTATACCCAAAATAACCATCCAAGAAACAGTAATAGGCCTGACCAGCCAATCGATCCAACATCTGGTCGATAAATGGTAGAGGGAAATGATCCTTTCGGGTGGCTTTATTAAGCCTTCTGTAATCCATACAAACCCTCCAGCCAGTTACTGTCCTGGTTGGAATCAGCTCATTATCTTTATTGCTCACCACAGTGACACCTCCTTTCTTAGGAACACATTGGACAGGGCTTACCCAATTGCTATCGACAATTGGATAAATGATCCCAGCATCCAACCATTTAATTACCTCCTTTTTAACAACCTCTTTCATTGCAGGGTTAAGCCTTCTTTGTTGCTCAATACTCCTAAAGGATCCCTCCTCTAGAGTGATTTTTTGCATACAGAAAGATGGGCTAATTCCCTGAATATCAGCCAATGTCCAACCTATAGCTTTGCGGTATTGCTGCAGCAATTTTATTAAGGCCTCCTCATGCTCCGGCATTAAATCTGATGCAACAATAATGGGCAACGTATCACTCTCCCCAAGATACACATACTTTAGATGATCCTGTAAAGGTTTCAAATCTAAAATGGGTGCCTCAATTAGGGATGGCTTAATTGGGGGAGCCTTTCTTTGATCTAAATCTAAAGACTCAAAAAAATCCTCACACCTAAACAATTCTTTTTCATTTTTCTATCTAAAGAACAAAATTCAAAATCTTCTACACTAACCTCTCCATGCTTTTCTGAATGCTTATCAGCCGAATCCTGTATTGCTGTCTCAATAACTGTGCTCTCCAGAATCCTGATGAAGGAGCAATCCTCCATTTCATCTGGATATTTCATGGTTTTAAACACATTAAATTTCACTTCCTCATTACAGACTCTCATTGTTAATTCTCCTTTTTGAACATCTATTAATGCCCTACCAGTAGCCAAAAATGGACCACCTAGAATAATTGGGACATCTTTATCAGCCTCATAGTCTAAAATAATAAAATCAACAGGAAATATGAATTTATCAACTTTTACTAAGACATCCTCAATTTTACCCTCTGGATATGTGATAGACCTATCAACTAATTGGAGCGTAATTGTGGTAGGTCTAGCTTCACCAATACCTAACTTCCGATAGACTGAAAGAGGCATAAGGTTTATGCTTGCACCTAAATCACAAAGTGCTCTACCTAATTCCTTTCCACCTATAGACACAGGTATAGTAAATGACCCTGGATCCTTAGCCTTGGGGGGTAGCACATTCTTAAGAATAGCACTACACTCCTCAGTAAGAGATACAGTTTCGAACTCACCTAAACTTTTCTTTTTAGTCAAAATATCCTTAAGAAATTTAGCATAATTAGGCATTTGCTCAATAGCTTCTACTAAAGGGATATTTATATGCAACTGCTTAAGAATTTCTAAAAACTTTTTAAATTGACCATCCTGATTCTTAGGCTTTTGCCTTTGTGGAAAAGGTAGAGGTGGTACATAAGGTGGGGGCGGCACATATGGTGGTTCTACATCTGGCGCAGAACCAGCTGCTCCAGCATTTTCTTTGCTGCCTCCAGCACCCTGACCAGACTCCAACTCTTTTTCAACAATAACAATATTATCACTATTACTATTTAAATCATTGGTCTTTCTAGACTCTTCTAATGGTTTACGACTCCTAAGAGTTACTGCCTTTACTTGCTCCTTACCTTCCCTTCGCGGGTGTTCAGTATCCGAAGGAAGTTTCCCTTGAGGCCTCGCCTTTAGCTCATTAGCCAGCTGACCCACTTGCAATTCCAGGGCCCTCATCGAAGCTTGATTACTTTGAATCGCGGCGTCTGTGCGAGCCATAAATTCTTTCATCATTGCCTCGAGAGAATTTCCCGAATTTTGCTGGGGCAAAACCGGCTTATTTTGCTGGGGCATTACCTACGTTTTAGCAAATCCTGGTTGGCTCATCTTCTGTTGCGCTTGTACGTTATTTCCTTGACCTCCCCATGAGAAGTTGGGGTGGTTGCGCCAACCTGGATTATAGAGGTTAGAATAAGGGTTGTTCCTCTGGTTACCTACAAAAAACACAGAAGCTGGATTGCTGGGGCAAAACTCGTAGTTGTGGTCTTCACCGCAATAGACACATGCTTCGTCCGTGATTTGGTTCACCACTGCTGCAGGCTCCATAGCTGGTGGCTGCTGATGACTAATCACTGTCACATTCTTAAGAGCGTTAGCAATCATAGCAAGACCAACCCTAATGGTGGACACACCATCAACCTCTAGCACACTCTTAACCTTTTTATTTGTGCCTCTAACATCCGACCACTGACAACTATTAATAGATATTCTTTCTAAAATTTCATAGGCTTCATCAAAAGTTTTTGCCAAAAGGGCCCCTCCAGCCGAAGCATCGACCATACCTTGGGTTACTCCATTCAAACCATTGTAAAATATTTCCATTTGAATACAATGAGGTAACCCATGGTGGGGACACTTTCGCAAAAGCTCCTTAAACCTCTCCCAAGCCTCACTAAAAGTCTCATCCTCAAGTTGCCTAAACCCTACTATTTCACTCCTTAATTTAGCATTTCTATTAGGTGGGAAATATTTACTCAAAAATTTTTCAGCTAACTCATCCCATGTCCTAATTGATCCTGGAGCAAAAGAGTTTAACCATGATTTTGCTCCATCTCTAAGAGAATACGGGAACAAAGTTAATCTAAGAGCATCTCTAGGCACTCCTTGAATTACAAAAGAATCACTAACTCCTAGAAAAGACTTAAGATGTAAATGAGGGTCTTCAGATGACAAACCATGGAATTGCCCCACGGTTTGCAACATCTGAAACATTACCGGTTTCATTTCAAAATTTGCCGCTTGGATTTGGGGATGTGCAATCCCTGGATTCAACTCATTAAACATCGGGACAGCATATGCTCGAATGGCTCTGGTCCTATCGTTCGCTATCAAGATAGGATTCTCAGCCTGATTATTTCGCTGCTCATTTTGCTCAAACAGTGGGTTTTGCTGCAACAACGAATTCTGCTGGGGGTTCACTGCTACTGGACCTTCAGGAACCTGCGGGAGTTGCGGCACGTTCTCCATCTGGTTTCTGCGTTGCTCCCTCCTTCTGTTCCTAAATGTCCTTTCAATTTCTGGATCAAGCTCAAACCGTACCCCAGGCGGATCGCTCATGCACCAAAATCACACCTGCAAAAACAAAAGAAACAATCAAAAAGTTCTAGCACCAAACCACTAAAACACATACACAAAACAGATCAGATAAAAACTTATTCAAGTCCCCGGCAACGGCGCCAAAAACTTGTTGGGTTCCTAGAGTGAGTAAAAATATGATATGAAATACTCTAGAATTCCTGTGCAAGTATACACAGTCTGCAGCAAGTAATATTATCAATCCAAGGTCTGAATGAGTTTCCACTTTACCTGTTTTGTATAACTTCCTAATGGTTTCAAAGATAATAAAAATGTTGGGTTTTATCGAAATTATGCTGAGGCAAAATAAATGACAGAACAACGAGTAAACAAATAGACAGATAGATTAAAGACAGGCGCTGGTTAGGTTTTAGTGATTGTGATAAAATATGCTCTAGCAATATTATTGATCATGCATTTCCCGCAGTATTATTAGCGGATTCCTCCCGGAACTCCGAATCTTTTGGGATGTGTTTCAACCCCAATGAAGTGCGACCGATCAGGCACTAGGCAACTGGCTATCTCTAGCTCAGTCACTGGCGTTCACCAATACACAATGATCGTAATGTGGAGAATTGCCACACACTCTCTAAATCATCCCTGAAACTAGAGAGAGTTACCCATACCGGCTGGCCAGGCGGGCATAAAATAAGAATAAGCACAACAATTAACCAAAATGCTATAGTCAATTTATTACTCGAGATGAAGCATAGTAATCACATTATTCCTAACCAACACCCTAGCTACTTAGTTCATAATAGGCATGGGAATACGAATTACAATCTGAGTATGCATGTCCATAACCACAATTTAAGAAGGAAAATAAACTCCCTAATCAGCTTGCGGATGATGGTGTACTTGATGATCTTTAATCCCTACACTATTCGGCTTCCAAGGGAAAACATGCCATTCATTTGACTTTGACGGCTACTTCCTTTTATAGAAGGGTGGGAGGCTTGAATTAAGTCAACTAGGACACGTGTAAGGCTCTCCTTGATCCTTTATCCCGAAAATATCTCAATAGAAGTCGGTTCATGAAGTTGGCTAACGAGCTGTGATGTGGCAGTTTCTGCTCCCAGTTTTGCTGCAGCATAGAATTTGCTCCTTCCAGTCGCTCAGCAGCATAATCTGCACAAATTGATTTCCAAAGCTTTCATTCTTCCAAATGGGTTAAATCATGTAATATCTCTATAAAACTAACCCTATTAAGCATTAAAGACACACAAATCCTTATATAAATGGAGCCTAAATAACTACCTTTTGGGCAGTTATCACCCTCAGACGGCGCCAACTGTTGATGGTCAAATTTGGTCGGAGAAAACTCACTTGACCTTCACGTTCCACCAACAGTAAATTTGTATATGAGGGGGAAGACGTGGCCTGCAAATCTGTAAACCTGCACACCGGTGTGGTGCTAGCCACACCGCCTCCGATGCTTAAGTCTGAAAACGGAAGCAGGAGGGCTAGAGAGCAAGAGAAGAGAGTAGAGAGTTCGGGTCACCTTCTTCAGTGGCGAAGAGGGGTATAAATACTTGCTCATCCTCCTAGGGTTTTTAGGAATTCGGAGGGGTTTCGGGACAAACCAGGCGAAACCGGGGCAGCTAGAGGCGGTGGGGACTAAACAGAGTCGGACGGGCTCGGCCCGCGCGAGCGGGCCGAGCAGGGGGTCGGGCCAAAAGCCCGACCCCTTCGGTCTTGGCCCGTCCCACTTGTCGGTTTCGCCTCTTGGGTCCATCTCCCAGTCCGATTTCTGCCCGGTTGTCCTCGCCAGTTCCTTGTGCATCGGGGTGGTCCAAAATCACCCATAACAGGTAGTACAGTTGCATGGTCATCTGACAAAGTGACTATTAGTATGAATTTTTTCTAAGTCTATTTATTTTCGTTTAATAAAGAATCTCGTTTCTTTCACTATTGATATTTCCATAAACATATATATTTATATACATTTTATACATCTATGTAGGTGAATGTGCAATGATACCTTTACACATGCAAAAGGATCATAGGTGGCAACTCAACTTCATGATAGTATAATGTTGAACACTTGGTGAATTTTGTATTTTGTGAACTACTTTATCTCTTGTTAGAAATTTCATTCGACGAATTTTATGTATTGTTGGATAACTTTTTTGTTCAATACTATTGACAACTCGATGTTAGCTATTGAATACTTTCTTTTGTAATGTAAGTAGATTACAAAATTTCAATTTGGAAGGAAAGTCATGATAATATTCTATGAAATATTTCCTGTGTGTAGATTTAGTTAAATTAAAAACAAGTACTTCAAGTAAATTTTATCAAAATTGCACCAATTTAAATGATATTTAAATAATAGGGAAAAATAAACTTTTAGTCCCTGAGGTTTGGGTTAAGTTACACTTTGGTCCCTGAGTTTTCAAACTCAACAAAAATACCCCTGAGGTTTGAGATAAGGAACACTTTGGTCCCTGTCGTCCAGTTTGCAGTAAAATACTAACGGACTGCTGATGTTACACTATTATTTTAATTAAAAAATTAATTTTTAATTTTTTTAAATAAAAATAAATTTAAAAAATTAAAAATATTATTATTTTATTAATTTTTTAATTCTTTCTTCTCCTCCTTCTTTCTCTTCTCCATCTCCTTCTTCCTTCTTCCTTCTTTCCCATCTCCTTCTTCTTAAACTCTGGTGGCCGGCCGCCGTCGATTGCTGGTGAACGGTTGGCGACGGCTGCCGCCAGAATTTTTTTTTTCTTCTTTCTTCTTCTTCTTTCTTTTCTTTCTTCTGTTTTTTTTAATAGAGGGAGAATCAGGAAGGATTTTGTGCAAACTTATCAGAGAAGACGAAAACTCACGAGCGAAGACATCGCTCTTGTGGTCGGCGTTCCCTTTCCTTCCATTTTTCGGCATTCCCGTGCGAAGGCGGCAACTTACGAACTCATGAGCTTCTGCGAAGACGCGCGAATCTGAACTTACGAGCTTCAGATCTGAACTCATGAACTCGGCGGCGAACGGTACAGATCTGAACTCATGATCTCGACGGCGAACGGTACGGATCTGAACTCACGAACTCGACGGCGAACGACGAAGATCTGAACTCACGAAGTCAGCGGCGAATAGCGCGGATCTGGACTTAGATCTGAACTCACGAACGCGCTGTTCCAGCTCGACGGCTGCGACGTTCTTGTGCGAAGACAACAGCAGCAACGTTCTCGTGCGTTGGCTTTGGGTGTTTGATTTTTAGATCTGAAAATATGGGGGTTTCCCCCTCTCCGGCGTCGGAGAACGAAAAAAAAAAACAACAGTTGAAGCTTTGAGGAAGGAGAAGAAGAAGAGAGGAAGAAGGAAGGAAAGAAAAAAAAAATATGTCGCCGCCGGCGACAGCATGTGGGCGGTGCGGCTACCAGAGATTTGAATAAGAAGATGGAGGGATTGAGGAAGAAGAGGGTTGAGGGTTGAGTTTTTAAAATAATTAAAATAATAATATTTTTTTTGTTTTTTATTTATTTTTATTTTAAAATTAAAAAAATATTTTTTTATTAAAATAATAGTGCCACGTTAGCAACCGTTAGGATTTAACAGAAAAATAGACGCTAGAGACCAAAGTGCTCCTTATCTCAAACCTCAGGGGTACTTTTGTTGAGTTTGAGAACTCATGGACCAAAGTGTAACTTAACTCAAACCTCAGGGACCAAAAGAGTATTTTTTCCTAAATAATAAATTGAATTTGGTGGTAGCACAAAAAGTAAATTATATAGCCGTTAGTAGATATTATAAAATTTACAAAACAAAAAACAAATGCTATGAAAATATTATATGTTAAACATAGCATTGAGAAAAAACTATAATATGTTAAAAGATAGCATTAAAAATTGCTACAATATATTAAAGATAGCGTTAAAAAATATTTATAATATGTTAAAGGTTAAAAATCACTTTTAGTCCTCAAACTTTCATGAAAGTAACATTTTAGTCTCTGAACTTTGATTTGTAACGATTTAGTCCCTATACTTTCAATTTTATAACGATTTAGTCCATGTACTTTCAATTTTGTTACAATTTAGTCCCTTAACTTTAATAAGTAACAATTTAGTCCATGTACTTTTCAAATTTGTAACGATTTGGTCCCTATCGTGAAAATTTAATGTAAAGATTTAATGAATTTTTTTACCAAGATAGATCAATAAACTAATTTGGGACCTAATATGTTAATAAACTACAAAGTTTAATCATTAAATAATAAAAATCGACATTTAATTTTGATGATTTTTTTTGCAACAAGGATTAAATTGTTACAAATTTGAAAGTATAGGGACTAAATTGTTACAAATTTGAAAGTATGGGGACTAAATTGTTACTTATTAAAGTTTAGGGACTAAATTGTTACAAAATTGAAAGTACAGGGACTAAATCGTAACAAATCAAAGTTTAGGGACCAAATTGTTACTTTCATGAAAGTTTAGGGACCAAAAGTGATTTTTAACCTATGTTAAAAGATAACATTAAAAAATGCTATAAAATATTAAAGATAGCGTTTAAAAAAAGTTATAATATGTTAAAGATAGCATTGCGAAAAGGCTATAATAGCTTAACGATAGCGTTAACAAAATGCTATTACAAAAATATGATAGCTTTAATAACAAACGCTATCAAAAGTTTCCATAGCATTGCATATATGCTATATCTCTATACCTTATTATAGCACTCATCATAGCTCTACAAGAACGCCAGACTTTTAATAACCTGGGCTGTCAGGACCTTCGAAAAAAACTATAATAGGTCTTTTATAGCTTTTTTCGTTAGCTATCGTATCCGTTATTTCTTGTAGTGATTTTCAAATATATCATTAGTATATGATCAGTAGTATATGATCACTACTCACTAAAGATGCAATTTCAAATATATCATTAATGTCTCAATAGTATATTTGATTAAAAGGTTAGATGTTTGAATCTCCCACTATACATATTGTCCAAAAAAATTAATACACCTAATTATTCATTAATGAATTATATAAAAAAATATTCAAACTAATGAAAAACTTGTGTGTATACTTCATGAGTAAAGTATATTATATTCACGAAATATACATCTAATATACTATATATTTAGTAGATCAATAGATTGATATACCAAATTTAAAGTATATCGGTTGACTGAAATACCAAACTTAAAGTAGATCGGTTGACTGATATACCAACTTTAAAGTGGATCTGTTGACTGATATACCAAATATATCAGTCACACTAAGTAACACCATTGATATACTTCTTACACCCTTCCTTTTTATTTTTTGCTAGTGTTGCAATTGACCAATAGATTTATAAGGATAAATTTCATGGTATCTTGTTCATTTATAAAGAAATAGTTACTAATTTATAAGAAAATTATTATTATATTTTGTATTAACATGTAAATTATAGTAAATATTATTTTATTATAAATTTCAAACCACGCATGTTTTATAAATCTAGATTAATAGGTTGATTTCTCTAAATCCACAATTTTGCCAAACTCATTTTCTCTTGAAAATGTAAAAAAAATTATGTTATTATAATCAATTAAAGACATTATATTTGTGACGTTAATTAATTTTACTATTTTAGTAAGTTTTTTTTTTTTTTTTTTTGAAACATACTATTTTAGTAAGTTTATCTTGAAGGTAATAACTTTTAAAATAATATTATTTAAATATTTTAACTTTATAACCTTAGAAAATTAAGTTCAATAGTAATTTTGACGATAAGTACTCAGTAGTAAATGACATTGAGCTTGTCGAGGACTTGCCAAATTAATATTTGTGACTGTTCCAAGCTACTTTGCAGTAACAGTGGTCCAATCGAATGCAAACAGCTAATTTTATCTTCTTAATTTGAGTTTTTAAAGGTAACCGGGGGAGGGGTGTTACGGAAATTTAAAATTGCTCGAATTTAAATAAAAACAAGAAAAACAATTAAATTTACAAATCGTTGTTTGGAATTCTCAATTTTTCAAAACATTCATTTTACTCTTTGAATTATTACTGGAATAGGTCGAAAAAACACTTGAGTCTAAAAGCGTCAATCAAATACATCTTAATCAAACCTAGATTGTCTAATTCAAGCTAGGCATGATAGCGTCCATACAATATTAAATAGTCACATTTAAGCTCTAGAGATGGATTGAGACATTCCAATTAAATTAGGACGCCTAATCTAATCGAGATGCAATTCTAGTCCTAAATCCTATCATGCAAGCTTATGAGTTAGTGGCAAAAGTCCCTAAATCACACACACGAGTCGTTTCATGCTACTTAATCACATTTCAACATAAAAATTATGGATTATGACTCCACGCTTAGCAAATTAACACATGCATGACAATTGAGGCGTCAATTCAATTAGCAAACATGCTTCGAAAATTAATCAAAGACTAGAATTTAACCATCAAAGAGTTCAAATAAATTAAACACCAATATAATCTCCCACATTACAAAATTAATCCCTAACCATCCTTCAAACAACGATAAAAGAGTCTAGCAAGACTTTGGGAATGCCAAAATAAACTCCATAGCAAGCTTAATTAAACTAATCTACTCCTAAAACTAATAAAAACAACAAAGGAAAATGATGTGAAAATCCTAGCGAATTGGAATTACGAACCCTTTGGGTATTTGAACCCTTAATTCACCAAAGCTAAAAACCCTCAAATCTATTCGATTTCAATCCCAAGGGAAGGACTAGATAAAGATTACCTTGATGATCGAAGACCAAGAGGTAAAGAAGAACTAATTCTCTACTCAAGGTTTGAACACTCCACAGGCAAGTTGATCAGACATACCTGAATGTTCATGCTTGAAAAAAGCGCAAAGGCTAAAACTCTATTCATCCAAAAAACTCCCCCGTACAAACCTAATGGCCAAGCATTAAATAGCTTCCCAAAACCCTAACTACATGCCACATCATTGATCATAACAAAATGACCAAAGTACCCCTACTAATAAATCATGAAAAGAGACAACATTGAAAAATAATAAAATTACATCAAATTATTGAATTACATATAAATAGTAATTCGATGTGTCTTTGGCGATTCATATCAGAAAATTGGAAAGAAAACTAAAACGGAATGTAAAAGCACAAATTAAGTAAAGACTAACAAAAATTCGATCTAATTAAAATTTTCCTTTTATAGAATTCGAAGTAGCGTTGAGACGTTGTCCATAGCGTCTCAATGCTACAGGCGAAAACAGATAGAAAACGCATACGCGAATACAGAATCGAGACACCGGCCCTCAACACTGCGGATGAAAAATCAACAAACGCGCCTTTTGAGCATCGAGACGTTACCCCTCGACCCTCGACGCTGCGAATTGCTGCTCTCAACGCCATGCTCTCCAAAAATTTGCCTTTAGACACTTCACTTCTTTTCGCCTTCTCAAGCTCTCAATGGCTAAGTGATCTCCATTTTGCTCATTTTAGACTCTTTTTCACCCGAGATGCTTCTGAGACCTCTTATTGCTTGATTTCCTACAAAATGCACAATTGATCATTAATAACAATCAAACTAGTAGTGATTAATAGGGACTTTATAGTACTTTAGGAGTGCTATCAGTAAATAAACTTAGTTAGCATAACAGCTTATAAATAATTAAATAAATTGATAACGTTTTAATTATGGTTAATTTCATGTTGGGTATCATATAAAAGACTTTATTTATAAAAACACCAAGAATATAAGTCAAGACCATGATAATGGTTGTTGAAGATTTCCCCTGAAAATTGGGGCCTTTGTCAGCTTTACTGCTGAGTTCGAAGAGAAGAATACTTGCAGGTTTGAAGCGTGCGTATTAGAGATCATGACAACGGATATGGAAGATTTACTGGATGAATGGAAGAGCTTTAGTCTAAAAGAGAAGGAAAAAGTGAGGCACATACCTTTGGAAAAAGAGGATTGGAGGAACATTAAAGGCAACTTGGACAGATGCATCATTGGGAAGCTACTGTCCAATCGTATTATCTCCAAACTAGCGATCAAAAACGCAATGTCTGGAGCTTGGAAAACAAGGGAGGATATGGAAGTTGAAATAGTTGGAAAGAACCTGTTCTTGTTCAAGTTTGAGTGCGAGAAGGATCGAAAATGGGTTCTGAAAAATGGACCTTGGTTCTTTGATAAACAACTCTTAATTCTTGAAGAACCCAAGGCCAAGCTGAGAACGACAGAGGTGGACTTCAAAAATGTTGCTTTCCGGGTGAGATTCATAAACCTTCCAATGGGGTACAGAAACAGAAAAGCTGCGGAAAAATTAGGAAATGATTTAGGAAAATTCTTGGAAGTGGAATGTGATAAGGATGAACAATGCTGGGGAAATAACATGAGAATGAAGGTGCTTCTGGACATCACTGAACCATTGAGGAGAGGATTCTTGCTCAAATCTGATGAAATTACAGAGGAATGTTGGGTTTCGATCGGTTATGAAAGATTGCCGGAATTTTGTTTCAAATGCGGTCGGATAGGACATGTGGCTAGAGAATGTCTAGAAGAAGCAGAGAAGCAGTCGACAGAGGATTCAAGATTTGAATTTGGACCTTGGATGAGATTCCAAGGACCTCTCAAGTCGGGGAAAAATCCAGAAATGCCCAAGGAAAATGTTCCAAACGCTGAAGACCAATACCCAGGAGAGGTTAAGGAACCAGAAGTCAGGGAAGACAATTCAAACAATTTTTCTCAAGAAATTGATATTCTTGAAAGTTTGAATTCAGAAAGAATGGCATTGGATAAAATTCTTGAAGAAGAAAGGATTCTTGGAAACCAGATGAATTCTATGGAAAAAGCTTTGGCAGTAGATCTAAACAAAAGTAATGACATAGAGTGTCAAATGGAGGAGTCTGAGAATCTGTCCTATGTTCCAGAGACTGCCCATCCAGGGGTAGTAAGTTCTTCAAACAAAAATCACAGCTGGAAAAGGACACGACTAGGATCAACTGTGGAACGGAATGCAGGAGATGATGATTCAAATAAGAGAAAGAGAATTGATGAGAATGATATTAAAGGAAAGAAAGTGAAGCTGACTGATGCACTACTACAAAACACAGGTTTTAATGACGGACAGAAAAAGGGACGTGGACCCTTTAATGACGGACGAAAAATGCACGCTACTTTTAATGTCGGATGTGCATTTTTCCGAAAAATCTAAATTTTAATGACGGCCATTGCCCGTCATCAAAAGCCCCCTTTTAATGGCGGGCAATGCCCGTCCTTAAAGGTTTTTTTTTTTTTTTTTTTTTTTTTTTTAATAATTTAAAAAACACGCGATAAAAAGGAAAAAACATTTTCTCTCTCCCCGATGGTTTTCACGGCTGAAACTCAAACCCTCGTCTTCTTCACCTTATAACCCTTGACGGCGACCAGATCTCACCGACGACGACCAAACCTCCGACGGCAGCTTGGACGGCGACTAGACGACAACATTTTTTAGCTTTCTTCCCTCACAATCGACCACCGGGCGACGATTTGAAGATCTTTTCTCCCGTGGGTTTCTCGTTATGAAGCTTCTCTTTTGGTACTTCCTACATTTCCTCATTACTCATTTCAAATCGGATGAAACTTTTACATTTTATGTCAAACCGCTCATATTCCGAACATGTCTGAGAATCCCTTGCAAGCTCTCTTTCAAACTGCTCAAAAGATTTCAACTTCCATTCAAACCCATCTCTCAAATCTTCTTTCCCAGCCATCCCACCATTCACGCCCCAATCAAAAACCTCTTTCTTCTCCATCTTCGTCATCCTATGCAGCTCCCTCATACACTGATGCCACTTATTTGCAATCCGATGACATTCTCAAAAAGGTATTTTAAAATTCCTCTTCATTTCTTTCCTTCTGTAGCCTGCTGTTGAATTGTAATTTCAAAATTTGATTGTTGGAGATGTAGTTTTAGTGAATGGGCTTGATGCTCTGTAAGTATTTGATAAAAGTTCTGAAAGAAAAACAACGGGCTTTTCTTTTGTCATTTCCACGTTGTTGTATATTATAATGTATAGCATGTCCATTTAAGTATCTAATTCCTTCGGGTCATTTTAGATTGTGTGTTTTTGCTAGGTATCTTTTTAAGAATCTCTCCCCAGGTTGAGAAATTGCTTTTGTATCACACATTAAGATTTAATTTCCCATGATCATCACTAAGCAGATACTAATTTTCAAGGTAATCTAAAAATGGAGCTTGGCTTACAAGAACGTTGGGTATAACAAGGGACTGATTGAAGAAACAAAATGAAATCTATTTTAACGCAAGCTTGTCCTACTTGTTGATTACTATTGAGAAACTTTTAAACTCGTTCAGTTGCAATGATCATTCGGCTATGTTATGTTTCAACTTCTTTGGTTAATGTCTATACAGCTGAATTTGAAATTCTCTTGTTGGTTTGGTTTTGATTTGATAATTTATATGAGAAAAGCCTGCTGCACCCGTAACTAAGGAAGCGCTTGGAAGGGCTACCTGGACTTTTCTTCACATCCTTGCCGCCCAGGTTTACTCAACAATGTTGTTATTTCGTATTCCATCATTGACCTGTGAAATCTCTCTTTTCTTTTATTTTGATTCTTTTTATATTTCTACATGCAATATTCCTAGTATTATTATCTAGGTCTGTATTAGTACTAAACTAAAGCATGCTCTTGAATTTTTAGTAGTGCTTCCCCAAGAATGTTGAGGAATTACCAAATCAATTCGTTTGTGTTCATTCTTCCAAATGCACGGGTAAATTTTTTTTGTTAAAATTAATTTGGTATAGGCTATTGGCTATGATTTGGCAAATTTGGTAATAAGAACAGAAGAAATCTCAAGGATAACGCACAAAATGGACATCAATTCTTTCTTTGGGAAATTTGGCCTCTTTATGGCAAACTTTTAACAGAACCCTGTAATTCTTTCTTTTCTTGATGCTCTTCTCCAACTGAAGTTGTTTCTTTAAGCTCATTGGCTTTGTGTCTTCCCTTTTTTTGTGTGTGTGTGTTTGTGTATCTCTAATTTGAAGAAACAACCTTCCACCCCGTTCAAGCATCAAGAGAAAACAAATATTTTTACATTTTATGTCATCTGAATGTATGTCATCTGAACCTATAATGAGCTTACCACAAAATGTATGTCATCTGATTTTATTTTTACATTTTACATGCATAAACTTGAATCATAACCAATATCAGTTGTTCTGGTTCTGGTCTCCCAATAATTGGAGTACACAGAAATATCTAGCATGAACACCTGCCTCTCTCCCTCGCTGTTTACGTGCCCTTTTGTTGGTTTCTGTATTTTATATTTTTCCTTAATTAGAGTTATTTATTGTAATTATATTGTATTTATTTTGTGAATATTTTCCTTCTTTGGTGGTTAGGTCTTTCTCTCCTTCTTAAGTAAGGCCATATTGTACCTAGAAAGTGATGTCAGATTATTAAAATAAGAAAAGCCTTTTGCACATGGTATCAGAGCAAAGCAAGGTAAAACCCTAAAATATCTGACCTAACCCTAGCCACCACAGCTGCCGCCGCCGCCGCCGGTTGAGTCGCCGCCGTCCGCCTCTCGCCCAGCCGCTGCCGTTTAACTCTCGCCCAGCCGCCGCCGTTATCCGAGTGCAAGGAGATCCGCAGCAGCCGTCTGCCCAATCGCGACCCACGTTGACCCGCGATTTTGCGCCGTGACCCGACCCTCGCGACACCTCTGCAAGTCGTCCCTTTCTGTTCACTCCGTGACTCGCGGTTTTACTCCGTCAACTCCGGCCGCTCGTTTCTGTCACCTCCGGCCACTCACCTGGGATAGTTTACTCCTTTTTTTTTTTTTTTTTTCTCGGTTTTGTTGGGCTATTTGATTGGTGCTGTTTCTGTCCATTCGTCAACACCTGCCGCGTTTTTTGCTGCCTGTTGCTGCTGTTGGATTGCTTGTATCAATTTTTTGGGTGTATTTTCCTTCACAGCTAGTTCTCAACTCTCCAAAATAGTAACATGTCTGAAGAGAAATCATTGATGACTAAAATCTCGGACTCACGTACTCATCCCACTGTCCAAATTACAACCATCCGTCTTAATGGGGACAACTTTCTGCTTTGGTCCCAAAGTGTTCGGATGTATATTCGAGGACAAGGGAAGATCGGTTACCTTACTGGAGAGAAAAAAATGCCGAAGAAGGAGGACCCTTTGTTTGCTACTTGGGATGCTGAAAATTCTATGGTTATGACGTGGTTAGTGAACTCAATGATTGAGAAGATAAGTCGCAACTATATGTGTTACTCAACTGCAAAGGATTTATGGGATAGTGTAACTGAGATGTATTCTGACTTGGGCAATCAATCTCAAATGTTTGAACTGAATCTCAAACTGAGAGACATTCGCCAAGGCGGTAATACAGTGACCGAATACATTCACTCCTTGAAAACAATCTGGCAGGACCTAGATCTGTTTGACACTCATGAATGGGAATCCACTAACGATCAAACTCATTACAAGAAAGTGGTAGAGGATGATCGTATTTACAGATTCCTCGCTGGCCTTAATGATGAATTTGATGAGGTTAGAAGTAGAGTTCTTGGTAAGAATCCTCTTCCCAATATTAATGAAGTTTACTCTGCAGTTCGTAGGGAAGAGAGTCGTCGCAATGTCATGCTTGGTAAGAAATCTGTCAGTACAATTGAAACATCTGCTATGGTGGTTGAAGCTACTGCACATAAGGCTTCTACTCAACCCACCAAACCTCGAGTATGGTGTGACTACTGTAATAGGCCTCGACACACCCGCGAGACGTGTTGGAAGATCCACGGAAAACCTGCAAATTGGAAGAGTACTAAGCAGAGTGATAGGAGTAACAATCAGTCCACTTCCACTGCTAATGTTGTTGACTCTCATCCATTCAATCAAGAGCAAATTGATCAACTCCTGAAGCTGCTAAAGGTCACTTCGTCATCTGGTAATCCTAGTGTTTCCTTGGCACAAACAGGTAATTATCCTCTAGCTTTATCTTGCCGTAATTCATCTCCGTGGGTTATAGACTCCGGCGCATCTGACCATATGACTAGTTCCTCCCTTCTGTTTACCTCATACTCTCCCTTGTATTGCAATGAACAAATTCGAATTGCCGATGGTAGTTTTACTCCTATTGCAGGAAAAGGAACTATCTCGTTAACTAAAAATATTACCTTACAATCTGTTCTCCATGTTCCTAAATTAGCTTGTAATTTGTTATCTGTCAGTAAAATCTCTAAGGATGCTAATTGTCATGTTACTTTCTTTGAAACTCACTGCATCTTTCAGGATCAGGACTCGGGGGAGATGATTGGGCGTGCTAGGATGCTGGATGGTCTCTACTACTTTGATGATTCTCCAACTAGTGATAAAAAAGCTCAGGGCCTAAGTAGTGTTAGTTCTTCTCCTGTTAAAGAAACAATCATGCTTTGGCATCGTAGGCTAGGACATCCCAGTTTTTTCTATTTGAAGTATTTGTTCCCAAACTTATTTAAAGGAATTGATTGTTCCATTTTTCATTGCGAAAGTTGTATCTTTGCCAAAAATCATCGTGCTACATATTTACCAAAACCTTACAAGGTTTCCAAACCGTTTTACTTAATTCACAGTGATGTTTGGGGTCCCTCTAAAGTTTTGACTCATAGTGGAAAACGCTGGTTTGTTACCTTCATTGATGATCATACTCGGTTAACTTGGGTTTATTTGTTAGCTAAAAAGTCTGAAGTCAAAGATGTCTTTATTCGCTTTTACAATATGATTGAGAATCAATTTCAAACTAAAATCAGTATTTTACATTCTGATAATGGGACTGAATACTTTAACACATATCTAGAGGATTTTTTGAAGGATAAAGGAATTTTCCACCAATCTACCTGTCGTGATACTCCACAACAAAATGGGATCGCTGAGCGAAAAAATAGACATTTACTTGATGTTGCTCGTGCTATTATGTTTTATATGCATGTCCCTAACTATTTGTGGGGAGACGCAGTCCTTACCGCTACTTATCTCATAAACCGGATGCCGTCTAAGATTTTGGTCTTTAAAACTCCTCTTGATCAATTTAGAAATTTTTATCCCACTGTTCGTTTGTATTCCGATTTACCGATAAAAATTTTTGGGTGTACTGCATATGTTCATCTCTCGAGTCCTTCTCAGTCTAAACTTGACCCCCGTGCTGTTAAATGCATTTTTCTAGGCTATGCTTCAAACAAAAAGGGTTATCGATGTTTTGATCCTTTAACCAAAAAATACTTTGAAAGTATGGATGTATTGTTTGTGGAGAACCAACCTTTTTTCAGCCAAAATTCTCTTCAGGGGGAGATTTCTAACTTGGAAGAAAATTTTTGGGATACTTCTCCCCTCCCTAAAATCATATGTCCTGAGACTACTAGCACTTCTATGCCAAATACGGAAACTTCTCCCCTCCCTAAAATCATATGTCCTGAGACTACTAGCACTTCTATGCCAAATACGGAAAGTTCTATTTCAGGGGGAGAAATACTACAAAATGATCTCACTGATCGAAATCCTGAACTTCAGGTTTATACTAGAAGGATATTACATCAAAAGAGCGGGGATCAGATAGTGGACTTGTCACAATACCAATCTAATGCTCCGACAAATGATACTGAAGATTCAGGTAACCAATCTTTATCTGATATCTCTGACCTTGATATCCCAATAGCCCATAGGAAAGGTGTCCGTAATTGTACCAAATACCCTATTGCAAATTACCTTTCTTATCATAGATTGTCTGATAATCATAAAGCCTTCACCTCTAGGATAACCAACCTATTTATTCCAAGGAACATACAGGAGGCCCAAAATGATCCGAATTGGAATTTAGCAGTTATGGAAGAGATGAATGCGCTGAAACAGAATTGTACATGGGATGTAGTTGAACTACCAAAAGATAAGAAAACGGTAGGGTGCAAATGGGTATTCACTATAAAGTGCAAAGCTGATGGTGATATTGAACGATACAAAGCCAGATTAGTTGCTAAAGGCTTTACTCAGACCTATGGAATTGATTATCAAGAAACATTTGCTCCGGTGGCTAAGATTAACTCTATAAGAGTACTTTTATCTATTGCTGTTAATTCAGATTGGCCTCTTTATCAGCTTGATGTAAAAAATGCATTCCTCAATGGTGATCTTGAAGAGGAAGTATTTATGGACTTACCACCAGGTTTTGAAGTGGATATTGGAGCTAACAAAGTTTGCAGGTTAAAGAAATCTCTATATGGCCTTAAACAATCTCCTAGAGCGTGGTTTGAACGGTTTGGGAGAGTTGTTACTAGCTATGGTTTTCTTCAGAGTCAAGCAGATCATACCATTTTCTATAAGCACACTGGAAATGACAAGATGGTTGTTTTAATAGTGTATGTTGATGATATCATTCTTACAGGTAATGATGAGGTTGAACTAAATTGTTTGAAGAAAAAACTAGCCAATGAATTCCAAATTAAAGACTTGGGAACTTTGAAATATTTCCTAGGGATGGAATTTGCTAGATCAAAAAAGGGTATCCTTGTCAATCAAAGGAAATATATCATTGATCTGCTTCAAGAGACAGGCTTACTTGGTTGTAGGACAGCAGAAACTCCTATTGAACCAAATTTGAAATTACAAGCTGCAACAGAGAAAGAGGTGAGAGACAAGGGAAAATACCAAAGACTTGTGGGAAGACTTATTTACTTATCTCATACTCGTCCTGATATTGCTTTTGCAGTTAGTATGGTTAGCCAATTTATGCATGCTCCAGGGTCAACTCACTTTGAGGCAGTTTACAGGATCCTTAGATACTTGAAAGGAACTCCAGGAAAAGGCATATTTTTTAAGAAACATGATCACTTACATGTTGAAGTTTACACTGATGCTGACTGGGCAGGTAGCACAACAGATAGGAGATCTACTTCTGGTTATTGTTCATTTGTTGGAGGAAATCTAGTTACCTGGCGTAGTAAAAAACAAAGTGTGGTAGCCAGAAGTAGTGCAGAAGCAGAATTCAGAGCTTTAGCTCATGGCATTTGTGAAGGTATTTGGATAAAGCGACTGCTTGAAGAATTGAAATTTGTCCAAATAAAACCTATGCGTGTTTACTGTGACAATAAGGCAGCCATCTCCATAGCTCACAATCCAGTCCTTCACGATAGGACAAAGCATATTGAAGTTGATAAACACTTTATAAAAGAGAAGATTGATACTGGAGTAATATGTATCCCCTATCTCCCTACAACGGAGCAAATTGCTGATGTGCTTACTAAGGGTCTTCCAAAACTACGATTTGACAAGTTGATTAACAAGCTGGCAATGGAAGATATCTTCAAACCAGCTTGAGGGGGAGTGTTGGTTTCTGTATTTTATATTTTTCCTTAATTAGAGTTATTTATTGTAATTATATTGTATTTATTTTGTGAATATTTTCCTTCTTTGGTGGTTAGGTCTTTCTCTCCTTCTTAAGTAAGGCCATATTGTACCTAGAAAGTGATGTCAGATTATTAAAATAAGAAAAGCCTTTTGCACACCTTTAGTTCTTTGACCTCTGTCCTGGCCCCTTGGTACAAGGATTTACATTTGATCTCATGGTTGTCAACATTTCTCTTTCTATAATGAATGTTTGAAGTAAAAGACGTCATTTTTGTTTCTTATTTTGGTTGTCTGCTAGGCTTGGCATGCATCTGACCTTTTCTTAGATGCCTTACCCTGAAGGTTTCAACTCGTTGGTCTGCTTTTTCTCATCCATGGCAGATCAAAAATAAAATAAACCTCATGTGGTGTGTCCAAATTCTACTTGCCTATTTTTTAATTTTAGAGGGAAATTTGTTGCAGGTGTTATGAAGACATGCCACTTCAGGAGTTGCAAGCGACTTAAGAACAACAAACCATTCAAAACCTTTGTGATACACTCAGAACCATCCTCTGTTTGTAGATAAAGAGTGATGCCACCTTGTTCAACCGCGCTCTTGTTATCGTTTGGTTTCCTCCCACTCCAGCTTAGCCCCAGGTCGTGAAAGTTAGTTTCATCTCTCGCTTCCTTCAAAATGTTATAAAACTATTTTTTTCACTATGCATTTGCTTGAAATAGTCTAGTGAGATTATTTTGCTATATTGTGTTATCATTTTGCTTATTCTTATAGTTTTGTTGTGGTAACTGTTCTGCAAAATTTATGGGTATATATTGCCTCAAATTGCCTTTGAGTTTCCATTATCACAACATCGTTTTGTTGTGTTATCACTTTAAAGTTTTGATTGTTTTTGTTAAAGTTTTTTTTTTTTTGGTTAAGTTTCAATGAGTTTAATTGTGAACCTGAAATTTGCAAGCGATTTCTTAGTTGATTTAAAGTGAAAAATAAGAAGAAAATTTAAACTTCAATTTATGTTATATGGTCTTCATATAATAGTTTTGAAGTGATTCCGAGAGATGATAAAGTTAGAGGAGTGAACTTAGGAGGATAGTTGGTCATTGACGGCTGGATTAAGCATCCACACTGCCACTTCATGCCCCTTTATAGGTGTTACTGGGAGAGATTAGCAACGGGTATTGGGTGTTTTCGTGATGTTCAAAATCTTATTCAAAAAGGATGTTAGCAAGATTCTCAAGCGCAAGGATTGTGATGCCGGCCAAAGGGGAACTTTCTCTCGTTTTCTCCATTTTTCGTATCTATTTCTTATTGTTGTTTGAATTTTGGTGTTTTTACAAATTTTCCCTTGTTTTACGGATTGTTGATTCTAAATTTTGGTCCACATCGGATTCTAATGTTACCCAAACTTGTATGCTTATTTTCTTGTTTCGATGGTTCAATTCTTGTTCTTTTACTGCATATTCACATGATTTTTGAAGTTGTAAAGATAAGGAATCTTGGAATTTTTAAGTTTTAAAGATAAGGAAATCTCGGAAGTTTTGGTTTAGTTGTTATGTTCATAATTTTTAATAAGTTAGTTCAATAAGTTAGTCTTGTTTACTTTTATGTTCACAATTCAGCGACGTGCCTAATACAACAAAGATCAAGCTGCAACAAAGACTTTTTCTACAGTAAAAAATGGCTGGAAGCTGCTGAAGGTATGTATGATAAATGGTTCAAGGATACTAGACTTGCTACTTTGCATAGCTCCTTTGTATTTCATTATTCTTTCAGTTTGGTAGCTCTGTTGTTAGACACTCTAATTGGTCATGATCTTCAAGGTGCAGATGGTATACTAGTTCTAGGTGGTTTTGGTGATAGAGGAGTGGAAGGTAAAATCCTTGCAGCAAAGTATGTTTGAAAAAACAAAGTTCCTATTTATCTGGAATTTATGTTATTAGGATGTCCTTGTTTCGGTTGTAACTATGTGCCATTTTGATTTGGGTTTAATAGTTGATATTCATTCTTGTTACATGTTTTTGGTTTGTGTATATAACTGTGCTGGTTTTGTTGTTTTTTTAGTGTTGCATTATATACAAAATAGGAGTTTGTCTAGGGAATTGTTGATATGCTCACTGTTAAGCTTTGGTTTGATAGAAGAGTAAGTAAAATAAAAAGAAACTAATTTCATTGATGAAATTAATCGGATTGTTCTGGGAGCCTCTGCAACTTTGAAGTTTTTTATGTTTACCTTCATTATTTTAAGGATGAGTTTATTATCCATTAGAATTGTGAAAAGTATTAAAAGTAAGCATCATTCTCTTTTTTAGGTTGTAAGTTCAATCAAGTGGCTTAAGGATGAGTTGGATCTCAATGCTCTCAACAATTCAGGTGGCCGGTGAGGGAATGGTAATGAGAAAGTTGCTATAGTCCAAAGAACTACTACTCTATATCCTTCTTGAATGAAGGGTGTAAGTGTTCTACTTAGGATTGAAATAGGACCTAAGGACTTGGCAAAACAATCCGATTACATTTTGTCTATTAATTTACCTCAAAATAGATTCAAATGGGTCATATGTGTTATTAGCTTCTTTATCTTGGAGTTGGAGATGCAGTGGGATGGATATCAAAACATTGTTCTTGACATAAAAACTAAACTCGATGTTTCTTTACCAGTATAAATAATAAGCCACTCCATGTCAGTTCCAAAGTGGAGTTGAAACGAAGAGAGAAGCAACAAAAGAAGGCCAAAGATTTCCCCTGATGGTGAGTTGCAAAAGCGGAAGGAGGTTGTACATTGTGTCACACTCCATGAGATATATGGATGTTATCAATAGCAGGTTATTCTATATACCCTTTATTGTAACTCATTTTTCTTCTCCAAAAGGGGGGAAAACTAAATTAACTAAACTCTATACTAAATCTCAAGTGCTTCAGCTTCTATCCTTCATTATTTTTTGTATTTGTTGTAGATTTGATTCTATCTTTAATTATTTTTTGTATTTGGTGTAGATCAGTCACTACCACTAGTCGTAATCTCTGCTTTAGTGTTGGTGTCAAATGACATTTTTTTTTTGTTTATTAGGATGGTGAAAGTATGGAGCAACTTTATCCTTCTCGCTTCAAGGGCATGCCTTTGTCTTTTTTACCTTTAGATAAACAAAGCTTTCAATAAGTAGAATTACTGACTTCATTAACTTTCACTAGCTACTAAGAAATGAAGCTTCTATCAAAATCCAAAGTCTAATACACTACTATGAAAACTTTTATGCTGGAACTATTGTGATAATTATATATTATAAATTATGTTTTAGCTTACTTGTATTAACTTTTTGTTACTGTATGTGCATATCACATGTTGCTAAAGCTTGCTATCTTCATAGTTGCTAAAGCAAAGGGAGTAGGAACATGTGTGATTTTGGTTTGGCCCAAGGCTGTAAAAGACTTAACAAGTAAAAATAATCCTCAATATCTTTTGAACCTAGTAATATCCAAAATAATAAAATGGTTTGCACTGATTGGAGGAGGAATTGGCGGGAGTTCTTGGCATCATATCTCTCAATTCCTTGTAAAATTATCTAAAGGAATGTACTGTGATGCTTGTCATTGGATATAGAGTTTAAGAAATATTGATTTGAAATGGTTTTATACATGTAGTATAGTATGGGAATATGTCACTTGTTGTATATGTAGCTGGTTGTTCATTGATTAAAGTTTTGCAGGCTCTTTTTCTGGACAATACATATGGAGTTGAAAATTGTTATTTTTTGTGGTTGTGTATGCTCAAGATTTTCTCTTTGGCCTTTAAGGTGATACTTAGTAGCTTTTGTACACTTTTTCAATATGAAGGGAATTTTGTTTCTAGTATAAAGAGTTTACTATGTAACTTCAAATAAAAGGGAGAAGAATTTTTTTTTTAAGTGTAGGATATGTGCTTGTTCTGGTTGTATACTTATTAGTTTCAATGTTAAGCTCATTTCTTTTAAGTGTAGGATTCCTTGTTTCAGTTGTAAGGCGATGGATATTTATGGTTTTTCTATCATTAAAAGTCTGTCACTTATTAGTTTTTCATGTTAAAACTAACTTGCTTAGTTTTAAGATATTTCGGGTCTTCTTGTGAACCTGAAGTGTTGTGAGGCTGTAGTTGGGTGATTTTTTTCATATAGAAGTGTGTTTTTCTTGTTTAACAGGTTTAAAAATTTTTGGGTTAGTCATATGTATGTCGTTATGCTGTCCAAATTTCTAGAGAAACCGGTTAGAATTAGGATAGATGATTTAGTAATGTCTTAGGTTAAGTTTGTTATGTGATAATTATATGTTTGTTATGTGAGTTCTTGTTTTGGTGTTGTATCGAACCTAATTACAATTTGTTTTTCTTAGGTTCTTCAAGTTTGATGTACGAGCAAGATTATGGTGACAAGAATGAAAGTGGCATGTACGAGAATTTTTGTTTTTTGGTGTAGATGTAAACTTTTAATCACAGGTGTTTAGTAATTTTGAGGCTTTTAATTGTAAGTGTTTGTAATTTTATTCATATATCAAACTTATATGAATAAAAATTGTATGAACAAATTTGGTTCATTGGCTTATTGGAATGAAATTTGACAAATATTTGATTTCTATATAATTTTGCACATTTAAGATTAAGATTACTTTCTTTATAGGTTGACAAATGAAGAAAATATTGTTGGTATGCCACTGGGCAACCAACAAATTTTTTTATTAAATTATGAACAAAATGATGACGGGCAATGTCTGTCATTAAAAAATATATTTAATGACGGACTTTTAATGACGGACACCTTTAATGACGGACATTTGGTTGCAAAATATCCTTTAATGACGGACTTTTCATGGCAGACGTCTTTTAATGACGGGCAATGCCCGTCATTAAAGATATGGTTGGTTGGAAAATACCCTTTAATGACAAACTTTTGATGACAGACGACTTTTAATGGCGTAACGCCCGTCATGAAAAACGTTCGTCATTGTACCTTGTTATGACGGGCATTGCCCGTCATTAAAAGTCGTCCGTCATAACAAGTTACAACGACACTCGTATAGATCACGGACGCCGCCTGTCATGAAAAGTCTTTAATGACGGACATTGCCCGTCATTAAAAGTGATTTTTGTAGTAGTGATGACCTGGAAATGGATGCAAATGCTGAAGACAAATACTGGGCAGTGGCTGCAAAGCAGCCCTGCCAAGGGCCATGAAGATCCTTTGTTGGAACGCTCGAGGGTTGGGGAACCCGAGAGCATTCAGAGCTATAAAAAACCTGGTAAAGGAAAGAAATCCCCATATTCTGTTCATTTCAGAAACAAAATCAGGAGAAGAAACGATTAACAAAATAAAGGTAGCTTGCAATTTCGATGGGTGTTTAACAGTCAAAAGCATAGGGTCTAAGGGTGGATTGTGCCTTCTGTGGAAAGACTAGAATTTGGTATCCATCAAGTCTTTCTCCCAGAATCATGTTGATTCAATGGTTAATTGGGAAGGGAAAACATGGAGATTCACAGGGGTCTATGGCCATCCGGAGGCAGGGAAAAAGTATCTTACATGGAATCTCATTCGTAGAATTGAAGGCCAAAATCAAGACAGTGCTTGGCTGCTAGGAGGTGACTTCAATGAGATAGCCAGTGACATAGAGAAGCTAGGAGGATCCTTGCGTAAGAGAGGCAGTTTAGATGACTTTAGACAGTTGATGGATGATTGTAGCCTCAAAGATATGTTGCCGGCTGGTGAGCTTTTTACCTGGCATGGGAATAGAAGGGGAATCCAAGTGTGGGAGAGACTCGATAGATTTATGTGCAATTCGGCATTTGAAGCTTTGCTTAGCAATTCCATCCCACTTAATCTTGACTGGCTATATTCGGATCATCGCCCCATTGAAGTTAACATGGAGAAAGATAGAATGCAAAGCAAAAGGACCATGAGACAATTCCGGTTTGAGGAAATCTGGACAGCCCATGAGGAATGTACAAAAATCATCTCCGAAAACGGTCAGTGGAAAGGTAATTCTATTATTCATTCATCTCTCTCTAGAAATTTGGATAATTGTTCAAAAGCCTTGGATAAATGGGGTAGGGAACTAAATATTAACAGGAAATAAAGGATAGCAAAGTGTAAAAAGGAGTTAAAAGAATCCTATGATAATATTCCTAATGTTAACTTTGAATCCATTCATACTCTAGAGTTTGAACTTGATAATCTCCTTGAAGAAGAAGAAATATATTGGAAACAAAGATCTAGAGAAGAATGGCTTAAATGGGGGGATAAAAATACTAAATGGTTTCATAAAAAAGCATCCATCAGGAAGAAAATAAATGAAATCAAGGAAATTGCTTTAACTAATGGGCAATGGTCTGAAGACCCAGTAGTCATAGAACAAACTTTTGTTTCCTATTTTAAAGAATTATTCGAATCCTCTTATCCTGATAATATTAACATAAACTTGGCCTTAAGAAACCTAACTCCCAGGGTGTCTCAATCCATGAATAATAGGCTTTTAAGTCCTTTCACTAAAATAGAAATTGAGAAAGCAGTTGGCCAAATGTTTCCTACTAAAGCGCCGGGGCCCGATGGGTACCCGGCTTTATTTTATCAAAAATATTGGAACTTAGTAGGTCACAAAACTGTAGAAGAATGTTTGGAGATTCTAAACAATAACAAAAGCATAAAAGTATGGAACAGTACCAATATTGTTTTAGTTCCTAAGACACAAAATCCAAAAGTAGTTGGAGATTTTAGACCCATAAGTCTTTGTAACGTTAAATATAAAATAGTTACTAAAGTAATAGCCAACCGTCTCAAATGGGTCCTAAAAGACATAATATCTAAAAATCAATCAGCCTTCATTGAAGGTAGATTGATTTCAGATAATGTTTTGATTGGGCATGAGTGTTTAGATGCAATTAAAAATCATAGGAACATAGGTTGTGATATGGCGGCTCTAAAAATCGATCTTAGTAAAGCATATGATCGTGTAGAATGGGATTACCTTAAGGAAATTATGTTGAGGTTGGGGTTTGATATTAGATGGGTTAATCTAATAATGAACTGCATTTCAACTGCCAATTTTTCAATTTTGCTAAATGGAGATCAAATAGGTAATTTCACTTCTAGTAGAGGATTAAGACAAGGTGATCCGCTGTCACCCTACTTGTTTCTTTTAGTTGCAGAAGGTTTGTCTCATCTCTTATTTATAAAAGTGGATCTTTATCGGGGGTTAGTGTGTCTAATGGACCATCAATTTCTCATCTCCTATTTGCGGACGATAGTCTTATCTTTTGTAGAGCTCATGAACAGGAACTAGTGGTGCTGGAAAACCTTCTAAATACATATGCAGTAGCATCAGGTGAGTCAATAAACTTTTCAAAGTCTGCTGTTATTTTTTCTAAAAAAGTCAATATGGATAGGAGGGCTTTCCTGAGTTCTATTTTGGGTATTAGTTTGGTAGAAGATTTTGGTAAATATCTTGGTTTCCCTTCTGTTTTTACTAAAAATAAATCTAAAGATTTAGGTTTCATATTGGATAAAATTTGGAAGACTACCCAATGATGGAAAAGACCTTTTTTCTCGTTAGCTGGAAAAGAAGTCCTCATTAAAAGCATAGGTCAAGCAATTCCCTCCTATGTTATGAGCCTTCTTAAGTTCCCTAAAAAAATCTGTGAAGAAATAACTAAAAGTTTTTCAAGGTTTTGGTGGGGTACTAGCTCTAGCAAGAGGAAACTACATTGGTGCAAATGGGATAAAATGTGTCTTCCTAAAAGCCTTGGAGGCCTAAACTTTAGGGATATTGAAGGGTTTAACCAAGCTCTTATAGCCAAACAAGTTTGGAGAATCTTAACAAATCCAGACTCCCTCCCTGCCCGTTTCTTAAAAAAATATATATTTTAGAAACTCTGGAATCTTGGATGCAGAATTAGGACCGAAGGCTTCCTTCCTGTGGAAGAGCTTGATTTGGGTAGAAATCTACTAATGAAAGGTTTGAGGTTGAGGTTAGGAAATGGTAATCATATCCATATTTTTACGGATCCTTGGATTCCTAAAGAGGTAACATTTAAACCTATATGTATTAATCCTTCTGCTTTTCAAGATAAAGTTACAGAATGTATATCTAATGGTAGTTGGGATATCCCCAAATTAAAGGTCTCTGTTCTGAAAGAGGATATAGATATTATTAGGAGAATACCAATCAATTTGAATCTTAAGGATAAATACATATGGCATTATGATAAAACTGGGAAATATACAGTTAAAAGTGGATATAAAATCTTTATGAGGGAAAAAATCGAGGCTTCATCTTGTAGTTCACCTATGGGAAAAGTGTGGGATAGGATTTGGAAATTAAAGGTTCCCCCCAAAATTAAACATTTCTGCTGGAAAATCCTTAATGAAATGATTCCTTCTAAATTCAATTTGAAAAAACGAGGAATTGATATTCAATTGGATTGTCCTATGTGTTTGTCGAACATTGAAACTACTGACCATTGTATTTTTGGGTGCATTCGGGCCAAGGAAATATGGAAGCGAATTTCGGACAACATTTTTGCAGAGGATGATTTCAACAACAGCTTGACAGATCGTTGGATGAAGATAGATGAACAATGTTTGATGGAAGAACTGGAAACGATAGCTGTGACTAGTTGGGCAATTTGGAACGATCGGAACAAATTGCTACATAACGAAGATATCCCTCCCATTCAGTCAAAGTGCAAGTGGATCAAAACTTACTTGGAGAAATTTCGTAGCGCCAATAGGAGGGTTTCAGCTCCGGTTACTGAGAATTCCAAAATGGCTGAGTCCCGATGGCAGCCCCCCCTCGAACAACTTCTGGAAAATCAATTCTGATGCGGCTTGGTCTCAGGAGGATCAGTCGACTGGATTGGGGATGGTTATTAGGGATTCGATGGGAGTATTGAAATGTGCTTCATCTAAATTCATGGATTCTGGATTATCGGGAACTATTGCGGAGTTAAAGGCAATATTCGAAGGAATTTTAATGGTGACCTCTCTGAACTGTGGACATTTGATGGTAGAGTCGGACTGCTTGGAGGCAATTCATCTAGTCACAAAGAAGAACGAACAGTGGGGTGAAGTGGAAGGTATTCTGGAAGACATCTGGGCCCTAATCCCTTCCTTTGCTGAGTTATTTTTTTCCTACTCCCCTAGAAAATGTAATGTTGTGGCTGATGTACTAGCTAAGAGAGCAAAGATCTCAAAAGTGAGTGAAACTTGGGTATGGACATTCCCAAGTTGGTTAGTGTCTCTCGTCAACAATATTGCCTACAACCACTATGAGAAGCATTCAAGTTTTCATTAATTCACAGGTGTTGATTATCTTCTTCTTTTGTTTTTGCTACTGTTTTCTAGATTTTCATCTGTTATTCCTTTAACCTGTGTTACAATTACATTGTATTTGTTGTTAGCTAGGTGTTTGTTTCATAACAAATTGGTATTAGAGCAAGGTTTCCTTCTTAGTTGATTTCGGAAAGGGATGAGGTTAGCGAAGTTTGAAATTGAGAAATTTGATGGCTCTAGTGATTTTGGCTTATGGAAGATGAAACTTTGTGCAATCCTTGTGAAATAGAAAGTTGCAAAAACAATTGGAGAAGAGAATGATATTTTGGCTACCATAAGAGTGGAGGAAGAAGAGGAAATGATGGAAATGACTTATAGCACGACCATACTTAATCTAACTGACAATGTTTTAAGGGAAGTCAATGAAGAAGATACAGTGGAAAGGTTATGGAATATGCTGGAGACATTGTATTTGTCTAAATCTCAATCGAGGAAAATCCATCTTAAAGAGAGACTGTTTAAATATGGAATGGATACTTCAAAGCTAGAAGTTAATTTAGATGAGTTTTAAGAAGTTTTCCAGGCTTGGCAAGTTTGGGGATGAAAAAGAGGCAATAATCTTGTGAAATTTCCTTTCAGAATTGTATAGAGAGGTATAGGCCAAAATTAAGAATGGTAGAGAATCACTTACTCTATATGTTGTATTGTCAGCATTGAGGACTAGAGATTTGGAACTTCAATATGAAAAGAGAGAGAAGTGTTTTGGAGAAGGTCTAACTGCTAGAGGCATATTTGAAAACTCTAGAGGAAGATCAAAGAAGAAAGACTATAAGGGAAAGAGATGGCAATCGCGTTCAAAATCTAGAGAGAGATTTAAATGTTACTTCTATCATAGGGAGGGTCATTTTAAGAAGGATTGTCCGAAAAGAAGAAGAAGTTTGAAGGTAAAGAAACTTCAAACTAAGAAGCATCGTTATGGTAAAAAAGCTATGATGGTACAGAGGTGTTGACAATCTCTGATGATACAGTTGAAAAGGAGTGGGTAATTGACTTAGGTTGTTCATTTCACATGACTCTCGATAAGGATTATTTCGCTGACTTGACTTTGTGTGATGGAGCTTCAGTCTACATGGGAAATAACTAAACATGAAAAGTCAAAGGATTTTGATAACACTCATTTATGTGCGTTATTTAGCCTTAAAACCCGAGTTTATTGTTAAGAAAACAGTGGTTAATGTTAGATTTCATATTATTTTGAGTGAATTTATACAAAAGCAAGTGTAGCATGTGGTTAAATCCTTAAATGTGTAATTTGTGCTCAAAAGATATAAAAAGTGTTTATTTTGTTAAGAAAATGTTAAACTTTGTAAGTTTGTGCAAAAGTCTTTAAACCTCCAAATTATGCCCCAATTGTGCTGACATTTAAAGAAGGGAGTTGAAAGAAAAACAAGGAAGATTTGCACCCACAATTGTGCCAGCATTTGAAAAAGGAAGCTGAAGGAAGATTAAAGCAAGAAATACACGAGCATTTGCGGTCGCATCTAGGAAAAATTGAAAGAATCTCTATATTCTCGAGTTTGACAGATTTTTTTCAAAATCTCCAAGATCTTTCAGAAAATCTTGCTAGCTCACTTTATGAGTTATTTTTACCATTAATTTATTGTTAGTCTTAGGGATTATTTGGCCAATTTCTTGCACATTCGTTTATAGTTTGTAGGAATCAAGCTTTTGGAATAAAATTGAGTAATTGGATGATGATCGAGTATATGGGAGTTGATGAAACAATTGAAGCAAGTTAAGAAGCAAAATGCATTAAAATGTAACTAGTAGACCTGAGAGAGCAATGTTGAGACGTTGTCACAGCGTCTCAAAGCTGACAAATGCCCAACCATGCATCCAAAGAAGGAAGCGTTGAGATGTTGCCTTCAAGTGTCTCAATGCTTCAAATATGATTAGTGTCAGCTCTTTGCAGCATGTTAGTAGCGTCTCATTGCTACTTATGGCGTCTGAACGCTACAAGTTTTTTCCTAATTTGCTTAACGAGTTTAAAGGCAGTGTTGAGATGTTGCTTTGAGAATCTCGACGCTGCTGACACTGCTATAAAAATAATGTTGTGTTCTGGCCAAAAGAAGAGGAGACATTTGAAGAGAAAATACCCTAAATTCGATTGGAGCTTTGATTCGAGGAGCAAGACGAAGAGCCGAGAATGGGATTCTAAGGAAACGATTGTGGATATCATGACGGGGACGTGTGATTGACATGGGACTTGTGGATTTTAATTAACCTTTGGTTGTACTTTCATGAACATGAGTAGCTAAACTTGTTTCTTAGGAATTTGATGTAGCTGTTAGACATTATGGAATGATTAATTAATTACTTTGATTGGTTGTATTTATTCCCTTCATGCAATTAAATGCTTAAGGCTTTTAATCTCTTGATCACGGATTAATTGTTTGTTAGTCTGAATTTCATGCTCGAGAGAGAGTAATTTAGATTAGAAATTTAATTGCATGACTTAAGTTTTTCTAATATTGGGAGATTTAGGATTGCTTGAAAAACTGTTAAAAGAATGAGATTTAATGTCTGTGCTTGTTATTGAAGTTGGATAGGAATATCGATTTCTTGAGTCAGTGTAGAAAATTTATTATGTTGGGGAGAGACGATTGATAATTGTGAATTATTGGTTCATGGAATAATTACATGTTTAATCTTGGTTAATTAATGAATTAATTCATATGTCTAACTGGTGAAGTCAATTCCCTAAGATCTTTCTCCATTGATTTTTCCCTAGAATTATTTGTTTTGGTTAATTTTAGATCCCTTTTCTCTTGATCAAATTGATTTCTCTAAATAAAATTTAGTAAAGATATTCGTGGTAAAGTGAGCTAGAAAACCAATCTTAAGGATGACACTCTCTTTCATCACTATATTAAGGCTTGACCTGTACACCTGTGGTGAGCAATTATTTCTGCAACAAGTTTTTGGCGTCGTTGTCAGGGATTGACAATTATTTAGTTTCACTTGATATTGTGGAGAATTTTCTTGGTCTAACATTAGAGCTTGTATTTTATTTTAACATTTATTCGTTTTCTCTTTGTTTTTATCTGTGTTATTTAGTTTAGGGTGTTGATTGTGTATGTGATGGGTGTCCTGCTGAATGACAGTGATGGTTGTCTGAGTGCAAGTATACACTACCAAGAAATAGGTGGAAGTACTTTGAAGAATATCGAATCCCAAGGAAGAATGGTACAATATGCTTTTTCAAAGTTTTAAAACAAGACCCCCACTAAATTTGCAATCAAGAAAAGTAACCAGAAAAATGATATAATGATTAGGGTTTTTATTTATTAGAAACATTTATGTGCGTTATTTAGCCTTAAAAACTTAGTTTCTTATGAGGAAAGCAAGAACTTAATGCTTAAATTCTTACCCTTTGAGGTCAAATTAGTCAAAAGTTAGCAGATCACAATAGAAATATTAAAATATAGAATTTATGCTTAATTGATGTAAAAAGAGGGTATTTTAGTAAGCATTTTTTAAAGTTTAATGGTTTTGTGCAGGAGTCCAAAATTGCGTTTGGATTATGCCCACATCTGGAAAAGGAAGAATTTAACGGAGCAATGGAATAGAAGAAATGTGCCCACATCTAAAGAAAAAGAAAAAATCTCGCTAAATACAAGAGAAGAAGATGTGGAAAATGCACTAGATACGCGTCCTAAATGATGATAACTAAAGCTCTCTCAGCTCTTTAAATACTTTAGCAACTTCAAGTTTTTTAAAACAAGAAACCTGAATAATCTCTTTTCTCCATAACACATTCAAGTCCAAACTCACCTTATGCTTTGACTACCAAAATCTTTAGGAAAGTTTAGACATGATCTTATGTTTTTCATGTCTTAGTCAATGAGAACATTTACCCACTTAAGTTTGCGGGGGGGGGGGGGGGGGGGGGGGGAGACAATTTTGTTGGTTATACTCTTTGTATCCATGTTGCCATTTGCTTGTGCTAAAAAAAAGTAAGAAAAAAAAAACAAAGGAGATAGTCCTCCTTCTTGAGCAAACCGAGTAGCCAGAGGTAGTCATGACACCCATGATTTCCACTGCAAGAAAGGTGAGTTTGGGAAGTGAGTATGTGTTACGGTCTCAATAGTGGGCTATGCTCGTAGTCAGCTACTTTCACCACAAAGTGTTAGTATGTTGGAGCGAAGATGTAGATGACTGTGAGACTTTCCTTGGGAAAAAAGGAAAAGAAAAAAGAATAAGTTATAGCAAAACAACTTATAATAAGTTTGAGGAAGGGAAGTTCAAATTTTCTTTTCAAACTCAAGAGTTAGGATAACTTGTGATAGAAAGAGACTACTCTAAATAAGGGCTAGGTAGAAGAACAAGTTGAAGAGGTGAGAATTCATGAGAATGTTTTATCTTGAAAGGAGTGAGTGAGGGTATAATGTTAGAAAATCTTGTTGTTGTCTCAAAGTGTTAGGAGCTGAGATCTTTTCTGAAAGGTAACCTCACGACTTAAACCTACCTATAAAACACATACTTTCTTTCATGTTTGGTTGTTTTGTCTAGATTGCTTGAGGGAAAACAATGAGCTAAGTTTGGAGGTGTGATAACACTCATTTATGTGTGTTCTTTAGCCTTAAAAACTTAGTTTATTGTGGGTAAAGCTGGGACTTAGTGCTTAAATTCTTATCATTTGAGGTCAAATTAGTCAATAGTCAGTAGATCACGATAAAAAATATTAAAATATAGAATTTATGCTTAATTGATGTAAAAAGAGGGTATTTTAGTAAGAATTTGTTAAATTTTAATGGTTTTGTGTAGGAGTCCAAAATTGCGTTTGGAATGCACCCACAACTGGAAAGGAAGAATTTAGCGAAGCAATAGAATAGAAGAAATGTGCCCACATCTAAAGGAAAAGAAAAAATCTCACTGAACACGGGAGAAGAAGATGTGGGAATGCGCCAGATACGTGCCCACAAATGGATAAGGAAAGAGGCCCCAACTTAGGGCAGAACAAAAGCAAGGTTGCACGAAGAAATGCGCCACATTTGTAGCCGCAACTAGGCAATTCGACAGAATTATGAGATTGGTAGGATTTGCAGAAAGTCTTCTGAAGATCAAATATTCTGAACCAAATCTCTAAGGATCATGGGATTAAACTTAGAAAGGACTTCTCACACTGATCTCGACAGCAAATCCTACCTTCTAATGTCTATAAAAGGCTCACAAGACTAAAAGAGAAAAGAGATTGGATTTAGTCTAGGATTTCTTTAAGTTTCTGTTTTTCTCTTCATCCTATAGTCAATCCGAGTCTTGATACCTTCTAGCCTCTGTCGGCTCCTCCATTCGAAAGAAGTAGAGGAGAAAGACTTGTCTCCCGTTGAAAAAGGCAAGAACGAGTTAGATAGAGAGGAGAAAGAGCCTTAGTCATAGTTGTAATAGTCAAGAGTCTTTCATATTTCATTGTAATTGTTGTTTACATTATGTTTTTGTTATATTTCAGTTGTAAGTTCAGCATATGTACCTTTCAATTAATAATATGAATTCAAGTTTCATCTATCTTTCGTCTACCTTTAAATCTGTGTCTTCCATTTTATTTTCTATAATGAGCTAACCTTCTTCTCGGGGATTCAAGTATGTGGATACCTTAGTAGAAGAAAGCCCCCAACTATTGCAAAAGCAACCTTGCTCTTACTTAGCATCGTTTGTTTTTGCGGAAGTTGAAATTTCATTGTTAGCTTAAAGTGATCACTTGAGTTAACATAGTTCGTGTTTAGCTTGTAGCCGAAAGGTTGGAGTTGAGTGTGTGGGTTCGCAAAAGCAATACTGGAAAAAATCTTAGAAATATGACTTTGTTTCTTACATCCTAAAAATAGGATTGGAACCACTAGGGTTTTAAAGTTGTGTGTGTGAATTATCTAAGATTTAATTAGCTCTAGAAATAGGTGCACTAGTTAGTTTTGTCTTCTAAAGACACCAAAAGTGGAGCTGAATAGAAGACAAACTTAATTCACAACTAAGTTGACAGGGCAAGTTGCAAGCGCAAATTGGTAGCAATTTTTTTGCGCCACAAAAATGTGGGCACCTATAAGCATCATTCTCCATTTGACTTGCACTTGCTGAGCTAATTGCTGGTGCAAAGGTGGGCGCATCTTCTCTTGTGGTTGATGCTTGACTTGAATTTCTCGTCTTATCTCATATATCCTTTTGTATTACTTTACTTGCTTTCTACCAAACTAAAACACCATTAATATATCACTTTTTCAGGTTACTTTCCCTCGATTGCAAATTTAGAGGAGGTTCTTGTTTTGAAAATTGCAAAAGTGTATTGAACAAAAATTTCCCATAGGATTCGATACTTGGAGTATTCTCCACTTATTATTTGGTAGTGTATATTTACAGTCAAACATCTGTCACTGTCGTTCAGAGGCAGCGCACACATCAAGTTTTTGGTGCCATTGTTGGGGAAAAAGACAGTTTGTCAATACATTTTTCAGTTTTTGTAAACAGGAATTGCAATCGGTTTGCAATCGCACATTCCTCTATCATAGGAAGTCGATTCTTTTTGTAGGGATTTTATTTGCAGGTAAGATTGGTGTATGCTCAAGAGACCTGACTTTAATTTTGATCCTAAGAGAGAGAAGACTTTCTGACAAAGCCGTAACCAGCAAAGGAGGAAGTTAAAGGAACTACGAGAAGTTCAACGATAGGAAACCCTAGAAGAAGTTTTTCTGCACAAAATTCCTATGGATCCATTTGTTGTAGACCATCTCGGTGTCCATCAAAGAGAAGGGAAGGAGGATTGCAAAGCTATCACTGTTAGGAGTGGTTTACAATACAAGGAACCTGAAATGCCTATGGAAAATGAGAGTTTAAAAGCCACAGATCATGCAAATTGAACTAAAGCAAAAGCAACAAAAGAAAAGAAAGATTCTTATCGTAGCCGAAAAGGATGTATTGTTGTAGACTTGGCACAAGATGGGATGGCAATTGCGCCCACAAAACCTTCACCAACAAAAGAAAAGACGGAACTGACCAAGAAAACTGAGAATCTCTATCAAAGTATAAGACCGCCTCCACCATTTCCTTAGAGATTTATCAAGAAGAACCAGGACGAGCAATTCAACAAGTTTTTGGATATTCTCAAGCAACTTCATATCAATATTCCATTGGTGGAAGCTTTTGAGCAAATGCCAAATTACATCAAGTTCTTGAAGGATATCTTCACAAAGAAAAGAAAGCTAGGCAAATACGAAACAGTTACTTTCACAAAGAATTACAGTGCGCTGATCACAAGCAAGGTTCCACCCAAGCTTCAAGATCACGACAGTTTCACAATCCCATGCATGATTGAAGGAAGTGATGTTGGACGAACTCTATGCGATCTAAGATCCAGGATCAACTTAATGCCTCTACCAATCTTCAAGCAATTAGGCATCTATCGAGGAAGCAAGACCAACCACTGTAATTTTACAGCTGGCAGATAGGTCAACTACAAGACCCATAGGAAAAATTGAAGATGTGCTTGTAAAAGTAGATAGATTTGTTTTTCCTATAGATTTTATCATCTTGGACTGTGAAGCTGATAGAGAAGGGCTGATCATCTTGGGAAAACCTTTCCTAGCTACTGATCGAACAATTATAGATGTCCAAAAAGGGGAGCTCACACGAGTGAATGACCAAGAAATCAAGTGCAATGTTTTGAACGCATTACGCTACCTTGGAGAATGGGATGATTGCCGCAAGATAGAGATCTGCGACATGACAAATGAAGTAGAAGAGGAAGATTATGAAGAACAATTTTTTGATGAAAAAATTGCGGCAAAAGATGCGGCCATAATTGAAGAACTTAGACCTTTGAATGGTGATCTTGAAAAGTCGATGCCAATCAAGTCTTCCATTAAGGAACCACGAGAATTGGAATTAAAACAACTCCCTTCTCATCTAAAATACATTTTTCTTGGACAAAATGAAACATTACCCATAATTGTCTTTGCCAATTTATCTGAGGAGGATGAAATTTCTTTGTTGCAAGTTATTTCTAGGCATAAACAAGCAATTGACTGGATAATAGCGGACATCAAGGGAATCAACCTTTCCTTTTGTATGCACCCTATAAATTTGGAAGGAGTCAAGAAATCAGTTGAGATGCAGAGAAGACTCAACCTGGTGATGAAGGAAGTAGTCAAGAAGGAAGTTATTAAATGGATACATGCATGAGTCATTTGCCCCATTGTAGACAGTGGTTGGGTAAGCCCAGTACAATGTGTTTCGAAAAAAGGGGGAATGACAGTTGTCACCAATGAGAAGAATGAGTTGATTCCAACACAAACAGTACAAGATGGAGAGTGTGTATGGATTATCGATGCTTAAATAAAGCAACCAAAAGGACCACTGTCCACTACCATTCATAGATCAAATGTTAGATAGACTTGAAGGTAAGGAATACTATTGTTTTCTTTGGATGGATACTCCGGTTACAACCAGATTACAATAGTACCCGAAAACAAAGAAAAGAAAACTTTCACATATCCCTAGAGACACCTTCGCCTTAAGAAGAATTCCCTTTGGACTATGTAATGCACCAGAAACTTTCCAGCATTGCATGATGACAATTTTCTTAGATATGGTGGAGAAAACACAAGAAATCTTTATGGATAATTTTTCAGTCTTTAAGACTTCATTCCAAAATTGTTTGTAGAACCTGAGCAAATCCTAAGAAGATGCGAGGAGACAAACCTAGTACTAAACTAGGAAAAGTTTCATTTCATGGTTCAAGAGGGGATAGTACTCGGTAAAAGGATCTCCCGAAAAGGAATTGAGGTGGACATAGCTAAATTTGAGATCATTGCAAAATTGCCTCCACAAACAACAGTAAAGGAGATAAGAAGTTTTCTAGGACATGCAGGATTCTACAAGCGATTCATTAAGCATATCTCGTAGATATCAAAACCACTGTGCAGGTTGTTGAAGCTTGATCAGAAGTTTGACTTTGATCTAGACTGCCTAAAAGCTTTTGAAAGACTAAAGGGAAGCATAGACTTCTGCACTAATAATGATTGAACCTGACTGCAGTCAGTTGTTTGAAATCATGTGCGATGTAAGTGACTTTACAGTAGGTGCAGTACTAACACACAAGATGAATAAGATAATACATCCTATCTACTATGCCAGCAAAACAATGAACGAGGCTCAAGTCAATTATACTACCATAGAAAATGAGTTATTAGCAGTAGTATTTGCCTTCGACAAGTTCATATCCTACCTCATAGGAACTAAAGTGATTGTCCATACCGACCATTCAACACGAAAGTATCTTCTATCAAAGAAAGATGTCAAGCCTCACCTAATCAAATGGGTTTTACTTCTTCAAGAGTTTGACACAGAGATCCTGGACAGGAAAGGAACAGAGAATCAAGTTGCAGACCACGTGTCCAGATTAGGGAAGGATGCATGAGGCCATGAGAATGTTGAGATAAGAGAAACTTTCATTGACGAACAGGTATTGGCAATACGCACATATGAAGTACCTTGGTACGCAGACATTGCCAACTATTTAGTTAGTGGATTACATTCCCCAGATGCAAACCAACAATAGTTGAAAAAATTCTTCCATAACTGTAAGTATTACTAACTAGGATGAACGTTACCTTTATAGGATAGAACCAGACCAAGTGTTGAGGAGATGTGTAGCAGAAGAAGAAATCCCAAAAATTTTGGAAGGTTTCCATAACACCCCTTATGGAGGACATTTTGTAGGAACAAAGACGACAACGAAAGTACTTCAAAGTGGATACTTCTGGCCTACATTATTTAGAGAAGCATATTTTTATGCTAAAGGTTGTGATGAATGTCAAAGAACAGGGAACATTTCAGCCAAAGATGAAATGCCAATGAACTATACTTTGGAGGGGGAAATCTTTGGTGTATGGGGAATTGAATTTCATGGGCCCGTTTGTTGGGTTTTATGCCCTAAAACTCATAGATAGTAAATATAAATAATTGATTATTATTAATAAAGTGTTGTTGATTATTATTCAATAAAGGTTTTTATATTTTCTTGTATTAGTTTTGTCTTAATAACCCTAAATTCAATAAAGTAACATCCTAGGTTGTATTATGAATCTTGAACAGTATCTGGGGACATACGAGGATCAATGTTCAAGAAACAACCTAAAGAGTCTATAGTATAGGGATACGGTTGGGTACATTATCCTGGTGACACTATGGATACGACCCACTTTGTATTTGATACAAACGTAATGATCCAATGTGGTCGTGTAGGTGACATGCGAGTGGGGGTACCCTACGCAATGAGTTTGCATAAGACCGTACCATAAAATAGAAACCAGCAGATGTAACTTCGTTGACTAGTCAGGTTTCTATTTCAATAGGATGAGCTATGCAACTTAGTCTTAATCCTGAGTGTATTATGGACACCTGTTCATGAGGGATTGTCCTCTGATTTGTATGGGTGGGAGTGGCCACTTCGCCGACTCAATAAACCTACCATTTTTTGGACAAGACCGAATGAGGAGCTGGGAACATAATAAAACAAGATGGAATTTACTCCTTCCCGACTTTAGGGTAAGTAGAGGAGTGTTCCCTTAAGTAGTGTCTCCGGGACTTTAACAAAAGGCCCTACCCTCTCATTGGCCTGTGAGGGATTTCTATTTAATGGTTGGACCTTAAACAGGTTGTTGAGCACTGGTACTTAAGGACATAGAGGTAACCCAGGGGTAAAACCGTAATTTGACATAGCTGGTGTTACAAACACTCGTGAAGGACTAACTTGTTGTAATTGGTCTATATCCATGGACACAGAAATACATCCATAGTAAGAAGAGTGCAATTGTGGGTCTTTAGTGGAGTATACCCACAATTAACGAATATTGATTAATGTGGATAATGAGTTTAGTCAATTAATCTCATATCGTTGGAGCTTCTAATATGTAGGTTCATTAGGTTCTACTGCTAGCTCTTAAAGAGTAATCTAGAACGTAAGTCTTGAATGGAGTTTGAAATGTTCAAATTCACTCAGGGAATTAATATAATGTATGGTGATCATTATAATATAAAGTTTATATTTTAGTGCCAAAACGAGCTTAGCTCAGCGGTAATTGGCATGTATCCTCGACCATGAGGTCAGAGGTTCGAATCTCCCCACCCCTGAATGTTGATGTACTAAAAAAAGATATTAGTTAAACTTTATAATGTAAATTTAATTTTTGATATAATTCAAAATTAATTTAGGAGAGAATTAAATATTTAAAGGAGTTCAAATATTAATATGAATTGAGTTCATATTAAAACTATAGCTTAAAACTAATGCGCATTGGATGCACATTAAAACTCTAGGTTATGAGAGAAATACAATTGAATATGATTCAAGTGTAGGTATAAATTAAATATGTGATATTTAATTTGGTAATTAATTAATTATTTGATTTGATTTAATTAAATTTAATTTAATTTGGTATAATTAAATTAATTGAATTAAAACTATAAGTTAGGTGAGAGATGCACATTTAAATAAGGTTTAAATGCATATTATGTAAATTAATTAATTGTATTAATTAATTTTTTTAATTAAATAAAATAATAATATATTAAATATACTATTTAATTTGGATTTTAAATTAAATAACCACCCACATTCATCTGATTGGTGGGTGGTTATCAGGAAAATTACACGTACGTAACTTCCTCCCTTATTTTGTATGACAGAAGAGGGTTCTCTCACTCTAGTACACAGGACCCGTAATTCACACAAACCAGTTCAAGATCTCAAAGAATAGTGGTGAAGTCCATATTGGTGGTGTCCTGTATTTTTCGATCCAAAAGTGTTGTTACTATGTTCGTGATTTTATCAAAGAAGGTCTTGCTGTAAATTCCTAAGTCGTCAATGAGAGTAAGTCACGATTCCTTTTATAGTAGACTTGAAATTAAGCATGGCTTAGCCTTAGTAGATCATAAAAAATGTTATGTGTTTACTGTTTAATTGTCAATGTACTGATTTTTCAAAATGATATTAAATTACGAGACGGTTCAATTGGCTTCTGCTGGGATTTTCATTCATATACTGTTTCCCTCATCTTTTGGCAAGACCTACATCCTACTAGTAGTAGATTACGTCTCCAAATGGGTAGAGGCAATTGCTACATCCTCCAATGATGCAAAAGTAGTAAAGGACTTTCTTGGGAAAAATATCTTTACTCAGTTTGGAACCCTAAGGATTATGGTAAGCGATAAAGGCTGTCATTTTGTGAATAGAGTAATCAAAAAACTTTTGGAGAAATATAATGTCAGGCACCAAATTGCGACAACATATCATCCATAAACCAATGGCGAAGTTGAATTATCTAGTAGAGAAATCAAGGAAATTTTGGAGAAAACTGTGGATCCTAATAGGAAGGATTGGTCTCTCAGATTGGACGATGCATTATGGGCACACCAGACAACATTCAAAGCTCACTTGGGAATGTCTCCATACAAGATAGTTTATAGGAAAACATGTCATTTACCATTAGAATTGGACCATAAGGCCTATTGGGCTTTGGAAAAGCTGAATGCAAATATGGAACAAGCAGGCCAAAAGATAAAATTGTAATTGACAGAACTAGATGAATGGAGACATCTATCCTCTGAGAATGCAAAGATCTACAAAGAAAAGGTCAAGAGATGACATGATTAGAAAATCAGAAGTAAAGATTTGCAGGAAGGACAAAGGGTGTTGCTCTTCAATTCAAGGTTGAGACTCTTTCCAAGGAAGTTGAAATCGAGATGGTCTGGCCTATACAAAATTGCTATAATCTACCAGCATGGTGATAACGCTCATTTATGTGTGTTATTTAGCTTTAAAAATCAAGCTTATTGTTTAGAAAGCAAGTATTTATTGTAAAAAATCTTATCATTTGAAGTAAATGTATGCAAAAGTTGGCAATGCATATTTGAAATCTTAAAAGAATTGATTTTGTTAATATACTACTCCTTCATGAGCAAACCAAGTAACCAGGAGCGGTTATGACACCAATGATTTCCACTGCATGAAAGGTGACTTTGGGAAGTGAGTATGTGTTAGGGTTTCCAGATGTGAGATATGCTCGCAGTCAGCTACTATCACCACAAAGTGTTTAGTATATTAGAATGAAGGTGCAGATGACTATGAGGCTTTCCTAGGAAAAAAAGAAGGAAGGGAAAAAGAAAAAAAGAATAAGGCCTAACAACAACTTATAATAAGTTTGAGGAAGGGAGGTTCAAATTTTCTTTTCCAACTCAAGAGTTAGGATAACTTGTGAAAGAAATAGGCTACTCTAAATAAGAGCTAGGTAGAAGAACAAGTGTAAGAGGTAGGAATTCATGAGAATGTTTTATCTTGAAAAGAGTGAGCGAGGGTCTAATGTTAGAAAATCTTATTATTGTCTCAAAGTGTTAAGAACTGAGTTCTTTTCTAAAAGGCAACCTCACGACTTAATCCTACCTATAAAACACATACTTTTTTTTCCATGTTTTGCTGTTTTGTCTAGATTGCTTAAGGAAAAGCAACGAGATAGGTTTGGGTGTATGTGATAACGCTCATTTATGTTCATTATTTAGCCTTAAAAACTTAGTTTATTGTGAGGTAAGCAAGGTCTTAGTGGTTAAATTCTTATCATTTGAGGTCAAATTAGTCAAAAATCAACAGATCACAGTAGAAATATTAAAATATAGAATTTATGCTTAATTGATGTAAAAAGAGGGTATTTTAGTAAGAATATGTTAAAGTTTAATGGTTTTGTGCAGGAGTCCAAAATTGTGTACGGATGCACCCACATCTGGAAAGGGAAGAATTTAGCAGAGCAATGTTATAGGAGAAATGCGCCAACATCTAAAGGAAAAGAAAAAATCTCGTTGAATACGAGAGAAGAAAATGTGGAAAATGAGCCGATACGCACCCACAAACTGATAAGGAAATAGGCCCTAACTTAAGACGGAATGCTTCAAAGCAAGGTTGCACGAAGAAATGCACCGCATTTGCAACTGCAACTGGGCAATCCAACAGAATTCCGAGATTGGCGGGATTTGTAGAAAGTTTTCCGAAGATCAAATATTTTCAACCAAATCTCCAAGTATCGTGGGATTACACTCAGAGGGGACTGTTCACATTGATCTCGATAGCAAATCCTACCTTCTAAGGTTTATAAAAGGCCTACAAGACCAAGAGAGAAAGAAGCTTGGATTTAGTCTAGGATTTCTTTAAGTTTTTGTTTTTTTGTTCATTGTGTAGTCAATCCTAGTATCGACACGTTCTAGCCTCTATCAGCTCCTCCATTCGAAAGACGTAGAGGAGAAAGACTTGTCTCCCATTGAAAAAGGCAAGAGCAAGTTAGATAGAAAGGATAAAGAGCCTTAGTCATAGTTGTAATAGTCAAGAGTCTTTTGTATATTTCATTATAATTGTTGTTTACATTCTGTTTTTGTTATATTTCAGTTGTAAGTTCACCATGCGTACCTTTCAATTATTAATATATGAATTCAAGTTTCATCTATCTTTTGTCTACCTATAATTCTTTGTCTTCCATTTTATTTTCTATAATGAGCTAACCTTCTTCTCGGGGATTCAAGTATGTGGATAACTTGAGTAGAAGAAAGCCCCCAACTTTTGCAAAAGCAACCTTGCTCTTACTTAGCATCGTTTGTTTTTGCTGAAGTGTAAATTTCATTGTTAGCTTAAACTGATCACTTGAGTTAACATAGTTTGTGTTCAGCTGGTGGCGGAAAGGTTGGAGTTAAATGCGTGGGTTCGCAAAAGCAATACTGGAAAAGATCTTAGGAATAGACTTTTTCCGTGCCACGAAAATATGGGCACCTATAGGCAGCATTCTCCATTTGACTTACACTTTTTGAGCAAATTGCTAGTGTAAAGGTGGGCGCATATTCTCTTCTGGTTGATGCTTTACTTGAACTTCCTGTCTTATCTCATATATCTATTTGCATCATTTTACTTGTTTTCTACCAAACCAAAACACCATTAATATATAACTTTTATTGTTAATTTCCCTCGGTTGCAAATTTAGAGGAGATTCTTGTTTTGAAAATTGTAAAAGTGTATTGAACTGAATTTTCCCTTGGGATTCAATACTTGGAGTACTCTCCACTTATTACTTGGTAGTGTATACTTGCACTCAGATACCCATCACTGTCGTTCGGAGGCAGCGCACACATCAATAAGATCGAATTTCAAGTAAAGTTTCAACCATAACAAAATATACGCCCACCTTTGCTCCCACAAATTGCTCAGCAAGAGCAGGACAATTGGAGAATGCTATCTATAGGTGCCCACATTTATGTGATGCAGGCAAATTGCTACAGAATTGTACCCGCAACTTACTCTGTCCACTTAGCCGTGAGTTAAGTCCAACTTCTATTCAACTCCACTTTTGGTGCCTTTAGAAGACTAAACTAACTAGAGCACCTTTTTGTAGGTCTAATTAAATCTTAGATAAAAAATGCACACGACCTTAAAACCCCAGTGGTTCCAATCCTATTTATAGGATGCAAGAAACAAAGTCTTATTTCTAGGCTATTTCCCACTATTGCTTTTGTGAACCCAGAACGTAACTCAAACCTTTCGACAACCAGCTAAGCACAAACTATGTTAACTCAAGTGATCAATTTAAGCTAACAATGAAACTTAAACTTTAGCAAAAATAAACAATGCTAAGTAAGAGCAAGGTTTCTTTTGTTAGAGGTGGGACTTTCTGTTGGTGGTACGATTTTAATCCGCAAGCGCACGGGTCGTCACAAGTAATATAAAACGGAAAGTATTTCGAGTATCGAATCCTCAGGGAAATTGAATTAAATCCATTAAGTACCGAGAATCATCATGTTTTAATTTTATTTAGAAGATCAACTCGAATTATAGTGCGAAAATTTAAGGAATTAATGAAAATAAACATGTAATAATGAAATGAAAATATCCAACTAAGGGGGGGCGTGACCTAGGGTGTTATCTAGTTTTCTTGGATTTGTAGCTCAAATATGTGGATGCATGTAACTAATAATCAACAATCCCATAAATCTAGAAGTAATTACAAGCGGATTTCTTTTTCAAGCTCCTCCACATCTCATACTAACATAACTAATTTATGTGTCCATCTCCTTAGTTAATCATAGTATGGCATTAAGCAACTTCATAATCAATTTCTAACAATTCTCTTTCACTCTCGTGTTCCAAGCAATCGTTAGCCATGCAATTAGGATCTAATCTAATTTCTCTCTGTCGAGTATCAATTTAGACTATCATAACAATTAATCCGTGATCAAGAGATTAAAAGCATTAAGCAAGAATTGCATAGATGAAATATGGAGAATTTCATTACATAATCCAAGTAATTGCGCTACAATATCCAATTAACTAGAATAACGACCCTAGGTCTCAAGATCTACTCACAAATGGAAATAATTTTGCCAAAATGATCTTGATCCATAGGCCTAACTCAAATTACAACAAGGAATTATAAAGAAGTAAGGAAGAAATAACCGATAAGTCGATCCCAAGCTCCCGCTACGATCATCTCGAATCTTGAGCCTTAGAATCTCGCTTCAATCCCACTTTTTCTCCACAATTCTTCTCACTTTTTCTCTCTATTGAGCTAGGGGAGAGCTCCCCCAAATTTGGGATGATTTGAACCAAAGGGAAGGGGTATTTTTATAATGCAAGGGGCTGGAATTTTCTTGCTGAACAAGGCGACAGCGTCGAGACGCTACGTCACAGCGTCTCGACGCTGTGACGTCATGTTGTCTTGGGGCAGAAGTTGTTGCAGCGTCGCGACGCTATCGCGATTTTTGCACGCGCTAATCTGACCACCTAGCGTTGAGACGCTACGGTCCTAGCGTTGAGACGCTAGGCCTTCTAGAAGGCTGATTTGCAGATTTTTGCCTCCTTTCTTTAATCTTTTGGGCTTTTTGGGCTTCCTTCTTCAATTGTCTTCTTTTCTTGGACCTTAGGGCTTTGATCTTCAATGATTATTCTTCAATTTGCCCATAAAGTCTCCAAATTTACCCAAATTCTCTTAAAATCTAAGTTTTGTTGCCCGAACTCGGTTTTCTGTAAAATCAACATAAAATTATATTAAAGCTCACAATTTATGCATAAAACTAGCTAAAATTAATAGGAAAATGATGACATTTTTGCATGTCATCACTTTCTTCTACTCAAGGTACCCAAATACTTGAATGTCCGAGTAGAAGCTTAGCTCATGTTGGAAAATAAAATGCAAGGCAATAAAGTAATAGTACACGGGAGATAAATAAAAACTGAATTCATATTAATAGATAAAGAGTACAAGTGTTGAAGCTTACAACTAAAACTTAGAAACATAATGCAATGAACTGATACAATGACACATAAATGAAAAACGACTAGGTACAACTCTTTTTCCTCTCTATCTAACTTGCTCTTACCTTTTTTAGGTAGAGACAAATCTTTCCTCTCTACTTCTTTCAAATTTAGGGGCTAACAAAGGCTAGAAGGAGCCGAGACTCGGGTTGACTGCTACAAGATGAAAAAAAGAACAGAAAATCTATAAGAATCCTAAACTAAATTCGAGCTATCTTCTTTCTTGGTCTTGTGTCGCCTTTTATAGACCTTGGGAGGTAGGATTTTCTGTCGAGATCAGTGTGAGGAGCTTTCTCTAAGTGTAATCCCACGATCCAAGGAGATTTGGTTCGGAACATTTGATCTTCAAAGAATATTCTACAAATCTCGCCAATCTCAAAATTCTGTCGGAAATACCTTGTTGCGGCCGCAAATGCGGTGCATTTCGTATGCAACCTTTCTTTGATGCATTATACCATATGCTGTGTGTAGGGATAAAAGCCCTTGCGTAGCGGAAACCGATCATAAAACCACACTATAATTTTATCAAGATTAAAATACCAATACAGTTCGCAAACAAATTTTATAGCAACATAATCAAGATGAAACATGTTGGAAAACTGATATAAAACATGCTAAAACATAAGAAAACCCTAGATCTACACTAGATGCAAACCCTATAAGGCTAGGGATGAAGAATACTTACTACCGTAGAAGTTTTTGATCTAATCTCGCCTCTTCGCTTGAGTTTTGCAGGAAAAACAGAAACCTCCAAGGATCCTTCTTGCTGAATTTTGTGAACACTACCACAAGAACTTCACCGGTATTCTCACAGGGGAAAACTTGTTGATTGCTCGTGGGAGCAAGGTAAAATCTAGGGAATTTCTTGGGAGGTTTGATCTCTATATTGCTAGAGAGAAAATGCAAAGAATTCAGTATCTCAGAGAGAGTAACTTTGCGTGAGAGAGAGTAGTGATGGTTATCCAACTGATCAGATTAACCTACGGAAGATTAAACCCCAACCTCCCTAAAAAAACTCTCCAAAGGTGGGGACTAGGTTAGTGGGAAGAAATTAATATTAATAATAAATCAATTAATATTAATTATTAATAATATAATTAATTTAACAATTAAACTAATTATAATTAATGTAAATCATATTTAAATAATAGTTCCCACATAACCTAATTAATAGTATAATTAAATATCATATACTTAACTATATCTCTCTCATATAAACTATAGTATTAATGTACATCGAAATGTGCATCAAATATAACCTATAGTTTTAATATGAATCAAATTCATATTTTAATTTGATATTAGAACACCTTCGAACATACAATTCTCCCTTAGATTTTTACCTCAACGCCCCTAGTGAGCTACCGGTGGGACCTAATGGACCTACAGATCAGAAGCTCCAACGATATGAGATTAATTGGCTAAACTCATTTACCAAGTTAATCAATGTTCATTAACTGTGGTTCACTCCACTATAGTGCAGGGATAAAAGCCCTTGCGCAGCGAAAACTTACAGAAACCTTAACTCAGTTTTTAATTCGGATTAAAATACCAATACGTTTGGCAAACAAAAATACAGCAGTATAATTAAATAAAAACTACTGAATTTTAATTATAAAACATGCTAATATACAAGAAAAAACTCTAGATCCCAATCTAGAAGTGGATCCTAATGATCCTAGAATTCAAGAATGACTTACCCTTGAAGATTTCTTGAATTGCTTCGCCAAAAAACTTTGATAAACTTGAAAATACAGCAACAAAATCACCTACTCTTTGCTGGAAAAAGAGTCACGAACACTACCAAAAGAGTTTCACCGGTATTCTCTTTGGGATTAGTATTGGGCGGCTTGTGGGAACCAAGAATTCTAAGGCTTGGGAGAATTCTGCAGATAGTTCTGGAGAGTAAAATTGAGAGAACAACTCAACCTCTATCAATGAACGGTGAGGGAGTTATCCAACTAATGGAGTAACTCCCTCCTAAAAAAAACTCATCATCACGCAACACCCTAGGTTAGTGGGCTGACCTTATCTTATCAGTTATACTGATAAGTTATTAAATTATTAATTAATCAAATTAATAATTAATTTAATTTATATTCATATAAATCATATTTATACAAATACTACCACTTAACCCATAGTTTTAATAAAATCTAATTAAATCAAATTTAATTAAAGTTATTAAAACTAATTATCAATTAATATAATAACTAATTAATATATTAATTAATATTATAATTAAATATCTCATATTTAATTATAACTCTCTCCAAATAAACTATAGATTAATGTACATCTAATGTGCATTAATTATAACCTATAGTTTTAATATGAATCAAATTAATATTTAAGTTTAATATTAAAACACCTTCGAATATTCAATACTCCCTTAGAATTTTACCTCAACGCCCCTAGTGAGCTACCGGTGGGACCTAATGGACCTACAGATCAGAAGCTCCAACGATATGAGATTAGTTGGCTAAACTCATTAACCAAGTTAATCAATATTCGTTAACTGTGGTTCACTCCACTAAAGAACCACAACTGCACTCTTCTCACTGCAGATATATTTCTGTGTCCACGGATATCAACCGTCAGCAGCAAGTTAGCCCTTCACGTGTGTTCGTACCCCAGCTAGGTCAAATTACCGTTTTACCCCTAGGCTACCTCTTAGTCCTTAAGTACCAGTGTTCCTCTAATGAACAACCTGTTTGTGGTCCAACCAGCAAACAGAAATCCCTCTCGTGCCATAAAGAGGGTAGGGCCCATTGTTCAAGACCCGGAGACACCACTTAAGGGAACACACCTCTACTTACCCTAATATTGGGAAGGAGTGAATTCCATCTTGTAAGACTACGTTCCCAGCTCCCCATTCGGTCTTGTCCCCAAAATGGTAGGCTTATTGAGTCGGCGAACAGACCACTCTCACCCGTACAAATCAAAGGACAATCCCTCATGGACAGGAGTTCATAATCCACTCAGGATTAAGGCCAAGTTGCCTAGGTCATCCTAGTGAAATAGAAACCGAGCTAACTAACGGTGTTACAGTTAGTGGTTAACTATTTCGCGGTCCGGTCTTTGTGCAAACTCATTGCACAGGATACCCCCACTCGCATGTCAACCACATGAACGCGTTGGATCACTACGTTTGTATCAATATACAAAGCGGGCCGTATCCATAGTGTCACCAGGATAAGGTACCCAGCCTTATCCCTATACTACAGACCCTTTAGGCTAAAACTTGAACATTGATCCCCGTATGTCCCTACATACTAGTTTAAGCCACATTCTATTAGCCTTGGATGTTTAGTTTGTTGGATTAGGGTTAATAAGACAAGATATAATACAAACATTGAATAATACATCACTTTATTAATGTTCGGTCAAATATACATTTACTATCTACGAGTTTTAGGGCATAAAACCCAACAAACTCCGACTTGAACTAAAACTCAAGTTACAGGGAAAGTATATACAATATAATCCAAAGCTGGAAACGGTATATGTACGTTGTACATTACATAAAAGGTAAATATACAAAATACAATAAACTAGGGCATCCTTACACCCATTACACATCTCCCACTTGCCCTAGATTACGCTATATACGTGTCTCGCAGACCTAGACTTTCTAGATGACCCTCGAACACTTTAGCCGAGAGGGCCTTCGTAAATGGATCAGCAATGTTGTGCTCGGAAGCGATCTTGGTCACGACCACATCTCCTCTTTGCACAATTTCACGAATCAGATGATACTTCCTTTCTATGTGTTTACCTCTTTTGTGGCTGCGAGGTTCCTTTGAATTGGCTACAGCCCCACTGTTGTCACAGTATAACGTAATGGGTAAGCTCATATTTGGAACAACTTCCAAATCTGTCAAGAACTTCCTTAGCCAAACAGCTTCCTTAGCTGCTTCACAAGCAGCTACATACTCAGCCTCCATTGTGGAGTCTGCTATGCATCCTTGCTTTATACTCCTCCAAACTACAGCTCCCCCGTTAAGGGTGAAAACTGACCCTGACGTAGATTTCCTAGAATCCTTGTCAGTTTGGAAGTCAGAGTCGGTGTAACCCGTGAGAACTAACTCCTTAGCCCCAAACACCAACATGTAATCTCTCGTTCTCCTAAGATACTTGAGGATTCCTTTAACGGCGGTCCAGTGGTCTAACCCTGGATTCGACTGATATCTCCTGACAATCCCTACAGCATAACAAATGTCAGGCCTCGTGCATAGCATGGCATACATTAAGCTACCCATGACAGAGGCGTAGGGAATCCGTCTCATATCCTCAACCTCTTGAGGTGTCTTAGGAGATTGTTCCTTAGACAAGTGAACCCCATGCCTGAAAGGCAACAAGCCCTTCTTGGAGTTCTGCATCGAATATCGAGCCAACATCTTGTCGATATACATTGCCTGAGACAGAGCTAGCGATTTGTTCTTTCTATCCCGAATAATCTGGATGCCAAGAACATACTGGGCCTCACCCAAATCTTTCATTTGGAATTGAGCTGCTAGCCATTCTTTTACGTCAGACAGATACCCTACATCATTCCCAATGAGTAGGATGTCGTCTACATAAAGTACGAGGAAAGCTACTTTATTCTTGTTGATCTTCTTGTATACACAAGGCTCATCAACATTCTGGTCAAAGCCAAAAGATTTGATCGCAGTACCAAATCTAATATTCCAAGATCGAGAAGCCTGTTTCAACCCATAAATGGATCGATTCAGTTTGCAAACCTTTTGCTCATGACCTTGGGATATGAACCCTTCGGGTTGAGACATAAAAATACTCTCGTCAAGATTGCCATTCAGAAAAGCTGTCTTGACATCCATTTGCCAAATTTCATAATCATAAAATGTGGCAATGGATAAGAGGATTCTTATGGACTTTAGCATAGCAACTGGAGAAAAAGTTTCTTCATAGTCCACTCCTTCTCGTTGGGTATAACCCTTTGCTACAAGTCTTGCTTTGAAAGTCTGTACTTTCCCAGCAGCATCTCTTTTTCTCTTATAGATCCATTTACACCCAATGGGTTTGACCCCTTCAGGTAGATCTACAAGTTCCCAAACTTGATTGAAGTACATAGACTCCATCTCAAGGTCCATGGCTTTGGCCCACTCGTCCTTATCTACATCATTCATTGCCTGACGATAAGACAATGGATCATCTATGCCGTCATCAGGTATGACTACTTGTGTTTCTGTTAAACCCAAGTAGCGGTTAGGTTGTATCACAACCCTCCCACTGCGTCGAAGCTCTCCCACTACGTGAGAAGGACTAGACTGATGAGAAGAACTGCATTCTCCAACAACTTTTGTTGAAGGACCAGGTTCATCAACAACCCTTGTTGATCCTTCTGTAGCTTCTCCTAATACTAACTTACTTCGTGGTCGATGATCTCGAATGTGGTCTTCCTCCAAGAAAGTTGCATTTGTCGATACAAATACTTTATTATCTTGAGGGTCGTAGAAAAGACCACCTCTCGTTTCTTTCGGGTAACCAACAAATTGGCATATCCTCGTACGTGGTTCCAATTTCTTAGGATTTGTCACTAACACATGTGCAGGACAACCCCAGATACGGAAGTAACACAAACTAGGTTTACGCCCCTTCCATAGCTCAAAAGGAGTTTCAGAAACAGTTTTTGAGGGAACGTTGTTAAGAATATGTACTGCAGTCGCTACTGCATACCCCCAAAACGAGCTAGGCAACTGAGCATAGCTCATTATAGATCGAACCATGTCTAACAACGTTCTGTTTCTCCTTTCTGATACACCATTCTGCTGAGGTGTACCAGGTGCTGAGAGTTGTGATTGGATTCCATGTTCTATCATATAGTCCTGGAATCGCTGATCTAAATACTCTCCACCTCGATCTGATCGAAGTGTTTTAATCGTTTTACCTAACAGGTTTTCTACCTCAGCCTTAAACTCTTTGAACCTTTCAAGAGCTTCAGACTTATGACCCATCAGGTACAAGTAACCATATCGAGAATAATCATCTATGAAAGAGGTGAAATATTCATAACCACCTCGAGCCTTTACATTCATTGGACCACAAAGATCCGAATGTATTAGTTCAAGTGGCTCTTTGGCCCTATAACCTTTTCTTGTAAAAGGCCTCTTGGTCATTTTACCCTCGAGACACGATTCACAGGGTGGTAAAGATGTATCTTCTATGTCACTTAGAAGTCCATTTTTAACCAAACGATCGATCCGATTGATGTTAATATGACCAAGACGAAGATGCCAAAGATACGTGTTGTTACTTAAAGGAGAAACTTTTTGCCTTTTGTTTTGCGTTTCGGCCGTTTTAAACATTTCATGACTTAAAATAGCCTTAGCATCATTTGGTCTTAACACAAATAAATTATTCTCACGCTTAGCTGAACAAATGTAAACTCCATTCTTTGAAATTAAAGCTTCATTAAGCAAGAAGGAAACTGAATAACATTGTTCTAACAAAGCTGAAACAGAAATAAGGTTCCTTTTAATTCTAGGAACCAAGTACAAGTTCTCTAAAATTAAAAACCTATTTCTAAAGAATAATTTTGCAGCTCCCACTGCACGAGCTGAAACGACATCTCCTGTTCCGACCTTGAGCGTCATTTCACCCTCTGCCAGCTGCTGGAAATTATTTTCCTGAAAAGAAGAACAAACATGATTAGTGGCTCCCGAATCCAGTATCCAGGCAAACTCATCATGTTCAACGAGACAAGTCTCTAACACAAGTAAATCGAATTTACCTTCTTTTTCTCTTCTCTTCTCAGCAAGGTAGCGGGGACAGTTGCGCTTCTAGTGACCATCTGCATTACAGTGGAAGCATCTGCCTTTGTCGGCCACGACCTTGGCCTTCCCCTTTCCTTGCACAGCCTGTGCAGGAGCCTTCCCCTTGTCTCCCTTCCTCTTTTGGATCTGCTTCGATGAAGAAGCCTGGGGTACAGATTTAGTCCCTGAGGATGAACCCTTCAGGAACTTCTTCTTGGAATGGGCCACGTTGGCCTCTCCTTTAACCACATTCTTGCCCTTGCTCTTTTGCAAGGACTCATAAATCTGTAACTCCGAGAGGAGGGTAGTCAGGTTGAACTGAATCTTATTCATGCTCGCGTTCGTCCTGAATGACAGATAGCTCGCCGGGAGCGAGTGAAGGATGAACGCAACCTGACTGCGCTCGCAGACAACCCCGCCATTTGCCTCAGCTATATTGAATTGGTTAATCATGTCCAGGACGTGTTCCCGAACAGATTGACCTTCCGGCATCTTGGCATTGAAGACGTTCTTCAAGGCGTCGTGGTGGAGCTGGTAGGACGGAAGTCCAGACATCTCCTGCAGGGAATTCATAATCTCCCTTGCAGTTTCCACGTTTTCGTAACGCTTGGCCAATACTTCAGACAAGCTGACCAAAATATAGACTTTGACCTTTTCATTGGCCTTGGTCCAGCGTTCGTAGGCGTCCTTGACTGCCTGAGTGGCAGTGCGAGGGGGAACGGGAGGACATTCCTCCGTTAAGACGAACCTTAAGTCCTCAACCACGAGTATTGTATTGAGGTTAGATTTCCATTGTGGAAAATTTTCGCCGGTAAGTTGTTCATTTTTAAGCAGGGAAATTATAGAGGAAGACATTGCTGAAAAACAAACAAGTGACCGTATTAGTTATCTCTGCCTTAACCCATCACACAAGCAATACAAACAATTGCATACATCCAATCAATTTTGCAAACAAACAATCAAAGAACCCTAATAAAACTATGATTGTGTTTCGCAACGATGCTTTAGAGGTTTAGAAGAACAGCCACCGAAGGGTGATCAGTTGTTCCTCCTCTAAAATGAGACTCTTCTCAGTCAATTTCTAATACCAGAATAACTCATATTCCATTAGATATTAACCACCGTTGTTCGGTCAAGGATTTGTTAACAAATTAACTCCTCCCCGTAAGTGTAACCCTCCCACTTTCAGATCTCAGAGGCACGCACCAACAGGCTACCGTTAGGAAAGACAACTGTTGGTAATTAGCCTAAGCGACCCTATCCTATTCAGGAGTTCACGGTGTTCCGAATCCTATGATCAGGCCCTCCGAAGGGGTGGTTGCTCCAGGGCAACACGCAGGCGGATCATAGGAATCTCACGTTGTGACCTAGGGGTGGAGACCGAAGGATACGTTGACACGCGTCCCGCTCCCACTTACTATAGTCACTTTCCCCATTCACCTTGGTATTGACCCATGCAAACACTCTCCGAAGGGAGGCCGCTCTACGACGACACGAAGCCGAGCATGGATCTCACGGTGTGAACGTCACGAGGACGTAGGAGCAAAACTCAATTTAAATTAAGTTTTGTGATTTTCCTCCCACTAAAGTAACCTATTATAAATTTTAGGGTTTGATTAAACCTAGATAAATCCGGCTAAGTCATTTATCTAAGTCTAGTCCTATTATAACTATTATAACAAGACCTAATGTCTAGGTGTATTAAACCAATTTAATTAACCTAGCGACATTATTCTAACATTAACCTGAGATTAATTCAACTCCGGTGTTCCAGATCAGTTCCCAGGTAGGAGGTGTTCCGTTTACCGTCAACTTAAATACCTCCAATCCTTAGACAGAACTTCACTGGTAGAGTTCCCTTATAATCTCAGGAATGTTCGTCCTACTTAGTTCATTAAAACTATTTTAAAACTAAGTAAGATATTCTAATCCTATTAGAAAGTGATCTTAGGTCTAATTAATTTTAACCCATTAAAATTAATTCAATTTTAACCTAAGATCCTATGTGAACATGCATATCTTGATTATAGATTGACAGTTTCTAATCATAAAATTTTAAACTATTTCAAAATTTTAATGATTAGCCCTATAATCATGCATACTATAGTTTTAAAACAATTAACAATCATATTCAAGTTAATGAAATTCAAACTATAGTACTTTGCATTGCATGATAATTAATATAACCCTTATATTAACCTATGGATGTATCATGCTCAATGCAATTTGATTTCCATTTAAATAATAAACAATTTTATTATAGCCAAAAAATGGAAAATCAACTTAGCATGCTGCAAACAAATTATTTTTAATATAACTCTTACATTAAAACTATTTAATTTCATGCATCATACTTTTCCATTTTCATGAATTTAATATAACTCAACTATATATTAATAACTCATGAAAATCAAACCATGCATTTCAATCATATATTATAATCTAATTATAACATACATAAATGCATGAGCATGCTTTATAACCTAAGGTGGGATTTCTAATTTTATATGACATCCATAAAGCATATAAAATAGCATATGAACCGATTAATTGGCCTCTAGGACAAAATTAAAGCTAAATTACAATAATAAAGCAAAATTCTATCCTATTACAGCCTTCTGCAGCCCCAAACCGGACCAAAACCGCTCCAAAACGTGCCAAAACCGCCCAAAACAAGTCAAAACCACCAAAAATTGGTCAAAACCGCTTGAACCAGCTGGAAAACCACCGAACCAGGTCAAAAACCATTAAAAAACCGCCCATAATTGACCGAACCGCGCCCCAGTCAGCAACCCAGGCGAGCCGGTCAACGAACCAAGAAGGAAAGTCAACGAACCGGCAGCAGACCTACTGAACCGCGCCTCTTCACGAACTGGACCGCCGAACCGCGCTTATCCGAAGAACCGGTGTGACGCGAACTGGACCGTCCCTTCGAACCGCGTACGCTGACGTCATCAGCGAAGGCAATGACGTCAACCCTACCCTGTAGTGCGCGCTTTTCCGTCCGATTTTCTTTTTTTTTTTTTTTTTTTTTTTTTCGATTTTATGGAATTCCAGCACTATTCCAGCCGCAATTGTTCGTCGTTTTCCGCCGTTTTTGGCCAAATTTGGTCCCGATCTTCATCGTTCTTCAGCCTAAACTAGACTTGGACTTACAGAGACTCGATTTACAATTTAATTGCCCAAAAACGCAGGGGCCTTTACATTTGATCGCATAAAAAAAATTGTAAATCTAAGGCCAATTAATCTCCAGTTCATAGCAAATTAACATTCATAATGCAATTAAATCTCACCTAAAACCAACGCAAATTTTAATTCACAAATTAAAATACAGAGAAGGCTCTGATACCAATTGCAGGGATAAAAGCCCTTGCGCAGCGAAAACTTACAGAAACCTTAACTCAGTTTTTAATTCGGATTAAAATACCAATACGTTTGGCAAACAAAAATAAAGCAGTATAATTAAATAAAAACTACTGAATTTTAATTATAAAACATGCTAATATACAAGAAAAAACTCTAGATCCCAATCTAGAAGTGGATCCTAATGATCCTAGAATTCAATAATGACTTACCCTTGAAGATTTCTTGAATTGCTTCGCCAAAAAACTTTGATAAACTTGAAAATACAGCAACAAAATCACCTACTCTTTGCTGGAAAAAGAGTCACGAACACTACCAAAAGAGTTTCACCGGTATTCTCTTTGGGATTAGTATTGGGCGGCTTGTGGGAACCAAGAATTCTAAGGCTTGGGAGAATTCTGCAGATAGTTCTGGAGAGTAAAATTGAGAGAGCAAGCGTGATGCCCTTTTTTTTTTCACAGAGAACAACTCAACCTCTATCAATGAACGGTGAGGGAGTTATCCAACTAATGGAGTAACTCCCTCCTAAAAAAAACTCATCATCACGCAACACCCTAGGTTAGTGGGCTGACCTTATCTTATCAGTTATACTGATAAGTTATTAAATCATTAATTAATCAAATTAATAATTAATTTAATTTATATTCATATAAATCATATTTATACAAATACTACCACTTAACCCATAGTTTTAATAAAATCTAATTAAATCAAATTTAATTAAAGTTATTAAAACTAATTATCAATTAATATAATAACTAATTAATATATTAATTAATATTATAATTAAATATCTCATATTTAATTATAACTCTCTCCAAATAAACTATAGATTAATGTACATCTAATGTGCATTAATTTAACCTATAGTTTTAATATGAATCAAATTCATATTTAAGTTTAATATTCAAGCACCTTCAAATATTCAATACTCCCTTAGAATTTTACCTCAACGCCCCTAGTGAGCTACCGGTGGGACCTAATGGACCTACAGATCAGAAGCTCCAACGATATGAGATTAGTTGGTTAAACTCATTAACCAAGTTAATCAATATTCGTTAACTGTGGTTCACTCCACCAAAGAACCACAACTGCACTCTTCTCACTGCAGATATATTTCTGTGTCCACGGATATCAACCGTCAGCAGCAAGTTAGCCCTTCACGTGTGTTCGTACCCCAGCTAGGTCAAATTACCGTTTTACCCCTGGGCTACCTCTTAGTCCTTAAGTACCAATGTTCCTCTAATGAACAACCTGTTTGTGGTCCAACCAGCAAACAGAAATCCCTCTCGTGCCATAAAGAGGGTAGGGCCCATTGTTCAAGACCCAGAGACACAACTTAAGGGAACACACCTCTACTTACCCTAATATTGGGAAGGAGTGAATTCCATCTTGTAAGACTACGTTCCCAGCTCCCCATTCGGTCTTGTCCCCAAAATGGTAGGCTTATTGAGTCGGCGAACAGGCCACTCTCACCCGTACAAATCAAAGGACAATCCCTCATGGACAGGAGTTCATAATCCACTCAGGATTAAGGCCAAGTTGCCTAGGTCATCCTAGTGAAATAAAAACCGAGCTAACTAACGGTGTTACAGTTAGTGGTTAACTATTTCGCGGTCCGGTCTTTGTGCAAACTCATTGCACAGGATACCCCCACTCGCATGTCAACCACATGAACGCGTTGGATCACTACGTTTGTATCAATATACAAAGCGGGCCGTATCCATAGTGTCACCAGGATAAGGTACCCAGCCTTATCCCTATACTACAGACCCTTTAGGCTAAAACTTGAACATTGATCCCCGTATGTCCCTACATACTAGTTCAAGCCACATTCTATTAGCCTTGGATGTTTAGTTTATTGGATTAGGGTTAATAAGACAAGATATAATACAAACATTGAATAATACATCACTTTATTAATGTTCGGTCAAATATACATTTACTATCTACGAGTTTTAGGGCATAAAACCGAACATATAGAACAACAGTTGCACTCTTCTCACTGCAGATATATTTCTGTGTCCACGGATATCGACCATCAACAGCAAGTCAGCCCTTCACGTGTGTTCGTACCCCAGCTAGGTCAAATTACCGTTTTACCCCTAGGCTACCTCTTTATCCTTAAGTACCAGTGCTCCTCTAATGAACAACCTGTTTGAGGTCCAACCAACAAACGGAAGTCCCTCTCGTGTCATAGAGAGGGTAGGGCCCATTGTTCAAGACCCGGAGACACCACTTAAGGGAACACTGTTGGGTTTTATGCCCTAAAACCCGTCGATAGTAAATGTACATTTGACCGAACATTAATAAAAGTGATGTATTATTCAATGTTTGTATTATATCTTGTCTTATTAACCCTAACCCAACAAACTAAACATCCAAGGCTAATAGAATGAGGCTTGAACTAGTATGTAGGGACATACGGGGATCAATGTTCAAGTTTTAGCCTAAAGGGTCTGTAGTATAGGGATAAAGCTAGATACCTTGTCCTGGTGACACTATGGATACGACCCGCTTTGTATATTGATATAAACGTATTGATCCAACGCGTTCATGTAGTTGACATGTGAGTGGGGGTATCCCGTGCAATGAGTTTGCACAAAGACCAGACCGCGAAATAGTTAACCACTAACTGTAACACCGTTAGTTAGCTCGGTTTCTATTTCACTAGGATGACCTAGGCAACTTGGCGTTAATCCTAAGTGGATTATGGACTCCTGTGCATGAGGGATTGTCTTTTTATTTGTATGAGTGAGAGTGGCTTGTTCGCCGACTCAATCAGCCTACCATTTTGGGGACAAGACCGAGTGGGGAGCTGGGAACGTAATCTTACAAGATGGAATTCACTCCTTCCCGATATTAGGGTAAGTAGAGGTGTGTTCCCTTAAGTGGTGTCTCCGGGTCTCGAACAATGGGCCCTACCCTCTTTATGGCACTAGAGGGACTTCTGTTTGTTGGTTGGACCTCAAACAGGTTGTTCATTAGAGGAGCACTGGTACTTAAGGACCAAGAGGTAGCCCAGGGGTAAAACGATAATTTTACCTAGCTGGGGTACGAACACACGTGAAGGGCTAACTTTCTGTTGACGGTCGATATCCGTGGACACAGAAATATATCTGCAGTGAGAAGAGTGCAACTGTGGTTCTTTAGTGGAGTGAACGACAGTTAACGAATATTGATTAACTTGGTTAATGAGTTTAGCCAATTAATCTCATATCGTTGGAGCTTCTGATTTGTAGGTCCATTAGGTCCCACCGGTAGCTCACTAAGGGCGTTGAGGTAAATTTCTATGGGATAATTAAATATTCGAATGAGTTCGAATATTACACCATAATATGAATTTGATTCATATTAAAACTATAGGTTATAATTAATGTGCATTAGATGTATATTAATACCATAGTTTATTTGAGAGAGAAATATAATTAAATATGTGATATTTAATTATAAAGAATTAATTGATTATTGTTTTAATTTAGTCTAATTAAATTTGATTTAATTAAACTGCATTAAAACTATAGGTTATGTGGTTCATTTTATGTAAAATTGTTTTATATAAAGTGGTTAAATTAAATGTTAATTTTAATTCAATTAAATTAATTAATAATTCAATTATTAATTTAATTTAATTGGTTATCAGTTATCAAAACTGATGGAGTCTTACCCACTAACCTATAATGTTGCATGGTTGAGAGAGTTTTTAGGGTACTTTGAGTGAGTCGTTATACTGCTAAGGCTGGGATTACTGAATCTCTCTCTGTCTCACTTTCATTCACGCAAAAGGCCTCCTCTCGGTTAGAGCATTCTTGTGCAAATTCCCTCTAGAGTACAGAGTGAAAAAAATCCCTATTAAAGTTTCCTTGTTCCCACAAGCAACAACACAAAACTCCTTGTGAGAATACTGGTGAAGATTGGTGGTGGTGTCCTCCAAAATCAGCAAAATCAAGGCTGGTAAGTTGCTGTTTTTCTGCGAATTCGCGACGGAAAAGGCGGTTTTTATCAAGAACTCTTCAAGGGTAAGGATTCTTGAACCCTAGGATCATTAGGATCCAATTATAGATGAGATCTAATTAATTTTATTCCTATTCAGCATGCTTTATAGGTGTTTTTCCAGCATGTTTAAACTTGTTTAAATTGCTTCAATTTTCCCAACGTACTGGTATTTTGTTTTTAAATTAAAACAGAGTTAATGGTTCTGTACGTTTCCGCTGCGCGAGGGTTTTTATCCCTGCAAACACACCTCTACTTACCCTATAGACGGGAAGTAGTGAATTCCATCTTGTGAGACTATGTTTCCAGCTCCCCACTCGGTCTTGTCCCCAAAATGATAGGCTTATTGAGTCGACGTACAGGTCACTCTCACCCGTACAAATCAACGGACAATAGCTCTCTCTCTCTCTCCCACGCATCAGTGAGAAGAAAATAGCTTTCTCTCTCTCCAAAACTCTCTCATCCCAAAAGAAAAACACAACAAGGTTGGTGTGATTTTCACATTCCCAATTCAAGAATGAGTTCCCACAAACTCAAACCTCAAGAACTCAGAGTATAGTAGGTGCTCGTTGATGGTTGTGTTCGTTGGGGAGATCGTTGACGAACTGTTCGTTGAGGAGCATTGTGCAGTGAAGAATTTCGTTCTTCAACAAGTCTCTAAATCTCTAAATTGTTTAGAATTACATGCTTAATCTGTTAGATTATAGAATTGTTCGGTAATTTTAAGGCCAATGTATCGGTGTTTTCGTTTTAACCCAATTAACAACGAGTCGATCTGATGTACGTTTCCGCTGCGAGGATTTTCATTCCTTCAGGATTGTCCTTTGATTTGTACGGGTGAGAGTGACCTTTACGCCAACTCAATAAGCCTACCATTTTGGGGACAAGACTGAGTGGGGAGCTGGAAACACAGTCACACAAGATGGAATTCACTCATTCTCGACTCTAGGGTAAGTAGAGGTGTGTTTCCTTAAGTGGTGTCTCTGGGTCTTGAACAATGGGCTCTACCCTCTCTATGGCACTAGAGGACTTCTGTTTTTTGGTTGGACCTCAAACAAGTTGTTCATTAGAGGAGCACTGCTACTTAAGGATAAAGAGGTAGCCTAGGGGTACAATGGTAATTTGACCTAGCTGGGGTACGAACACACGTGAAGGGCTGACTTGTTGTTAATGGTCAATATCCGTGGACACAGAAATATATCTGCAGTGAGAAGAGTGTAGCTGTGGTTCTATAGTGGAGTGAACCACAGTTAACAAATATTGATTAATTTGGTTAATGAGTTTAGCCAATTAATCTCATATTGTTGGAGCTTCTGATCTGTAGGTCCATTAGGTCCCACCGGTAGGTCACTAAGGGCGTTGGGGTAAATTTCTAAGGGAGAATTGAATATTCGAAGGGGTTCGAATGTTAAGTTAAAATATGAATTTGATTCATATTAAAAACTATAGGTTATAATTAATGCACATATGATGTATATTAATTCTATAGTTTATTTGAGTGAAATATAACTAAATATATGTTTTCCCGAAGAGTTAACAAAGATAGATGAATGTTTCTTAGTAATATGTTAGGAGATAATAATGTAGAGGACTTTGGTAAATACCTTGGAGTTCCATCTGTCTTGACTATAAGCAAAATAAAAGACTTTAGCTTCATTATAGTTAAGGTCTGGAAATAGATTCAAGGATGGAAATGAACCCTTTTCTCTATAGCGGGTAAATAAATTCTTATTAAAAGTATTGACGAAGCTATTCCAATTGGGTTTTATGCCCTAAAACTCGTAGATAGTAAATGTAACAATTAACCGAACATAAATAAAGTATCGTTTGATGTTTTTTTTCAATAAAGAGTTATTGTCTATATTATGTACATTTTGTCTAAATAACCCTAATCCAATAAACTAAACATCCTAGGATGTGGGATGAGTCTTGAACTGTATGTGGAGACATACGGGGATCACTATTCAAGAAACAACCTGAAGGGTTTATAGTATAGGGATAAGGTTGGGTACCTTATCCTGGCGACACTATGGATACGACCAACTTTGTATTTGATACAAACGCAATGATCCAATGCGTTCGTGTAGGGGGCATGCGAGTGGGGGTATCCTATGCAATGAGTTTGCATAAGACCGGATCGCGAAATAGTAACCACTAGCTATTACACCGTTAACTAGTTAAGTTTTTATTTCAGTAGGATGACCTAGGCAACTTAGTATGAATCTTGAGTGGATTATGGACTCTTGTTCACAAGGATTGTCCTTCGATTTGTATGAGTGGGGTGGTTAGTACACCCACTCAATAAGCCTACCATTTTGGGGACAAGACCGAGTGGGGAGCTGGGAACATAATCACACAAGATGGAATTCACTCCTTCCCGACTTCTGAGGAAGTATATGATTGTTCCCTTAAGTAGTGTCTCCGGGTCTTGAACAAAGGGCCCTACCCTCTCACTGGTTCGAGAGGGGTTTCTGTTTGATGGTTGGACCACAAATAGGTTGTTCATTAGAGGAGCACTGGTACTTAAGGAGGTAGAGGTAACTCAGGGGTAAAACGATAATTTGACCCAGGTGGAGTTACGAACACTCGTGAAGAACTAACTTGCTGTTATTAGTCTATATCCGTGGATACAAAATTATGTCTGCAGTGAGAAGAGTGCAACTGTGGGTCTTTAGTGGAGTGAGCCCACAGTTAACGAAAATTGATTAATTGGTTAATGAGTTTATCTGATTAAATCTCACATCGTTGAGGCTTCTGATCTGCAGGTCCATTAGGTCCCACTGGTGGCTCGTAAATAGACTTGAGGCAATTAAGTATAAATTGTAAATTGAAAGTGTTCAATTTATTTAGGGGAATCATATAATGTATATTGATACATTATAATATAAAGTTTATTCAACTTTATAATATAATTTTGAATTAATTTCAAAATTAATTCTTGAGAGAAAATATTTGAAAGAGTTCAAATAATTAATATGAATTAGATTCATATTAATATAAATAATTTAATAAAAACTCTAAGATTAAATATATGATATTTAATTTGGTAATTAATTAATTATGGAATTAATTAATTATTTACTAAAAATAGATATAAATAAGATAATAGATTTGATCTTATTCATGACCTTTTCGAAGAATGAATGGGATGCTTTCACCCCTGGGGTACGGTGAAAGACATCCCATTCATTCTCCTACTTTAAGAGAATTCTCCTGAAGGTTCCCACCAGTCTCTTGCCTCTAGTAGTCTCAGAGTCATACTGGTGTAACCATAGTGGTAGTGTTCGCAATAGTTCGTGATTATTTCACAAGCAGTTGGTGAATTTAATTTGAGTCGTTAACGAGAGTAAGTAACTTGTTACTATATAAATTAGATTTAGAACTAATATTTTTGTATGTTTAGCCTTAATATAAATCTAGAATAGTTCTAAGTTTATTGCAATTGTATTGGTTTTTAGATTAAACAAAATTAACTACGAATCGATCCTAATTACGCTTCCGTTTTACGGAATTACGGAATTTCAATCCTTCAATTCCATCCTACATTATGAGTGTCTTTAGACTTCCTAAAAGATTTTGTGATGAAATAACTAGGAGCTGTGCTAGATTTTTGTGGGGCTCTTGTATGTGATAAAAGAATAATGCATTGGTTTAAATGGGAGAAAATGTGTTTGCCTAAGAGTTTAGGGGGCCTTAATTTTAGGGACAGAAAGTTTTAACCAAGCCTTATTAGCAAAACAGGTCTGGAGAATTTTATCCAACAAAGATTCACTAGTTTCTATGTTTCTAAAGAACACATATATTTCCAAAAGAGTGATATTCTTAATGTGGACTTAGGGAGAAATCCATCTTATTTGTGGAAAAGCCTAGATTGGGGAAGTAACTTGTTGAAAAAAGTAATTAGAATAGGGAATGGAAAATCAATAGCTATGTTTAAAGATCTCAGGATCCCAAAAGAGTCCTCCTTCAAACCCATTTGTAAAAAAATGAGACTACATACATAAATCTGCATCTGAATTTATAGATACTTCAGGAAATTGGAATGTGGAAAAACTATCTAAAGGAGTGTTAGAGGAAGATAGTGAAATTATTAGGAGAATACCTATCAATGTCAATCTAGAAGATATAATTATATGGCACTATGACTGCACTAGAAAATATACTATGAAGACGGGTTATAAACTGTTTATGAAAGCAAAAATAGATGAGGCAACCTCTAGTACAAATATTATGGCTACAATTTGGGATAAGCTATGGAAATTAAGGATTTCTTCCAAAATAAAGTTCTTTTGTTGGAAAACTATAAATGAAATTATACCAACAAAAATGAATCTTAAAAATAGAGGAATTGAAATATCTACAATCTGCCCTATCTATGATTATCAATTTGAAACAACTAACCATTCATTTTTTTGTTGCCCTCGTTCGAGAGAGATTTGGAGATCAACAGTAAATTAGGTTTAATTGGAGGAAAATTTCAATAATAGCTCGCGGACAGATGGTGACGTGCGGTCGTGCTACTAATGCACAACAGGCTGCTTAAGTCCAAGTATACACTATCAAGTAATAAAGTGGAATGTATTTCGGATATCGTACCTAAGGGAGATTTTAGGTACGATGGTGACTAGCTAAGTTAACACACAGTCCTATAAAATATGAACTTCCTCAAAATTTTTGGCCACTATTGGTAAACAAGAAAGTAGTTGATTGGAGTGTTGGTTGTAAGGCAAAAACAAAGAGACAAAGAAATAAAGACATATAAAAATCAATGAGATAAGTAGGGAAATTCAAATAGTTTCAACCTTGAGCATTAGATCACCTTCTCCTATGCGTCCGCAATTTACTCAGGCATTGCAGACAACTGAGACACACTATCTATGTTGCCCACATAGACATGGTGAAGATAGCATATCCCAGTTGCACCTACAATTCCTTAACAACCAGATTGTGAGTTAAGTCCAACTCCTATTCAGCTCCGCTGCAGGTGCCTTTAGAAGACTGAGCCAACTAGACATCTATTTCTAGGGCTAGCTGAAACTTAGATAAATAAAACTCACGACTCTTAAAACCCAAGTCGTTCCAGTCCTATTTCTAGGATGCAAGAAATCAAAGTCCTATTTCTAGGATATTTTCCACTATTGTTTTGTGAATCCAAGCCTTTAACTCCAACCTTTCGGCCATCAGTTAAATGCAAACTATGCTAACCTAAGTGATCAGTTTAAGCTAACATTTAAACCTTAAGCTCAAAAAAAAAAAAAAAAAAATCGCAATGCTAGAAGGAGCAAAGTTGCTTTTGCATAGGCGAGACTTTCTTCTATTCAATGAATCCACATACTTGAACCCCTAAATAGAAGCTTGGCTCATGATTGAAATTAAATTGCAAAACATACAGAAAAGAAAATTCGACATGACAAAAAGATAACTGAAATTAATATTAAAGAATGAGTTGAGTAGAAAAGATTAACTTAAAACTGAAAGTAAATGAAAAACAAATACAAAATGTCGGAAATTAAAGAGTACAAAACAGAAAATAAAGACAAGACTCTACTAAGGATCTCTCTATCTCTATCTGAAAGTGTTAATATCTAAATTACGGAAGCAATTTTGAATCTTAGGTACATAATAAGCTCAATTTGATCATTCATTGCATGATGTTCGTGAGAAGAAGAACGGAGACAGTTTAGCAACCTCTTTTAAATGAAGAAATTGGTTTGATTCTTTTGTTGTTTTTTTACACCAATCAATCACGAACCACCACTGGATCTTCCTTGCTATCCTCAAGCCTTTGGAACAGATTGTGGGATCCTCAAGTGATAGAATTTGAAGAGAAAAGCTTGAAGAACAAGCTTATGGAGGTGGGTTTGGTGAGTATCAAATTTTGCAGCAATTCACTATGTTTCAAGCTCTAATCTTTCAGCCTTATTCTTCCCTTTTATAGAGGGATCAAAGGAGAAGAAAAGACCCAGAATTTGACACCAATTCAGCCATGAACAAAGTGGAAAATGTTGTGGCTTTCATGAGGGGAGCGTATGGGTTTACTCACCATGCACTCCACCTCCAAACAAACAAGTTTTTTTTTTTGTTTTTATTAATTCAATAATTATCTTGAATTAATTAGATCATTATTTAATTTTCAATAATCTGAAAAATGAAAAATCAATTTTCAATTTTTCTATTTTAAATGAATTCAAAATTAATTTAAAATAATTATAAATTAAATAATTAATAATTAATTTAATATCTAATATTAAATTAATATTTTGTCATCAATCCTGAACATTTTTAAAATTTTATTTTCCAATCATGAATCCATATTCATGTTCTCGATATTTAAATCATATTTAAATATTAAATATCACACAAACCCGGTTTTCACAAAACCCGACGTGTCGTTGGTGCGTCGTCAGCTGAATGGATGGATGCGAGATAAGATGATAAATAATAATAAAGATAAATTCAGCTAACCCTAGTGCAAGTATACACTGTCGCACGTAGTAATAAAAAACCTTAGAAGTATTCCAAGAGTATCGATCCCACGAGGACTAAATTGGAAACTCAAATTTGAAGAAGAAACTGCTCAACTCGATAACTTAAAAATAGGTAACATAAGAAATAAGATTGATGATTGGTTTTTAGAAAAGTAGATAAAACAAGCAAATAAGTAAAGAATAACAATAATAAACAAACGAGGTATTCAACATGGATTCATCCCAAAGGAAATAACCTTAATCATGAATTATTTAACTTAAGCCTATTCAATCCATTGGGTCAGATTTAACTTCTATTTGACCTTGCTCCCAAGAATCGTTAGAAGGCTAAGCAAGTACCGTTATGCACATTTCTGTGACTCGACTCCGACATAGATAATTCACAAATGCAACCTATAATCCTATAGTCGACATAGAGTGCCTTAGGCAGCTTGCGCTATACTGCCGAACAATCTCTTTCAAGCTTTTTCTCCTGTATCACCTTTATCAGAACCGATATCGTTTGTCCCTTTCGAGATCAAACTCACATAGCATGCAAATTCTAAGTGATCAAGTTAAACTCAGCAAGATCAGAATGATATTCAATAAAGAATGACATGCATTGAACAACACTTAAGTAAATAAAACACTTTCAAGCTATTGAACCATAAGAGAATTCACCATATTGAACCCTTCAACGGAATATAGCTACTCATGGTGAGATAAAGCGCAAATGAATATATTTTCATTGAAAATAAGAAGTAAAGAATACAGATAAATGAAATATTTCAAAAGCTGGAAATAATGGAAGTAGCCAAATACTATGGGTTTTCTATTTATCCAATCCTTCTAGAGTTCGCTTAGACACTCCACTCTCTCGCTTTTACAAGTAGGAATGGGTGAAAATCCCTACAAACCCTAAGGTTTGATGTCTAACTTAGGTTAGAATTTAGCCATCTAAGAAGGACCTCGGGCATCCCTACTCATAGGCGTCAGTTAGGGTTCTGTCACCACCCTCTTCTTCCAAATGAGTTCTACTTGAATTTGACTTCTTCGAATCTCGAGCTTATATAGAGTGGGAAATGGTTGAGGAGCTTCGAAATAGGTGTTGGTAGGTAGCCCAGTCGGTTTCAGGGTCAAAACAACCGGTTAGGTGCGAAGAAGACTCGTCAACAACGACCCACGGATGGCTCGAAATTGTCTCCATTTTTCAAGAAATGCGGTCGCATTTCATTTGGCCTTTCCAGAAATGTGGTCACATTTCTGAGCAGAATCCAGCTTTTCCTCTGTTTTCCTGCACAACAATAAACTTAGTCAAATTCTCTTAAAATCAAGTCTTTTTAAGCACAAATGAGCATAATTTGACAAAAGTGAATCTCAACACCCTAACTTATCAACTTTAACATATTTTGGGCTCGGGAATAGTAAAATTGATCTAAACATGCAATATTTTACAAAGAAATGAGCTAAATATAAAGGTAAAATAAGTATATTTTTTACCCTTATCAGTCGTCAATGTCATTCACCTCTATCCATTTCCCTAAACATGAAGATAAAGTAATTCATATTTTATCCATCATATTGTTCCAAAGGTTAGTCTCGAGCTAGCAAGGTGACCTAATGGACCTACAGATCATGGGCTCCAACGGTACGTGGTTTAACTGGACAAACTCTTTTAACCTTGCTAACCAACATCTGTTAACTATTGGGACACTCCACCATAGCCTAGTAGTTGAACTCCCCTCATTGTAGATATATTTTCGTCCACTCGATATAACCATGATTGATAAGTCAATTCTTCACAAGTGATAACTCTCCAAAAGGGAATTATTTAGGCCTTAGATCTTTAGTATTTTGAGTGTCTTTTGTGCTAAATAGGGTTGCTTTTAGATGAATATCATATGTTTTAACCCATTTGGAAGAATGGATGCTTTGGAAGTTATTTTTTGCAGAATAGATTGATGAGCGACTTAAGGGAGCAAAATCTTTGATCCAGCAAAGTAGTGAGCAAAATGGCCACGTCACAGCTCGTTATCCATTTTAATGAGCCGAAGTTTTTTGAGCTATTCTCGGATTTAAGAAGATTGGAAAGCTTGCAACGCGTCCAATTTGACCTAATTAGGGCTTGTTATCACTCTATAAAAGGAGGAGTCATCTCAAGTCAAATTCATTCCATTCTTCGAGAAGGAAGTCCAATTCCATTCGTGGAGGCTTACTTCCCACCTTTTGGGAGCCGAATAGAGGAGGAAAGATTGGAGACTTCAAGAAGACCATCAATTACGGAATTGACCAAGGGAATTAATTTTTTCTTGTAATTTCTTGTAATTATGGATGCACATACTCAGATTGTAGCGTGTGTTATCATTAGCTTTATGAACTAAATTTGCTTAGGTGTTGGTTAGGAGTCATGTAATTGACGTGCCTTATTCTCTATGCAATATATATTGATTTGAGCATCTTGATTAATTGTTGTGCATATCTTTATTTTGGGTCCGCCTGGCCAGCCTGTATGAATACCACCTCTTAGTTTCAAGGATGATTTGAGAAGTGTGTGGCATTTAATCATACTAGATCATTGTGTATTGGTGAACGCCAGTGATTGAGTTAGGGATAGCCAGTTGCCTAGTGCTTGATCGGTAGAGTGTCATTGGAGTTGAAACACATTCCAAAAAATCAAGAGTTCCGAGAGGATCCTGCTAATAAGACTGCAAGAGTTTTTACCTAATTAATAATATTGCTAGAGCATCTTTTAAAACAATTACTAAATCTTGACCAACGTCTGTTTCTAATATGTCTGCTTTATTTGTTTACTTTTTGTTCTGTCATTTCTTTTGCTTCAGCATTATATCAAAATCAATCATTTTAACCACTTTTGAAACCACTAAAGAGTTATAAGAAATAGATAAAGTGAGAGCTATTCTGCCCCGTGGATTCGATAAATACTTATTACTTGCTGTGGATTGTGTATGCATGCACAACGTTCTAGAGTCTATTTCTACTTCATTTTTATCCACTCTGGAAACCCAACAAGTTTTTGGCGCCGTTGCTGGGGACTTGAATAAGTTTTTATCTGATCTATTTTGTGTATGTGTTTTAGTGGTTTGGTGCTAGATTTTTTTTATTGTTTCTTTTGTTTTTGCAGGTGTGAGTTTGGTGCATGAGCGATCCGCCTGGGGTAAGGTTCGAGCTTGATCCAAAAATTGAGAAGACATTTAGGAGAAGAAGGAGAGAGCAGCGTAGAAATCAAAATCACGTGGATAACGTGCCATGTCTCCTGCAGGTTTTCCAGTAGATCCACTTGATCCCCAGAATCGTGTGCTGCAGCAAAATCCACCGTTGGAGCAAAATGGACTACAAAATAATCAGGCTGAGAATCCTACCTTGGTAGCAAACGATAGGGCCAGAGCTATTCGAGCATATGCTCTTCCAATGTTTGATGAGTTGAATCCAGGAATTGCACGTCCTCAAATTAAGGCAGCAAATTTTGAAATGAAACCAGTAATGTTTCAGATGTTCCAAATTGTGGGTCAATTTCATGGTTTGTCATTGAAGACCCTCATTTACATCTTAAGTCTTTTCTAGAAGTTAGTGATTCGTTTGTAATTCAGGGAGTGTCTAGAGATGCCCTTAGATTAAATTTGTTCTCGTATTCTTTTAGAGATGGAGCAAAGGCGTGGTTAAATTCTTTTGCTCCAAGAAAAATTAGGACATGGAATGAGTGAGATAGTAGGGGTTCCCAAGAAAATTTCTTAGTAAATATTTTCCACCGACTAGGAATGCCAAGTTGAGGAGTGAGATAGTAGGGTTTAGGCAACTTGAAGATGAAACTTTTAGTGAGGCTTGGGAGAGGTTTAAGGAGCTTTTGTGAAAGTGTCCCCACCATGGTTTACCTCATTGTATCCAAATGGAAACATTTTACAATGGGTTAAATGGAGCAACCCAAGGTATAGTTGATTCTTCGGTTGGAGAGGCCCTTTTGGCAAAAACTTTTAATGAAGCCCATGAAATTTTAGAAAGAATATCAACTAATAGTTGCCAATGGACAGATGTTAGAGGCTTAAATAAAAAAATTAAGAGTGTGTTAGAGGATGATGGTGTGTCTACCATTAGGGCTGATATTGCAATGTTAGCTAACACTCTTAAGAATGTGACAGTGGTTAGTCATCAGCAGCCGCCAGCTGTGGAGCCTGATGCAGTGGTGAACCAAGTTGCAGAAGAATCATGTGTCTATTGTGGTGAAGAGCACAACTACGAGTTTTGCCCCAACAATCCAGCTTCTGTGTTTTTTTGTAGGTATTCAGAGGAATAACCCTTATTCTAACTTTTTTAATCCAGGTTGGCACAACCACCCCAACTTCGTGTGGGGACGACAAAAAAGTAATGTGCAAGCACAACAAAAGGTGAACCAGTCAGGATTTGCTAAATCACATGTATTGCCCCAGCAAAATTCGGAGAGTTCTCTTGAGGCAATGATGAAATAATATATGGCTCGTACAGATGTCGCAATTCAAAATGATCAAGCTTCAATGAGAGCCCTGGAATTGCAAGTGGGCCAGCTAGCTAATGAGCTGAAGGCAAGGCCTCAAGGGAAACTTCCTTCGGATACTGAGCACCCTAGAAGGGAAGGTAAGGAGCAGGTACAGGCAATGACTCTAAGGAGTGGTAAGCCACTAGAAGAGAGAAAAGAGCCTAGTAAACCCCAGGATGTAGAAAAGAGTAATGATGAAAATGATGTTGTTGAAAAAGAGTTGGAGTGTGGTAAAGGTGCTGGAGGCAGCAATAATAATGCTGGAGCATCTGGTTCTATTCCAGATGTGGAACCACCTTATGTTTCGCCCCCACTTTATGTACCACTTCTACCTTTTCCACAAGGGCAAAGACCTAAAAATCAAGATGGTCAATTTAAGAAGTTTTTAGAGATTCTTAAGCAGTTGCATATAAATATCCCTTTAGTAGAAGCAATAGGACAAATGCCTAGTTATGCTAAATTTCTTAAGGATACTTTAACTAAAAAGAAGAGGTTAGGTGAGTTTGAAACTGTATCTCTTACTGAGGAATGTAGTGCTATTCTTAAGAATTTGATACCAACCAAGACTAAGGATCTAGGGTCATTTACTATACCTGTGTCAATAGTTGGAAAAGAGTTAGGTAGAGCACTTTGTGATTTAGGCGCAAGCATTAACCTTATGCCTCTTTCGGTCTATCGAAACCTAGGTATTGGTGAAGCTAGGCCTACCACAGTCACTCTTCAATTAGCCGATAGGTCTATCACATATCCTGAGGGTAAGATAGAGGATGTCTTAGTGAAGGTAGATAAATTCATATTTCCTGTCGATTTTATTATCTTAGATTATGAGGCAGATAAATATGTCCCAATTATTCTTGGTCGTCTATTTTTGGCTACTGGTAGGGCATTGATAGATGTTCAAAAAGGGGAATTAACAATGAGGGTTTATAATGAGGAACTGAAGTTTAATGTGTTTAAGGCCATGAAGTATCCATACGAAGTGGAAAATTGTTCTTTCATTAGGATTATGGAGAACACAATTGTTGAGACAACGATGGAGGATTTGGAAAATAAACATTTGGAAGATAATGGAGAGGTTAGTATAGAGGATTTAGAAGTTTGTTCTTTAGAAAGAAATAGTGAAAAAGAAGTGTCTAGGTGTGAGGATGTTTTTGAGTCTCTAGATTTGGATGAAAGGAAAGCTCCTCCTATTAAGTCATCCCTGATTGAGGCACCCACTTTAGATTTGAAGTCCTTGCGGGATCATCTAAAGTATGTGTATCTTGGGGAGGGTGAGATGTTGCTCATTATTGTTGCATCAGATTTAATGTCGAAGGATGAAGAGGCCTTAATAAAGTTGCTACAACAATATCGTAAAGCAAAAGGTTGGACATTGGATGACATTCAGGGAATTAACCCGTCTTTCTGTATGCAAAAAATTACTCTAGATGAGGGATCCTTTAGGAGTATTGAGAAACATTGAAGGCTTAACCCTGCAATGAAAGTGGTTGTTAAAAAGGAGGTGATCAAATGGTAGGATGTTGGGATTATCCCTTTCCAATTGCAGATAGCAATTGGGTAAGCCATGTCCAATGTGTTCCTGAGAAAGGATGTGTCACAGTGGTGACCAATAAGGATAATGAGTTGATCCCAACAAGGATAGTTACTGGCTGGAGGGTTTGTATGGATTACAAGAGGCTCAATAAAGCCACCCGTAAGGACCATTTCCCTCTACCATTTATTGACCAAATGTTGGATAGATTGGCTGGTAAGGCCTACTACTGTTTCTTAGATTGTTATTCTGGGTATAACCAAATTACCATTGCTCCTAAGGATCAGGAAAAAACCACTTTCACCTGCCCTTATGGGACGTTTGCTTTTAGGCGAATGCCTTTTGGCCTTTGCAATGCTCCAACAACATTTCAGAGGTGTATGTGTTGGGTTTTATGCCCTAAAACTCGCAGATAGTGAATGTAAACAAAATTGTATACTTGTTTCAATAAAGTGTTATTGAGTTTCTACAACAAAGTGTTATTGTTAAATATTGCACAATTTGACCCAAATCCAATAAACTAAGATCCAAGGTTGTTTACATGTGACTTGAACTAGTATGTGGGGACATACGGGGATCAGTGTTCAAGTAACAACCTAAAAGGTCTATAGTACATGGATAAGGCTGGGTACCTTATCCTGGTAACACTATGTGATACGACCCGCTTTGTATATGATACAGACGTATTGATCCAAGGCGTCCATGTACGAGACATGCGAGCGGGGGTATCCTATGCAATAAGTTTGCATAAGACCGGACCACGAAATAGTAAACCACTAGATGTAACACCGTTAACTAGTATTCTGTTTTAAACCTAAATTTGAGAGTTAGACATATTTAAATACTATTTTGATATCGAGCACGTAATAGGGATTCATGTTTGGGAAATTACATTTCGAGAATGTTCGGGATTGGTTGCAAAATATTAATTTAATATTTGATATTAAATTAATATAAATTAATATAATTATTTAATAATTATTTAAAATTAATTATGAATTAATTTTAAAGTTTAAATTCAAAATTAAATTACAATTTCATATTATTAATTAAATTAATTGTCTAAAATTAATTTCAATTTGAATAAAGGAAATCCAAAAATAAATTAATTTTAGGAGGTAGAGTGCACGGTGACTAAACTCATGCATTCCTCCTCAATTAGCCACCAAATCCCACTTTAATTGAAGCTTGTGTTGTTGTCTAATTTTGGGGCTTCAAGAGTGCATGAATTCCTCTTTAAATAGAGGAAGATTTGCTGAAGAAACTCACTTGAGATGCTTAGTGTTATGCTGCCAATTTGGCTTCTTGGTTCAATCTATAACGACTTATTATTATGCAAAATAATCAAAGAATATATCATTGCTATGCATTAATCCAAGTATAAATCATGCATAACCAAGTAATACCTAGAACATTCCAGGGTCAGAACACAGGGAAGAGAAGGAAGTAATCTCAACCGTTCTAATTAACAAATACTCATATGCATGGTACTTTAAGAATAAAAAGATAAGGTAAGATATAGTAGCGACAATGTGATAGACAAGAATAAAAAGGCAGATGCGGTAGGGGTAAAAACTGTTGGGTTTTATGCCCTAAAACTCGTAGATAGTAAATGAAACAAATTAATCGATCTCAATAAAGTGTTATTTGAGTAATTCAGTAATTTGGTTATTAAATGATAAAGTTTGCATTAATAAACCCTAAATTTAATAAACTAAGATCCAAGGTTGTTTAAATGAAACTTGGACTAGTATGTGGGGACATACGGGGATCAGTGGCCAAGTAACAACCTAAAAGGTCTATAGTATAGGGATAAGGCTAGGTACCTTATCCTGGTGACACTATGTGATACGACCCACCTTGTATTCGATACAGATGTAATGATCCAAAGCATCCATGTAGGAGACATGCGGTGTTGGGTTTTATGCCCTAAAACTCGTAGATAGTGAATGTAATTGTTGACCGGATATTAATGAAATAATATTGATATATTTTTCCATTAATTGTTATTAGTTATTTTATATTTGTCTTTGCCTAATAATAACCCTAATCCAATAAACTAGACATCCAAGGTTGTAATATGAGTCTTGAACTATATGTAGCGACATATGGGATCATTGTTCAAGAAACAGCATAAAGGGTCTATAGTATAGGGATAAGACTGGGTGCCTTATCCTGGTGACACTATGGATACGACCCACTTTGTATTTGATACAAACGCTGCGATCCAACACGTTCGTGTAAAACGATAATTTGACCCAGCTGGTGTTACGGACACTCGTGAAGGACTAACTAGTCGATATTGGTCTATATCCGTGGACACAGAAAATATGTCTGCAGTAAGAAGAGTGCAACTATGAGTCTATAGTGGAATGAACACACAGTTAACAAATATTGATTAATGTGGTTAATGAGTTTGACCAATTAATCTCACATCGTTGGAGCTTCTAATCTGCAGGTCCATTAGGTCCCATTGGTAGCTCATAAAGTAATTTGAGGCAACTAAGTAATAAATGTAAATTGAAAATATTCAATTTACTAAGGGAAAAAAATATAATATATATTGATATATTATTATGAGAGAAATTAATATTTGAAGAAGTTCAAATATAAATTTATGGAAGTTTGAAAGAGTTCAAATAATGAATTAATTAGTTTAAGGCCTAAAATGTGTTTGGGCAAATTAAATAATTCTAGGCCGGAAATTAAATATGTGATATTTAATTGGTGGTTAATTAATTAAAGAATTCATTAACCGGGAATTAATCAATTATGGAAATAATTAATCACTTAAGGAAGTGATTAATCATTTATGGAAATGATCTAATCACTTATGGAAGTAATTAGTCATTTGTGGAAAAGATTAATCAATTATGGAATTGATTGATCATGATTGATTAATTAAGGAATAAGATTGAATCAATTTTGGAAAAAGATTGATTTAATTGAATATTTTATTCATGACCTCTCTTCTATAAATAGAACATTAGACCTAATTGGTCATGACACTTGACACCTATAATTCTCTCTATCCTCCCTCTTAGAGAAAGACTCCCACAAGTCTTTTGCCTCATAGACTTAGAGACATACCGGTGTAACCTCTGTGGTTATTGTGTCGTTCAAAGAAGGAATTTCCAGCGAAGAAAATCAAAGGCGGCTGCTGCGTTTTGATCGTTGGAGCATCGTTGGCGAAGAACGGTCAAGTCTACAACGGAGGTTTGTAACGGTTCTTCCTCTTTTCTTTAGAAAAACATGAAAATAAATTTAGATTTATTTTTAAGCATGTTTAAACCAATTTTCCAGCAGCTTTAAAGAGAGTTTAGAGTTTGTTTGAGTTTTCGTAACGGTATTCTAATGTTAATTAATATACGGCGTAAGGTCCAATCGATGCTCTTCCGCTGCGTGGGGACTTTTATTCCCTTCAATCGGCATCAGAGCCATCGCTGTCCATATTAATTAATATTAAAAGTTGCGATAAGCTCTAATAGGTGGGATTTATGCATAATGTATGTTCGGTTTGCGTTGAATTGTTTGGGTTAATTTTATGGCCATAGATTTTATTTTTATGTGATTTTGATCATGTAAGGCTCGGTGTTTCGGGTATTTTATGTAAATCGAGTCCTTGTAAGTCCGTGTCTAGATTTAGGGCTGTTATCGACGAAGATCGAGATGATTTTGGGCGAAAATCATGAAGAACGGCGTTGGAAATCGGAAAAACAGAGTGCAGAACAGAGGAATCGATGGAAATAGGGTTTCTGGAAAATTTCCCGGCAGGGAATCCCAACTGGGAATCCCAACCGGGATCCTGACCGGGAAATCGGTCTGGTTTTGTATTTCTTTGCTGAATCAACCCGATTTTCTGTGTTATTGGCCCGGTTCAGCCAATTTTTGGCATGGTTCATGATTTTGGAGGCCGGTTCGAGGTGGTTCGAGGCGGTTCGTGATGTCTAGACAAAATTCCGGAGCTGTGCAAGGATTTTTAGGATAGAATTTAGCTAAATTAATGTAATTTAATGCTTTATTTTATCCTAGGGGCCAAAATTAACCGGTTCAATTGCTATTTATATGCTTTATGGATGTCATATAAAATATTTAATCCCACCTTATGTTATAAACATGCTCATGCATTTTTTATATATTATAAATTGTTATAATGTATGTTTAAATGCATGAATTTGTTTTCATATTTTTTAATATAAGTGTATATTAATTATATGAAAAATTGGAAAGCATGAAGCATGTCATTACTTAAATTAAATATAAATAGTTATGTTTAATGTGATGAATGAAGCATGCTTGATTGATTTTCTTGATTGGCTTATACTTGTTATAATAAAAGAAAATCAATATTGCATGAAGCATGAAAAATCCATAGTTAATAATATAATTGTTATATTATTCATGCAATTGGTGTGGTTTAATTATTTAATTTGAATGAGATTGTTGAATGAATTAAACCCTAGATTCTTGATTATAGGATTAATCATTAAAATTTGAAATAGTTCTTTAATATTAATGATTAGAAACCGTCAATCTATAATCAAGATTTGCATGCAAACATAAGATCATAGGATGAATTGGATTAATTTTAAATTGTTTAAAATTAATTAGACCTAGATCAGTTTCTAATAGGATTAGAATCTTTTCTTACTTAGAATTAAAAATATTTTTAATTGACTAAGTAGGAAAAACATTGCTATGATTATAAGGGAACTCCACCGGTAATGTTCTGTCTAAGGCTGGGGGTATTTAAGTTGACGGTTTACGGAACACCTCCTACTTGGGAACTGACCTGGAATACCATAGTTGAACTAATCATAGTCAAATGTTAGCATGCAATGTCACTAGGTTTATTAAAAGTGTTTAATGCACCTAGATCTTTAGAGTAAAGACCTTACATTACTGAGGTTATAAGGGAACTCTCTCGGTAAAGTTCTGTCTAAGGCTGGGGGTACTTAAGTTGACGGTTTACGGAACACCTCCTACCTGTGAACTGACCCGAACATTGAGTTGAATTAATCATAGTAATGTTGACTTGCAATGTTGGGTTTATTAAAAGAAGTTTAATTCACCCAAAAGATTGCAGTTGAATCATTTCCATAATTGTTATAATAGGATCAGACTTAGATAGATTGACTTAGCCGAATACTATCTAGGTTAAACAACCCTATATTAACCTTAGGACATTTTCAGTGGGAGGAAAGTTACAAAACGAGATTTAAATCAAGTTTTGCTCCTATGTCCCTATATTCACAACGTGAGATTCATGCTCGGCTTCGAGTCGCTTTAGGAGCGGCCTCCCTTCGGAAAGTGTTTGCATGAATTAATATCAAGGTGAATGGGAAAAATGTCTAGAGTAAGTGGGAGCGGGACACGTGTCAACGTATCCCTCGGTCTCCGCCCATAGTTCGCACCGTGAGAGTCCTATAATCCGCCTGCAGGTTGTCCTGGCGCAACCATCCCTTCGGATGGCCTGGTCATAGGATTCGGAACATCGTGAACTCCTGAAAAAAGATAGGAGCTCTTAGGCTAATCACCAACAGTTGTCTTTCCCTTCGGTAGCCTGTTGGTGCGTGCCTCTAAGATCTGAAAGTGGGAGGGTTACACTTACGAGGATAAGTTAAAAGTGTTAACAAATCCTTGACCGAACAACGGTGGCTAATGTCTATAGGAATATGAGTTATTCTGGAATTAGAATTAGCTGAGAGGTGTCTCATTTCAAAGGAGGAGTGTCTGATCACCCTTCGGTGGCTGACATTCTAAACCTCTGAAACATCGTTGCAAAACTAAATCGATAGTTTTAGGGTTCTATGATTGTTTTGCTAAATTGATTGGATTGTGTGCAATTGTTTGCTTGTATGATGGGTTATGGCAAAAATAACTAATACGGTCATTGTTTGTTTAAATTTCAGCAATGTCTTCCTCAATTGTCTCTCTGCTTAAAAATGAGAAATTAACCGGCGAAAATTATGCTACGTGGAAGTCGAACCTGAATACGATTCTTGTTGTCGATGATCTGCGGTTGGTCTTAACGGAGGATTGTCCTCCAGTCCCTGCTCGTAATGCATCCCAAGCAGTTAAGGATGCTTATGACCGCTGGACAAAGGCCAATGATAAGACTCGCGTCTATATCCTAGCCAGCTTATCTGAAGTTTTGGCTAAAAGGCATGAGGGCATGGTAGCAGCGAGGGAGATTATGAACTCTCTCCAGGAGATGTTTGGACAACCGTCCTACCAACTCCACCATGAAGCTCTCAAATACGTTTATAGCTGTCACATGAAAGAGGGCACGTCTGTTCGGGAGCATGTCCTGGATATGATGGTCCAATTCAACGTGGCAGAGGCAAACGGGGCGGTCATAGATGAGCGTAGTAAGGTTGCATTCGTCTTAGAATCTCTTCCGAAGAGTTTTCTGCAGTTTCGAAGCAATGCAATGATGAATAAAATAGCATTCAACCTGACTAGCCTCTTGAATGAGCTACAACTCTATCAGTCTCTTCTTAAGAATAAGGGACAGATAGAAGGAGAGACAAATGTTGTTCACACTAAAAGAAAGTTCGAGAAGGGTTCATCCTCTGGAACTAAATCTGTAGCCACTTCTTCAAAGAAAACTCAGAAGAAGAAAGGAAACAAGGGGAAAGCTCCCATTACTGCTGCTAAAAGTAAGGGAAAAGCCAAAGCTATGGCAGATAAGGGCAAGTGTTTCCATTGCAATGTAGATGGACATTGGAAGAGAAACTGCCCAAAGTACCTTGTTGAGAAAAGGAAGGAAAAGGAACGTAAATTTGATTTACTTGTCTTAGAAACATGCCTGGTAGAACATGATGAGTTTACCTGGATACTTGATTCAGGAGCAACTAATCATGTTTGCTCTTCTTTTCAGGAAAGTAGTTCCTTTCGGCAGTTGAACGATGGGCAAATGACACTCAGGGTCAGAACTGGAGAAGTCATTTTAGCTAAAGTAGTGGGAGCTGCGAAGTTATTTTTTAGAAATAGATTCTTACTTTTAGAAAGTTTGTTAATTGTTCCCAAGATTAAGAGGAACTTAATTTCTATTTCATGTTTGATTGAACAATCGTATACAATTACTTTTGATATGAATGAAGTGTTCATTTATAAAAATGGTGTACTTATTTGTTCAGCCAAATTGGAAAATAACTTGTATGTTTTAAGACCAACCGAAAACAAAGCACTTTTAAATCACGAATTATTTAAAACTGTTGAAACTCAAAGTAAAAGGCAAAAGATTTCTCCATCAAGTAACAATACTCATCTTTGGCATCTCAGACTTGGTCATATAAACATCGATAGGATCGGTTGTTTGGTAAAGAATGGACTTCTAAGCAAGTTAGAAGATGATTCACTACCACCTTGTGAATCTTGTCTCGAGGGAAAAATGACCAAGAGACCCTTTACTGGAAAAGATTACAGAGCCAAAGAACCCTTAGAGTTAATACATTCAGATCTGTGTGGTCCAATGAATGTAAAAGCTCGAGGACGGTACAAATATTTCATCTCATTTATAGATGATTATTCAAGATATGGTTACTTGTACCTAATGGGACATAAGTCTGAAGCCCTCGAAAAGTTTAAGGAGTTTAAGGCTGAAGTTGAAAACCTATTAGATAAATCTATTAAAGTACTTCGATCTGATCGAGGATGGGAGTATATGGATCAAAGATTCCAGGATTATATGATAGAACATGGAATCCAATCTCAACTCTCAGCCCCTGGTACACCTCAACAGAATGGTGTGTCAGAAAGGAGAAATAGAACCTTGTTAGACATGGTTCGATCAATGATGAGCTATGCTCAATTGCCTAGCTCGTTTTGGGGGTATGCAGTAGAGACTGCAGTATACATCTTGAACAATGTTCCCTCGAAAAGTGTTTCTGAAACACCTTTCGAATTATCGAAGGGGCGTAAACCTAGTTTGCATCACTTTCGCATCTGGGGTTGTCCAGCACACGTGCTTGTGACAAATCCTAAGAAACTGGAACCTCGTTCAAAACTGTGCCAATTTGTTGGTTACCCTAAAGAAACGAGAGATGGTTATTTCTACGACCCACAAGAAAATAAGGTGATTGTATCGACAAACGCCACTTTCTTAGAGGAAGACCACATGAGAGATCATAAACCACGCAACAAATTAATATTAGGAGAAGCTACTGAAGAATCATCAAGAGTTGTTGATGATGTTGGACCTTCAACAAGGGTTGATGAAGGAACTAGTTCTTCAGATCCATCCCGTCCATCTCAAACGTTGGGAATGCCTCGTCGCAGTGGGAGGGTTGCATTACAACCTGACCGCTACTTAGGTTTAACTGAAACTCAGGTTGTCATACCTAATGATGGCATTGAGGATCCATTGTCCTATCGACAGGCAATGAATGACGAAGATAAGGATGAATGGGTCAAAGCCATGAACCTGGAAATAGAGTCAATGTACTCCAATTCTGTATGGGAACTTACAGATCTACCAAATGGGGTAAAACCCATAGGGTGCAAATGGATCTATAAGAGAAAAAGAGATGCAGCTGGAAAGGTACAGACCTTCAAAGCTAGACTAGTGGCAAAGGGTTATACCCAAAAGGAAGGGGTTGACTATGAGGAAACCTTTTTTCATGTAGCCATGTTAAAGTCCATAAGAATTCTCTTATCCATAGCCACATATTATGACTATGAAATATGGCAAATGGACGTCAAGACTGCCTTTTTGAATGGTAATCTTGAAGAGAATATCTTCATGTCTCAACCCGAAGGGTTCATAGCCCAAGGTCAGGAACAAAAGGTTTGTAAGCTCAATCGATCCATTTATGGATTGAAACAAGCGTCCAGATCATGGAACATTAGATTTGATACTGCAATCAAATCTTTTGGCTTTGACCAAAACGTTGATGAGCCTTGTGTGTACAAGAAAGTCAACAAAAGGAAAGTAGCTTTTCTAATACTTTATGTAGACGATATCCTACTCATTGGGAATGATGTAGGATACCTCACTGACATTAAGAAATGGCTAGCAGCTCAATTCCAAATGAAAGATCTCGGAGAGGCTCAATATGTTCTGGGAATCCAAATAATTAGGGATCGTAAGAACAAAACGCCAGCTCTGTCTCAAGCAACGTATATTGACAAGATGTTGTCTCGATATTCGATGCAAAACTCCAAGAAGGGACTACTACCCTTCAGACATGGGGTACACCTGTCTAAGGAACAATCTCCTAAGACACCTCAAGATGTTGAGAACATGAGACACATTCCCTACGTCTCAGCTGTGGGCAGCTTAATGTAGGCTATGCTCTGCACTAGGCCTGACATATGTTATGCAGTGGGAGTAGTCAGTAGGTATCAGTCTAATCTAGGGTTGGACCACTGGGGAGCGGTTAAGAATATCCTCAAGTATCTTCGGAGAACGAGGGACTACATGCTTGTGTATGGAGCTAAGGATTTGATTCTTATTGGATACACTGACTCTAACTTTCAAGCTGATAAGGATTCAAGGAAATCCACATCAGGGTCAGTATTCACCCTCAATGGAGGAGCAGTAGTGTGGAGAAGCATCAAACAAGGATGCATAGCAGACTCAACCATGGAGGCTGAGTATGTAGCAGCTTGCGAAACAGCTAAGGAGGCAGTATGGCTTAGAAAGTTCTTGACTGATTTGGAAGTGGTTCCGAATATGAACGTGCCCATAACACTATACTGTGACAATAGTGGGGCTGTAGCCAACTCAAAAGAACCTCGAAGCCACAAACGGGGTAAACACATCGAGAGGAAGTATCACCTGATACGGGAGATTGTGCAACGAGGAGATGTGATCGTCACTAAGATCGCCTCGGAGCACAACATCGTTGATCCATTTACGAAGGCTCTCACGACTAAAGTGTTTGAGGGTCATCTAGAGGGTCTAGGTCTACGAGATATGTATGCCATCTAATCTAGGGCAAGTGGGAGAAATGTATAATGGGTATAAGGATGCCCTAGTTCATTGTATTATATTTAAATATACATGACATTTCCAGCTTTAGATTATTGCATTTACATCCCACTAACTAGTGGTTTAGTTCAAGTGGGAGTTTGTTGGGTTTTATGCCCTAAAACCCGTAGATAGTGAATGTAACTGTTGACCGGATATTAATGAAATAATATTGATATATTTTTCCATTAATTGTTATTAGTTATTTTATATTTGTCTTTGCCTAATAATAACCCTAATCCAATAAACTAGACATCCAAGGTTGTAATATGAGTCTTGAACTATATGTAGCGACATATGGGATCATTGTTCAAGAAACAGCCTAAAGGGTCTATAGTATAGGGATAAGACTGAGTGCCTTATCCTGGTGACACTATGGATATGGCCCACTTTGTATTTGATACGAACGCTGCGATCCAACGCGTTCGTGTAGGAGACATGCGAGTGGGGGTATCCTATGCAATGAGTTTGCATAAGACCGGACCGCGAAATAGTAACCACTGGTTATAACACCGTTAACTAGTTGGTTTTCTATTTCACTAGGACGACCTAAACAACTTAGTCTTAATCCTGAGTTTATTATGGACTCCTGCTCATGAGAGATTGTCCTTTGATTTGTATGGGTGAGAGTGGCCAATACGCCGACTCAATAAGCCTACCACTTTGGGGACAAGACCGAATGGGGAGCTGGGAACATAATCGTACAAGATGGAATTCACTCCTTCCCGACTTTAGGGAAGCAGATGAGTGTTCCCTTAAGTGGTTACTCCGAGTCTTGAAGAAAGGGTCCTACCCTCTCAATGGCATCAGAGGGTTTTCTGTTTGATGGTTGGACCACAAACAGGTTGTTCATTAGAGGAGAACTGGTACTTAAGGAAATAGAGGTAACCCAGGGGTAAAACGGTAATTTGACCCAGCTGGTGTTACAGACACTCGTGAAGGACTAACTAGTCGATATTGGTCTATATCCGTGGACACAGAAAATATGTCTGTAGTGAGAAGAGTGCAACTGTGAGTCTATAGTGGAATGAACACACAGTTAACGAATATTGATTAATGTGGTTAATGAGTTTGACCAATTAATCTCACATCGTTGGAGCTTCTAATTTGCAGGTCCATTAGGTCCCACTGGTTGCTCATAAAGTAATTTGAGGCAACTAAGTAATAAATGTAAGTTGAAAATGTTCAATTTACTAAGGGAAACAAATATAATATATATTGATATATTATTATGAGAGAAATTAATATTTGAAGAAGTTCAAATATAAATTTATGGAAGTTTGGAAGAGTTCAAATAATGAATTAATTAATTTAAGGCCTAAAATGTGTTTGGGCAAATTAATTAATTCTAGGCCGGAAATTAAATATGTGATATTTAATTGGTGGTTAATTAATTAAAGAATTCATTAACCGGGAATTAATCAATTATGGAAATAATTAATCACTTAAGGAAGTGATTAATCATTTATGGAAATGATTTAATCTCTTATGGAAGTAATTAGTCATTTGTGGAAAAGATTAATCAATTATGGAATTGATTGATCATGATTGATTAATTAAGGAATCAGATTGAATCAATTTTGGAAAAGATTGATTTAATTGAATATTTTATTCATGGCCTTTCTTCTATAAATAGAACATTAGACCTAATTGGTCATGACACTTGACACTTTGCTCTTGCTCTTAGAAATCTCAAGACAAGACCTATAATTCTCTCTAGCCTCCCTCTTAGAGAAAGACTCCCACAAGTCTTTTGCCTCATAGACTTAGAGACATACCGGTGTAACTTTTGTGGTTATTGTGTCATTCAAAGAAGGAATTCCAGCGAAGAAAATCAAAGGCGGCTGCTACGTTTTGGTCGTTGGAGCATCGTTGGCGAAGAACGGTCAAGTCTACAACGGAGGTTTGTAACGGTTCTTCCTCTTTTCTTTAGAAAAGCATGAAAATAAATTTAGATTTATTTTTAAGCATGTTTAAACCAATTTTCCAGCAGCTTTAAAGAGTGTTTAAAGTTTGTTTGAGTTTTCGTAACGATATTTTAATGTTAATTAATATACGGCGTAAGGTCCAATCGATGCTCTTCTGCTGCATGGGGACTTTTATTCCCTTCATGCGGGTGGGGGTATCCTATGCAATGAGTTTGCATAAGACCGGACCGCGAAATAGTAACCACTAGTTGTAACACCGTTAACTAGTTTAGGTTTCTATTTCAATAGGATGACCTAGGTAACTCAATCTCAATCCTGAGTCTGTTATGAAGCCCTTTCAGGAGGGATTTTCATTAGATTTGTATGGGTGAGAGTGGCCAGTTCGCCGACTCAATAATCCTACCATTTCAGGGGCAAGACCGAATGGGGGCTGGGAACATAACAGTACAAGATGGAATTCACTCATTCCCCTATTGGGATAAGTAGATGTGTTCCCTTAAGGGCTGATTTCAGGGCTTGAATAAAGGCGCGCCGTCTTCTCCTAGCCCGAGAGGAACTCCTGTTTAGTGGTTGGACCCTAAACAGCTTGTTCATTAGAGGAATCAGTAGTACTTAAGGAACTAGAGGTAACCCAGGGGTAAAACGGTAATTTGACCCAGCTGGTGTTACGAACACACGTGAAGGATTGACTTACTGCTTGGTCGATATCCATGGACACAGAAATATTCTACAGTGAGAAGAATGCAGTTGTGGGTCTTTAGAGGAGTGACCCACAGTTAACGAATATTGACTAAACTTGGTCAATGAGTTTGGCCAATTAGTCTCGTATCGTTGGAGCTTCTGATCTGTAGGTCCATTAGGTCCCACTGGTAGCTCGTATAGAGACTTGAGGCAATTAACTATAAATTGTAAATTGAAAGTGTTCAATTTATTTGGGGAATTGTAAAATGTATATTGATGCATTATAATATAAAGTTCATGAAACTTTATAATATAATGTTTGAATTAATTTAAAAAATTAATTCTTGAGAAAAAATATTTGAAAGAATTCAAATAAATTTAATATGAATTGGATTCATATTAATTTTAATTTTAATAAAATCCCTAAGATTAAATATATGATATTTAATTGGGAAAATTAATTAATTATTTATTAAAATTAGAGACTTTTTCCTATTAGGAAAGAAAATATTTGAAAGAGTTCAAATAAATTTAATATGAATTAGATTCATATTAATTTTAATTTTAATAAAATCCCTAAGATTAAATATATGATATTTAATTAGGGAAATTAATAAATTATGGAATTAATTATTTATTTATTAAAATTAGAGACATTTTCCTATTAGGAGAATGTTTTCCTTTTCCTATTAGGAAGAAGGTATTGGCCTTTACCTATAAATACGACCCCTGGGGTGGGGTGAAAGGTATCCTATTCATTCTCCTTCTCTCAGAGAATTCCCCGCAAGGGTTCCTCTAGACTCCCACCAGTCTCTTGCCTCTAGAAGTCTTAGAGTAATACCGGTGTAGCCACAGTGGTGGTGTTCACACAAGTTCGTGATTAATTCACATGCAGTTGGTGAATTTAATCTGAGTCGTCAACGAGAGTAAGTAATTTGTTACTTTATATATTAAATTTAGATCTAATATTTTTGTATGCTTAGCCTTAATATATATTTAGAATAGTTCTAATATTATTGCCAATGTATTGGTATTTTAGATTAAACAAAATTAATTACGAATCAGTCCCAATCACGCTTCCGCTTTACGAAATTACGGAATTCCAATCCTTCAAAAACATCGAGAGAGACTATCAAGGCGTTCACCGCAGCAACCACTTGCATAAATGAAATCTCCTGCAGCGCATACTATGAATGAGATGTTATTGATGCTTAAGCGGGAAATAAACATGTGATTTCCTTCTGGTATTACTCATGCATTTAGCTTAGGACTAAGAATGTCTATGTTCACTTAGTACATGCGTTAGCGTAGTTCTCTTACCTACTTGTAAGTGACTGAATTATCCCTAATACAGTCTAAATACATTCATGAATTATCTCTTGTGGTAGCTGATAACTGTCCGAAAGGTAGTTATTTAGGCCTTAATTCTATAGGGATTTGTGTGTCTTTTGTGCTTAATAGGGTTGGTTTTAGATATATATTATATGTTTTAACCCATTTGGAAGAATGGAGGCTTTGAAAGTTATTTTGTGCAGAAAATACTGCTGAGGTTTGGAGCAGCCATTCTTGGTGGTTTGGAGCAACCACTTGCATATATATTATATGTTTTAACCCATTCTTGGTGGTTTGGAGCAGCCGTTTCATCCCCATTTGCTGAAAAGGATTAGTATTTCTTGTTTATTTCGTAATGTGGATGTTATCGAGATTGTAACGTATTTTATGTTTTCAACCATGAACTAATTACTTTGAAGGCATAGGTTAAGAATTATGTGATTGTTACATTTATAAATCTGGAAATTCTATTTGATCATGATCATCTTGAATTATTGTTGATCTTTAATTTCATTATGTGCCCGCCTAGCTAGCCGGTATGTATAGCTTCTCCTAGTTTCAGGGATGATTTAGGAGTTGTGTGGCAATAATTCACACTAAATCATTGTGTATTGGTGAACGCCAGTGACTGAGTTAGGGATAGCCAGTTGCCTAGTGCTTGATCGGTAGAGCTTCATTGGTTTTGAAACATATTCCAAAAAATTCGGAGTTCCGGGAGGATCCCGCTGCTACAGGAGATTGACGGATCAAAATAATTGCTGGAGCATCTTTATAACAATTACAGAAGTCTTAATCTGTGTCTGTTTCCATTCTGTTTTCTCTAGTCGTAATCACTTATTGCTTTCGCATATCTTTTGTTTCAGCATTTTAAAAACCCAATCAATTTAGCCAACCATTTGAAATCACTAAAAAGGCAAATTAAATCAATAGAGGTAGGCATTTCAAGACCCTGTGGATACGATAAATACTTATCACTTGCTGCTAGATTGTGTATACTTGCACAGTATTTTGGAGTCAATTTATCTCATATTTTTAACCACTCCAGAATTGCAACAGTAGCGCTAACTCTAACGCAACCTAGACTACATGCAATGCATTATCTTGCTCTACTTAGACGTTTCCACATGCGTTACCCTGCCGGGATTTATCATGCTGCTACCGCAACCGACTGGTCAGACGGGCGTTAGTAATGAAAGTATTAGTGCATCTAAGTAGAAAGCATCAATTTCATTCATTCAAAAATATTACGCATACAAGAAATGTTCATCGCCTCATGGGCGCCTAGGTTAAGCCTTGATAAAAGAAAGTTAGCTCATGTTACTAAAGGAATACATAGCACAATACATTAACAACTGAAATAGCTGCGCTGAACAAGAATCTTCTTTTATTCTCTCTTCTCTGGTCTCGTCTCTCTTTCACCTTTCAACGAGCAAATGGGAGGAATATATATAGGCTTGAGGATGCTGACTTCTCCAAGCAACGAGCTTGCGTGTTCCATTCATAAATTGCCAGCTCACAGCTCTGCCACATGTCAGCTCCAGTGTCGAACAGACTATTGATGTACCTTCTCACGTGATGGCACCACCGCCTGCAATATACAATAACTTGGGCAAGGGAAGTAACTACAGTATATATGCGTTAGATGACTAAATGTTTGAATTTTTCCGCCGCAACAAGGAAATTTACACTGAAGACTCATTTATCGTAATCTTATGCTTATATGCGCTGATATGGCGCATCAATATTATTTTCTAGCCTCTTTTAATTTAATTTTAGGTGAGAAATAACTTGCTTTTTGCAAGTTATCACTTCTCAAACCCATAAGCTCAAAACTCTTCAAAGCTTGAAACCCAAGCTCATTCCGTTCCAAATTTCATCACTAGAGGACCCCACAATCTGTTCCAAGGCCTAAGAATAGCAAGGAAGACACTTGTGATGGTTCGTGATCAATTGGTGAGAAGAAACAACCAAGGAATCGATCAAATTTTGAGCTACACAAAGGTTGGTACTCAAAACTCTATTTTTGAACTTATGAACAACATGCTTTGTATGATCAAATTGTTGTTATTATGTGCCTAAGAACCAAAATTGCTTCCGCATGTTAGATATTAACACCTTCAGACTGAATACTGATAGAGACTTTAAGCCAGTAAGACAAAAGCGACGAGCATTCAATCCAGAGAGGAATGAGATCATAGTTGGACAGGTAGAAGACCTACTCAAAGCTGGGTTCATTAGAGAAGTCCATTACCCCCAAGGGCTATCTAATGTGGTACTGGTGAAGAAAGCAAACGGTAAATGGTGAATGTGCATTGATTTTACTGATTTGAATAACGTCTGCCCCAAAGATAGTTATCCCTTGCCAATGATTGATCAGTTGGTGGATGCAACAGCTGGGCATGAGATGTTGAGTTTCATGGTGAAGAGGATAAGAGCCCCCACGCAGCGGAAGCGCATCGATTGGACCTTACGCCATATATTAATTAACATTTAAATACCGTTACGAAAAACTCAATAAACTTTAAACATACTTTAAAGTTGCTGTAAATAGCTATAAACATGCTTGAAAATTAAATCTAATTTATTTTCATGCTTTTCTAAAGAATAGAGAAAAAACCGTTACAAACCTTCGTTGTAGACTTGACCGTTCTTCGCCAACGACACTCCAACAGACAAAACGCAGCAGCCCTCTTGTCTTTTAATCGCTGGAAATTTCTTCTTAAATGACACAATCACCACAGATGTTACACCGGTATGTCTCTAAGTCTAGGAGGCAAAAGACTTGTGGGAGTCTTTCTCTAAGAGGGAGGCTAGAGAGAATTCTAGGTCTTGTCTTGTGAGTCTAAGAGCAAGAAGAGAGTGTACTGAACCAATTAGGTCTAGTTTTCTATTTATAGATGGGAGGCCATGAATAAAATATTCAATTATATCAATCTTTTCCAAAATTGATTCAATCTTATTCCTTATTTAATCAATCCATGATCAATTTTATGGAATTAATTATTTATTTATTAAAATTAGAGACTTTTTCCTATTAGGAAAGAAAATATTTGAAAGAGTTCAAATAAATTTAATATGAATTTAATATGAATTTAATATGAATTAGATTCATATTAATTTTAATTTTAATAAAATCCCTAAGATTAAATATATGATATTTAATTAGGGAAATTAATTAATTATGGAATTAATTAATTATTTATTAAAATTAGAGACATTTTCCTATTAGGAGAAGATTTTCCTTTTCCTATTAGGAAGAAGGTATTGACCTTTACCTATAAATAGGACCCCTGGGGTGGGGTGAAAGGTATCCCATTCATTCTCCTTCTCTCAGAGAATTCCCCTCAAGGCTTCCTCTAGACTCCCACCAGTCTCTTGCCTCTAGAAGTCTTAGAGTAATACCGGTGTAGCCATAGTGGTGGTGTTCACACTAGTTCGTGGTTAATTCACATGCAGTTGGTGAATTTAATCTGAGTCGTCAACGAGAGTAAGTAATTTGTTACTTTATAAATTAGATTTAGATCTAATATTTTTGTATGCTTAGCCTTAATATATATTTAGAATAGTTCTAATATTATTGCCAATGTATTGGTATTTTAGATTAAACAAAATTAATTACGAATCGGTCCCAATCACGCTTCCGCTTTACGGAATTACGGAATTCCAATCCTTCAATTGGTATCAGAGTCGATCGTAGATCTAATTTTGTTTCACTAAAATTTGCATTGGCTATTGGTGGGATTGATTAATGCATAATGTATGTATGGTTTGCATTGAACTGTTTTGGTTAATTTTATGGCCATAGATTTTACTGTTTTTATGTGATTTGATCATGTAAGGGCCCGATGTTTCGGGTATTTTATGTAAAATCGAGTCCTATGTAAGTTCGGGTCTAGAATAGTTTTTTTATGAGATAAAAATCAGAGAAATTGCGACGTCACGATTACAGCACGCGTAGAAATTCGCAAACAGGACGGTTCAAGGCTGTTGGGCGGTCCGGTTCACGTGGTCTGGTTGGGCTGGGACCGATTTTGTCCGGTTTAGCTGGAATTTGGCTCGGTTGGTGGTTTTCGTAGCTGGTTCGAAGTGGTTCGGGACGGTTCAGGCGGTCTAGACCAGTATTTGGAGCTGCAAAAGGACTTTTACGATAGAATTTAGCTATAATTATTGTTATTTATGCTTTATCTTATCCTAGGGGCCAAAATTAACCGGTTCAATTGCTATTTATTTGCTTTATGGATGTCATATAACTTAAATTCCCACCATAGGTTAAGCAAGTTTTCATGCATATTTATGTTATAATTGTTATAATGTATGATAATAATGCATGAATTTAATTTCATGAGTTATTTAATATAATCGTTATATTAGATATATGAAATTGGTGAAGCATGATGCATGGCATTAATTTAGCTAAATATAATTGTTATATTTTATTAATGTAACATGCATGCTTAGGATTATTTTCATGAGAATTAATATAATTAGTAATATTATGAATGAGAATAATCTATATATATCAATGCTTGTTTTCATGTATGATTTAATATAAAATGTTATATTAAATTAAATGAAAATGGAATAGCATTGAGCATGATATTAATTAGATTAATATAAGAGTTATATTATATTAATGTAAAATTTCATGTAATTTAATTTCATGGATGTTTAATTAATATAATCGATATTAATTAAATGAAATTAAAATTGCATGAAGCATGACACCACCTTAGATTAATATAATTGTTATATTATCGTTATCAGTGTCATAATAATATGGTGTTTAATAATTAGAATATGATTGTTATTTTTCAAACACAATAGAAGCATGTTATAGGGCTAATCATTAAATTTTTATAATAAGTTATAAAATTGATTAGAAACCGTCAACCTATAACAAAGAGTTGTATGCAAACATAGGACGTTAGGTTAAAATGAATTAATTTTAAAACGTTTAAAATTAATTAGACCTAAGCTCATTATAATTCTAATATGATTAGAATTATTTTCTTACTTAGAATTAAAAAATAGTTTTAATTGACTAAGTAAGAAAAACATTACTATGATTATAAGGGAACTCCACTGGTTAAGTTCTGTCTAAGGCTGGGGTACTTAAGATGACGTTTTACAGAACACCTCCTACCTGGGAACTAACTCGGAATACCGGAGTTGAATTAATCATAGTTAAATGTTAGGATGCAATGTCAGTAGGTTTATTAAAAGAGTTTAATTCACCTAGATCTTTAGAGTAAAGATTTATCATAACTATTGGTTATAAGGGAACTCTACCGGTAAAGTTCTGTCTAAGGCTGGAGGTACTTAAGATGACGGCTTACGGAACACCTGCTACCTGGTGTTGTGGGTGTCCAGCCCACTTGTTGCACAAGCAAGAGTTTTTTTAAAACTTGTGTTTATGAGCCCAATATGTCGGGTTATGTGTTTAGTTGAATTAGGGTTAAATGTGTGGGCTTGTCTTGTAAGCCTAGGGTTTTTTTTTTCCTTTGATATGAGATGACCTAAGGAAGAGGACGGCAAGAAAAATACATGAAATTACACACAAAAGACGGAGAGAAGCAGGGAGAGTCGTGCAGTTCGGATTTTCAGCGACAACGTTCACAAAGTTGTTGATTGCCGGAGTTTTAACCATTGGATTTTGCTGAAATTTGGTCAACCTGTTGGGGACACATAGTGCCACGTTTTGAACGGTTGGATCGTCGTTTTGAGCTCTGGTTTGTTCGTACTCGCTGCTGGACAGAACCTGTGAAACTGGAGATTTTTATCTTCTTTATCTCTTTTTGTGTTGGTCTCTTATGTATGAAAGTATTGGTGGGTTGTGAGTCTTTGTATGACTGATTTGGATTCTTTTTCCCTCAATTTTATCATAATAAGAGAAGGTGACAATGGTGGACTCCTCACAAGTCCCGTGGTTTTTACTCTTCACATCGAAGGGGTTTTCCACGTATAAATTGTGCGTGTTTTTGTGTTTTTGGTATTCTGAATTTTATGGTTGGTTGCTGTCCGTGATTGGTTGTTTTCTTGGTGATAAATTGGTGATTTATCTCTTGTATTTTTGGACTATTAATTGGTTGATTGTCTTGGAGGTGATCCTAGTGGGTAGTTTAATATACTACTTGGGTCCTATCAGTTGGTATCAGAGCAAGGTTTTAATTTAATCATTGTCATGGAGTCTACTAGTAGTAGTGGAGGTAGTTCAATGATTAAATTGACATCAACCAATTATTCCATTTGGAGACCGATGATGGAGGATCTGTTATATTATAAAGATCTGTTTGATCCAATTGAAGCAACCATAAGAGCTGATGGCACCATTGTTAATCCTGCAAAACCAGATAAAATGGAAGAGAGAGATTGGGGAAAGTTAAAGAGAAAAACTTTTGAGACTATTAGGCAGTGGGTTGATATTAGTATTTTTAACCATGTGTCTCAAGAGTCCGACCCATATGCGTTGTGGAAGAAATTGGAAGGTCTTTATGAAAGGAAGACCGCACATAACAAAGCTTCATTAATCAAGAGGCTTGTTAATTTGAAATTGAAGGGTGAGAAGTCTGTTTCTGAGCATTTGAGTGACTTCCAAAATATTATTAACAAGTTGACTACTATGAAGATTGTTCTTGATGATGAATTGCAGGCTTTGTTCTTGTTGAGTTCTTTGCCGGACAGTTGGGAAACTTTAGTTGTGACTATTAGTAACTCTGCTCCAGAAGGTGTTTTGTCTTTGAATGTTATTAAAGAAAGCATGTTCAATGAAGAGATAAGAAGAAAGGAGATGAGAGTTGATAATTCACAAGCTCTTGTTGTTGAGAATCGTGGAAGAAACAAGAGTAGGGGACCCAAAGGTCGTGGTAACTCAAAAGGGAGGTCCAAGTCTAGAGACAAAGAGACTAGGACATGTCATTACTGCAACAAGCCTGGCCATATCAAAAGGTTTTGTTACCGTTGGAAGAAAGAACCAGGTAAGAAGCAAGACTCACAAAAAGAGGGAGATGATAGAAATACTGCAGCAATCACTTCTAAGAGTGATGATGATGTCACCTTGATTTGTGCAACTAGTGAGTGTCATCATGTAGAGAGTTCAGATACAGAGTGGCTGGTAGATTCAGGTGCTTCATACCATTGTGTTCCCAAAAGGGAGTATTTCATGAACTATCAATCTGGTGATTTTGGTAGTGTGAAGATGGGAAACCAAAGCTCAGCTAGCATTGTTGGGTTAGGTGATATTCATGTGAAGACAAGTGTTGGGAGCATGGAAGGGATGTGATCCTACTTATTCACATCTGAGAGTTTTTGGCAGCAATGCATACATGCATGTGCCTAAAGAACAAAGGTCAAAGCTTAATTCGAAGACCAATTCGTGTGTATTTGTTGGGTATGGGGATGAAGAGTATGGTTACAGGCTCTACGATCCAGAAAAGAAGAAGGTAGTGAGAAGTAGAGATGTAGTATTCTTTGAGCACGAGAAAGGTGCAGATCTTCTGAGTACAAGGTACACTTCTACTTCAGACTTGTTTCTTGATACTACTAATGATTCTACCTCTATTCCCTCTGTTATTCAGCCAACAAATGTGAATGTTGAAGATGTACTTGATGATGTACACGATGATGTTGGTGAGATACAACCTGATGGTAATGTACCAGATCACGTTGATGATGATAATATTGACGAGTCTTCGTCTGATGAAGAAATCCACGAAGAAGATGTACATGAGGAAGTGATTCATGAAGAAGTTCATGAGTAGGGGGAGCAACCTACCCCTCAAGTGGAGGATACACAGGTTTGAAGGTCCACCAGAGAGCGTAAACCTTCAACAAGATATCCAAGCTCAGAGTTAATTCTAGTTAGTGAAGATGGAGAATCAGAGAACTATCAAGAGGTCTTGTCTCATGATGAAAAAGACCAGTGGCTCGATGCAATGAAGGAGGAGATGAATTCTCTGAAAAATAATGAAACCTATGAGCTAGTGAAACCTCCAAAGGGCAAGAAAGTCTTGAGAAATAGATGGGTTTTCAAGTACAAGAAGAATGGTGAGAAGATAGTGAAGCTCAAAACCAGATTAGTGGTAAAGGGATGTAACCAGAAAAAAAAGTATTGACTTTGATGAGATCTTCTCTCCAGTGGTCAAAATGACATCTATCAGAACAGTGTTGGGTTTAGCAGCAAGTCTTGATCTTGAGTTGGAGCAACTTGATGTAAAAACTGCATTTTTACATGGTCACTTGCATGAAGAGATCTACATGGAGCAACCTGAAGGATTTGAAGAAAAAGGGAAAGATAAACTTGTTTGCAAGTTGAAGAAGAGTCTATATGGGCTTAGACAGGCACCAAGACAGTGGTATAAGAAATTTGATTCGTTTATCATAAGCAATGATTATAAACGAACCACAGCTGATCCTTGTGTGTATTTTAAGAGGTTCCCTGAAGGTAACTTCATCATTCTTCTTTTATATGTAGATGATATGTTGATTGTTAGACAGGATGCAAATATGATTCAAAGTTTGAAGAAAGACTTGTCCAAGTCATTTGACATGAAAGATTTAGGTCCTGCAAAACAAATTTTAGGCATGGAGATTGCTCGTGATAGGAAAGCTGGGAAATTATGGTTATCCCAGGCGAAGTATATTGAACGGGTGCTTGAAAAGTTCAATATGAAGCATGCTAAGCCTGTGAGTACACCGCTAGCAACTCATTTCAAGCTAAGTAAGACAGCTTGTCCTACAACAAAGAAGGAGAAAGAAGTTATGTCATCCATTCCTTATTCTTCTGCTGTTGGTTCTTTGATATATGTTATGGTGTGTACTAGACCTGATATTACACATGCAGTTGGTTTAGTGAGTCGTTTCTTATCCAATCCAGGTAAAACTCATTGGGAAGCAGTGAAGTGGATTTTCAGATACTTGCGAGGCACCTCCAAATTGAGTTTGTGTTATGGAGGTGGCAAACCTATACTTGAAGGCTATACTGATGCAGACATGGCAAGTGATTTTGATAATAGAAAGTCTACCTCAGGTTATGTATTTACATTTTCAGGGGGAGCCATCTCATGGCAATCCAAGCTACAAAAATGTGTAGCACTGTCCACAACTGAGGCAGAGTATATTGCAGCAGTAGAACCAAGCAAGGAAATGTTATGGCTTAAAAGGTTTCTTCAAGAGTTGGGTTTGAAGCAACATGAGTATGTAGTATTCTGTGATAGTCAGAGTGCTATGGATTTGAGCAAGAATTCAATGTATCATGCTCGCACCAAACACATTGACATTAGATATCATTGGTTGCGATATGTGATTGAAGAGAAGAGAATGAAATTGAAGAGAGTCCATACTGACAAGAATAGTGCAGATATGTTAACGAAAGTAGTTCCCGGAAGCAAGATTGAGCTTTGTAGTAAGCTTGTCGGGATGAGGTTCAAGTAATCATGGATGTGATTGTATCTTCCCCGTGATGGGGTGGAGGGGGAGATTGTTGTGGGTGTCCAGCCCACTTGTTGCACAAGCAAGAGTTTTTTTAAAACTTGTGTTTATGAGCCCAATATGTCGGGTTATGTGCTTAGCCCAATTAGGGTTAAATGGGTGGGCTTGTCTTGTAAGCCTAGGGTTTTTTTTCCTTTGATATGGGATGACCTAAGGAAGAGGACGGCAAGAAAAATACATGAAATTACACAGAAAAACGGAGAGAAGCAGGGAGAGTCGTGCAGTTCGGATTTTCAACGACAACGTTCACAAAGTTGTCGATTGCCGGAGTTTTAACCGTTGGAATGTGCTGAAATTTGGTCAGCCTGTTGGGGACACATAATGCCTCGTTTTTAACGGTTGGATCGTCGTTTTGAGCTTCGGTTTGTTCGTACTCGCTGCTGGACAGAACCTGTAAAACTGGAGATTTTTATCTTCTTTATCTCTTTTTGTGTAGGTCTCTTATGTATGAAAGTATTGGTGGGTTGTGAGTCTTTGTATGACTGATTTGGATTTTTTTTCCCTCAATTTTATCATAATAAGAGAAGGTGACAAGGGTGGACTCCTCACAAGTCCCATGGTTTTTACTCTTCACATCGAAGGGGTTTTCCACGTATAAATTGTGCGTGTTTTTTTGTTTTTGGTATTCTTAATTTTATGGTTGGTTGCTGTCCGTGATTGGTTGTTTTCTTGGTGATAAATTGGTGATTTATCTGTTGTGTTTTTGGACTATTAATTAGTTGATTGTCTTGGAGGTGATCCTAGTGGGTAGTTTAATATACTACCTGGGTCCTATCACCTGGGAACTGAGCCGGAACTTGAGTTAAATTAACCATAGTTATATTAGCATGCAATGTCTCTAGGTAATTAAAAGTGTTTAATTCACCTAGACACATCAGAAAAAAACCTATATATATAAAAGTTATATGCATGCATAGACTTAGATAGATTCACTTAGCCAGAATTTACCTAAGTATTAGACCCTATAATTATAAAAATACTTAGTGAGAGGAAATATATCAAAACAAGATTTTCGTGAATCAAGTTTTGCTCTCACATCCTCAAAAGTTCACAACGTGAGGTTCATGCTTGGCCTCGAGTCACCCTGGGAGTGACCCCCTACGGATGGTGTTTGCATGGATTAATATCAAGGTGAATGAGGGATTATTTTATAGTAAGTGGGAGCAGGACACGTGTCAACGTATCCTTTGGTCTCCTCCATTAGGTTGCACCGTGAGATGCCCATGATCTGCCTGCGAGTCGCCCTAGGAGCGATCACCCTACGGAGGGTTTGATCATGGGAGTCAGAACAATGCAAACTCCAGAAATGGATAGGGTTTCTTAGGTCCATTTCCAACTTTGACTTTCCCTACGGTTGCATTGTTGGGGCCGACCTCTGAAATCTAAAAAATGGAGGGTCACACTTACGGGAAATTGTTAAGGTGTTAATAATTTCCTGACCGAAAAAAAAACGGTAGCTAAGAACTATTGGAATATGAGTTATTACGGGAATAGGGATTGGCTAAGATTGTCTCAATTCAGAGGAGGAGTAGCTGACTACCCTACGGTAGCTGTTGTTCTAAACCTCTGAAGTGTCGTTGCAAAATGAATGTTTATTCTATGGGTTGATCATGCTTTGTATGATCAAATTGTTGTTATTATGTGCCTAAGAACCAAAATTGCTTCCGCATGTTAGATATTAACACCTTCAGACTGAATACTGATAGAGACTTTAAGCCAGTAAGACAAAAGCGACGAGCATTCAATCCAGAGAGGAATGAGATCATAGTTGGACAGGTAGAAGACCTACTCAAAGCTGGGTTCATTAGAGAAGTCCATTACCCCCAAGGGCTATCTAATGTGGTACTGGTGAAGAAAGCAAACGGTAAATGGTGAATGTGCATTGATTTTACTGATTTGAATAACGTCTACCCCAAAGATAGTTATCCCTTGCCAATGATTGATCAGTTGGTGGATGCAACAGCTGGGCATGAGATGTTGAGTTTCATGGTGAAGAGGATAAGAGCCCCCACGCAGCGGAAGCGCATCGATTGGACCTTACTCCATATATTAATTAACATTTAAATACCGTTACGAAAAACTCAATAAACTTTAAACATACTTTAAAGTTGCTGTAAATAGCTATAAACATGCTTGAAAATTAAATCTAATTTATTTTCATACTTTTCTAAAGAATAGAGAAAAAACCGTTACAAACCTTCGTTGTAGACTTGACCGTTCTTCGCCAACGACGCTCCAACAGACAAAACGCAGCAGCCCTCTTGTCTTTTAATCGCTGGAAATTTCTTCTTGAATGACACAGTCACCACAGATGTTACACCGGTATGTCTCTAAGTCTAGGAGGCAAAAGACTTGTGGGAGTCTTTCTCTAAGAGGGAGGCTAGAGAGAATTCTAGGTCTTGTCTTGTGAGTCTAAGAGCAAGAGGAGAGTGTACTGAACCAATTAGGTCTAGTGTTCTATTTATAGAAGGGAGGCCATGAATAAAATATTCAATTATATCAATCTTTTCCAAAATTGATTCAATCTTATTCCTTATTTGATCAATCCATGATCAATCAATTCCATAATTGATTAATCTTTTCCATAAATGACTAATTACTTCCATAAGTGATTAGATCATTTCCATAAATGATTAATCACTTTCTTAAGTGATTAATTATTTCCATAATTGATTAATTCCCGGTTAATGAATTTTTTAATTAATTAACCACCAATTAAATATCACATATTTAATTTCCGCCCTTGAATTAATTAATTTGCCCAAATAGATTTTAGGCCTTAAAATTAATTAATTCATTATTTGAACTCTTTCAAATTTCCATAAATTTAATGTGACTCAAATTTATTTTAATATTTGAATTTCTTCAAATATTAATTTCTCTCATAATAATATATCAATATATATTATATTGTTTGCCTTAGTAAATTGAACATTTTCAATTTACATTTATTACTTAGTTGCCTCAAATTACTTTATGAGCTACTAGTGGGACCTAATGGACCTGCAGATCAGAAGCTCCAACGATATGTGATTAATTGGTCAAACTCATTAACCAAATTAATCAATGTTCGTTAACTGTGTGTACCTTCCACTATAGACTCACAGTTGCACTCTTCTCACTACAGACATATTTTCTGATTCCACGGATATAGACCAATATCGACTAGTTAGTCCTTCACGAGTGTCTGTAACACCAACTGGGTCAAATTACCGTTTTACCCCTGGGGTACTTCTATTTCCTTAAGTACCAGTTCTCCTCTAATGAACAACCTGTTTGTGGTCCAACCATCAAACAGGAAACCCTCTCGTGCCATTGAGAGTGTAGGGCCCTTTGTTCAAGACTTGGAGTCACCACTTAAGGGCACACTCATCTGCTTCCCTAAAGTCGGGAAGAAGTGAATTCCATCTTGTACGATTATGTTCCCAGCTCCCCATTCGGTCTTGTCTCCAAAATGGTAGGCTTATTGAGTCGGCGTATTGGCCACTCTCACCCATGCAAATCAAAGGACAATCTCTCATGAGCAGGAGTCCATAATCAACTCAGGGTTAAGACTAAGTTGTCTAGGTCGTCCTAGTGAAATAGAAAACCAACTAGTTAACGGTGTTATAACCAGTGGTTACTATTTCGCGGTCCGGTCTTATGCAAACTCATTGCATAGGATACCCCCACTCGCATGTCTCCTACACGAACGCGTTGGATTGTAGCGTCTGTGTCAAATACAAAGTGGGTCGTATCCATAGTGTCACCAGGATAAGGCACCTAGTCTTATCCCTATACTATAGACCCTTTAGGCTGTTTCTTGAACAATGATCCCATATGTCGCTACATATAGTTCAAGACTCATATTACAGCCTAGGATGTCTAGTTTATTGGATTAGGATTATTTTTAGGCAAAGAAAAATATAAAATAACTAATAATATTTAATGGAAAAATATATCAATATTATTTCATTAATATCTGGTCAACGGTTACATTCACTATCTACGAGTTTAGGGCATAAAACCCAACAAACTCCCACTAGAACTAAAACACTAGTTAGTGGGATGTAAATGCACTAATCTAAAGCTGGAAATGTCATGTATATTAAAATAATACAATGAATTAGGGCATCCTTATACCCATTATACATTTCTCCCACTTGCCCTAGATTAGATGGCATACATATCTCGTAGACCTAGACCTTCTAGATGACCCTCAAACACTTTAGTCGTGAGAGCCTTTGTAAATGGATCAGCGATGTTGTGCTCTGATGCGATCTTAGTGACGATCACATCTCCTTGTTGCACAATCTCCCGTATCAGGTGATACTTCCTCTCGATGTGTTTACCTCGTTTGTGGCTTCAAGGTTCTTTTGAGTTGGCTACAGCCCCAATGTTGTCACAGTATAGTGTTATGGGCACGTTCATATTCGAAACCACTTCCAAATCAGTCAAGAACTTTCTAAGCCATACTGCCTCCTTAGCTGCTTCGCAAGCTGCTACATACTCAGCCTCCATGGTTGAGTCTGCTATGCATCCTTGTTTGATGCTTCTCCAAACTACTGTTCCTCCTTTGAGGGTGAATACTGACCCTGATGTGGATCTCCTTGAATCCTTATCAGCTTGAAAGTCAGAGTCAGTGTATCCAGTAAGAATCAAATCCTTAGCTCCATACACAAGCATGTAGTCCCTCGTTCTCCGAAGATACTTGAGGATATTCTTAACCGCTCCCCAGTGGTCCAACCCTGGATTAGACTGATACGTACTGACTACTCCCACTGCATATCATATGGCAGGCCCAGTGCAGAGCATAGCATACATTAAGCTGCCCACAGTTGAGGCGTATAGCTTGTAGGGAGCGAGTGAAGGATGAACGTGTTTGTGTTGTGTGTGGTACGGTTGTACTAAACGATTATCCGCAAGCGCACGGGTCGTCACAAGTTATAAAACGGAAAGTATTCCGAGTATCGAATCCTCAGGGAGGCGAAGCGAAACTTAAGCAAATAATTAAAATTCTCTTGAGCACTGAAAATACTTAGGTGAAATAATATTTAGGGACCATGTTCATGCGATAAAAGGAATTTGAATTTAAAATAAGTAATGAAAACAAATTTGATCAATTAGAAAAAAAAAATGTGGAGAAAGAGTTTTCTTGAAATGGGAAGAGGGGTCTTGAAAATAAATGATTAGCTAAATAATTGCTATAATTATCCTATCTCATTGCCCAACTAATTATAAACCTAGAATCTCCGTTAATCACATAGGTTCTCCTGTCGGTTTCCCCTAATTGTAATTAATTCATTTTAACAACCTAAGTGTCCTTAGCGCCATTAAAAATCATTAATTATTACGCTCTGATTCATTTTAGGAATCTAAGTTTAATCAACTAATCCCGGTGTCACAACGGGCAATTAAACTAGTTGCATGGATTATGATCTATCCTAATTTCTCTCCGTCGAGTTTCCATTAAGAATCGAATCATTACACAATTGGCCAGATTGAGTAAAGCATTAAGCACATCCATACAAATAATTAGGACATGGGCAAGAGACAAGAAATTATAACAATATTTCCACTATCATTTCATTTCAAGACCCCAAATTGGGGTTTAGCTACACATAATATCCACAATAATTACAAGGGAAAGCATATTAAAAAGCATAAAGGAAAGGAATTGACCGTCGAAAAAACCCCTTGCTGACGCTTGGAGCCCCCGCTAACTACTCCTCGAGCCTCTAGGATTGCTTCCCAAAATTCCCCAAAATTTCCCCACTAGAAGAACCCTCTCAAAAAGGCTCAAAAGCCTTGAGAGGGGCTCCAAAAAAGGAGTCTTAAGAAAGGATTGAGTAATGGTTGATTGATGGATGATTGATTGATGAGAAATGAGGCACCAAGGGCGCCTATTTATAGGCCTGGAATAGGGGTAGCGTCGCGACGCTGCCTTGCTAAGCGTCGCGACGCTGCTGCGCACGCGGCTTGGGCAACAAGAAAGGGCAGCGTCGCGACGCTGCCTTGCTAAGCGTCTCGACGCTGTCCTGATTTTCCAGATTTTTCAGCTTCCTTTTGAGCTGATTTTTGGGCCTTCTTCTTCATTTCTCTTGGTCTTTTCTTCATGAATGCCTTCTTTGGGCCTTCAATTGCATCAAGCTAGGATTTGGGCTAGAATTACTTCAATTTTGGCTCTTTTTCTCCCAAAATCACCAACTTAGCTCCTAAGGACCAAATAACAAAATTCATTAAATATATTCATAAAAAACACGATTAAAGTACCAAAAAGCTTAATAAATTGAGACTAAAATAGCGACATTTCTGCTCGCTATCAGAACGCAACCTGACTACGCTCGTAGACTACCCCGCCATTTGCCTCAGCAATATTAAATTGGTTTATCATATCCAGGACATGCTCCCGGACAGACTGACCTTCTTGCATCTTGGCGTTGAAGACGTTCTTCAAGGCATCGTTGTGGAGCTGATAGGACGGAAGTCCAAACATCTCCTGCAGGGAATTCATAATCTCCCTGGCAGTTTCAACGTTCTCGTAACGCTTGGCCAAGAATTCAGATAAGTCGACCAATATATAGACTTTGACCTTTTCATTGGCCTTCATCAAGCGTTCGTGGGCATCATTTACTGCCTGAGTGGCAGTGCGAGGGGGAACGGGAGGACATTCTTCCGTTAAGACAAACCTACCACGAGTATGGTGTTTAAGTTCGATTTCCATGTTGGAAAATTCTTGCCAGTTAGTCTTTCGTTTTTAAGCAAGGAAATAATAGAGGAAGACATTGTTGAAAAACAAACAAATGACCGTATTAGTTATCTATGCCTTAACCCATCACACAAGCAATAAATACAATTGCATTCATCCAATCAATTTTGTAAACAAACAATCAAAGAACCCTAACAAAACTATTGATTGTGTTATGCAAACGATGCTTTAGAGGTTTAGAAGAACAGCCACCAAAAGGTGATCAGTTGTTCCTCCTCTAAAATGAGACTCCTCTCAGTTCATTTCTAATCCTAGAATAACTCATATTCCATTAGAAATTAACCACCGTTGTTCGGTCAAGGATTTGTTAACCAATTAACTCATCCCCGTAAGTGTAACCCTCCCACTTTCAGATCTCAAAGGCACGGATCAACAAGCTACCGTTAGGAAAGACAACTGTTGGTAATTAGCCTAAGCGATCCTATCCTATTCAGGAGTTCACGGTGTTCGGAATCCTATGATCAGGCCCTCCGAAGGGAACGTTGCTCTAGGGCAACACGTAGGCGGATCATAGGAATCTCACGTTGTGACCTAGGGGTGGAGACCGAGGGATACGTTGACACGCGTCCCGCTCCCACTTACTATGGTCACTTTCCCCATTCACCTTGGTATTGATCCATGTATACACTTTCCGAAGGGAGGCCGCGCTAAAACGACACGAAGCCGAGCATGGATCTCACGATGTGAACATACATGGACGTAGGAGCAAAACTCAATTTAAATTAAGTTTTGAAATTTTCCTCTCACTAAAATAACCTATGGGTATTTTAGGGTTTGATTAAACCGAGATAAAACTGACTAAGTCATTTATCTAAGTCTAGTTCTATTATAACTATTATAATAAGACCTAATGTCTAGGTGTATTAAACATATTTAATTAACTTAGCGACATTATTCTAACATTAACCTGTGATTAATTCAACTCCGATGATCCAGATCAATTCCCAGGTAGGAGGTGTTTCGTATACCGTCAACTTAAATATCTCCAATCCTTAGACAGAACTTCACTGGTAGAGTTCCCTTATAATCTCAGGAATTTTTGTCCTACTTAGTTCTTTAAAACTAAGTAAGAATTTTTAATCCTATTAGAAAATGATCTTAGGTCTAATTAATTTTAACTCATTTAAAATTAATTCATTTTAACCTAAGATCCTATGTGAGCATGCATATCTGGATTATAGATTGAAGGTTTCTAATCATAAATTTTAAACTATTTCAAAATTTTAATGATTAGTCCTATAATCATGCATACTATAGTTTTAAAAACAATTAACAATCATATTCTAGTTAATAAAATTAAAACTATATACTAGCATTGCATGAATTTAATATAACTTTTATATTAAACTATGGATGTATCATGCTCAATGCAACTTGATTTCCATTTAACAATCCTATGATCAGGCCCTCCGAAGGGATTGTTGCGCCAGGACAACCTGCAGGCGTATCATAGGACTCTCACGGTGTGAACTAGGGGCGGAGACCGAGGGATACGTTGACATGTGTCTCGCTCCCACTTACTCTAGACATTTTTCCCATTCACCTTGTTATTGATTCATGCAAACACTTTCCAAAGGGAGGCCGCTCCTAAGGCGACTCAAAGCCAAACATGAACCTCACGTTGCGAATATAGGGACGTAGGAGCAAAACTTGATTTAAATCTCGTTTTGTAATTTTCCTCCCACTGAAAATGTCCTAAGGTTAATTTAGGGTTGTTTAACTTAGATAAAATTCGGCTAAGTAAATCTATCTAAGTCTGGTCCTATTATAACAATTATGGAAAGGATTCAACCACAATGTTTTAGGTGAATTAAACTTCTTTTAATAAACCCAACATTGCAAGTCAACATTACTATGGTTAATTCAACTCAAGGTTCGGGTCAGTTCCCAGGTAGGAGGTGTTCTGTAAACCGTCAACTTAAATACCCTCAACCTTAGACAGAACTTTACCGAGAGAGTTCCCTTATAACCACAGTAATGTAAGATCTTTACTCTAAAGATCTAGGTGCATTAAACACTTTTAACAAACCTAGTGACATTGCATGCTAACATTTATCTATGATTAATTCAACTCTGGTATTCCAGGTCAGTTCCAAGGTAGGAGGTGTTCCGTAAACCGTCAGCTTAAATACCCCCAGCCTTAGACAGAACTTAACTGGTGGAGTTCCCTTATAATCACAGTAATGTTTTTCCTACTTAGTCAATTAAAACTAATTTTAATTCTAAGTAAGAATAATTCTAATCCTATTAGAAATGTGATATTAGATCTAATTAATTTTAAACATTATAAAATAATTCATTTATCCTAAGATCCTATGTTTGCATGCAATTCTTTGTTATAGGTTAACGGTTTCTATTCATTAATTTTTATAACTATTTTAAATTTTAATGAATTAACCCTATAAGATGCTACTATGGTGAATAAATTAACAATCAAATTCTAATTAATTTATAAAAGCATACATTAACATACATGACATACCAAAAATATAACAATTATATTAATCTCAGGTAATGTCATGCTCAATGAAATTTAATTTACTTTTAATTAACCTAACTCTTAAACTAATTATACAAGAAAATTAAAATTAAGCATTACCATTTTCATACATTAACATAACATTTATATTAATATATCATAAAAATTAATAAGCATATAAATTACTTTCATAAATATAACTCTTTATATTTTTACTAAAGTAATTTCATGCTCAATGCTTCTGAATTTCCATCCATTTAATCATAACAAATAATATTAAATACTCATGAAAATTAAATTCATACATATTTCATACATTATAACATTTATAAAAAAAATATGCATGAATATGCTTAACCTATGGAGGGATTTTAAGCTATATGACATCCATAAAGAAAAATAAATAGCTAAGTAGACGAGTTTTGACATTCTAGGACTCAAAACAATAGAAAAATTACATTAATTCATCTATAAAAGCCCTATCCTCCCGAGAACCAGCCAAAAATAGCCTCGAACCGCGTCCAAACCCTTCGAACTGGCAAGAAATTGGGCTGAACCAACGTTGAACCAACTTCAAATCTCTTTGAACCAACCCAAAACAAGCTGAACCAGCCCAAAACAACTTCATACCGCATGAGCCGGGTCAAGAAACGAGCGAACCAGTCAACAACAGCTTGAACCATGTGCAACTGTCGAGAACCGGTGATGAACCGGTCAAAGATTCACGAACTGGTCAAAGAATCTCGAACCAGACTCATCTCACGTGATCAAATCCAAAATAATAAATAAACCGCTATTTCATGTAACAAAACCACTCATGGATCAGCGTGTTTACGCGATCACACTGTCCACGCATTTATGCTTCATGCCCTGCGTTTGAACCCCAGTTGACGCACCTTATTCTTCCGTTTTTTGTTTTTTTTATTTATTTTCGTTCGTGGCAAGGTTCGAACCTCCGCCCTTGAAGCCAAAAACACAGGCTGACGCCTCCGCCCCCCACGACTTGACTTCGAGCCCTAGAAAATACGAAAACACATTTTTCCCTTATTTTTTATTCCACGCGATTTCGTGCAATTTTTTTTATTGCAGCCCTCTGTTTTCCCAGAAAATATGATTTCCAGCAGCAATGTTCTTTGATTTTTGGCCCCGATTTCTTCAAATCTTCATGGTATTTCATCAAAAACCATTGACATGGACTTACAGACTCAATTTTCAATAAAACGCCCAAAACATCAGGCCCTTACATTGATCAAATCAATAAAAAATTGCAAAATCTAATGCCACAAACCCAAAACATCTACTAGCAAACCTTTCATTCATCAAATGCATAAAGGTACCCACCAAAAACCAATGCAAATTTTAGAGAAACCAGATTAGATAGACGATCGGCTCTGATACCAATTGAAGGATTTAGAATTCCCTAATTCCGATAAAGCGGAAGCGTAATTGGGATCAATTCGTAGTTAATTTTGTTTCCACCAAAATACCAATACATTGGCAAAATTTAGAAAACTATTCTAAATCAATTATTAAGGCTAAACATACAACCTTAGAACTAATTCTAAAGGGGAGAAGCAAACATATCGTTGTTGTCGTCTTTGAATTCTTCAAGAACGCCTTTCTTGATTTGCGTCAACAATTGGGACACCACCAATTTGATCTTCATTTAAAATATTCATTTAAAATCAATTATTTTCATAACTGATTTAATCTTTTCCATAATCAATCAATTTCATAACCAATCAATTCCATAATTGATTAATCTTTTCCATAAATGATTGATCACTTCCATAAGTGATTAAATCCATTTCCATAAATGATTAATTACTTCCATAAGTGATTAATCATTTTCATAATTGATTAATTTCCAATTAATTAATTCTTTAAATTAATTAATCACCAATTAAATATCATATATTTAATTTCAGACCTTCTATTAGTTAATTAATTAATTACCCAATTAAATATCATATATTTAATTTCAGGCCTTGTATTAATTAATTCTATAATATGAATCAAATTCATATTAAAATTGGAACTCCTTCCAATTCTTTTATATCCTATAAATTTAATATGAATCAAATTCATATTAATATTTGGACTTCTTCAAATATTTATTTCTCTCATAATAATAAAGTTTAATTTCAAATTAGACTTTACATTTTAGTGTATCATTATACGTTATATTAATTTGTATCTCATACAATTAACTTAATTCCCAATATGAATTTGAACTATATTCAAATTCTCTCAAGATATAATTGTTCCTAATTACTCTTTACGAGCTAGCAGGGGGACCTAATGGACCTACAGATCAGAAGATCCAATGATATGAGGTTAACCGATTAAACTCATTAATCAGGTTAACCAATATTCATTAACTGTGGGTCATTCCAATAAAGACCCACAGTTGAACTCTTCTCACTGTAGAACCTTTCTGTGTCCACGGATATAGACCTATACCGGTAAGTCAATCCTTCACTACTGTTCGTAATCACTGCTAGGTCAAATTACCGTTCTACTCCTATGTTACATCTGTCTCCTTAAGTATCAGTGCTCCTCTAATGAACAACCTGTTTATGGTCCAACCAATAAACAGAAAGTCCCTCTTGGGGGCAGTGAGAGGACGGGATTCCTTTGTTCAAGTCCCGGAGTCACCACTTAAGGGAGCCCTCATCTACTTCTCCTAGAAGCGGGAAGGAGTGAATTCCTTCTTGTATTGTCATGTCCCCAGCCTCCCACTCGGTTTTGTCCCCAAAAAGGAAGGCATATTGAGTCGGCGTATTGGTCACTCTCACCCATGCTAATCAAAGGGCAATCCCTCATGAGAAGGAGTTCATGACACACTCAGGATTAAGACTGAGTTACCTAGGTCATCCTATTGAAACAGTAACCTTACTAGTTAACGGTGTTACATCTAGTGGTTTACTATTTCGTGGTCCGGTCTTATGCAAACTCATTGTATAGGATACCCCCGCTCGCATGTCTCCTACATGGATGCCTTGGATTAATACGTATGTATCAAATACAAAACGAGTCGTATCACATAGTGTTACCAGGATAAGGTACCCAGCCTTATCCATGTACTATAGACCTTTTAGGTTGTTACTTGAACACCAATCCTCGTATGTCCCCACATACTAGTTCAAGTCACATGTAAAAAACCTTGGATCTTAGTTTATTGGATTTGGGTCAAATTGTGCAATATTTAACAATAAAACTTTATTGTAGAAAGTCAATAACACTTTATTGAAACAAGTATACAACTTTGTTTACATTCACTATCTACGAGTTTTAGGGCATAAAACCCAACAGGATCTACACTGCGCGACACGTGGAAGCTTCAGATGCTCCACGCGTTTTACCTGCCCACTGAAAAATTAAATTCCAAACGGTAAAAAGAATTAAATCATAACCAATCCCTTTAGAATCAGACGAAATATTTGATCCTAACCAAAAGATTGTGAAAACAAACTGATCAGCAAAGATTTTCTTCTAGAAGAATCTTTTATCCGAAAAAATTCAAATAAAAATTTAAACCGCCAAAAATCAAATCAAATCTTCTTTTTGCCGAATAAATGAGGAAATATTATTATATCCCTAATCTATACAGAAATTAAAATAACAAAGATACAACTAAATCAAAATAATTTGATTAAATTAAAAATTAAATCGACCAAATTAAAAATAAATAAACTGAAAATAAAATCTAATAAAAATTAAAAAAAAAATTCCAACGGATTAAAGATAATTCAGATAAAATCAAAACCTAATTCAAAATAATTCAAACTAAAATCAAATCAAATCAAATCAAATCGCAACAATCACTGGGAGCTAAAAATATTGCAATACAAAATGCTCCCACAAAACCTTCGCTCACTCATTCTTCAACCAGTTTTATGGAAGGATATTTCGAACGAAATTCCTTTCCCCAGTAATGCTTCACTCGCTGTCCATTGACCTTAAACACTCACCTATCTTTTTCATCTCTCAAAGTAATTGTTCCATGAGGAAAAACTTCAACCACAACAAATGATCCAGACCATTTAGATTTTAATTTTCCAGGAAACAATTTTAATCTAGAGTTGTACAGCAAAACTCTCTGAGCCTTAACAAATTCCTTAGGTTTTAATTTCTTATCATGCCACCGCTTTGTTTTCTCTTTATAAATATTCGCATTTTCATAAGAAAACTGACAAAACTCCTCTAACTCATTAAGCTGCAGCATTCTAATTGCACCTTTATGACTTAAATCAAAATTGAATTTCTTTAAAGCCCAAAACGTTTTATGCTCAAGTTCTAACGGTAAATGGCAAGTCTTTCCATAGCTAACCTATAGGGAGACATACCTAAAGGAGTCTTATAGGTTGTCCATAAGCCCAAAGGGCCTCATCTAACCGAAAAGACCAATCTTTCCTAGATGGATGAACTACTTTCTCTAAAATAGATTTAATTTCCCTATTACTAACTTTAGCCTGACCATTTGCTTGTGGGTGATAAGGTGTAGCGATCATATGCTTAACTCCATACTTCTCTAAAAGCTTAGCTAACACATTATTCACAAAATGAGTGCCCTCATCGCTCATAAGAGCCCTAGGTGTCCCAAACTGCGCAAAAATGTGCGATTGAAGAAACCTCGACACCGTCTTATCATCATTTTGATGACATGCAATGGCCTCCACCCACTTGGACACGTAGTCAACTGCCAACAAAATAAAAAAAATTACTGTTAGAAGGGGGAAATGGTCCCATAAAATCAATACCCCATACGTCGAATAACTCCAATTCTAAAACATAAGTAAGTGGCATTTCATCTCTATGTCCTAATTTTCCTCTCCTTTGGCAAGTATCACATTGCTTGTAGAACTAATTGGCATCTTTAAATAAAGAAGGCCAGAAAAAACCACATTGTAAAATCCTCATAACTGTCCTCTATTCGCTGAAATGACCTTCATATGGGGAAGAGTGACATTGCTTCGGGATTTCCTTTGCTTCACCACCTGAAACACATCTCCGAATAATACCATCAAAACACTGTTTATACATAAGTGGCTCATCCCAATAAAAGAATTTTGCATGCTTAAACCTTTTCACCTGCCTCCAATCCATATCAATAGGAGTGACTCCTTTTACCAGAAATTTGGTTATATCAGCATACCAAAGAGCACTAGCTATTTAGTACCTTTACCTCAACAGCAAAAAGCTGTTCATTTGGAAATGAATCTGAGATGACAGATTGCCCAAGCAAAGATGATGAAGGATCAAGACGAAACAAATGATATGCAATAACATTTTCTTATCCTTTTTTGTCCTATATCTCTAAGTCGAACTCCTGCAATAACAAAACCCAACGAATTAACTTAGGTTTTGCATCTTTCTTAGACATTAAGTACCATATTGTTGCATGATCTGTGAAAACTATGACTTTGGAACCAACTAAATATGGGCAGAATTTCTTAAAGGCAAACACAATCGCTAAAAACTTTTTTTCAGTAGTTGTATAGTTGATTTGTGCCTCATTCAAAACCCTGCTTGCATAATAAATAGGATGGATAACTTTGCCCTGCTTTTGCCCCAGCATTGCACCTACTGCCACATCACTGGCATCGCACATCACCTCGAATGGAAAACTCCAGTTGGGTGCACAATGAATGGGTGCTGAGATTAAAGCAGCCTTTAAAGTCTCCAAAGCCTTCCTACAATCTGCATATCAAAGTCAAAAATACTATCAGCACACAACAATTTACAAAGAGGTTTGCTAATGTTGGAAAAATCCATTATGAAACTTCTATAAAATCCAGCATGACTTAAAAAGCTCCGAATCCCTTTGATTGAATTCGGTGGTTCTAACTTCTCAATAACCTTTATTTTTGCTCAATCAACTTCTAGATCATTCTTTGAAATTTTAGGACCTAACACTATGCCCTCCTTCACCATGAAGTGACATTTCTCCCAATTAAGAACTAGATGGGTATCCTCACATCTCTTTAGCACCTTACCTAAATCATTCAAACAATGTTGAATAGACCCTGCAAAAACTGAAAAATTGTCCATAAATACCTCAACAGTGGACCCAATCATATCAAAAAAAACTTTCTAACATACACTGCTGAAATGTTGCTGGAGCATTGCAAAGGCCGAAAGGCATTCGTCTGAAAGCAAATGTCCCATAAGGGCAGGTGAAACTGGTTTTTTCCTGATCCTTAGGAGTAATGGTAATCTGGTTATACCCAGAATAACCATTTAAGAAACAATTGTAAGCATGACCAGCTAACCTATCCAAGTTCTGGTCAATAAATGGTAGAGGAAAATGATCCTTACGGGTGGCTTTGTTAAGCCTCCTGTAATCCATGTAAACCCTCCAGCCAGTTACTGTCCTGATGGGGATCAACTCATTGTCCTTATTAGTCACTACCGTAACACCTCATTTCTTAGGAACACATTGAACAAGGTATACCCAATTGTTGTCTACAATTGGATATATAATCCCAACATCCAACCATTTAATCACCTCATTCTTAACAACTTCTTTCATTGCAGGGTTAAGCCTTCTCTGCTGCTCAATGCTCCCGAAGGATCCCTCCTCTAGAGTGATTTTTTGCATACAAAAAGATGGACTAATTCCCTGAATGTCAGCCAAGGTCTAACCTATTGCTTTGCGATATTACTGCAACAACTTTCTAAGACCTCTTCATCCTCTGACACTAAATCTGATTCAACAATAATGGGCAACGTCTCACCCTTCCCAAGATACACATACTTTAGATGATCCAGCAAAGGCTTCAAATCTAAAGTGGGTGCCTCAATCAGGGATGACTTAATAGGAGGAGTCTTCCTTTCATCCAAATCTAAAGACTCAAAAACATCCTCACATTTAGAAACTTCTTTTTCATTTTTTCTTTCTAAAGTACAAACTTCTAAATCCTCTACACTAATATCTCCATAACCTTCCAAATGTTGATTTGTCAAATCCTCCATTGCTGTCTCAACAATTGTGTTCTCAAAAATCTGAATGAAAGAACAATCTTCCACTTCATCTGGATACTTCATGGCCTTAAAAACATTAAATTTCACTTCGTCATTATAAACCCTCATTGTTAATTCCCCTTTCTGAACATCTATTGATGCTCTACTAGTAGCCAAAAATTAACGACCAAGAATAATTGAGACATCTTTATCTGCCTCATAATCTAGGATAATAAAATCAACAGGTAATATGAATTTATCGACTTTCACTAAGACATCTTCAATTTTACCCTCTAGGTATGTGATAGACCTATCGGCTAATTGGAGTGTGACTGTAGTAGGCCTAGCTTCACCAATATCTAGCTTTCGATAGACTAAAAGAGGCATAAGGTTAATGCTCGTGCCTAAATCACAAAGTGCTCTACCTAACTCTTTTCCACCTATTGATACATGAATAGTAAATGACCCTGGGTCCTTAGCCTTGGTTGGTAGCCCATTCTTGAGAATAGCACTACACTCCTCAGTAAGAGATACGGTTTCAAATTCTCCTAACCTTTTCTTCTTAGTCAAAATATCCTTTAGAAATTTAGCACAATTTGGCATTTGCTCTATAGCTTCTACTGAAGGGATATTTATATGCAATTGCTTAAGAATCTCTAAAAACTTCTTAAATTGACCATCTTGATTCTTAGGCTTCTAAAGGGTGCTCAGTATCCGCAAGAAGTTTCCCTTGAGGTCGCGCCTTCAGCTCATTAGTGAAGGTGTTCATATAACACATGCGGAAGCAATTGAAGATCGAAAGCACTTAAGACATTCAATTTTACTCTTAAAGCATGCATGTTCTAGAAAGGGTAGAAAAGAGAGTAAATGAGTACCAACCTCTTTGATGCTCAATTTTACTCTTAAAGCATGCATGTTCTCTTGGACTACCTTTAGTGTCTTCCCTACTATTCTCTTGAGCCTAGAAAGACTTGTGGGAGTCTATAGAAGAAAGAAATAGGAAGAGAATGCTTGATGGTACAAGCTTTTGGAAGGAGATGAAATGAGAGAGAATTTGAGGGAGAAAATTTTCAGCATAACACTAAATGAAAGCTTACTCCTCTTGAATCTAATTCAAGCCCCTTTTATAGACCTCTCCCATGCAAAGACAAGCTTCGTGACACTTAGCCACATGGTCAAGATGCAACTCAAAGTGGATTCTAGGTGTCTACTTCACAACACATGCATCTAATGCATGTTTGTGTTGTTTTCCACTATGTATCATTATGTAAGAGTGGAAAAACCACTAAATCCACTATGAATTGAATCCTAATTGTGAATTTTCAGCTTTCAATTCATTTCAAATTGAATTCAAAATTGAAATTGATTTCTAGGCAATTAATTGGGACATTTCCAAGTAATTTTGATATGATTGATCCAATCAATCTTTATCACCTAATGCCATGAATTATATATGATTCCTAATACATATATATGGTATTTAAAACACTTTTAAATACCTCATCTCTCAATTCCTAATTTAATTCATAATTAAATCATTGTGTCGAACACGTTTTACGATAAAACCCTATTTCTCGTTTTTGAACGATTCAAAGTTTCCTATCAAAAAATTCTAGGCTTTAATCCGATATGAGCTAGTAGGGGGACCTAATGGACCTATAGATCATGAGCTCCAATGATTCGAAGCTAGCCGACTAATCTCATTATCTAAACTAGCCAACATTCGTTAACTACCGGGACACTCCACTATAGCCCGATAGTTGCACTCCCCTCACTATAGATATATTTCTGTCCACTTGATTTAACCATGTTTAGTAAGTCGTTCCTTCACAGGTTGTTCGTAGCTATAGCTAGGTCAAATAACCGTTTCACCCCTATAGTACTTCTTGTTCCTTAAGTTCCACTAATCCTCTAATGAAGAATCGGTTTGTGGTCCAACCATCAAACCTAAGTCCCTCTCGATCCAACGAGAGGGTGGGGCCCCTTGTTCAAGTCCCGGAGTTAGTACTTAAGAGAACAACCTCTCTGCTATCCCTGAAATGGGTAGGAGTGAATTCCGTCTTGCAAAACTATGTCCCCAGCTATCTATACGATCTTATCCCCAAAATGGTAGGCTTGTTGAGTCGGCGATACTGGCCACTCTCACCCATGCAGATAAAAGGATAATCCCGCATAAACAGGAGTTCATAGATAACTCAGGATTAAGAACGAGTTACCTAGGTCATCTATGAGAAATAGTAAGTTTCTACGATAAACGGCGTTATAAAGAGAAAGTGACTTATTTCGTGGTCCTGTCTTATGCAAACTCATTGCATAGGACGCCCCCACTCGCATGTCTCCACATGAACGACTTAGGATCTCATCGTTTGTACTTAATACAAAGTGGGTCGCGTCCATAGTGTGAAGGAAATAAAAGTCCCCACGCAGCGGAAGCGCATTGATTGGACCTTACGCCGTATATTAATTAACATTAAAATACCGTTACGAAAAATCAAACAAACTTTAAACAAACTTTAAAGCTGCTGTAAAATTGGTTTAAACATGCTTAAAAATAAATCTAAATTTATTTTCATGCTTTTCTAAAGAAAAGGGAAAGAACCGTCACATACCTTCGTTGAAGACTTGACCGTTCTTCGCCAACGACGCTCCACGAACGAAAACACAGGAGCCGCCTTTGTTTTTCTTCGCTGGAAATTCCTTCTTGATTGACACAATAACCACAGAGGTTACACCGGTATGTCTCTAAGTCTAGGAAGCAAAAGACTTGTGGGAGTCTTTCTCTAAGAGGGAGGCTAGAGAGAATTCTAGGTCTTGTCTTTCAAGAGTGTCAAGTGTCATGACCAATTAGGTCTAGTGTTCTATTTATCGAAGAGAGGCCATGAATAAAATATTCAATTAAATCAATATTTTCCAAAATTGATTCAATCTTATTCCTTAATTAATCAAACATGATCAATCAATTCCATAATTGATTAATCTTTTCCACAAATGACTAATTACTTCCATAAGTGATTAGATCATTTCCATAAATGATTAATCACTTCCTTAAGTGATTAATTATTTCCATAATTGATTAATTCCAAGTTAATGAATTCTTTAATTAATTAACCACCAATTAAATATCACATATTTAATTCCCGGCCTAGAATTAATTAATTTGCCCAAACACATTTTAGGCCTTAAATTAATTAATTCATTATTTGAACTCTTTCAAACTTCCATAAATTTATATTTGAACTTCTTCAAATATTAATTTCTCTCATAATAATATATCAATATATATTATATTTGTTTCCCTTAGTAAATTGAACATTTTAAATTTACATTTATTTCTTAGTTGCCTCAAATTACTTTATGAGCTACCAGTGGGACCTAATGGACCTGCAGATCAAAAGCTCCAACGATGTGAGATTAATTGGTCAAACTCATTAACCACATTAATCAATATTCGTTAACTGTGTGTTCATTCCACTATAGACACACAGTTGCACTCTTCTCACTGCAGACATATTTTCTGTATCCATGGATATAGACCAATATCGACTAGTTAGTCCTTCACGAGTGTCCGTAACACCAGCTGGGTCAAATTACCTTTTTACCCCTGGGTTACCTCTATTTCCTTAAGTACCAATTCTCCTCTAATGAACAACCTGTTTGTGGTCCAACCATCAAACAGAAAACCCTCTCATGCCATTGAGAGGGTAGGGCCCTTTGTTCAAGACTCGGAGTAACCACTTAAGGGAACACTCATCTGCTTTTCTAAAGTCGGGAAAGAGTGAATTCCATCTTGTACGATTATGTTCCCAGCTCCCCATTCGGTCTTGTCCCCAAAGTGGTAGGCTTATTGAGTCGGCGTATTGGCCACTCTCACCCATACAAATCAAAGGACAATCTCTCATGAGCAGAAGTCCATAATCAACTCAGGATTAAGACTAAGTTGTCTAGGTCGTCCTAGTGAAATAGAAAACCAACTAGTTAACGGTGTTATAACCAGTGGTTACTATTTCGTTGTCTGGTCTTATGCAAACTCATTGCATAGGATACCCCCACTCGCATGTCTCCTGCATGAACGTGTTGGATCGCAGCGTTTGTATCAAATACAAAGTGGGCCGTAACCATAGTGTCACCAGGATAAGGCACCCAGTCTTATCCCTATACTATAGACCCTTTAGGCTGTTTCTTGAACAATGATCCCATATGTCGCTACATATAGTTCAAGACTCATATTACAACCTTGGATGTCTAGTTTATTGGATTAGGGTTATTATTAGGCAAAGACAAATATAAAATAATTAATAAAAATTAATGGAAAAATATATCAATATTATTTCATTAATATCCGGTCAACGGTTACATTCATTATCTACGAGTTTTAGGGCATAAAACCCAACACACTCCCACTTGAACTAAAACACTAGTTAGTGGAATGTAAATGCAATAATCTAAAGCTGGAAATGTCATGTATATAATACAATGAACTACGACATCCTTATACCCATTATACATTTCTCCCACTTGCCCTAGATTAGATGGCATACATATCTCGTAGACCTAGACCCTCTAGATGACCCTCAAACACTTTAGCCGTGAGAGCCTTCGTAAATGGATCAACGATGTTGTGCTCCGAGGCGATCTTAGTGACGATCACATCTCCTCGTTGCACAATCTCCCGTATCAGGTGATACTTCCTCTCGATGTGTTTACCTCGTTTGTGGCTTCGAGGTTCTTTTGAGTTGGCTACAGCCCCACTGTTGTCAATGTATAGTGTTATGGGCACGTTCATATTTGGAACCACTTCCAAATCAGTCAAGAACTTTGAGCCATACTGCCTCCTTAGCTGCTTCGCAAGCTGCTACATACTCAGCCTCCATGGTTGAGTCTGCTATGCATCCTTGTTTGATGCTTCTCTATACTACTGCTCCTCCATTGAGGGTTAATACTGACCCTGATGTGGATTTCCTTGAATCCTTATCAGCTTGAAAGTCAGAGTCAGTGTATCCAGTAAGAATCAAATCCTTAGCTCCATACACAAGCATGTAGTCCCTCGTTCTCCGAAGATACTTGAGGATGTTCTTAACCGCTCCCCAGTGGTCCAACCCTGGATTAGACTGATACCTACTAACTACTCCCACTACATAACATATGTCAGGCCTAGTGCAGAGCATAGCATACATTAAGCTGCCCACAGCTGTGGCGTAGGGAATGTGTCTCATGTTCTCAATTTCTTGAGGTGTCTTAGGAGACTGTTCCTTAGACAGGTGTACCCCATGTCTGAAGGGTAGTAGTCCCTTCTTGGAGTTTTGCATCGAATATCGATACAACATCTTGTCAATATACGTTGCTTGAGACAGAGCTAGCGTTTTGTTCTTACGATCCCTAATGATTTGGATTCCCAGAACATATTGAGCCTCTCAAGATCTTTCATTTGGAATTGGGCTGGTAGCCATTTCTTAATGTCAGTGAGGTATCCTACATCATTCCCAATGAGTAGGATATCGTCTACATAAGTATTAGAAAAGCTACTTTCCTTTTGTTGACTTTCTTGTACACACAAGGCTCATCAATGTTTTGGTCAAAGCCAAAAGATTTGATTGCAGTATCAAATCTAATGTTCCATGATCTGGATGCTTCTTTCAATCCATAAATGGATCGATTGAGCTTACAAACCTTTTCTTCCTGACCTTGGGCTATGAACCCTTCGGGTTGAGACATGAAAATATTCTCTTCAAGATTACCATTCAGAAAGGCAGTCTTGACGTCCATTTGCCATATTTCATAGTCATAAAATGTGGCTATGGATAAGAGAATTCTTATGGACTTTAACATGGCTACAGGAGAAAAGGTTTCCTCATAGTCAACCCCTTCCTTTTGGGTATAACCCTTTGCCACTAGTCTAGCTTTGAAGGTCTGTACCTTTCCAGCTGCATCTCTTTTTCTCCTATAGATCCATTTGCACCCTATGGGTTTTACCCCATTTGGTAGATCTGTAAGTTCCCATACAGAATTGGAGTACATTAACTCCATTTCCAGGTTCATGGCCTTGACCCATTCATCCTTATCTTCGTCATTCATTGCCTGTCGATAGGACAATGGATCCTCAATGCCATCATTAGGTATGACAACCTGAGTTTCAGTTAAACCCAAGTAGCGGTCAGGTTGTAATACAACCCTCCCACTGCGTCGAGGCATTCCCAACGTTTGAGATGGACGAGATGGATTTGAAGAACTAGTTCCTTCATCAACCCTTGTTGAAGGTCCAACTTCATCAACAACTCTTGATGATTCTTCAGTAGCTTCTCCTAATATTATTTTGCTGCGTGGTTTATGATCTTTCATGTGGTCTTCCTCTAAGAAAGTGGCGTTTATCGATACAATCACCTTATTTTCTTGTGGGTCGTAGAAATAACCACCTCTCGTTTCTTTAGGGTAACCAACAAATTGGCACAGTTTTGAACGAGGTTCCAGTTTCTTAGGATTTGTCACAAGCACGTGTGCTGGACAACCCAGATGCGAAAGTGATGCAAAATAGGTTTACGCCCCTTCCATAATTCGAAAGGTGTTTCAGAAACACTTTTCGAGGGAACATTGTTCAAGATGTATACTGCAGTCTCTACTGCATACCTCCAAAACGAGCTAGGCAATTGAGCATAGCTCATCATTCTGCTGAGGTGTACCAGGGGCTGAGAGTTGAGATTGGATTCCATGTTCTATCATATAATCTTGGAATCTTTGATCCATATACTCCCCTCCTCGATCAGATCGAAGTACTTTAATAGATTTACCTAATAGGTTTTCAACTTCAGCCTTAAACTCCTTAAACGTTTCAAGGGCTTCAGACTTATGTCCCATTAGGTACAAGTAACCATATCTTGAATAATCATCTATAAATGAGATGAAATATTCGTACCCTCCTCGAGCTTTTACATTCATTGGACGACATAAATCCGAATGTATTAACTCTAAGGGTTCTTTGGCTCTGGAACCTTTTCCAGTAAAGGGTCTCTTGGTCATTTTTCCCTCGAGACAAGATTCACAAGGTGGTAGTGAATCATCTTCTAACTTGATTAGAAGTCCATTCTTTACCAAACGATCGATCCTATCGATGTTTATATGACCAAGTCTAAGATGCCAAAGATGAGTATTGTTACTTGATGGAGAAATCTTTTGCCTTTTACTTTGAGTTTCAGCAGTTTTAAATAATTCGTGATTTAAAAGTGCTTTGTTTTCGGTTGGTCTTAAAACATACAAGTTATTTTCCAATTTGGCTGAACAAATAAGTACACCATTTTTATAAATGAACGCTTCATTCATAACAAAAGTAACTGTATACGATTGTTCAATCAACCATGAAATAGAAATTAAGTTCCTCTTAATCTTGGGAACGATTAACAAACTTTCTAAAAGTAAGAATCTATTTCTAAAAAATAACTTCGCAGCTCCCACTGCTTTAGCTGAAATGACTTCTCCAGTTCCGACCCTGAGTGTCATTTCCCCATCGTTCAACTGCCGAAAGGAACTATTTTCCTGAAAAGAAGAGCAAACATGATTAGCTGCTCCTGAATCAAGTATCCAGGTAAACTCATCATGTTCTACCAGGCATGTTTCTAAAACAAGTAAATCAAATTTACCTTCATTTTCCTTCTTTTTCTCAGCAAGGTACTTTGGGCAATTTCTCTTCCAATGTCCATCTACATTGCAGTGAAAACACTTGCCCTTATCTGCCATAGCTTTGGCTTTTCCCTTGCTTTTAGCAGCAGTACTGGGAGCTTTCCCCTTGTTTCCTTTCTTCTTCTGAGTTTTCTTTGAAGAAGTGGCTACAGATTTAGTTCCAGAGGATGAACCCTTCTCGAACTTTATTTTAGAGTGAACAACGTTTGCCTCTCCTTCTATCTGTCCCTTGTTCTTAAGAAGAGACTGATAGAGTTGTAGCTCATTCAGGAGGCTAGTAAGATTGGATGTTATTTTATTCATCATTGCATTGCTTCGAAACTGTAGAAAACTCTTCGGAAGAGATTCTAAGATGAATGCAACCTGACTACGCTCATCTATGACCGCCCCGTTTGCCTCTGCCACGTTGAATTGGACCATCATATCCAGGACATGCTCCCGAACAGACGTGCCTTCTTTCATGCGACAGCTATAAACGTATTTGAGAGCGTCATGGTGGAGTTGGTAGGACGGTTGTCCAAACATCTCCCGGAGAGAGTTCATAATCTCCCTCGCTGTTACCATGCCCTCATGCCTTTTAGCCAAAACTTCATATAAGCAGCCTAGGATATAGACGCGAGTCTTATCATTGGCCTTTGTCCAGCGGTCATAAGCATCCTTAACTGCTTGGGATGCATTACGAGCAGGGGCTGGAGGACAATCCTCCGTTAAGACGAACCGCAGATCATCAACAACAAGAATCGTATTCAGGTTCGACTTCCACGTAGCATAATTTTCGCCGGTTAATTTCTCATTTTTAAGCAGAGAGACAATTGAGGAAGACATTGCTGAAATTTAAAAAAACAATGACCGTATTAGTTATCTTTGCCTTAACTCATCATACAAGCAAACAATTGCACACAATCCAATCAATTTAGCAAAACAGACAATCACAGAACCCTAAAACTATCGGTTTAGTTTTGCAACGATGTTTCAGAGGTTTAGAATATCAGCCACCGAAGGGTGATCAGGTACTCCTCCTTTGAAATGAGACACCTCTCAGCTAATTCTAATTCCAGAATAACTCATATTCCTATAGACATTAGCCACCGTCATTCGGTCAAGGATTTCTTAAAACTTTTAACTCATCCTCGTAAGTGTAACCCTCCCACTTTCAGATCTCAGAGGCACGCACCAATAGGGTACCGAAGGGAAAGACAACTGTTGGTGATTAGCCAAAGAACTCCTATTCTTTTCAGGAGTTCACGATGTTCTGAATCCTATGATCAGGCCCTCAGAAGGGATGGTTGCGCCAGGACAACCTGCAGGCGGATCACAGGACTCTCACGGTGCGAACTATGGGCGAAGACCGAGGGATACGTTGACACGTGTCCCATTTCCACTTACTCTAGACATTTTTCCCATTCACCTTCATATTGATTCATGCAAACACTTTCCGAAGGGAGGCCGCTCCTAAGGCGACTCGAAGCCGAGCATGAATCTCACGTTGTGAATATAGGGACATAGGAGCAAAACTTGATTTAAATCTCGTTTTGTAATTTTCCTCCCACTGAAAATGTCCTGTGATTAATACAGGGTTGTTTAACTTAGAAAGTATTCGGCTAAGTCAATCTATCTAAGTCTGATCCTATTAAAACAATTATGGAAAGGATTCAACTGCAATCTTTTGGGTGAATTAAACTTCTATTAATAAACCCAACATTGCAAGTCAACATTACTATGGTTAATTCAACTCAATGTTCGGGTCAGTTCCCACATAGGAGGTGTTCCGTAAACCGTCAACTTAAATACCCCCAGCCTTAGATAGAACTTTACCGAGAGAGTTCCCTTATAACCTCAGTAATGTAGGGTCTTTACTCTAAAGATCTAGGTGCATTAAACACTTTTAATAAACCTAGTGACATTGCATGCTAACATTTAACTATGATTAATTCAACTCTGGTATTCCAGGTCAGTTCCCAGGTAGGAGGTGTTCCGTAAACCATCAACTTAATGAAGGGATAAAAGCCCTTTTCGCAGTGGAAACTTACAGAAACCTTAACTCAGTTTTTAATTCGGAATAAAATACAAAAACGTTTGGCAAATAACAATACAGCAGTAAAATCAAAATAAAACTACTGAATTTTAATTATAAAACATGCTAGTTTCTATTTAGATCTAATCTAAATTGGATCCTATTGATCCTAGTTCAAGAAAACACTTACCCTTGAAGTAATTCTTGAACGTTTCACCAAAGGAACTCTTGATTCTCTCTTAAGTACAGCAACAAGAATGCCTCTTCTTTGCTGGAAAATTATCACGAACACCTCCACTTGATTGCACCGGTATTCTCAAAGCGAGTACACGTTGGGAGCTTGTGGGAGCAAAATTCTAAGGCTTCTCTGGAGGATCTTTCTCTTCTGTCGATTACAGAGAGGGAAAAACGAGAGAGTGAGAGAGAGAGGGAAAGTTTACGTGAGAGACTCTGAGATCCAACTGCCCTCAATTCACTTAACCCCTCTTCCTATCGTTCAGTAGACTAAAATAGGGCAACTGCACGCACAACTTCAGGTAACTGAAGTTCAGTTACCTAATAATTAATTATATTAATTTAAAATTCAAAAATTTTAAATTATAATTAATTAAATTTCAATTAATCAATATTAATTAAAATATCATTAATTTAAATCTTATTTAAATTAATATCCTTCTTTTACCTATAGTTTAATTAAATCAAATTTAATCAAACATAACCAATTAATTAATTCAAAATTAATTAATTAAAAAATTAATAAAATTGAACATCACATATTCAATTATTATTCTCTCTCTCAAAATTATAGTATTAATATACATCCAATGTACATTAATTATAACCTATAGTTTTAATATGAATCAAATTCATATTTTAGTTTAATATTCGAACACCTTCGAATATTCAATCCTTCCTTAGAATTTTACCTCAACGCCCTAAATGAGCTACCGGTGGGACCTAATGGACCTACAGATCAGAAGCTCCAACGATATGAGATTAGTTGGCTAAACTCATTAACCAAGTTAATCAATATTCGTTAACTGTGGTTCACTCCACTAAAGAACCACAGCTGCACTCTTCTCACTGCAGATATATTTCTGTGTCCACGGATATAGACCGTCAACAACAAGTTAGCCCTTCACGTGTGTTCGTACCCCAGCTAGGTCAAATTACCGTTTTACCCCTGGGCTACCTCTTGGTCCTTAAGTACCAGTGCTCCTCTAATGAACAACCTGTTTGTGGTCCAACCAGCAAACCAAAATCCCTCTCGTGCCATAAAGAGGGTAGGGCCCATTGATCAAGACCCGGAGGCACAACTTAAGGGAACACACCTCTACTTACCCTAATATCGGGAAGGAGTGAATTCCATCTTGTAAGACTATGTTCCCAGCTCCCCACTCGGTCTTGTCCCCAAAAAGGTAGGCTTATTGAGTCGGCGAACAGGCCACTCTCACCCGTACAAATCAAATGACAATCCCTCATGGACAGGAGTCCATAATCCACTCAGGATTAAGGCCAAGTTGCCTAGGTCATCCTAGTGAAATAGAAATCGAGCTAACTAACGGTGTTACAGTTAGTGGTTAGCTATTTCGCGGTCCGGTCTTTGTGCAAACTCATTGCATAGGATACCCCCACTCGCATATCAACCACATGAACACGTTTGATCATTACGTTTGTATCAATATACAAAGCGGGTCGTATCCATAGTGTCACCAGGATAAGGTACCCAGCCTTATCCCTATACTACAGACCCTTTAGGCTAAAACTTGAACATTGATCCCCGTATGTCCCTACATACTAGTTCAAGCCTCATTCTATTAGCCTTGGATGTTTAGTTTATTGGATTAGGGTCAATAAGACAAGATATAATACAAACATTGAATAATACATCACTTTATTAATGTTCGGTCAAATGTACATTTACTATCTACGAGTTTTAGGGCATAAAACCCAACAAACTCCCACTTGAACTAAAACTCAAGTTACAGGGAAAGTATATATACAATATAATCCAAAGCTGGAAATGGTACATGTATGTTGTACATTACATAAAAGGTAAATATACAAAATACAATAAACTAGGGCATCCTTACACCCATTACACATCTCCCACTTGCCCTAGATTACGCTATATACATGTCTCGCAGACCTAGACTTTCTAGATGACCCTCGAACACTTTAGCCGAGAGGGCCTTCGTAAACGGATCAGCAATGTTGTGCTCGGAAGCGATCTTGGTCACGACCACATCTCCTCTTTGCACAATTTCACGAATCAGATGATACTTCCTTTCTATGTGTTTACCTCTTTTGTGGCTGCGAGGTTCCTTTGGATTGGCTACAGCCCCACTGTTGTCACAATATAACGTAATGGGCAAGTTCATATTTGGAACAACTTCCAAATCTGTCAAGAACTTCCTTAGCCAAACAGCTTCCTTAGCTGCTTCACAAGCAACTACATACTCAGCCTCCATCGTGGAGTCTGATATGCATCTTTGCTTTATACTCCTCCAAACTACAGCTCCCCCGTTAAGGGTGAAAACTGACCCTGACGTAGATTTCCTAGAATCCTTGTCAGTTTGGAAGTCAGAGTCGGTGTAACCCGTGAGAACTAACTCCTTAGCCCCAAACACCAACATGTAATCCCTCGTTCTCCTAAGATACTTGAGGATTCCTTTAACGGCAGTCCAGTGGTCTAACCCTGGATTCGACTGATATCTGCTGACAATCCCTACAGCATAACAAATGTCAGGCCTCGTGCATAGCATGGCATACATTAAGCTACCCACTGCAAAGGCGTAGGGAATCCGTGTCATATCCTCAACCTCTTGAGGTGTCTTAGGAGACTGTTCCTTTGACAAGTGAACCCCATGCCTGAAAGGTAATAAGCCCTTCTTGGAGTTCTGCATCGAATATCGAACAAACATCTTGTCGATATACGTTGCTTGAGACAGAGCTAGCGATTTGTTCTTTCTATCCCGAATAATCTGGATGCCAAGAACATACTGGGCCTCACCCAAATCTTTCATTTGGAATTGAGCTGCTAGCCATTCTTTTACGTCAGACAGATACCCTACATCATTCCCCATGAGTAGGATGTCGTCAACATAAAGTACGAGGAAAGCTATTTTATTCTTGTTGATCTTCTTGTATACACAAGGCTCATCAACATTCTGGTCAAAGCCAAAGGATTTGATCGCAGTATCAAATCTAATATCCCAAGATCGGGAGGCCTATTTTAACCCATAAATGGATCGATTCAGTTTGCAAACCTTTTGCTCCTGACCTTGGGTTATGAACCCTTCGGGTTGAGACATAAAAATGCTCTCGTCAAGATTGCCATTCAGAAAAGCTGTTTTGACATCCCTTTGCCAAATTTCATAATCATAAAATGTGGCAATGGATAAGAGGATTCTTATGGACTTTAGCATAGCAACTGGAGAAAAAGTTTCTTCATAGTCCACTCCTTCTCGTTGGGTATAACCCTTTGCTACAAGTCTTGCTTTGAAAGTCTGTACTTTCCCAGCAGCATCTCTTTTTCTCTTATTGATCCATTTACACCCAATGGGTTTGACCCCTTGAGGTAGATCTAAAAGTTCCCAAACTTGATTGAAGTACATAGACTCCATCTCAAGGTCCATGGCTTTGGCCCACTCGTCCTTATCTACATCATTCATTGCCTGACGATAAGACAATGGATCTTCTACGCCGTCATCAGGTATGACTACTTGTGTTTCTGTTAAACCCAAGTAGCGGTTAGGTTGTATCACAACCCTCCCACTGCGTCGAAGCTCTCCCACTACATGAGGATGACTAGACTGACGAGAAGAACTGCATTCTCCAACAACTCTTGTTGAAGGACCAGGTTCATCAACAACCCTTGTTGATCCTTCTGTAGCTTCTCCTAATACTAACTTACTTCGTGGTCGATGATCTCGAATGTGGTCTTCCTCCAAGAAAGTTGCATTTGTCGATACAAATACTTTATTATCTTGAGGGTCGTAGAAAAGACCACCTCTCGTTTCTTTCGGGTAACCAACAAATTGGCATATTCTCGTACGTGGTTCCAATTTCTTAGGGTTTGTCACTAACACATGTGCAGGACAACCCCAGATACAGAAGTAACATAAACTAGGTTTACGCCCCTTCCATAGCTCAAAAGGAGTTTCAGAAACACTTTTTGAGGGAACGTTGTTAAGAATATGTACTGTAGTCGCTACTGCATACCCCCAAAACGAGCTAGGCAACTGAGAATAGCTCATCATAGATCGAACCATGTCTAACAAGTTTCTATTTCTCCTTTCTGATACACCATTCTGTTGAGGTGTACCAGGTGCTGAGAGTTGTGATTGGATTCCATGTTCTATCATATAGTCCTGGAATCGCTGATCTAAATACTCTCCACCTCGATCTGATCGAAGTGTTTTAATCGTTTTACCTAACAGGTTTTCTACCTCAGCCTTAAACTCTTTGAACCTTTCAAGAGCTTCAGACTTATGGCCCATCAGGTACAAGTAACCGTATCGAGAATAATCATCTATGAAAGAAATGAAATATTCATAACCACCTCGAGCCTTTACATTCAGTGGACCACAAAGATCCGAATGTATTAGTTCAAGTGGTTCTTTGGCCCTATAACCTTTTCTGGTAAAAGGCCTCTTGGACATTTTACCCTCGAGACACGATTCACAGGGTGCTAAAGATGTATCTTCTATGTCACTTAGAAGTTAATATGACCAAGTCGAAGATGCCAAAGATACGTGTTGTTACTTAAAGGAGAAACTTTTTGCCTTTTGTTTTGCGTTTCGGTCGTTTTAAACATTTCATGACTTAAAATAGCCTTAGCATCATTTGGTCTTAACACAAATAAATTATTCTCACGCTTAGCTGAACAAATGTAAACTCCATTCTTTGAAATTAAAGCTTCGTTAAGCAAGAAGGAAACTGAGTAACATTGTTCTAGTAAAGCTGAAACAGAAATAAGGTTCCTTTTAATTCTAGGAACCAAGTACAAGTTCCCTAAAATTAAAAACCTATTTCTAAAGAATAATTTTGCAGCTCCCACTGCACGAGCTGAAACGACGTCTCCCGTTCCGACCTTGAGCGTCATTTCACCCTCTGCCAGCTGCTGGAAATTATTTCCCTGAAAAGAAGAACAAACATGATTAGTGGCTCCCGAATCCAGTATCCAGGCAAACTCATCATGTTCAACGAGACAAGTCTCTAACACAAGTAAATCGAATTTACCTTCTTTTTCTCTTCTCTTCTCAGCAAGGTAGCAGGGACAGTTGCACTTCCAGTGACCATCTGCATTACAGTGGAAGCATCTGCCTTTGTCGGCCACGACCTTGGCCTTCCCCTTTCCTTGCACAGCCTGTGCAGGAGCCTTCCCCTTGTCTCCCTTCCTCTTTTGGATATGCTTCGATGAAGAAGCCTGGGGTACAGATTTAGTCCCTGAGGATGAACCCTTCAGGAACTTCTTCTTGGAATGGGCCACGTTGGCCTCTCCTTTAACCACATTTTTGCCCTTGCTCTTTTGCAAGGACTCATAAATCTGTAACTCCGAGAGGAGGATAGTCAGGTTGAACTGAATCTTATTCATGCTCGCGTTCGTCCTGAAAGACAGATAGCTAGCCGGGAGCAAGTGAAGGATGAACGCAACCTGACTGCGCTTGCAGACAACCCCGCCATTTGCCTCAGCTATGTTGAATTGGTTAATCATGTCCAGGACGTGTTCCCGAACAGATTGACCTTCCGGCATCTTGGCATTGAAGACGTTCTTCAAGGCGTCGTGGTGGAGCTGGTAGGACGAAAGTCCAAACATCTCCTGCAGGGAATTCATAATTTCCCTGGCAGTTTCCACGTTCTCGTAACGCTTGGCCAACACTTCAGACAAGCTGACCAAAGTATAGACTTTGACATTTTCATTGGCCTTGGTCCAGCGTTCGTAGGCGTCCTTAACTGCCTGAGCGGCAGTGCGAGGGGGAACGGGAGGACATTCCTCCGTTAAGACGAACCTTAAGTCCTCAACCACGAGTATTGTATTGAGGTTAGATTTCCATTGTGGAAAATTTTCGCCTGTAAGTTGTTCATTTTTAAGCAGGGAAATTATAGAGGAAGACATTGCTGAAAAAACAAACAAGTGACCGTATTAGTTATCTTTGCCTTAACCCATCACACAAGCAATACAAACAGTTGCATACATCCAATCAATTTTGCAAACAAACAATCAAAGAACCCTAATAAAACAATGATTGTGTTTCACAACGATGCTTTAGAGGTTTAGAAGAACAGCCACCGAAGGGTGATCAGTTGTTCCTCTTCTAAAATGAGACTCTTCTCAGTCAATTTCTAATGCCAGAATAACTCATATTCCATTAGATATTAACCACCGTTGTTCGGTCAAGGATTTGTTAACAAATTAACTCCTCCCCGTAAGTGTAACCCTCCCACTTTCAGATCTCAGAGGCACGCACCAACAGGCTACCGTTAGGAAAGACAACTGTTGGTAATTAGCCTAAGCGACCTTAACCTATCCAGGAGTTCACGGTGTTCCGAATCCTATGATCAGGCCCTCCGAAGGGGTGGTTGCTCCAGGGCAACACGCAGGCGTATCATAGGAATCTCACGTTGTGACCTAGGGGTGGAGACCGAAGGATACGTTGACACGCGTCCCGCTCCCACTTACTATAGTCACTTTCCCTATTCACCTTGGTATTGACCCATGCAAACACTCTCCGAAGGGAGGCCGCTCTACGACGACACGAAGCCGAGCATGGATCTCACGGTGTGAACGTCACGGGGACGTAGGAGCAAAACTCAATTTAAATTAAGTTTTGTAATTTTCCTCCCACTAAAGTAACCTATTATAAATTTTAGGGTTTGATTAAACCTAGATAAATCCGGCTAAGTCATTTATCTAAGTCTAGTCCTATTATAACTATTATAATAAGACCTAATGTCTAGGTGTATTAAACCAATTTAATTAACCTAGCGACATTATTCTAACATTAACCTGAGATTAATTCAACTCCGGTGTTCCAGATCAGTTCCCAGGTAGGAGGTGTTCCATTTACCGTCAACTTAAATACCTCCAATCCTTAGACAGAACTTCACTGGTAGAGTTCCCTTATAATCTCAGGAATGTTCGTTCTACTTAGTTCATTAAAACTATTTTAAAACTAAGTAAGATATTCTAATCCTATTAGAAAGTGATCTTAGGTCTAATTAATTTTAACCCATTAAAATTAATTCAGTTTTAACCTAAGATCCTATGTGAACATGCATATCTTGATTATAGATTGACGGTTTCTAATCATAAAATTTTAAACTATTTCAAAATTATAATGATTAGCCCTATAATCATGCATACTATAGTTTTAAAACAATTAACAATCATATTCAAGTTAATGAAATTCAAACTATAGTACTTTGCATTGCATGATAATTAATATAACCCTTATATTAACCTATGGATGTATCATGCTCAATGCAATTTGATTTCCATTTAAATAATAAACAATTTTATTATAGCCAAAAAATGGAAAATCAACTTAGCATGCTGCAAACAAATTATTTTTAATATAACTCTTACATTAAAACTATTTAATTGCATGCATCATACTTTTCCATTTTCATGAATTTAATATAACTCAACTATATATTAATAACTCATGAAAATCAAACCATGCATTTCAATCATATATTATAATCTAATTATAACATACATAAATGCATGAGCATGCTTTATAACCTAAGGTGGGATTTCTAATTTTATATGACATCCATAAAGCATATAAAATAGCATATGAACCGATTAATTGGCCTCTAGGACAAAATTAAAACTAAATTACAATAATAAAGCAAAATTCTATCCTATTACAGCCTTCTGCAGCCCCGAACCGGACCAAAACCGCTCCAAAACGTGCCAAAACCGCCCAAAACAGGTCAAAACCACAAAAAATTGGTCAAAACCGCTTGAACCAGCTGGAAAACCACCAAACCAGGTCAAAAACCGGTCAAAAAACCACCCAGAATTGACCGAACCGCGCCCCAGTCAGTAACCCAGGCGAGCCGGTCAACGAACCAAGAAGGAAAGTCAACGAACCGGCTGCAGACCTGCTGAACCGCGCCTCTTCACGAACCGGACCGCCGAACCGCGCCTATCCGAAGAACCGGTGTGACGCGAACTGGACCGCCCCTTCGAACCGCGTACGCTGACGTCATCAGCGAAGGTGATGACGTCAGCCCTACCCTGTTGTGCGCGCTTTTCCGTCCGATTTTCTTTTTTTTTTCGATTTTCTGGAATTCCAACACTGTTCCAGCCGAAATTGTTCGTCGTTTTCCGTCGTTTTTGGCCAAATTTGGTCCCGATCTTTATCGTTCTTCAGCCTAATCTAGACTTCGACTTACAGAGACTCAAATTACAATTTAATTGCCCAAAAACGCAGGGGCCTTTACATTTGATCGCATCAAAATAATTGTAAATATAAGGCCAATTAATCTCCAGTTCATAGCAAATTAACATTCATAATGCAATTAAATCCCACCTAAAACCAACACAAATTTTAATTCACAAATTAAAATACAAACCTGTCTCTGATACCAAATGAAGGGATAAAAGATCTTTTCGCAGCGGAAACTTACAGAAACCTTAACTCAGTTTTTAATTCGGAATAAAATACCAATACGTTTGGCAAATAAAAATACAACAGTAAAATCAAAATAAAACTACTGAATTTTAATTATAAAACATGCTAGTTTCTATTTAGATCTAATCTAAATTGGATCCTATTGATCCTAGTTCAAGAAAACACTTACCCTTGAAGTAATTCTTGAACTCCTATTCTTTTCAGGAGTTCACGATGTTCCGAATCCTATGACCAGGCCCTCAGAAGGGATGGTTGCGCCAGGACAACCTGCAGGCAGATCACAGGACTCTCACGGTGCGAACTATGGGCGAAGACCGAGGGATACGTTGACACGTGCCCCGCTCCCACTTACTCTAGACATTTTTCCCATTCACCTTCATATTGATTCATGCATACACTTTCCGAAGGGAGTCCGCTCCTAAGGCGACTCGAAGCCGAGCATGAATCTCACGTTGTGAATATAGGGACATAGGAGCAAAACTTGATTTAAATCTCGTTTTGTAATTTTCCTCCCACTGAAAATGTCATGTGATTAATACAGGGTTGTTTAACTTAGATAGTATTCGGCTAAGTCAATCTATCTAAGTCTGATCCTATCATAACAATTATGGAAAGGATTCAACTGCAATCTTTTGGGTGAATTAAACTTCTATTAATAAACCCAACATTGCAAGTCAACATTACTATGGTTAATTCAACTCAATGTTCGGGTCAATTCCCGAAAAGGAGGTGTTCCGTAAACCGTCAACTTAAATACCCTCAGCCTTAGATAGAACTTTACCGAGAGAGTTCCCTTATAACCTCAGTAATGTAGGGTCTTTACTCTAAATATCTAGGTGCATTAAACACTTTTAATAAACCTAGTAACATTGCATGCTAACATTTAACTATGATTAATTCAACTCCGGTATTCCAGGTCAGTTCTCAGGTAGGAGGTGTTCCGTAAACCGTCAACTTAATGACGGGATAAAAGCCCTTTTCGCAGCGGAAACTTACAGAAACCTTAACTCAGTTTTTAATTCGGAATAAAATACCAATATGTTTGGCAAATAAAAATACAGCAGTAAAATAAAAATAAAACTACTGAATTTTAATTATAAAACATGCTAGTTTCTATTTAGATCTAATCTAAATTGGATCCTATTGATCCTAATTCAAGAAAACACTTACCCTTGAAGTAATTCTTGAACGTTTCACCAAAGGAACTCTTGATTCTCTCTGAAGTACAACAGCAAGAATGCCTCTTCTTTGCTGGAAAATTATCACGAACACCTCCACTTGATTGCACCGGTATTCTCAAAGCGAGTACACGTTGGGAGCTTGTGGGAGCAAAATTCTAAGGCTTCTCTGGAGGATCTTTCTTTTCTGTCGATTACAGAGAGGGAAAAACGAGAGAGTGAGAGAGAGAGGGAATGTTTGCGTGAGAGACTCTGAGATCCAACTGCCCTCAATTCACTTTACCCCTCTTTCTATCGTTCAGCAGACTAAAATAGGGCAACTGCACGCACAACTTCAGGTAACTGAAGTTCAGTTACCTGATAATTAATTATATTAATTTAAAATTCAAAAATTTTAAATTATAATTAATTAAATTTCAATTAATCAATATTAATTAAAATATCATTAATTTAAATCTTATTTAAATTAATATCCCTCTTTTACCTATAGTTTAATTAAATCAAATTTAATCAAACTTAACCAATTAATTAATTCAAAATTAATTAATTAAAAAATTAATAAAATTGAACATCACATATTCAATTATTATTCTCTCTCTCAAAACTATAGTATTAATATACATCCAATGTACATTAATTATAACCTATAGTTTTAATATGAATCAAATTCATATTTTAGTTTAATATTCGAACACCTTCGAATATTCAATCCTTCCTTAGAATTTTACCTCAACCACCCTAAATGAGCTACCGGTGGGACCTAATGGACCTACAGATCAGAAGCTCCAACGATATGAGATTAGTTGGCTAAACTCATTAACCAAGTTAATCAATATTCGTTAACTGTGGTTCACTCCACTAAAGAACCACAGCTGCACTCTTCTCACTGCAGATATATTTCTGTGTCCACGGATATAGACCGTCAACAGCAAGTTACCCCTTCACGTGTGTTCGTACCCCAGCTAGGTCAAATTACCGTTTTACCCCTGGGCTACCTCTTGGTCCTTAAGTACCAGTGCTCCTCTAATGAACAACCTGTTTGTGGTCCAACCAACAAACAGAAATCCCTCTCGTGCCATAAAGAGGGTAGGGCCCATTGTTCAAGACCCGGAGGCACCACTTAAGGGAACACACCTCTACTTACCCTAATATCGGGAAGGAGTGAATTCCATCTTGTAAGACTACGTTCCCAGCTCCCCACTCGGTCTTGTCCCCAAAAAGGTAGGCTTATTGAGTCGGCGAACAGGCCACTCTCACCCGTACAAATCAAAGGACAATCCCTCATGGACAGGAGTCCATAATCCACTCAGGATTAAAGCCAAGTTGCCTAGGTCATCCTAGTGAAATAGAAACCGAGCTAACTAACGGTGTTACAGTTAATGGTTAACTATTTCGCGGTCTGGTCTTTGTGCAAACTCATTGCACAGGATACCCCCACTCGCATGTCAACCACATGAACGTATTTGATCATTACGTTTGTATCAATATACAAAGCGGGCCGTATCCATAGTGTCACCAGGATAAGGTACCCAGCCTTATCCCTATACTACAGACCCTTTAGGCTAAAACTTGAACATTGTTGGGTTTAATGTCCTATAAACTCGTAGTTTGTAAATCATTAAACATATTCTATTTTCAATAAAGACGTTATTGATATTATTCAGTAAAAGATGTTATTGAATATATACATTGTGAATGATTAACCTAAATCCAATAAACTAAGATCCTTGACTATAAAATGAATACTCGAACTATATGTAGGGACATATCGTAGGATCAAGTTCAAGTTTATAGTCAAAATAGTCTATAGTATAAGGATACGGTTGGGTGCCTTATCCTGGTAACACTATGGACGCGGCCCACTTTGTATTAAGTACAAACGATGAGATCCTAAGTCGTTCATGTGGAGACATGCGAGTGGGGGCGTCCTATGCAATGAATTTGCATAAGACAGGACCACGAAATAAGTCACTTTCTCTTTATAACGCCGTTTACCGAAGAAACTGACTATTTCTCATAGATGACCTAGGTAACTCGTTCTTAATCCTGAGCGAGCTATGAACTCCTGTTTATACGAGATTATCCTTTGATCTGCATGGGTGAGAGTGGCCAGCATCGCCGACTCAACAAGCCTGCCATTTTGGGGATAAGATCGAATAGATAGCTGGGGACATAGTTTCGCAAGACGGAATTCACTCCTACCCTTTTCAGGGATAGCAGAGAGGTTGTTCTCTTAAGTACTAACTCCGGGACTTGAACAAGGGGCCCCACCCTCTTATTGAATCGAGAGGGACTTAGTTTTGATGGTTGGACCACAAATCGATTGTTCATTAGAGGATTAGTGGAACTTAAGGAACAAGAAGTACTATAGGGGTAAAACGGTTATTTGACCTAGCTATAGCTACGAACAACCTGTGAAGGAACGACTTACTGAACATGGTTAAATCAAGTGGACGGAAATATATCTATAGTGAGGGGAGTGCAACTATCGGGCTATAGTGGAGTGTCCCGGTAGTTAACGAATGTTGGCTAGCTTGAATAATGAGATTAGTCGGTTAGTCTCGAATCGTTGGAGCCCATGATCTATAGGTCCATTAGGTCCCCCTACTAGCTCATATCGGAATATAGCCTAGAACAAATTGATAGGATTCTTTGAATTGTTCAAAGTCGGGAAAAAGGGTATTATCGTAAAATTGTGTTTGACACAATAATTTAATTATGAATTAAATTAGAAAATGAGAGATAAAGTATTTAAAAGGGTTTTAAATACTATATACATGAATTAAGATTCATATATATAAGATGCACAATATTAAGGTGATTAACTTGCTTAATCATTTATAATCAATTGGGCAAGGTTCAAATATGATCTTATATATTAATGTCACATTTAGAATTGATATTAATATCATAAATGAACATTTGAAATCTGATTTTGAATCATGGTAAGTGGAAAATGATGTAATTCCACTCTTGCATGAAGATTCAAAGTGGAATTACACCACAAACATGCATACTTGCATGTAATGTTGTTTGAACACCTAGCTTCCACTTTCACCCTTAAGACCACCATGTGTCTTGCATCTTGAGGGTTCTTCTTGCATGGATTCTCTCTATAAGTAGAAGAAGAATCAGATTGGAGAGGGAGATTGCATTTACCTTAAGGTTATGCTGCTGAATTTCTTCCTCAATCACTCTCTCATCTCATATCTCCATAGAGCTTGAACCTTCAAGCATTCCCTTCCCATTCCCTATCACTATAGACTCCCACAAGTCGTTCTCGGCCCGGAGAATAGTAGGGAAGACTCTAAAGGTTGTCCAAGAGAAGTTGGAGAAGGAAAACACCACAAGGAGTACCTCATTTGTGAGCTACAAAGGTTGGTTTTCTCTAAACTCTCTTTTCTGTTTTTATAGAACATGCATGCTTTAGGAGCAAAATTAAATGTCTTAAGTGCTTTCGATCTTCAATTGCTTCCGCATGTGTAATATGTACACCTTCAATTGGTATCAGAGCATGATTAGAGCACTTAATTCGTTTTAATTTTGCTTTGGTGGGTACCATTTTGAAATTGAATTTTCTGTGTGCTAAAATGGAAGTGTTCTGGTTTGGCAATTTTTTGAGCATTCAAACCTTCATGAAATTGTAATTGCTCGGATATGTAAGAGCGTTAATGTGTGTACTATAGTCTGTAATTTTTATAGAGTCATTAGAGTCCATATAGGCTGTAAAATCGAAGAAAAACCGGAGAAGACGCAGCAGAAAAGTAAAATTCCAGCAGCAGCAGTTTTTTTTTTCTTCTTCTTTTCGGGTCCGGTTCGGTCTGCTGCAGTTTTTTTTTACACATATTTGAAGGCCGGTTAACTCCATGGAGGGTTGGTTCGGGTCGGTTCGTGAAGCTCGGGATTGATTCAAGCAATTTTATTAATTATTATTGTAATAATTAGTTAATTGTTTGTTTTAAAATTGCCAAACCATTCCATTTTAGTTTGATTTAATTTCTTTATGCATTTTGAATGTATGATTTAATTAAATGGATGTATGTGCATTATGAGCATGCCATATAGTTTAAAATCCCACCATAGGAAAGCATGTTCAAGCATTTTTAATTTTAATAAGTGTTATTAATAGTTTAAATGCATGAGGGAAATTTCATGTTTAAATTGATATAAATGTTGTATTGATTTAGGGAGATTCATGCTTGAATGGTTAATTAAAATTGATTAATTGATATAAAAGTTATATTAATCAAAAGATAATATTAACCTAGCATGAAGCATGAAATTTCCTTAGAATTTTGTTTATAAGAGTTATATTCAAAAGGCAAGTTTGTTATAGTTTAGATTTATAATTGTTATAAATCACATAGAAATTTAAAATCTATAACAAAGAAAAAGGTGCATGCTCACTTAGGGTTAATTTGATCCAACTCTCGATCGATTTCAATTAGATTCAAATAGGTCGATAAGCTTGTAAAACATAGGTTACAAGAGAACTCACCCGACGAGATGCTGTCTAAGGCTGGAGGTATTTAAGTTGACGGTTTACGGAACACCTCCTACCTGGGCATCGAATTGGTTCTTGAGTTAAAGTTAACCCAGTTTTATGAGCATGCACGTCAGTGATGTGAGGTTTTAATCGTTATCACCTAGACATCGTAAGATTAAATGAACTTAGACTTAGGGTTATTCAATTAGCCGGAATTCGCCTAAGTATAAGTATACCCAAAACCGTTTAAAATACTTAGTGGGAGGGGAGAGATATATCAAATCCATTTCCCTTTCATGTTCTCCCTTTTGTTCACAAGGTGAGATTTATGCTTGGCCTCGTGTTGATTATACCTCAACTGCTCCATTCGGAAGGTGTTTGCATAAATCAATAACAAGGTGAATGGAGAAAGTATTTATAGTAAGTGAGTGAAGGAAGTGTGTCAACACATCCTGCGGTCTCCTCCGTTAGGTTGCACCGTGAGATTTCCATGTTGCGCCTGCTTGTATGCCCTGGAGCTACTATCCATTCGGAGGGTTGTAACATGGAGATCGGAACAACGCAAACTCCAGAGATGGATAGGATTACTTAGGACCATTTCCAACATTAGCTTTTCCATTCGGTAGCATTGTTGGGGCCGTTCTCTGTAATCTTAAAACGGCGGGTCACACTTACAAGGGTTACTAAGTGTTAGTAAATTCCTGACCAAACGTAACGATAACTAAACAACTATAGGAATAAGAGTTATTCTGGGATTAGTATTTAGTCAAGAACGTCTTGGTTTGGTGAAGGAGTAATTGACTACCCCTCGGTAGCGGTTGCTCTAACTCACTAAAGTGTCGTTGCAAAATAATAATCCTGGGTACATTATTACTTTTGCTAAAACCTGATTGGATTCTTTCTAAAAATGGTTAATAAGAAATTTCTAATAGTTTTGTTTAATTTTTCAGCATGTCTAGCTCACTAGTACAATTACTCGCTTCGGATAAGCTTAACGGGGATAACTATGGAACTTGGAAGTCTAATCTAAACACAATACTAGTAATCGAGGATCTTAGATTTGTCCTTACCGAAGAGTGTCCGCCTAACCCTGGCTCGTCAACAAACCGAATTGTTCGGGAAGCATACGAGAAATGGACTCGAGCTAATGATAAAGCAAGAGTCTATATCTTAGCAAGCATTTCGGATGTCTTGTCGAAAAAGCACGAGAGGATGGTCACCGCAAAGGAGATCATGACTTCGTTGCAAGGTATGTTTGGACAACCGTCCTCACAAATCAGGCACGAAGCTCTCAAGAATGTTTACAATTCCCGAATGAAGGAAGGTGCTTCTGTTAGGGAACATGTTTTGAACATGATGGTTCAGTTTAACATCGCTGAAGTAAACGGTGCTACAATTGACGAGGGTAGTCAAGTAAGTTTCATAATGGAGTCTCTTCCGAAGAGCTTCATTCAGTTCAGGACAAACGCTGTCATGAACAAAATAGACTTTAACTTGACCACTTTGCTAAACGAGCTTCAGACTTACCAAAGTCTTACTAAGAGAGGACATGAAGGGGAGGCAAATGTTGCCACAACCAAGAGGTTCCAAAAGGGATCTTCCTCAGGAACAAAGTCTGCACCTTCCACTTCAAAGAATAAGAGTATTCAGATGAAGAAAAAGAAGGAAAAAGGGAAAGGAAAAGCTCCAATGGGAGGCAAGGCAAAAGCTACAGAAAAAGGAAAGTGTTTCCATTGTAATGTAGACGGACATTGGAAACGCAACTGTCCCAAGTACCTTGCGGAAAAGAAGGCTGGAAAAGAAAAACAAGGTAAATATGATTTGCTCGTTATCGAAACATGTTTAGTTGAGCAAGATAGCTCTGCCTGGATATTAGATTCAGGAGCGACTAACCATGTATGCTCTTCTTTACAGGAAATTAGTTCCTGGCATATGCTGGAAGACGGCGAAGTAACTCTCAAAGTTGGAACTGGAGAGGTCGTCTCAGCTAGAGCTTCTGGAACTCTCAAGTTGTCTTTTGGAGATAGATTTTTACTACTTGAAAATGTCTTGTACGTTCCCAATATAAAAAGGAACTTAATTTCTATCTCTTGTTTAATTGAACATGAATACCAAGTATCTTTTGTTGTTAATAAAGTGTTTGTTAACAAAAGAGGTATGCATATATGTTCTGCAAAACTTGAAAGCAACTTATACGTGTTAAGGCCAATTCAAGTTAAAGCTATTTTTAATACGGAAATGTTTAAAGTAGCGGAAACTCAAAACAAAAGGCGAAAAGTTTCTCCTAATACCTATCTTTGGCACTTGAGATTAGGCCACATAAATCGCAATAGGATTGAAAGATTGGTAAAGAGTGGACTACTAAACCAGTTAGAAGATGACTCGTTACCACCATGTGAGTCCTGCCTCGAGGGAAAAATGACCAAACGACCTTTTTCAGAAAAAGGTTATAGGGCCAAAGAACCTTTGGAACTCGTGCATTCGGATCTCTGTGGTCCTATGAATGTCAAAGCACGAGGAGGGTATGAATATTTCGTCAGCTTTATTGATGATTATTCAAGGTATGGCTATCTTTACTTAATACATCATAAGTCTGAAGTCCTTGAAAGGTTCAAAGAGTACAAGACCGAGGTTGAGAACCAATTAGGTAAAACGATTAAAACACTACGATCAGATCGAGGTGGAGAATATATGGACTTACAATTCCAAGACTATTTGATAGAACATGGAATTACGTCTCAACTCTCAACCCCTGCTACACCACAACAAAATGGTGTATCAGAGAGGAGAAACCGAACTCTGTTAGACATGGTTCGATCAATGATGAGCTATGCTCAGTTGCCTGATTCGTTCTGGGGATATGCAGTTGAGACTGCCGTATACATTTTGAACATGGTTCCCTCTAAAAGTGTTTCTAAAACACCTTATGAGCTATGGAGAGGGTGTAAAGGTAGTTTACGTCACTTCAGAATTTGGGGATGCCCGGCACACGTGTTGGTGCAAAACCCAAAGAAGTTGGAACGACGTTCAAAACTATGTCTATTTGTAGGATATCCTAAAGAAACGAAAGGTGGTCTATTTTACGATCCTCGGGATAATAAAGTGATTGTATCGACAAACGCTACGTTCCTTGAGGAAGATCACATAAAAGATCATCGACCTCGCAGTAAGCTAGTATTAGATGAGATTTCAAGAAAAACTACAAAAGAATATACAAAAGTTGTAGATCAAGCTGGTCCATCAAAAGTTGTTGATCAAACACATCCATCTCAAATAGTGAGAGAGCCTCGACGTAGTGGGAGGGTTATAATACAACCCGACCGCTACATGGGTTTAACAGAAACTCAAAACATCATATCTAATGATGGTATAGAGGATCCATTGACCTTTAATCAGGCAATGAATGATGTTGATAAGGACCAGTGGATCAAAGCCATGGATCTCGAAATGGAGTCAATGTACTTCAATTCAGTCTGGGAACTTGTAGAACAACCGGATGGGGTAAAACCTATTGGTTGCAAATGGATCTACAAGAGAAAAAGAGACCAAGCCGGTAAGGTTCAAACCTTTAAAGCTCGACTCGTGGCAAAGGGTTTTACCAGCGGGAAGGAGTTGATTATGAAGAAACTTTTTCCCCTGTTGCCATGCTTAAGTCGATTAGAATACTCTTATCCATTGCCACATACTATGATTATGAAATATGGCAAATGGATGTCAAGACAGCCTTTTTGAACGGCAATCTTGAAGAGACTATCTATATGGCTCAACCAGAGGGATTTATAGTCCAGGGTGATGAGCAAAAGGTTTGCAAACTTAAACGATCCATTTATGGATTAAAACAAGCATCAAGATCCTGGAATATACGTTTTGACGCTGCGATCAAAACGTATGGCTTTGAGCAGAATGTTGACGAACCTTGTGTTTACAAGAAAATCGTCAAAAACACTGTAGCTTTTCTAGTTCTATACGTAGATGTTATCCTACTTATTGGAAATAATGTAGGATTCCTGACTGACGTAAAACAATGGCTAGCGACTCAATTCCAAATGAAAGATTTGGGTGAGGCTCAATTTGTTCTGGGCATTCAAATCATTAGAAATAGAAAGAACAAAACGCTAGCACTGTCTCAAGCATCATATATCGACAAAATGTTGATACGATATTCGATGCAGAACTCCAAGAAAGGGTTATTACCTTTTAGGCACGGGGTTCATCTGTCAAAGGAACAAAGTCCTAAGACACCTCAAGAAGTTGAGGAAATGAGACATATTCCCTATGCATCAGCAGTTGGTAGTTTGATGTATGCAATGTTGTGTACCAGACCCGACATATGCTATGCCGTAGGAATTGTCAGCAGATATCAGTCCAATCCTGGACATGCGCATTGGACTGCCGTTAAAAACATCCTTAAGTATCTAAGGAGAACTAGGGATTATACGCTCGTGTATGGAGCTAAGGATCTGATCCTTACAGGATACACTGACTCAGATTTTCAGACCGATAAAGATTCAAGAAAATCAACATCGGGATCTGTGTTTACTCTAAATGGAGGAGCAATAGTATGGAGGAGTATTAAGCAAGGTTGCATTGCTGACTCTACCATGGAAGCAGAGTACGTAGCCGCCTGCGAAGCAGCAAAAGAGGCAGTATGGCTAAGAAAATTCCTAATAGAGTTGGAAATTGTTCCAAATATGCAACTGCCTATCACCCTCTATTGTGATAACAGTGGAGCAGTTGCAAACTCTAAGGAACCTCGAAGTCACAAGCGAGGAAAGCATATTGAGCGCAAATACCATCTCATCAGGGAGATCGTGCAACGAAGAGATGTGATCGTCACGCAGATTGCTTCGGAGCACAACATAGCTGATCCGTTTACAAAACCCCTCACGGCTAAAGTATTTGAGGGTCACCTAGTTACTCTAGGTTTACGAGCTTTGTTAGACTAGGGCAAGTGGGAGAAATGTAAGGGTATGGATGATGCCCTAGTTTATTGTCTTTATACTTCTCTCACACCTAACTTCATATACCCCACTAGAGTTTCTAGTCCAAGTGGGAGTTTGTTGGGTTTAATGTCCTATAAACTCGTAGTTTGTAAATCATTAAACATATTCTATTTTCAATAAAGACGTTATTGATATTATTCAGTAAAAGATGTTATTGAATATATACATTGTGAATGATTAACCTAAATCCAATAAACTAAGATCCTTGACTATAAAATGAATACTCGAACTATATGTAGGGACATATCGTAGGATCAAGTTCAAGTTTATAGTCAAAATAGTCTATAGTATAAGGATACGGTTGGGTGCCTTATCCTGGTAACACTATGGACGCGGCCCACTTTGTATTAAGTACAAACGATGAGATCCTAAGTCGTTCATGTGGAGACATGCGAGTGGGGGCGTCCTATGCAATGAATTTGCATAAGACAGGACCACGAAATAAGTCACTTTCTCTTTATAACGCCGTTTACCGAAGAAACTGACTATTTCTCATAGATGACCTAGGTAACTCGTTCTTAATCCTGAGCGAGCTATGAACTCCTGTTTATACGAGATTATCCTTTGATCTGCATGGGTGAGAGTGGCCAGCATCGCCGACTCAACAAGCCTGCCATTTTGGGGATAAGATCGAATAGATAGCTGGGGACATAGTTTCGCAAGACGGAATTCACTCCTACCCTTTTCAGGGATAGCAGAGAGGTTGTTCTCTTAAGTACTAACTCCGGGACTTGAACAAGGGGCCCCACCCTCTTATTGAATCGAGAGGGACTTAGTTTTGATGGTTGGACCACAAATCGATTGTTCATTAGAGGATTAGTGGAACTTAAGGAACAAGAAGTACTATAGGGGTAAAACGGTTATTTGACCTAGCTATAGCTACGAACAACCTGTGAAGGAACGACTTACTGAACATGGTTAAATCAAGTGGACGGAAATATATCTATAGTGAGGGGAGTGCAACTATCGGGCTATAGTGGAGTGTCCCGGTAGTTAACGAATGTTGGCTAGCTTGAATAATGAGATTAGTCGGTTAGTCTCGAATCGTTGGAGCCCATGATCTATAGGTCCATTAGGTCCCCCTACTAGCTCATATCGGAATATAGCCTAGAACAAATTGATAGGATTCTTTGAATTGTTCAAAGTCGGGAAAAAGGGTATTATCGTAAAATTGTGTTTGACACAATAATTTAATTATGAATTAAATTAGAAAATGAGAGATAAAGTATTTAAAAGGGTTTTAAATACTATATACATGAATTAAGATTCATATATATAAGATGCACAATATTAAGGTGATTAACTTGCTTAATCATTTATAATCAATTGGGCAAGGTTCAAATATGATCTTATATATTAATGTCACATTTAGAATTGATATTAATATCATAAATGAACATTTGAAATCTGATTTTGAATCATGGTAAGTGGAAAATGATGTAATTCCACTCTTGCATGAAGATTCAAAGTGGAATTACACCACAAACATGCATACTTGCATGTAATGTTGTTTGAACACCTAGCTTCCACTTTCACCCTTAAGACCACCATGTGTCTTGCATCTTGAGGGTTCTTCTTGCATGGATTCTCTCTATAAGTAGAAGAAGAATCAGATTGGAGAGGGAGATTGCATTTACCTTAAGGTTATGCTGCTGAATTTCTTCCTCAATCACTCTCTCATCTCATATCTCCATAGAGCTTGAACCTTCAAGCATTCCCTTCCCATTCCCTATCACTATAGACTCCCACAAGTCGTTCTCGGCCCGGAGAATAGTAGGGAAGACTCTAAAGGTTGTCCAAGAGAAGTTGGAGAAGGAAAACACCACAAGGAGTACCTCATTTGTGAGCTACAAAGGTTGGTTTTCTCTAAACTCTCTTTTCTGTTTTTATAGAACATGCATGCTTTAGGAGCAAAATTAAATGTCTTAAGTGCTTTCGATCTTCAATTGCTTCCGCATGTGTAATATGTACACCTTCAAACATTGATCCCCGTATGTCCCTACATACTAGTTCAAGCCTCATTCTATTAGCCTTGGATGTTTAGTTTATTGGATTAGGGTCAATAAGACAAGATATAATACAAACATTGAATAATACATCACTTTATTAATGTTCGGTCAAATGTACATTTACTATCTATGAGTTTTAGGGCATAAAACCCAACACCTAAATACCCCCAGCCTTAGACAGAACATTTTCGGTGGAGTTCCCTTATAATCATAGCAATGTTTTTCCTACTTAGTCAATTAAAACTATTTTTAATTCTGAGTAAGAAAAGATTCTAATCCTATTAGAAAACGATCTAAGTCTAATTAATTTTAAACAATTTAAAATTAATCTAATTTATCCTATGATCTTATGTTTTGCATGCAAATCTGGATTATAGATTGACGGTTTCTAATCATTAATATTAAAGAACTATTTCAAATTTTAATGATTAATCCTATAATCAAGAATCTAGGGTTTAATTCATTTAACAATCTCATTCAAATTAAATAATTAAACCACACTAATTGCATGAATAATATAACAATTATATTATTAACTATGGATGTTTCATGCTTCATGCAATTTTGATTTTCTTTTATTGTAACAATTAAAAGCCAATCAAGAAAATCAATCAAGCATGCTTCATTCATCACATTAAACATAACTATTTATATTTAATTTAAGTAATGACATGCTTCATGCTTTCCAATTTTTCATATAATTAATATACACTTATATTAAAAAATATGAAAACAAATCCATGCATTTAAACATACATTATAACATTTTATAATATATAAAAATGCATGAGCATGTTTATAACCTAAGGTTGGATTAAATATTCTATATGACATCCATAAAGCATATAAATAGCAATTGAACCGGTTAATTTTGGCCCCTAGGATAAAATAAAGCATTAAATTACATTAATTTAGCTAAATTCTATCCTAAAAAACCGCCCCGAATTGGTCTAGACGGCACGAACCGCCCCGAACCACCTCAAATCGGCCTCCAAAATCACGAACCATGCCAAAAATTGGCTGAACCGGACCAAATAGGTCCCAGCCCAGCTAAACCGGTCCGAACCAGACTGGCCACGCCTTGAACTGCGCCTTTTGAAACCCTAGGTCACGCCTCCATCGTGACAGCGTCTCGACACTGTGTTGATAGCGTCTCGACGCTGTGCGCTTTCCTTATCTGGCGCCTGCATATCGAGACAGCGTCGAGACGCTGTTGAGGTAGCGTCCCGACGCTGTTACGTCTCGAGGCAGAATCTGGGCAAAACAGCAACGATTTCTTCGGTTTTGGCCTCGATTTCAGCGGCGATTGCTTCGATTTTCATCTCATAAAAACCTATTCTAGACCCGGACTTACATAGGACTCGATTTTACATGATATACCCGAAACACCGGGCCTTACATGATCAAAATCACATAAAAATAAAAGGGAAAAAATACACTTTTAGTCCTTGAGGTTTGGGTTAAGTGACAGTTTGGTCCCTGAGTTTTCAAACTCAACAAAAATACCCCTGAGTTTTGAGATAAGGAGCATTTTGGTCCCTACCGTCACCTTTTCTGTTAAATTTTAACAGTTGCTGACGTGGCACTATTATTTTAATAAAGAAAATTATTTTTAAAATTTTTTAAAATATTAAAATATTATTATTTTTTTAATTATTTAATTTTTTCTCCATCTCTCTTTATTTCCCTTCTTCTTCTCCATCTTCTTCCTCTTCATCCTTTCATTCTTCTTCTTCATATCTCCGATGGCCGGCGGCCGGCGCCGGTGCCGGCAACTCTTTTTTTTTTCTCCCTCTCCTTTTCTTTTTCTTCCTCCCTCTTTTTACAGTTAAAAAAAACAAAAAAAAAAACAGAAACGAAGGGGGAAAACCCCCTTCGATTCAGGCGCCGGAGAGGGAGGTCCCTCCTCCCTCCGCATTCCAGATTTGGAACGGGGAGGGAGGAGGGACCTCCCTCCTCCCTCTCCGACGCCGGAATCGAAGGGGGTTTTCCCCCTTCGTTTCTATTTTTTTTATAACAATAAAAAGAGGGAGGAAGAAAAAGAAAAGGAGAGGGAGAAAAAAAAAAGAGAGTTGTCGGCGCCGGCGAGTAGGGGCCGCCGACCGCCGACCACCGGAGATATGAAGAAGAAGAATGAAAGGATGAAGAGGAAGAAGATGGAGAAGAAGAAGGGAAGTAAAGAGAGATGGAGAAAAAATTAAATAATTAAAAAAATAATAATATTTTAATATTTTAAAAAATTTAAAAAATAATTTTCTTTATTAAAATAATAGTGCCACGTCAGCAACTGTTAAAATTTAAAAGAAAAGTTGACGGTAGGGACCAAAATGCTCCTTATCTCAAAACTCAGGGGTATTTTTGTTGAGTTGGAAAACTCAGGGACCAAACTGTCACTTAACCCAAACCTCAGGGACTAAAAGTGTATTTTTTCCCTTTTATTTTTATGTGATTTTGATCATGTAAGGCCCGGTGTTTCGGGTATATCATGTAAAATCGAGTCCTATGTAAGTCCGGGTCTAGAATAGGTTTTTATGAGATGAAAATCGAAGCAATCGCCGCTGAAATCGATGCCAAAACCGAAGAAATCGTTGCTGTTTTGCCCAGATTCTGCCTCGAGACGTAACAACGTCGGGACGATACCTCAACAGCGTCTCGACGCTGTCTCGATATGCAGGGACGCTACATATTCAATAACATCTTTTACTGAATAACCTCAATAACGACTTTATTGAAAATAGAATATGTTTAATGATTTACAAACTACGAGTTTATAGGACATTAAACCCAACAATTAGCTAGCTGACCCATTTGCAATTCTAGGGCTCTCATTGAAGCTTGATTACTTTGAATTGCGGCATCTGTACGAGCCATATATTCTTTCATCATTGCCTCAAGAGAACTCTCTGAATTTTGCTGGGGCAAAGCCATCTTATTTTGATGGTGCAATACCTGTGTTTTAGCAAATCCTGACTGGTTTACCTTTTGCTATGCTTGGGGGACTTGTGAATTGCTTCCTTGCCCTCCCCATGCAAAGTTGGGGTGATTGCGCCAACCTGGATTATAAAAGTTAGAATAAGGGTTATTCCTTTGATTACCTACAAAAAACATAGAAGTTGGATTGCTGGGGCAAAACTCGTAGTTGTGCTCTTCACCACAATAGACACACGATTCTTCTATAACTTGGTTCACCACTGCAGTAGGCTCCACAACTGGCGGCTGCTGATGACTAACCATTGTTACATTTTTATGAGCGTTAGCTAAAACTGCAATATCAGCCCTAATGGTAGATGATAAGGGTAAAAAATTTACCTATTTTACCTTTATCTTTAACTCATTTTCTTGTCAAAAGTTGCATGTTTAGATCAATTTTACTATTCTCGAGCTCAAAATATGTTAAAGTTGATGAAGTATGGAGTTGAGAGTCACATTTGTCAAAATATGCTTAATTGTGCTTAAAAAGACTCAATTTTATATGAATTTGTCCCAATTTGGTGTTGTGCAGGAAAACAGAGGAGAGCTGGAAATTATCCAGAAATGCGGGAAGGAAAATTTCGAATGCGACCACATTTCTGGAAAAACAGAGGTAGTTCCGAGTCTGTCGCGGGTCATTTTGAACGAGACTTTTGCGCACCTAATCGACCGTTTTGACCTCGAAAATGACTGGGCTACCTACCAGCACCTATTTCGTGGCTCGTCAACTACTCCCCACACTATATAAGGCCTTGATTCGAAGTCAAATGCAAGTAGAACTCACTGGGAAGAAGGGGGTGGTGACAGAACCCTAGTAGACGCCCATGAGTAGGGATGCTCAAGGTTCTTCTTAGATGACTGAATTCTAACCTTAGTTAGACATCAAACCTTAGTGTTTGTAGGGATTTTCACCCTATTCCCATTTGTAAAGGAGAGTAGAGTGTCAAACGAACTCTAGAAGAATTGGATAAAAGAAAAAAAAAACCTAGTATTTAGCTACTGCTTATTATTTCCAGCACTTGTCACTTTTCATTCTTTTGTATTCTTTATATTTTATTTAAGTGGAAAGTTTTTCATTTGCACTTTATCCCACCATGCTTAGCTAAATTCCGTTGAGGGGTTCAATATAGTGAATTCCCTTATGGTTCAATAGCTTGAAAGTGTTTAATTGCTTAAGTTTTATTCAATGCGTGTCATCCTTTATTGATTATCATTCTGATCTTGCCGAGTTTAAATTGATCACTTAGACTTTGCATGCCATGTCAGTTTGATGTCGAAAGAGACGAATGATATCGGTTCTCATAAAGGGGATATAGGAGAAAGGGCTCGAAAGAGTGTATTCGGTGTTATAGGGCTAGGCTGCCTAAGGCACCCAATAACAACTATAGGGTTATAGATTGCATGCTTGCTTTATCTATGTCGGAGTCGAGTCATAGAAATGTTCATAACGGTACTCGCTTAGCCTTCTAACAGTTTTTGGGAGCAAGGCCAAATAGAAGTTAAATCTGTTGGGTTTTATGTCCTAAAACTCGTAGATAGTGAATGATTAACGAATTATACACTTGTACCAATAAAGTGTTATTGAGGTTTCTGCAATAAAATGTTATTGTAATATTAAGTCTAGAATTGCACAATATGACCCAAATCCAATAAACTAAGATCCAACGTTGTTTACATGAGACTTGGACTAGTATGTGGAGACATACGGGGATCAGTGTTCAAGTAACAACCTAAAAGGTCTATAGTATAGGGATAAGGCTGGGTACCTTATCCTGGTAACACTATGTGATACGACCCGCTTTGTATTCGATACAGACGAATTGATCCAAAGCATCCATGTAGGAGACATGCGAGCGGGGGTATCCTATGCAATGAGTTTGCATAAGACCGGACCACGAAATAGTAAACCACTAGATGTAACACCGTTAACTAGTTAGGTTACTGTTTCATTAGGATGACCTAGGTAACTCGATCTTAATCCTGAGTGTGTCATGAACTCCTTCTCACGAGGGATTGTCCTTTGATTAGTACGGGTGAGAGTGGCCAGTACGCCGACTCAATAAGCCTACCTTCTTGGGGACAAAACTGAGTGGGGGGCTGGGGACATGACAATACAAGATGGAATTCACTCCTTCCCCTATTGGGGCAAGTAGATGTGTGTTCCCTTAAGGGCTGATTCCGGGTCATGAAAAAAGGCGTGTCGTCCTCTCCTGGCCCGAGAGGAACTCTTGTTTAGAGGTTGGACCCTAAACAAATTGTTCATTAGAAGGATCAGCGGTACTTAAGGATCCAGAGGTAACCCAGGGGTAAAACGGTAATTTGACCCAGCTAGTGTTACGAACACACGTGAAGGATTGACTTACTGCATTGGTCGATATCCGTGGACATAGAAATATTCTACAGTGAGAAGAGTGCAGCTGTGGGTCTTTAGTGGAGTGACCCACAGTTAACGAATGTTGATTGACTCGGTTAATGAGTTTAGCTGATCAATCTCGTATCGTTGGAGCTTCTGATCTATAGGTCCATTAGGTCCACCTGCTAGCTCATAACGGGTCTGAGATAATTTAGTCTTGATATTAAAGGGAATTAATATAATGTATGGAGATACATTAAAGTATAAAGTTTAATTAAAGAATTAAACTTTATAATTAATTTTGGATATGATTCAAAATTAATTATTGAGAGAGTAATGAATTTAATTAAACATGTGATATTTGATTAATTCATGAATTAATTAATTGGGAATTAATTAATTTAATTTAATTTGGTTAAATGTGATTTAATCAAATGAATACTATAATTTATATTAATGTACATTTTGATGCGCATTAAAACTATAGGTTAAATGAGAGATAAAATTGAATATGATTCAATTATAAAATTAATTAAATATTTGATATTTAATTAATGTGGATTCAATTGATGAGATTAATTGAATGGCCAATTTAATTCAATTGAATATGATTCAAATTGAATTAAGTACCTTATGTTGTAATTGATTTAATTAATATTGATTTAATTAAATTAATTATAATTATTTAATTAATTAAATGATAAAAGATAATTATTATTTAATTAATAGACGGTCTGGATCGCGTTGATTATGATCAACAGTCGAGATTAAGTAGGGATAACTCCCTCCCCACTTATCGTTGAGGGGAAAGGGAGTTTCCCTACAGAATCTCCTCTCCTCTCATTTTTCCACGGAATACAGAGAAAAAACTCTCCCTGTGTTCTCTCCATCGCTCAACCAAAAATCAGCAAGAACCTTGCTGAAAATTCCCTTCCAAGACGAATTTTGGGTTCCCAGAAGCCAAATCTCAGAGATCCAAGAGATATAGCGGGTGATCCATAATGGTGGTGTCGATTGGAAGATCAAGAACGATCAAGAACGAAATTGGAGCATTGTGCAGTTTGCTCCAAATTCAAGTACGTTTTTCAAGATGTAAATAGGTTTTAGTTCTAATTTACAGCATTCTTAATCTTAGTAATTTAGAAATTGTTTCTAATTTTAATTTGCCAACGTATTGGTTTTTCTAAAACTGAAATTTAATTCGAGAAAGGTCTTGTTTGCTTCCGCTGCCAAAAGGGATTTTAACCCTTCAATTGGTATCCGAGCCATCTCGTTAATTGATTTCAATTTTATGAAAATTGCATTGGTTTTTTGTGGGATTTATTATACATTATGAATGTGGTTTGCTGAAAAACTGTTTTGGTTATATTTGGCCTTAGATTTACAATTTTGTATGATTTGATCATGTAAGGGCCCATGTTTTTGGGGCAAAAATATTGTAAATCGAGTCTTTTAAGTCCGTGTCTAGAAATTAGGAATCAATTTGTTGATCGGTGCTCGAATCGGGGTTCAATTTGGTGAAGAACGGCTGCTGGAAACGAAGAACAGAGGTTGTCCAGAGGCGTAGCGTCGCGACCCTGCTCAACGGAGTCGCGACGCTAAAAAACAGTTGCTGGAAAAAATCGGGGTAGCGTCGAGACGCTATGCCTACAGCGTCTCGACGCTGACGGAAGTTGTCAGATTTGCGGACGGTTGAACGCGTCGTTCAGAACGTGGGTTGGTTATTTGAAGCAGTTACGAAATATTTATTTTATGCGTTCAATTAGAATTGAACTCTGGTGGTTGCACTATTGGCAAGTGTGCGTGTCTAGCATCCATGAGGTTGTGGGTTTTAGCTTGCATTTTGTAATTTTTATTTTCCATGCGGTCCAGGAGTCAACAGACCGCGGTTCGGTCAACGGTTCAGCAGCAGAGCGCGGTTCAGCCTTGGTTCATCCGGTTCGTTGACTAGTTCATGGATTCTGACCGGTTCGTTGACTTTTCCAGCAGTTTTGACCCGGTTCAACTGTTTTCTGGCCCGATTCGAGCGGTTTTGACCCGGTTCGAGCAGTTTTTTGCACGGTTCAGCTGTAATTCAAGACTCTTTTGGGATAATTTTGATAAAATTATTGTAATTTTATTTATTTTAATTATCCTAGGGGCCAATATACCGATTTTAAGCTATTTATTGCTTTATGAATGTAATTTAGCTAGATCCCACCATAGGTTAAGCATGTTTTCATGAATTTTTATGTTATAAATGTTATAATATATGATAATTATGCATGAAGTTTAAATTTCATGAGTTATTTAGTATAAATGTTATATTAAATATATGAAATTGGTGAAGCATGATGCATGACATTAATTAGATAAATATAATTGTTATATATGATTAATGTAGCATGCATGCTTAGGATTATTTTCATTGGAATTAATATAATTTGTTATATTATGAATGAAAATAATGAATATCAATGCTTGATTTTCATGTATAATTTTAATATAAAGTGTTATATTAATTTTAATGAAAATGGAATAGCATTGAGCATGACATTAATTAGATTAATATAAATGTTATATTATATTAATGTCTAATTTCATGTGATTTAATTTCGTTGATGATTAATTAATATAATCCATATTAATTAAATGAAATTGAAATTGCATGAAGCATGACACTACCTTAGATATATATAATCGTTATATTATCGGCATCATGAGCGTTATGGTGTTTAATAACTGAAATTTGATTGTTATTGTTTCCAACACCATAGAAGCATGTTATAGGGCTAATTATTAAAATTTTATAATAGTTATAAAATTGATTAGAAACCGTCAACCTATAACAAAGAGTTGCATGCAAACATAGGACCTTAGGTTAAAATGAGTTAATTTTAAATTGTTTAAAATTAATTAGATCTAAGCTCATTTTAATTCTAATAGGATTAGAATTATTTTCTTACTTAGTATTAAAATAGTTTTAATGGACTAAGTAGGAAAAACATTACTATGGTTATAAGGGAACTCTCTCGTTGAAGTTCTGTCTAGGCTGGGGGTATTTAAGTTGACGGTTACGGAACACCTCCTACCTGGGAACTGACCCGGAACCTGAGTTGAATTCATCATAGTCTAATGTTAGCATGCAATGTCACTAGGTAATTAAAAGGGTTTAATTCACCTAGACATTAGAGTAAAGTCCTATTTATAAGAGTTATAATAGGCATAGACTTAGATAGATTGACTTAGCCGGGTTTATCTAAGTTTAATAACCCTAAAATACAGTAGGTTACTTAATGGGAGGAAAATTACAAAACTTGATTTAAATCGAGTTTTGCTCCTACGTCCCTGTATAGTTCACACCGTGAGATCCATGCTCGGATTCGTGTCGTCGTAGAGCGGCCTCCCTTCGGAAAGTGTTTGCATGGGTCAATACCAAGGTGAGTGGGGAAAGTGACTATAGTAAGTGGGAGCGAGACGCGTGTCAACGTATCCTTCGGTCTCCACCCCTAGGTCACAACGTGAGATTCCTATGATCCGCCTGCATGTCATCCTGGAGCGACCATCCCTTCGGAGAGCCTGATCATAGGATTCGGAACACCGTGAACTCCTGAATAGTAGCCTGTTGGTCCGTGCCTCTGAGATTTGAAAGTGGGAGGGTTACACTTATGGGGATGAGTTAAATGTGTTAACTAATCCTTGAACAAACAACGGTAACTAAATGCTAACGGAATATGAGTTATTCTGGTGTTAGAATTTGGTTGAGATTGTCTCAATTCAGAGGAGTAGCTGACCACCCTTCGGTGGCTGTTGTTCTAAACCTCTGAAGTATCGTTGCAAAACTAAATCAATAGTTTTATAGGGTTTCTTTGATTGCTTGTTTGTTTTTCCAGAATTTGATTGAATTATTTGTAATGGGTTAGTGCGATTAATAATACAAGTAATTTGTTACTTCAGCAATTATATAAAATTTTATGTGCATTGTCTTGCGCCATTTTATAAATAACAGTTTAAGATACAACTAGCTTAAACAAAACTTGTGGTAAGTGATTTAAGTTTAGTCTTTTGTGAGGAATGTCCTCAAGCCCAAATGTCTAGTTCATCTTAAATCGTTCATGATGATTATGACATTAACTGCCTAGCCAATATCAATGCCAATAATATGATTTATTGATCATTGAAACGTGCATTGTGGAAAATGAGGATACAGCCTGAAAATTTAATTCAGGTGCCACTTGTCACGTTTGCTTTTCCTTTTAAGGAATAAACTCATGGAAACTGTTGCAAATAGATGAGATGATTCTCAGATTTTGATCTGGAGAATATATCTCGGCTTTGGCAGAGGGAACATTAAGTTATTTTATCTAGTGGTAGATAATACACATTATTAGATAATGTGAATGAATTTCCTGAAGATTAACAGAAATTTGATTTTTGTATCGTATATGCTGGAACAATGTTAGTATATACCTTTCTCTGCTAACGCAGTTTTATTTTAAGAAAGGGAGTTGACAGTTGTTCAGCATTACTGGTAAATAACTTATGTGTTTTAAGACTAATCGAGAGTAAAGCAAGTCATGAGCACGTAGTTGTTTAAGATTGCTTATATTCGTAGAAATAAAGGCAAAGGATATCTCCTAAAGGAAATACCTTTCTTTGGTTCTTAAGGTTAGGCTAATTTTGATCTCAATATGATTGGGAGCTTAGTCTATGAGTATACTTCTGAGCTAGTTAGAAGAAAACTCTTTAATACCAATTAAGTCATGCCTTATGGGCGATATGACTGATAGATCTTTTACTGGAAAATAGCTAACAGAGCCAAAGAACCCTTGAAGCTTATACATTTGGATCCTTGTGGTCTAGTATGTTAAAGCACTGGGAGGGTATGAATAATTAATCTTTATTAACGATAATTATTCATAGGTATGAACATCTCAACCTAATGCAACTTAAGTTTGAAACTCTTGAGATATTTGAAGGGGCTTAAGACTGAAGTTGAAAACTTGTTAGGTGAGATAATAAAAACACTTTGATCTGATCAATGTGTTGAGTATAGGGACATGAGATTCTAGGACTAGTTGATAGTTCATGGAATCGCATCCTAAATCTCAGTTAGGAGTAATAAAACCCTATTGGATATGGTTCAATCCCGGTTGAGCTATGCTCAATTGCCTGACTCGTTTTGGGGTCATGCAGTGTGACTGCAACGTGTATTTTGAACAACGTTCCATCAAAAGTGTTTCTGAAACACCTTGTATGTTGTGGATTGGACGTAAAGATTGTTTACGTTCCTTTAATGTTTTGGGGTGTCCAGCACTTGTGCTTGTGACTAACCCAAAACAAATTGGAATACCGTTCAAAATTATGCCTAATTATAGGCAATCCCAAAGGAAACGAGAATATACTTCTTCAATCCATAAGAGAATTAAAAAATTTGTATCGACAAATGTTTCATTCTCAGAAGAAGAATATATTAGAAATCATAAGCCATATAATAAGGTCGGTTTAAGTGAATTAACTAATAAAGCTACATAAACATTAACAAGAGTTGTTGATGAATCAACAAAAGTTGTTGATAAGACTGGTTATTCAACAAAAGTTGTTGATAAGGCCAATGCTTTTGGTCAGTCACATCCATCTCAAGAGTTGAGAATGCCTTGATGTAGTGGGAGGGTTGTTTTATAACCTGACCATTACATGGGCTTATTTGAAGCTCAAGTCGTCATTCTTGATGATGACATAGAGGATTCATTATCTTTTAGAAAGAAAATGAATGATGTTGACAAGGACAAATGGTTTAAAGCCATGGACCTGGAAATGAAGTCTTTGCATTTCAATTCCATCTGGGATCTTGTAAATTTGCTTGATGGGGTAACACCTAAAGGTTACAAGTGGATTTACAATAGGAAATGAGACATTTAAGGTCTCAACCTGAAGGGTCCATTGAACAACATCAAAAGCAAAAGGGTTTGCAAGCTTAAGTGGTCCATTCATGGATTGACCTAAGCATTTCGGTCTTGGAATGGAAGATTTGATATGGTGATCAAATTTTTTTGGCTTTAATCAGAACATTGATGAGTCTTGTGTTGACAAGTAATCATCAATAATTCTGTAGCTCACTTAGTGTTGTATATGATTGATATCCTAATCATTGGGAATGATGTAGGTTATCTTACTGACATTGAAAGAGGCTAGCAGCTCATTTCTAAATGAAAGTCTGAGAGAAGCTGAGTTAGTCTTGTCTCAATTGTCTTATGTCTACAAGATATTAGTTAGATATAAGATGCAGAATTCCAATAAGGGTTTACTACCTTTTCAGGAATGAAATTATTTTGTCTAAGGAACTGTGTCCTCAGACACCTCAAGAAGTTGAGGACATGAGACATATGCCCTATGCAGTAGGGTAGTCAGTGAGTATCAATCAAATCCAGGATTTAATCTCTGGAGTGTCGTTACGTACATCCTCAAGTATCTTAGGAGAACGAGGTTTTATATGCTCGTGTATGGCGCTAAGGATTTGATCCTTAAAGGATACACTGACACGGATGTTTTAACTGATAAGGATTTGATGAAATCTACATCAGTGTCTGTCTTCACTCTTAATGGAGGAGCAATAGTACGAGTTATCTACAATCTCGACCATATAGGCCAATAAGTATTTGCTTATGAAGCACAGATAGAGACTGTATGACTTAGGAAGTTCAAGCCTAATTTGGAAGGTGTTCCAAATATGGACTATCCTATTGAAAGACAAGCAAGCACATTGAATCTAAATGATATATTGCCGATTCATTCACGAAGGCTCTCTCGGCTAAAGTGTATGAGGGTCATCTAGATGGTCTAGGCCTACGAGTTGTGTACAAAGATGTAATCTAGGGCAAGTGGGAGAAGTGTAATGAGTATAGTGATACCATTATGTAATGGGTATAGTGATGCCCTAGTTTATTGTATTTGTACATTGTAAATACGTTTTATGTATTATACATGTGTTTATACACCCACTGCTGGGATAGATTATTGTACATTCCCACTAAACTAGATTTTTAGTCCAAGTGGGAGTTTGTTGAGTTTTATGTCCTAAAACTCGTAGATAGTGAATGATTAACGTATTATACACTTGTATCAATAAAGTGTTATTGAGGTTTATGCAATAAAATGTTATTGTCTTATTAAGTCTAGAATTGCACAATATGACCCAAATCCAATAAACTAAGATCCAAGGTTGTTTACATGAGACTTGGACTAGTATGTGGGGACATACGGGGATTAGTGTTCGAGTTGTTGGGTTTTATGCCCTAAAACTCGTAGATAGTGAATGTAACCGTTGACCGGATATTAATGAAAGAATATTGATATATTTTCCCATTAATTGTTATTAGTTATTTTATATTTGTCTTTGCCTAATAATAACCCTAATCCAATAAACTAGACATCCAAGGTTGTAATATGAGTCTTGAACTATATGTAGCGACATATGGGATCATTGTTCAAGAAATAGCCTAAAGGGTCTATAGTATACGGATAAGACTGGGTGCCTTATCCTGGTGACACTATGGATACGGCCCACTTTGTATTTGATACAAACGTTGCGATCCAACGCGTTCGTGTAGGAGACATGCGAGTGGGGGTATCCTATGCAATGAGTTTGCATAAGACCGGATCGCGAAATATTAACCACTGGTTATAACACTGTTAACTAGTTGGTTTTCTATTTCACTAGGACGACCTAGACAACTTAGTCTTAATCCTGAGTAGATTATGGGCTCCTGCTCATGAGAGATTGTCGTTTGATTTGTATGGGTGTGAGTGGCCAATACGCCGACTCAATAAGCCTACCACTTTGGGGACAAGACCGAATGGGGAGCTGGGAACATAATCGTACAAGATGGAATTCACTTCTTCCCGACTTTAGGGAAGCAGATGAGTGTTCCCTTAAGTGGTTACTCCGAGTCTTGAACAAAGGGCCCTAACCTCTCAATGGCACAAGGGGGTTTTATGTTTGATGGTTGGAACACAAACAGGTTGTTCATTAGAGGAGAATTGGTACTTAAGGAAATAGAGGTAACCCAGAGGTAAAACAGTAATTTGACCCAGCTGGTGTTACAGACACTCGTGAAGGACTAACTAGTCGATATTGGTCTAGAGTGAGTAAAAATATAGTATAAAATACTCTAGAATTCCTGTGCAAGTATACACAGTCTGCAACACGTAATATTATCAATCCAAGGTCTGAATGAGCTTCCACTTTATCTATTTTGCGTAACTTCCTAATGGTTTCGAAGATAATAAAAATGTTGGGTTTTATAAGAATTATGCTGAAGCAAAATAAATGACAGAACAACAAGTAAACAAATAGATAGAAAGATTAAAGACAGGCGCTGGTTAGGTTTTAGTGATTTTTCTAAGATATGCTCTAGCAATATTATTGATCATGCATTTCTCGCAGTATTATTAGCGGATTCCTCCTGGAACTCCGGATCTTTTGGGATATGTTTCAAACCCAATGAAGAGTGACTGATCAAGCACTAGGCAACTAGCTATCCCTAGCTCAGTCACTGGCGTTCACCAATACACAATGATCGTACTGTGGATAATTGCCACACACTCTCTAAATCATCCCTGAAACTAGAGAGAGCTATTCACACCGGCTGGCCAGGCGGGCATAAAATAAGAATAAGCACAACAACTAACAGAAATGCGATAGTCAATTTATTACTAGAGATGAAGCACAGTAATCACATTATTCCTAACCAACACCCTAAGCTACTTAGTTCATAATAGGCATAGGAATACGAATTACAATCTGAGTATGCATGTCCATAACCACAAGTTAATAAAGAAAATAAACTCCCTAATCAGCTTGCGGTAGATGGTGTTCTTGATGATCTTCAATCTCCCTATACTATTCGGCTTCCAAGGGAAAACATGGAATGAGTTTGACTTGGACGGCTACTTCCTTTTATAGAAGGAGAGGAGACTTGAATTAGGTCAACTTGGACACGTGTAGGGCTCTCCTTGCTCCTTTATCCCGAAAATAACTCAACAGAAGTCGGTTCATGAAGTTGGCTAACGAGCTGTGATGTGGCAGTTTCTGCTCCCAGTTTTGCTGCAACATAGAATTTCTCCTCCAGTTGCTCAGCAGCATAATCTGCACAAAATAATTTCCAATGCTTCCATTCTTCCAAATGGGTTAAATCATGTAATATCTATCCAAAACCAACCCTAATAAGCATAAAGGACACACAAATCCCTATACAATCAAGGCCTAAATAACTACCTTTTGGGCAGTTATCAGTGGTAATGAGTTTGACCAATTAATCTCACATCGTTGGAGCTTCTGATCTGCAGGTCCATTAGGTCCCACTGGTAGCTCGTAAAGTAATTTGAAGCAACTAAGTAATAAAAGTAAATTGAAAATGTTCAATTTATTGAGGGAAACAAATATAATATATATTGATATATTATTATGAGAGAAATTAATATTTGAAAAGTTCAAATATAAATTTATGGAAGTTTGAAAGAGTTCAAATATTGATTTAATGAAATTAATTATAATTATTTAATTAATTAAATGATAAAAGATAATTATTATTTAATTAATAGACGACCTGGATCGCGTTGATTATGATCAACGGTAGAGATTAAGTAGGGATAACTCCCTCCCCACTTATCGTTGAGGGGAAAGGAAGTTTCTCTACAGAATCTCCTCTCCTCTCATTTTTCCACGGAATACAGAGAAAAAACTCTCCCTGTGTTCTCTCCATCGCTCAAACAAAAATCAGCAAGAACCTTGCTGAAAATTCCCTTCCAAGACGAATTTTGGGTTCCCAGAAGCCAAATCTCAGAGATCCAAGAGATATAGCGGGTGATCCATAATGGTGGTGTCGATTGGAAGATCAAGAACGATCAAGAACAAAATTGGAGCATTGTGCAGTTTGCTCCAAATTCAAGTAAGTTTTTCAAGATGTAAATAGGTTTTAGTTCTAATTTACAGCATTCTTAATCTTAGTAATTTAGAAATTGTTTCTAATTTTAATTTGCCAACGTATTGCTTTTTCTAAAACTGAAATTTAATTCGAGAAAGGTCTTGTTTGCTTCTGCTGCCAAAAGGGATTTTAACCCTTCAATTGGTATCCGAGCCATCTCGTTAATTGATTTCAATTTTATGAAAATTGCGTTGGTTTTTTGTGGGATTTATTATACATTATGAATGTGGTTTGCTGAAAAACTGTTTTGGTTATATTTGGCCTTAGATTTACAATTTTGTATGATTTGATCATGTAAGGGCCCATGTTTTTGGGGCAAAAATATTGTAAATCGAGTCTTTTAAGTCCGGGTCTAGAAATTAGGAATCAATTTGTTGATCGGTGCTCGAATCGGGGTTCAATTTGGTGAAGAACGGCTGCTGGAAACGAAGAACAGAGGTTGTCCAGAGGCGTAGCGTCGCGACCCTGCTCAACGGAGTCGCGACGCTAAAAAACAGTTGCTGGAAAAAATCGGGGTAACGTCGAGACGCTATGCCTACAGCGTCTCGACGCTGACGGAAGTTTTCAGATTTGCGGACGGTTGAACGCGTCGTTCAGAACGTGGGTTGGTTATTTGAAGCAGTTTCGAAATATTTATTTTATGCATTCAATTAGAATTGAACTTTGGTGGCTGCACTATTGGCAAGCGTGCGTGTCTAGCATCCATGAGGTTGTGGGTTCTAGCTTGCATTTTGTAATTTTTATTTTCCATGCGGTCCAGGAGTCAACAGACCGCGGTTCGGTAAACGGTTCAGCAACAGAGCGCGGTTCAGCCTTGGTTCATCCGGTTCGTTGACTAGTTCATGGATTCTGACCGGTTCGTTGACTTTTCCAGCAGTTTTGACCCGGTTCAACTGTTTTCTGGCCCGGTTCGAGCTTTTTTGACCCGGTTCGATCAGTTTTTTGCACGGTTCAGCTGTAATTCAAGACTCTTTTGGGATAATTTTGATAAAATTATTGTAATTTTATTTATTTTAATTATCCTAGGGGCCAATATACCGATTTTTCAGCTATTTATTGCTTTATGAATGTCATTTAGCTAGATCCCACCATAGGTTAAGCATGTTTTCATGCATTTTTATGTTATAAATGTTATAATATATGATAATTATGCATGAAGTTTAAATTTCATGAGTTATTTAGTATAAATGTTATATTAAATATATGAAATTGGTGAAGCATGATGCATGACATTAATTAGATAAATATAATTGTTATATATGATTAATGTAGCATGCATGCTTAGGATTATTTTCATTGGAATTAATATAATTTGTTATATTATGAATGAAAATAATGAATATCAATGCTTGATTTTCATGTATACTTTTAATATAAAGTGTTATATTAATTTTAATGAAAATGGAATAGCATTGAGCATGACAATAATTAGATTAATATAAATGTTATATTATATTAATGTCTAATTTCATGTGATTTAATTTCGTTGATGATTAATTAATATAATCCATATTAATTAAATGAAATTGAAATTGCATGAAGCATGACACCACCTTAGATATATATAATCGTTATATTATCGGCGTCATGAGCGTTATGGTGTTTAATAACTGAAATTTGATTGTTATTGTTTCCAACACCATAGAAGCATGTTATAGGGCTAATTATTAAAATTTTATAATAGTTATAAAATTGATTAGAAACCGTCAACCTATAACAAAGAGCTGCATGCAAACATAGGACCTTAGGTTAAAATGAGTTAATTTTAAATTGTTTAAAATTAATTAGACCTAAGCTCATTTTAATTCTAATAGGATTAGAATTATTTTCTTACTTAGTATTAAAATAGTTTTAATGGACTAAGTAGGAAAAACATTACTATGGTTATAAGGGAACTCTCCCGGTGAAGTTCTGTCTAGGCTGGGGGTATTTAAGTTGACGGTTACGGAACACCTCCTACCTGGGAACTGACCCGGAACCTGAGTTGAATTCATCATAGTCTAATGTTAGCATGCAATGTCACTAGGTAATTAAAAGGGTTTAATTCACCTAGACATTAGAGTAAAGTCTTATTTATAAGAGTTATAATAGGCATAGACTTAGATAGATTGACTTAGCCGGGTTTATCTAAGTTTAATAACCCTAAAATACAGTAGGTTACTTAATGGGAGGAAAATTACAAAACTTGATTTAAATCGAGTTTTGCTCCTACGTCCCTGTATAGTTCACACCGTGAGATCCATGCTCGGATTCGTGTCGTCGTAGAGCGGCCTCCCTTCGGAAAGTGTTTGCATGGGTCAATACCAAGGTGAATGGGGAAAGTGACTATAGTAAGTGGGAGTGAGACGCGTGTCAACGTATCCTTCGGTCTCCACCCCTAGGTCACAACGTGAGATTCCTATGATCCATCTGCATGTCGTCCTGGAGCGACCATCCCTTCGGAGAGCCTGATCATAGGATTCGGAACACCGTGAACTCCTGAATAGGATAGGATCGCTTAGGCTAATTACCAACAGTTGTCTTTCCTAACGGTAGCCTGTTGGTTCGTGCCTCTGAGATTTGAAAGTGGGAGGGTTACACTTATGGGGATGAGTTAAATGTGTTAACTAATCCTTGAACAAACAACGGTAACTAAATGCTAACGGAATATGAGTTATTCTTGTGTTAGAATTTGGTTGAGATTGTCTCAATTCAGAGGTGTAGCAACCGGTGTTTTTTTTTTTTTTTTTAAAAAAAAAAAAAAGGGGGAAAAACGGGCAGAAGCCTGGTCAAAGAGGAAAGAAAGGAAAATGGGGGGGAAACTTCCCCCCAATTTTCGGTCAAAATGACCGTTTGTAAAAAAAAAAAAAAAAATATCAGTTTTTCTCTCTCTCCCCGACTCTCTTTCTCTCCCTCTCGGCTAGCTCCCTCTCTCTCCTTCGGTTCTCTCTCTCTCGCTCCCTCTCAGCCGCCGCTCGTCCGTCGCACGCCGACCATCTACGCCGCCGCAGCTCACGCCGTCGCGCCTCCGTGCCGCCGTCGCCGGTACTCTCTCTCTCTCTCTCTCTCTCTTGCGTTTCTCTCTCTCTCTCTCTCTAACCCGTCTATCGGCTCTCTCTCTCCATCGCAGCCTCTCTCTCTCCGTCTGCACGTCAAGTCAACGCCCACTAGCGTCTTCGGGCTCGTTCGTTTTTCAGATCTGTTCGCCGCCGCCATTCGAAGCTTCAGCTTTGTTTCTAAAGAACTATTTGAGGTAAGGGAGTTGTAAGTCATAGTTATTGGATTTTTATGCCTTAGTGAAATACCCATTAACGTTGGATCTTAATCTAAGGTGCCCGTAGCGTTTGGAGGCCGAGTTGTCGAATCGGAGCGAAACTTGGAAGTTGGACAGCGAGTAGTGTTTCTGTTTTAGGTGAGTTTCCGCATTGGGTAAGTTGGTTTGAGGCTTATGTGGGTTAGTTCTTGCATTTAAACGATTACCCATTCGCTTTTCTCCCGTTCAGCAAGCGTACCCATTCAATTCCGGCGATTCAAGCAGTGGGTCTTCAAGTTTCAGCGTGTTTGAGCAATTCCGACTTTGGGTAAGTGAACTAAGTTCAGTTTTGAATGATTTAATTGTGTTAAAGGAGTACCTATTGGTTTTGGCTATTGAATTTAATATGCCCATTGCGTTTGGTGATTAAATTGTTGGATTTAGGTGGATTTGAGAGCTTGGACAGCAAGCGGTGTTTCTGTTTTGGTTTGCTAAAGAGCCTTGGAGATAAGAAATTTGTTGAAGGTTGACCCAATATCTTCTTCACTAAAGTAAGTAGCCATTTGGATTTAAGCTCTAAGTGTCGCCGTTGAGTTAAACCAAGCATGGTTGGTCCTTTATTTCTTGAAAGCATGGAACTAGTTAAAAATGTCTGAGTTAATGGTCGCATACTAACTTTGTCGTTGTGTAAGTAGCTATTTGGGAATAAGGATTTTGATTATGTTATGTGGCGTGTTAGTGGATTGAGTAAGTAGTTTTTTTTTTTGGGCATGAAGTTGTTGTTTTAGAATCATTGTATGCTTGTTGGTAACGAATTGAAGTTTTGGTTAAGTTTCATGCTTTGGTCAAATATCCCTTGGAACGTTGTATGCTTGTTTGAATATGGTTTAAGTGTCGTTTACTTGGACATGCATTAAGTGTTGCTATGCTTATAGGACTAAGTAAGTATGTTTGGAATGTTTGATTTATGATTGTTCTGGATTGTGTTCATGTTATGGAGGATGGGCTAAATGTTCATTGGAGTTGTGATTGGAGTTGGATTGTGATTCTGACTTGATTTTGTTCATAGAAGCGTATATTCTTACTTCCAGGTGCAAGGAAAATTTTGGGTTACCCATATGCATGTCGTTATGCTGCCAAAGTTTCGGTAGCATACGAGTGATTTCAAGAATATGAGTGTCGGTTGTCACCTCCAATTCTTATTCTGGTGATATGACTAGTTGGGAAGATGCATATTAGTTAGCCTGTCAGTAAGCTAGGAAGAGAAATCGTTCGTGTTAAATAGGTTGTAGATAAAGATCAGTAAGTGTTAAGGGGTCCTAAAGGGAAAAGAATTAAAAGAAAAGGAAAGGAATCGGCTAGCGCCTTACAAGAGGGTCGTGTCAATTAAACATCTAGGACTGAGATGAAATAGACTGAAATGTGGAGCTTAATGGGCGGGTCTTGGCTTCGCAGTCTAGGTGCCTTTTACTAACTGTGGAAGTTAATTCCTGACTTAAACCCATGAACGCCCCACCAGTGAAATGGTAGCTTAGAGCGCTACGCGCCCATTAGTGCCTTGAGGGATGAGACTTAGCTCTTCTGACTGGGTGCCATCTACCATCAGTAGGAGTAGAGACCTCCCAAAACTCCCACATGTGCACTACCAGTGAGTTGGTAAACTTTCATTTATATACAGGTGTACTAATTGAACACTAGACCCGAACTGCCGATAAATGAAATGAAATGAAATGAAATGAATGAGATTGAGATGACCTAACCCTTAGGCCCTTAACTCGAATAAGATGTTAAAACTTTTATTGCTACTTACTGAGTATTTCCTTAAATACTCATTCTTTTCCCTTACACACAACTGCAGGTAGAGGTAAAGGTGTACGGAACGCGTGACGGAGAGCTGCTGAGCCATGGATCTCCTTTAGTTTAAGTCTTCCGCATTTTACGTTTTGAAATTTCCCTTTGAACTTGTATTGAATGATTTACGTTTTATTCCGCTTTTAGTTTTTTTGATTTACTAAAGGTTTTGTTTGTTCTGTTTTAAACTGGGATCCCAGATTGAAATGTTTCACAAATTTCTAAGTACGGTTTCTTTATATGGAAATTTTCCGCTGTTCTTAGAAGTAGAATGAAATGCATGTAGTAACGACCTTAGGATCTAGGCATGAAAAGTAGGGTCGTTACAAGAGGAGTAGCTGACCACCCTTCGGTGGCTGTTGTTCTAAACCTCTGAAGTATCGTTGCAAAAACTAAATCAATAGTTTTATAGGGTTTCTTTGATTGCTTGTTTGTTTTTGCAGAATTTGATTGAATTATTTGTAATGGGTTAGTGCGATTAATAATACAAGTAATTTGTTACTTCAGCAATTATATAAAATTTTATGTGCATTGTCTTGCGCCATTTTATTAATAACGGTTTAAGATACAACTAGCTTAAACAAAACTTGTGGTAAGTGATTTAAGTTTAGTCTTTTGTGAGGAATGTCCTTAGGCCCAAATGTCTAGTTCATCATAAATCGTTCATGATGATTATGACATTAACTGCCTAGCCAATATCAATGCCAATAATATGATTTATTGATCATTGAAACGTGCATTGTGGAAAATGAGGATACAGCCTGAAAATTTAATTCAGGTGCCACTTGTCACGTTTGCTTTTCCTTTTAAGGAATAAGCTCATGGAAACTGTTGCAAATAGATGAGATGATTCTCAGATTTTGATCTGGAGAATATATCTCGGCTTTGGCAGAGGGAACATTAAGTTATTTTATCCAGTGGTAGATAATACACATTATTAGATAATGTGAATGAATTTCCTGAAGATTAACAGAAATTTGATTTTTGTATCGTATATGTTGGAACAATGTTAGTATATACCTTTCTCTGCTAACGCAGTTTTATTTTAAGAAAGGGAGATGACAGTTGTTCATCATTACTGGTAAATAACTTATGTGTTTTAAGACTAATCGAGAGTAAAGCAAGTCATGAGCACTGAGTTGTTTAAGATTGCTTATATTCGTAGAAATAAAGGCAAAGGATATCTCCTAAAGGAAATACCTTTCTTTGGTTCTTAAGGTTAGGCTAATTTTGATCTCAATATGATTGGGAGCTTAGTCTATGAGTATACTTCTGAGCTAGTTAGAAGAAAACTCTTTAATACCAATTAAGTCATGCCTTATGGGCGATATGACTGATAGATCTTTTATGTGAAAATAGCTAAAAGAGCCAAAGAACCCTTGAAGCTTATACATTTGGATCCTTGTGGTCTAGTATGTTAAAGCACTGGGAGGGTATGAATAATTAATCTTTATTAACGATAATTATTCATAGGTATGAACATCTCAACCTAATGCAACTTAAGTCTGAAACTCTTGAGATATTTGAAGGGGCTTAAGGCTGAAGTTGAAAACTTGTTAGGTGAGATAATAAAAACACTTTGATCTGATCAATGTGTTGAGTATAGGGACATGAGATTCTAGGACTAGTTGATAGTTCATGGAATCGCATCCTAAATCTCAGTTAGGAGTAATAAAACCCTATTGGATATGGTTCAATCCCGGTTGAGCTATGCTCAATTGCCTGACTCGTTTTGGGGTCATGCAGTGTGACTGCAACGTGTATTTTGAACAACGTTCCATCAAAAGTTTTTCTGAAACACCTTGTATGTTGTGGATTGGACGTAAAGATTGTTTACGTTCCTTTAATGTTTTGGGGTGTCCAGCACTTGTGCTTGTGACTAACCCAAAACAAATTGGAATACCGTTCAAAATTATGCCTAATTATAGGCAATCCCAAAGGAAACGAGAATATACTTCTTCAATCCATAAGAGAATTAAAAAATTTGTATCGACAAATGTTTCATTCTCAGAAGAAGAATATATTAGAAATCATAAGCCATATAATAAGGTCGATTTAAGTGAATTAACTAATAAAGCTACATAAACATTAACAAGAGTTGTTGATGAATCAACAAAAGTTGTTGATAAGACTGGTTATTCAACAAAAGTTGTTGATAAGGCCAATGCTTTTGGTCAGTCACATCCATCTCAAGAGTTGAGAATGCCTTGATGTAGTGGGAGGGTTGTTTTATAACCTGACCATTACATGGGCTTATTTGAAGCTCAAGTCGTCATTCTTGATGATGACATAGAGGATTCATTATCTTTTAGAAAGAAAATGAATGATGTTGACAAGGACAAATGGTTTAAAGCCATGGACCTGGAAATGAAGTCTTTGCATTTCAATTCCATCTGGGATCTTGTAAATTTGCTTGATGGGGTAACACCTAAAGGTTACAAGTGGATTTACAAGAGGAAATGAGACATTTAAGGTCTCAACCCGAAGGGTCCATTGAACAACATCAAAAGCAAAAGGGTTTGCAAGCTTAAGTGGTCCATTCATGGATTGACCTAAGCATTTCGGTCTTGGCATGGAAGATTTGATACGGTGATCAAATTTTTTTGGCTTTAATCAGAACATTGATGAGTCTTGTGTTGACAAGTAATCATCAATAATTCTGTAGCTCACTTAGTGTTGTATATGATTGATATTATAATCATTGGGAATGATGTAGGTTATCTTACTGACATTAAAAGAGGCTAGCAGCTCATTTCTAAATGAAAGTCTGGGAGAAGCTGAGTTAGTCTTGTCTCAATTGTCTTATGTCTACAAGATGTTAGTTAGATATAAGATGCAGAATTCCAATAAGGGTTTACTACCTTTTCAGGAATGGAATTCTTTTGTCTAAGGAACTGTGTCCTCAGACACCTCAAGAAGTTGAGGACATGAGACATATGCCCTATGCAGTAGGGTTGTCAGTGAGTATCAATCAAATCCAGGATTTGATCTCTGGAGTGTCGTTACGTACATCCTCCAGTATCTTAGGAGAACGAGGTTTTATATGCTCGTGTATGCGCTAAGGATTTGATCCTTAAAGGATACACTGACACGGATGTTTTAACTGATAAGGATTTGATGAAATCTACATCAGTGTCTGTCTTCACTCTTAATGGAGGAGCAATAGTACGAGTTATCTACAATCTCGACCATATAGCCCAATAAGTAATTGCTTATGAAGCAGAGATAGAGACTGTATGACTTAGGAAGTTCAAGCCTAATTTGGAAGGTGTTCCAAATATGGACTATCCTATTGAAAGACAAGCAAGCACATTGAATCTAAATGATATATTGATGATTCATTCACGAAGGCTCTCTCGGCTAAAGTGTATGAGGGTCATCTAGATGGTCTAGGTCTACGAGTTGTGTACAAAGATGTAATCTAGGGCAAGTGGGAGAAGTGTAATGAGTATAGTGATACCATTATGTAATGGGTATAGTGATGCCCTAGTTTATTGTATCTGTACATTGTAAATACGTTTTATGTATTATACATGTGTTTATACACCCACTGCTGGGATAGATTATTGTACATTCCCACTAAACTAGATTTTTAGTCCAAGTGGGAGTTTGTTGGGTTTTATGTCCTAAAACTCGTAGATAGTGAATGATTAACGTATTATATACTTGTATCAATAAAGTGTTATTGAGGTTTATGCAATAAAATGTTATTGTCTTATTAAGTCTAGATTTGCACAATATGACCCAAATCCAATAAACTAAGATCCAAGGTTGTTTACATGAGACTTGGACTAGTATGTGGGGACATACGGGGATTAGTGTTCAAGTCGTTGGGTTTTATGCCCTAAAACTCGTAGATAGTGAATGTAACCGTTGACCGGATATTAATGAAAGAATATTGATATATTTTCCCATTAATTGTTATTAGTTATTTTATATTTGTCTTTGCCTAATAATAACCCTAATCCAATAAACTAGACATCCAAGGTTGTAATATGAGTCTTGAACTATATGTAGCGACATATGGGATCATTGTTCAAGAAACAGCCTAAAGGGTCTATAGTATACGGATAAGACTGGGTGCCTTATCCTGGTGACACTATGGATACAGCCCACTTTGTATTTGATACAAACGTTGCGATCCAACGCGTTCGTGTAGGAGACATGCGAGTGGGGGTATCCTATGCAATGAGTTTGCATAAGACCGGACCGCGAAATATTAACCACTGGTTATAACACTGTTAACTAGTTGGTTTTCTATTTCACTAGGACGACCTAGACAACTTAGTCTTAATCCTGAGTTGATTATGGACTCCTGCTCATGAGAGATTGTCCTTTGATTTGTATGGGTGAGAGTGGCCAATACGCCGACTCAATAAGCCTACCACTTTGGGGACAAGACCGAATGGGGAACTGGGAACATAATCGTACAAGATGGAATTCACTCCTTCCCGACTTTAGGGAAGCAGATGATTTTTGTTCCCTTAAGTTGTTACTCCGAGTCTTGAACAAAGGTCCCTACCCTCTCAATGGCACGAGAGGGTTTTATGTTTGATGGTTGGACCACAAACAGGTTGTTCATTAGAGGAGAATTGGTACTTAAGGAAATAGAGGTAACCCAGGGGTAAAACGGTAATTTGACCTAACTGGTGTTACGGACACTCGTGAAGGACTAACTAGTCGATATTGGTCTAGATCCGTGGACACAAAAAATACGTCTGCAGTGAGAAGAGTGCAACTGTGAGTCTATAATGGAATGTACACACATTTAACGAATATTGATTAATGTGGTTAATGAGTTTGACCAATTAATCTCACATCGTTGTTGCTTCTGATCTGCAGGTCCATTAGGTCCCACTGGTAGCTCGTAAAGTAATTTGAAGCAACTAAGTAATAAAAGTAAATTGAAAATATTCAATTTATTAAGGGAAACAAATATAATATATATTGATATATTATTATGAGAGAAATTAATATTTGAGAAGTTCAAATATAAATTTATGGAAGTTTGAAAGAGTTCAAATAATGAATTAATTAATTTAAGGCCTAAAATGTGTTTGGGCAAATTAATTAATTCTAGGCCGGGAATTAAATATGTGATATTTAATTGGTGGTTAATTAATTAAAGAATTCATTAACCGGGAATTAATCAATTATGGAAATAATTAATCACTTAAGGAAGTGATTAATCATTTATGGAAATGATCTAATCACTTATGGAAGTAATTAGTCATTTGTGGAAAAGATTAATCAATTATGGAATTGATTGATCATGATTGATTAATTAAGGAATAAGATTGAATCAATTTTGGAAAAGATTGATTTAATTGAATATTTTATTCATGGCCTCTCTTCTATAAATAGAACACTAGACCTAATTGGTCATGACACTTGACATTCTTGCTCTTGCTCTTAGACTCTCAAAGACAAGACCTAGAATTCTCTCTAGCCTCCCTCTTAGAGAAAGACTCCCACAAGTCTTTTGCCTCCTAGACTTAGAGACATACCGGTGTAACCTCTGTGGTTATTGTGTCATTCAAAGAAGGAATTTCTAGCGAAGAAAATCAAAGGTGGTTGCTGCGTTTTCGTTCGTGGAGCGTCGTTGGCGAAGAACGGTCAAGTCTACAACGAAGGTTTGTAACTGTTCTTCTTTCTTTCTTTAGAAAAGCATGAAAATAAATTTAGATTTATTTTTAAAGCATGTTTAAACTGAATTTCCAGCAGCTTTAAAGTGAGTTAAAAGTTTGATTGAGTTTTCGTAACGGTATTTTAATGTTAATTAATATACGGCGTAAGGTCCAATCGATGCGCTTCCGCTGCGTGGGGACTTTTATTCCCTTCACAAGTAACAACCTAAAAGGTCTATAGTATAGGGATAAGGCTGGGTACCTTATCCTGGTAACATTATGTGATACGGCCCGCTTTGTATTCGATACAGACGAATTGATGCAAAGCGTCCATGTAGGAGACATGCGAGCGGGGGTATCATATGCAATGAATTTGCATAAGACCAGACCACGAAATAGTAAACCACTAGATGTAACACCGTTAACTAGTTAGGTTACTGTTTCATTAGGATGACCTAGGTAACTCGATCTTAATCCTGAGTGTGTCATGAACTCCTTCTCACGAGGGATTGTCCTTTGATTAGTACGGGTGAGAGTGGCCAGTACGCCGACTCAATAAGCCTACCTTCTTGGGGACAAGATTGAGTGGGGGGCTGGGGACATGACAATACAAGATGGAATTCACTCCTTCCCCTATTGGGGCAAGTAGATGTGTGTTCCCTTAAGGGCTGATTTCGGGTCTTGAACAAAGGCGCGTCGTCCTCTCCTGGCCGGAGAGGAACTCTTGTTTAGAGGTTGGACCCTAAACAAATTTTACATTAGAGGGATCAGTGGTACTTAAGGATCCAGAGGTAAACCAGGGGTAAAACGGTAATTTAACCCAACTGGTGTTACGAACACACGTAAAGGATTGACTTATTGCATTGGTCGATATCCGTGGACACATAAATATTCTACAGTGAGAAGAGTGCAGCTGTGGGTCTTTAGTGGAGTGACCCACAGTTAACGAATGTTGATTGACTCGGTTAATGAGTTTAGCTGATCAATCTCGTATCGTTGGAGCTTCTGATCTGTAGGTCCATTAGGTCCACCTGCTAGCTCATAACGGGTCTGAGATAATTTAGTCTTGATATTAAAGGGAATTAATATAATGTATGGAGATACATTATAGTATAAAGTTTAATTAAAGAATTAAACTTTATAATTAATTTTGGATATGATTAGAAATTAATTATTGAGAGAATAATGAATTTAATTAAACATGTGATATTTGATTAATTCATGAATTAATTAATTGGGAATTAATTAATTTAATTTAATTTGGTTAAATGTGATTTAATCAAATTAATACTATAGTTTATATTAATGTACATTTTGATGCGCATTAAAACTATAGGTTAAGTGAGAGATAAAATTGAATATGATTCAATTATAAAATTAATTAAATATTTTATATTTAATTAATGTGGATTCAATTGATGAGATGAATTGAATGACCAATTTAATTCAATTGAATATGATTCAAATTGAATTAAATACCTTATGTTGTAATTGATTTCATTAATATTGATTTAATTAAATTAATTATAATTATTTAATTAATTAAATGATAAAAGATAAATATTATTTAATTAATAGACGGCCTGGATCGCGTTGATTATGATCAACGGTAGAGATTAAGTAGGGATAACTCCCTCCCCACTTATCGTTGAGGGGAAGGGGAGTTTCCCAACAGAATCTCCTCTCCTCTCATTTTTCCACGGAATACAGAGAAAAAACTCTCCCTGTGTTCTCTCCATCGCTCAACCAAAAATCAGCAAGAACCTTGCTGAAAATTCCCTTCCAAGACGAATTTTGGGTTCCCACAAGCCAAATCTCAGAGATCCAAGAGATATAGCGGGTGATCCATGATGGTGGTGTCGATTGGAAGATCAAGAACGATCAAGAACGAAATTGGAGTATTGTGCAGTTTGCTCCAAATTCAAGTAAGTTTTTCAAGATGTAAATAGGTTTTAGATCTAATTTACAGCATGCTTAATCTTAGTAATTTAGAAATTGTTTCTAATTTTAATTTGCCAACGTATTGGTTTTTCTAAAACTGAAATTTAATTCGAGAAAGGTCTTGTTTGCTTCCGCTGCCAAAAGGGATTTTAACCCTTCAAAATCTGACCCAATGCATTGAGTAGGCGTAAGTTAAATAATCTAAAATTAAAGTTATTTGCCTTTGGGATGAATCTATGTTGAACACCTCGTTTTATTTATCATTATTATTTTTGTACTTATTTGTTTTGTTTAATTTTCCAAAAATCAAGCATCAATTATTTCTTTGGTTACTTATTTTAAGCAATCTTTGAACAGTTTCTTTTTCAAATCTGTGTTTCCAATTTAGTCTTCGTGGGATCGATACCGTTGAAATACTTCTAAGGTTTTTATTACTACGTGCGACACTATATACTTGCACTAAGGTTGGCTGAATTATTCTCATTCCATCATTTATCATCTTTGCTAACATATTCATCCAACGAACCACGCACCAGTAGACACACCATCAACTTCTAACACACTCTTAACTTTTTTATTTGAGCTTCTAACATCTGACCACTGACAACTATTGGTTGATATTCTTTCTGAAATTTCATGGGCTTCATTAAAAGTTTTTGCCAAAAGGGCCCCTCCTGCAAAAGCATCGACCATACTTTGGGTTGCTACGTTTAACCCATTGGTAAAAAGTTTCCATTTGGATACAATGAGGTAAACCATGGTGGGGACACTTTCGTAAAAGCTCTTTAAACGTCTCCCAAGCCTCACTAAAAGTTTCATCTTCGAGTTGCCTAAATCCCATTATTTCACTCCTCAACTTGACATTCCTAGTTGGTGGAAAATACTTACTACGAAATTTTTCCGCTAACTCATTCCATGTCCTAATTGATCTTGGAGCAAAAGAATTTAACCATGTCGGGCATTGATCGACATTAAAAGGGCCTTTTTAATGTCAGTCAACCACTCATTCTCCGACATTAAAAGTTACTTTTAATGTTGATCAATTTTTAACTTTTAAAGTCGGACAATTTTTTATGTCGGTCATTGCCAGACATTAAAAGTTGTGACATTAAATGTGCAAAATTAAAAGCGTCCGACATTAAAAGTGTAAGTAGTAAATAAAAAAATATTGTTGGTTGCACATGTGGCTAACCAACAATATTTCTCCATTTATCAACCGATGCACGAAATAAAGTCCCAAAAGTATTTTTACACAACTAACTCAACGAACATATACTTAATTAATAAAATATAATAGTGTATATAAAACATAAAACTTTCCACATCCATCCAATTTACAAAGAAAAAGTAAACTTGCTAAACAAAATAAGTACATAACTCTATATTTCAACCTCAAAGCCGACGCCAAGGAGGCAACAACTTCGCCATAGAGAACACTGTCTTGGAAGATGATGAAAATTTGATATTATTGACGTTGTTGAGTTTCTTTTGCTAGGGTCATGACCACTATGGTGAAGGTTATGAGTCGACGACGAAGAAGACGAAGTATTCCTCAATTGCCAAATCGGACACAACCTGAAGAGTTTCACATCGACGAATGGCTTGTGACGCTCGACGACGACCATGGACATTAAAACACTAACAACAGATTAGAGAGAGTATTTAGTCATAATTACATCCATTACACAGAACAACTTCAACGGTGCAGTTCAAATTATTGATGATGATCTACTACTTCAAATTGAAATAAGGTCTTAAATCATTTTTCAACTAACTACTGAAAGACGCTGCTATACTAAAAGTATGGGCAATTTACGTTGTTAAGCCAAAAAAGGAGAGGAGATATAATCATCGGAGAATTCAATTTGAACATCTTGGGTCTCATTCCAAGAGTAAGAAAAATCAAACAAAATAGAAGAATACAAACAAAATCAAATCCAGAGAAATGTTGCTTCAACCTAACTACATTTTGCAACAAAACTTCTTGATGGGAGCTTAAGAGCATAAGGCATAAAATACAAAAGTTTCATCCCATTTGAAATTTGATAATAACCATAATATGACAGAGAACCAGACACCCTATGGTAATCTAAAAATTACTCGGTTACCACTATCTCTAAACAACAATAGTATACTAACTAATTGATTTTAAACAACTGAAGAAGAGAGAACAACTACAAACACAATAAAGGGGGGGGGGGGGGGAAACATCATAATAGACGCAAGTCTTATCATTGGCCTTTGTCCAGCGGTCATAAGCATCCTTAACTGCTTGGGATGCATTACGAGCAGGGGCTGGAGGAAAATCCTCCGTTAAGACGAACCGCAGATCATCGACAACAAGAATCGTATTCAAGTTTGACTTCCACGTAGCGTAATTTTCGCCCGTTAATTTCTCATTTTTAAGCAAAGAGACAATTGAGGAAGACATTGCTGAAATTTAAACAAACAATGACCGTATTAGTTATCTTGCCTTAATCCATCATACAAGCAAACGATTGCATACAATCCAATCAATTTAGCAAAACAGACAATCACAGAACCCTAAAACTATCGATTTAGTTCTGCAACGATGTTTCAGAGGTTTAGAATATCAGCCACCGAAGGGTGATCAGGCACTCCTCCTTTGAAATGAGACACTTCTCAACTAATTCTAATTCCAGAATAACTCATATTCCTATAGACATTAGCCACCGTTGTTCGGTCAAGGATTTGTTAACATTTTTAACTCATCCTTGTAAGTGTAACCCTCCCACTTTCAGATCTCAGAGGCACGCACCAACAGGCTACCGAAGGGAAAGACAACTCTTGGTGATTAGCCTAAGAGCTCCTATCCTTTTTAGGAGTTCACGATGTTCCGAATCCTATGACCAGGCCTTCCGAAGGGATGGTTGCGCCAGGACAACTGTTGCACGATTTTCTGCAAGCGCACGGGTCGTCACAAGTAATATAGTGATTTTGAGTATAGAGTATCGTCTCCACAGGGATTGGATTTATTCAATTAAGTACCACGAATAATCTTGCTTAACTTTATTTAGAGAACAAAATCTAATGCTGAAAAGAATAACAAAAAGCTAATCTAGAAAGCAAAAGATAAATGGTGACACAATTTGGAGGGATAATTCTAGAGTTGTTGATTTCATCAATTGGACCTTTAATGCATAATCAAATAACTAATATGGATTAACAAATCACTTGATTCATAAGTCTAGAAGCCTAATGACAAGGACTCTCTTGTCGGTCTCCTCCTATCTCATACCGTTCAATAAAGAATCTCCTTTCAGTCTCATCTTTATTTACTTAGTATGGCATTACGACCCTTCAGTACAACCTCTAACGTTATTTATTTTATCCCGTGTCACCCGGGTAAATAACCGTTAGTCATGCATTCAGTTCTAGTCTAAGCTTCTCTCCGTCGAGTTTCCACTTAGTAACGATTCATTTAATCAGTGATCAGTTGATTAAAAGCATTACGGAAAAAATGCACAAATGAACAATAATGACAATTAAACCACATCAATTCATTAATTCAGCAGAGGTTCAATATATAAATCAATCTCATAGAATTTAGGAATTTACTACTCATAATCACTAAAATTCAATAATTCCTAATCACAACAATTCTAGAAACTAAAACATAAAGGAAAAGGGAAGAGAAATGCTCATAAAAGTGTCGATCTCCTCGATCCCGCGCCGACCTCCTTCGATCCCGAGCTCCAAAGATCTTCAACAAAGCTCCGAAACTCTCCCAAAAATCCCAAATTTTAGTGTAAACTCTAGAATGGGGTGAAAACCCACAAATTGGCACACCATCTTCATTGCAAAAGGCTCTTTTTATAGGCTCCCAGCAGGCACAGCGTCGAGACGCTACAAGGACATCGTCGAGACGCTCTGACGTCATCTTTTCTTGGGCTCCAAGACGTCGCAGCGTCGAGACGCTACTTGGACAGCGTCGCGACGCTCTCGCGATTCTAGATCTTTCCACGCAGCTGCCTAGCGTCGAGACGCTAGGCCCTGAATCTTCAATAAAGGCCCGATTTTGACTCCATTTTTTGGCCTCCAACTTTCTTTTGGCCCAAATACTTCTTGTAATGGATTTTGGGCACTTTTATTGACCCAAATTGATACTTTAAGACTTGAAATTCATGAATTTGGGCTTCTAATTCATTCTTCTTGGCTTTTTTTGGACTCGGATCTTCAATGTAATTCTCCAAATTGCTCAAGAAGTCTCCAAAATCATCCAAAATCTCTCAAAGTTCCGGTTTTTCTTCTTTGACTCGGTTTTCTGAAATTTAAACAGAAAATAACATTAAAGAACACAATTCAAGCATAAAACTAGCTAAAATTAATAGGAAAATGATGACATTTTTGCATGTCATCAACAACTTGCAGGCGGATCATAGGATTCTCACGGTGCGAACTATGGGCGGAGACCGAGGGATACGTTGACACGTGTCCCGCGCCCACTTACTCTAGACATTTTTCCCATTCACCTTGATATTGATTCATGCAAACACTTTCCGAAGGGAGGTCGCTCCTAAGGCGACTCGAAGCCGAGCATGAACCTCACGTTGTGAATATGGGGACATAGGAGCAAAACATGATTTAAATCTCGTTTTGTAATTTTCCTCCCACTGAAAATGTCCTGAGATTAATTTTTGCCCCTAGGATAAAATAAAGCATTAAATTACAATAATTTTAGCTAAATTCTATCCTAAAATCCTTCTGCAGCTTCCAAAATTGGTCTAGACAGCACGAACCTCCCCGAACCACCTCGAACTGGCTTCCAAAATCACGAACCATGCCAAAAATTGGCTGAATCGGACCAAATAGGTCCCAGCCCAGCCGAACCGGACTGCCCACAGCTTGAACCGCACCTGTTGAAGCCCTAATGCGCGCCGCCATCGTGACAGCGTCGAGATGCTGTGTTGATAGTGTCTCGACGCTGTGCACTTTCCATATCTAGCGCCTGCGGTATCGAGACGCTGTTGAGGTAGCGCCCCGACGCTGTTGCGTCAGGAGGCAGAATCTGGGCGGCAGCAGCATCGATTCTCCGATTTTGGCCCCGATTTCAGCGGTGATTGCTCCGTTTTTCATCTCATCAAAACTTATTCTAGACCCGGACTTACATAGGACTCGATTTTACATAATATACCCGAAACACCGGGCCTTACATGATCAAAATCACATAAAAATAAAATCTATGGCCATAAAATTAACCCAAACAGTTCAACGCAAATCGAACATACATTATGCATAAATCCCACCTATTAGAGGCTATCACAACTTTTAATATTAATTAATAGGGACAGCGATTGCTCTGATGTCGATTGAAGGGAATAAAAGTCCCCACGCAGCGGAAACGCATCGATTGGACCTTACGCCGTATATTAATTAACATTAAAATACCGTTACGAAAACTCAAACAAACTTTAAACACTCTTTAAAGTTGCTGGAAATTCAGTTTAAACATGCTTAAAAATAAATCTAAATTTGTTTTCATGCTTTTCTAAAGAAAAGGGGAATAACCGTCACATACCTTCGTTGTAGACTTGATCGCTCTTCGCCAACAACGCTCCAACGAACGAAATCGCCGCAGCCTCTTCGCCTCTTGATCGCTGGAATTTTCTTCTTGATTGACACAATAACCACAAAGGTTACACCGGTATGACTCTAGGTCTAGGAGGCAAAAGACTTGTGGGAGTCTTTCTCTAAGAGGGAGGCTAGAGAGAATTTTAGGTATTGTCTTTGAGAGTCTAAGAGCAAGAACAAAATTTCAAGTGTCGTGACCAATTAGGTCTAGTCTTTTATTTATAGAAGAGAGGTCATGAATAAAATATTCAATTAAATCAATATTTTCCAAAATTGATTCAATCTTATTCCTTAATTAATCATTCATGATCAATCGATTCCATAATTGATTAATTTTTTCCTCAAATGACTAATTACTTCCATGAGTGATTAGATCATTTCCATAAATGATTAATCACTTCCTTAAGTGATTAATTATTTGCATAATTGATTAATTCCCGGTTAATGAATTCTTTAATTAATTAACCACCAATTAAATATCACATATTTAATTTCCGGCCTAGAATTAATTAATTTGCCCAAACACATTTTAGGCCTTAAATTAATTCATTATTTGAACTCTTTCAAACTTCCATAAAATTTATATTTGAACTTCTTCAAATATTAATTTCTCTCATAATAATATATCAATATATATTATATTTGTTTCCCTTAGTAAATTGAACATTTTCAATTTACATTTATTACTTAGTTGCCTCAAATTACTTTATGAGCTACCAGTGGGACCTAATGGACCTGCAGATCAGAAGCTCCAACGATGTGAGATTAATTGGTCAAACTCATTAACCACATTAATCAATATTTGTTAATTGTGTGTTCACTCCACTATAGACTCACAGTTGCACTCTTCTCACTGCAGACATATTTTCTGTGTCCACGGATATAGACCAATATCGACTAGTTAGTCCTTCACGAGTGTCCGTGATGACAGACAAAAATGTCATCATTTTCCTATTAATTTTGGCTAGTTTTATGGTTCAATTGTGTTTTTTAATGCTATTTTCTGTTTAAATTTCAGAAAACCAAGTCAAGAAAGAAAAATCGGAATTTTTAGAGATTTTAGATGATTTTGGAGGTTTTTGGAGCAATTTGAAGAATTACTTTAAAAGATCCAAGTCCAAAAGCCAAGAATAATGAGTTAGAAGCCCAAATTCATGAAGTCCAAGCCTTAAAATTATCAATTTGGGTCAAGAAAAGTGCCCAAAATCCATTACAAGAAATATTTGGGCCAAAAGAATGTTGGAGGCCCAAAAATTGAGTCAAAATCAGGCCATTATTGAAGATTCAGGGCCTAGCGTCGAGACGCTAAGCCTGGAGCGTCCCGACGCTAGGCAGCTATGCAGAAAAATCTGGAATCGCGGTAGCGTCGCGACACGGTCTATGTAGCGTCTCGACGCTGCGACGTCTTGGAGTCCAAGAAAAGATGACGTCAGAGCGTCGTGACACTGTCTACGTAGCATCGCGACGCTACGCCTGCTGGGAGCCTATAAAAGGAGCCTTTTGCATCCATATTTTGTGTGCCAATTTGTGGGTTTTCACCCCATTCTAGAGTTTACACTAAAATTTGGGATTTTTTGGAGAGTTTTGGAGCTTTGTTGAAGATCTTTGGAGCTCGGGATCGAAGGAGGTCGGCGCGGGATCGAGGAGATCGACACTTTTATGAGCATTTCTCTTCCCTTTTCCTTTATGTTTTAGTTTCTAGAATTGTTGTGATTAGGAATTATTGAATTTTAGTGATTATGAGTAGTAAATTCCTAAATTCTATGAGATTGATTTAGATGTTGAACCTCTGCTGAATTAATGAACTGATGGGGTTTAATTGTCATTATTGTTCATTTGTGCATTTTGTCCGTAATGCTTTTAATCAACTGATCACTGATTAAATGAATTGTTACTAAGTGAAAACTCGACGGAGAGAAGCTTAGACTAGAACTGAATGCATGACTAACGGTTATTTACCCGGGTGACACGGGACAAAATAAATAACGTTAGAGGTTGTACTGAAGGGTCGTAATGCCATGCTAAGTAAATAAAGATGAGACTCAAAGGAGATTCTTTATTGAACGGTATGAGAGAGGAGGAGACCGACAGGAGAATCCTTGAAATTAGGCTTCTAGACTTATGAATCAAATGATTAGTTAATCCATATTAGTTAATTGATTAAGCATTAAAGGCCCATTTGATAAATTCAACAACTCTAGAATTATCCCATCAAATTGTGTCACAATTTATCTTTTGCTTTCTAGATTAATTTTTTATTATTCTTTTCGGCATTAGATTTTGTTCTCTAAATAAAGCTAAGCAAGATTATCCGTGGTAATTAATTGAATAAATCCAATCCCTGAGGATTCGATACTCGGAATACTTTCCGTTTTATATTACTTGCGGCCCGTGCACTTTGCGGTCATCAGTCTGTAACACCAGCTGGGTCAAATTACCATTTTACGCCTAGGTTACCTCTATTTCCTTAAGTACCAATTCTCCTCTAATGAACAACCTGTTTGTGGTCCAACCATCAAACAGAAAACTCTCTCGTGCCATTGAGAGGGTAGGGCCCTTTGTTCAAGACTCGGAGTAACCACTTAAGGGAACACTCATCTGCTTCCTTAAAGTCGGGAAGGAGTGAATTCCATCTTGTACGATTATGTTCCCAGCTCCCCATTCGGTCTTGTCCCCAAAATGGTAGGCTTATTGAGTCGGCGTATTGGTCACTCTCACCCATACAAATCAAATGACAATCTCTCATGAGCAGGAGTCCATAATCAACTCAGGATTAAGACTAAGTTGTCTAGGTCGTCCTAGTGAAATAGAAAACCAACTAGTTAACGGTGTTATAACAAGTGGTTACTATTTCGCGGTCCGGTCTTATGCAAAGTCATTGCATAGGATACCCCCACTCGCATGTCTCTTACACGAACGCGTTGGATCGCAGCGTTTGTATCAAATACAAAGTGGATCGTATCCATAGTGTCACCAGGATAAGGCACCCAGTCTTATCCCTATACTATAGACCCTTTAGGCTGTTTATTGAACAATGATCCCATATGTCGCTACATATAGTTCAAGACTCATATTACAACATTGGATGTCTAGTTTATTGGATTAGGGTTATTATTAGGCAAAGACAAATATAAAATAACTAATAACAATTAATGGAAAAAATATATCAATATTATTTCATTAATATCCGGTCAACGGTTACATTCACTATCTACGAGTTTTAGGGCATGAAACCCAACAGTGGTGACATACAGGGATCAATGTTCAAGAAATAGCCTAAAGGGTCTATAGTATAGGGATAAGGTTGGGCACCTTATCCTGGTGACACTATGGATATGACCCACTTTGTATTGGATACCAACGCAATGATCCAACACATTTGTGTAGGTGACATGCGAGTAAGGGTATCCTATGCAATGAGTTTTAATAAGACTGGACCACGAAATAGTAACCACTAGATGTAACTCTGTTGACTAGTTAGGTTTCTATTTCAATAGGATGACCTAGGCAACTTAATCTTAATCCTGAGTGTATTATGGACTCCTGTTCATGAGGGATTGTTCTTTGATTTGTATGGGTGTAAATGGCTAGTTTCGTGAAAGAATAACTTGCTATTATTGGTCTATATCCGTAGACACAGAAATATATCTGCAGTGAGAATAGTGCAGTTGTGGGTCTTTCGTGGAGTATACCCACAGTTAACGAATGTTGGTTAATGTGGTTAATGAGTTTAGTCAATTAATCTCGTATCGTTTTAGCTTCTAATCTGTACATCCATTAGGTCCCCTTCCTTACTCATAAAGGGTATTGAGGTAATTTATTCTTGAATGGAATTTGAAATGTTCAAAATCACTAAGGGAATTAATATAATGTGTGGTGATACATTATAATATAAAGTTTATATTTTAATTAAACTTTATAATATAAAATTAAGGAAAAATACACTTTTGGTCCCTGAGGCTTGGGTTAGGTTGCACATTGGTTCCTAAGTTTTAAAACTCAACAATTTAGCCCCTGGGGTTTGGATTTTGTTACACTCTTGGTCCCTCCATCAAATTTTCTGTTAAACTCTCACGGAATGCTGACGTGACATCATTTTTTTTATTAAAAAAATTATTTTCTTAATTTTTAAAATAAAATAATAATGAACTAATTTTTAAAAAATATGTTTTTATTATTATTTCTTTTCTTCTTCTTCCCCATTACCCTTTCTTTCTCTTCTTCATTATCCTTCTTCTTCTCATCTCCCTTCTTCAACTCAAACCCTACCGTTGGTGTCTGATTCTGTTTTCTCTCTTCTTCTTCTCTTCTCTTCTTCTACTTTCTCAAAGCTTCTGTGTTTTTTTCAGTTTAAAAAAAAACTGAAAGAGGAGCAACAACAGACGGGCATGACGACGTTATGGTCTGGGTAACAACAGACGAGCTCGACGACGGCGACCATCTCCGATAGCCGGCGGTCGTTTCATGGCAACACAGATGAGAGAGAGCAAGCAAGAGAGAGAAAACAAAAGCTGCTGGGCGTGGGTCTGCACGACGGAGGTGGGTCAGCGCTAGTGGCGATGGGCGGCGTTCGTTGTGGCAGATCTGAGTGGCAGCGAACTGTAGAGGAGATGAAAGGGAGAACGAGTGAGAGATAGATGTATCGGGGAGAGAGGGGTTGTATGGGTGAACCCCCCCCCCCCCCCCCCCCCCCCCCCCCCCCCCCCCTGACCGAGTAAAGAAAAAACAAATCCTTTTTTTTTTCATTTGGGTTGTTACAGGTAAGTGAAGATAGAGCAAGTTCTAGTTGAATTTTTGGGTTCATTGTGAGTTTAATAAAATACCCACTAATTGTTGGTTTCAATTTAAGGTACCCATTGAGATTAAAGCTCGGATTGTTAAAATTGGATCAATTGGAATTTGAACCAACAAGTTAATGCTCTCGTTGGGTAATTTTTTCGATTAAATAAGCTGCCATAAATGAATCGACTCTTAGTTGAATGTCCAATGTAAAATCTTATATATTTTTCGAAGCTTTATAAGTAGTGTAGACCCCATATTTGGTTTGGGTAATTTTATTTTTTTGTGATTTTTTTTTTTAAAAAAAATTATATAAGAATGCACATTGAAAAAAAGAATGATAATAACATAGGCATAAAGAAGATTTGATCCCAAGTCTTATTGGTAAAAAATCATCATGCATGCCAATGAGCCAAGATCCCAAATTCAAATAACATTCAAGGCTAAAAACTTTAAAAAAAAATGTTATCCTTTTTTAAAAAAGAAATTTAGAACCTTCCCACAAAATATCTAGATTTGCATGGGTTTTTCAAGGAAACCCTAATCTGTTTCTCCCATGAAAACCTCTTATCTTCTCTAAAAAAAAAAGTCACCCGCTCTTCTCTCTTTCCTTCTCTCCCACGCCAACCTCTCCCTTTTTTTTCCCCTAAAAAATCTCTCTTTCTTCCCTTCCGTTCAACTTCCACCATTTCAAGTTAATCTTTTTCTCCTATTTTTATCACATTCATATTTTATTTACTTCCATCTAGCAAGTTAATCTCCCTCTTCTCACACCATTTTCTTTTCTTCCAAACAAGCCATTTTCATCTTTTTCTCCTATTTTTATCACATTCATAGTACAACATAACAAAAATTAGGGTCACTTTGATTCCACCATTTTTGTTTTCGTTCAGCCTTGACCTATTTTTTTCTCCACCACGAGGCTACCTTGAAAAGCTAATCACTAAACGAGATGTATTTGTCATTTTTTCCATAGTTGATCCATACAATCATCATCATGCAAAATCAAGGTGTAAAAACTTTGGAAAATAGTTGGGGATAGAACACTTTTTATTTTATTTTTATGTTTTATCCTTATCTTTCTTTATTTATTTTTATTAAATGTCTGGTTAATTTCTATTTGAGTTATTCTACCTTAATTGTTAAATCACAAAATGCAATATTTCCTATTTATTTCCAAGTTTTGTTGATAGCTTGTTAACATTCTTTTGCTTTTCTTGAATGTTGTACTTTATGGTTTTTGCATGTTGTACTTTATGGTTGAGAAACTTATGGATGATTTATGAGTATTCTACTTAAGTTTATTGTTCTCGAAATGAAAACTGATTGTTCATAATGTAGTCAAGTTTATCAAAAAAAAAAAAAAATCTTAAATTTATCAAAAACTCTTGAATAATTTTTCTTTACATATATTTTTTCTATTAAAAAAAAGAGGAGTTTTAAACACTTCTCCACCTTTTAATTTAACAACATTAACACACTTGTTTTTAAAGTAGTTACTATTTTTACCAAACTAATTAAATTCCAAAATTTGGTTCTTTTGGGCAACTAAGTTTATCTAACATGCTTTTCAATATTACTTTTTTAAAGTTTTTGCAACCAAAATAAATACCTTTCAAATTTTCATTTTCAATAAAAAAAAAATATTTTCTATTAGAAGGCCATGTTTTCTATTAAAAAAAATAGACCTTTTTTAATGGGTTGAGTAGTGTGCTTGAGATATAAATTCGTATTACTCTTAAAGTGCATGAAAATCATCTAAAAAAGGGATTAAAGTAAATTAAAAAAAGGGAAAAATACACTTTTGGTCCCTGAGGTTTGGTTTAGGTTTCATTTTGGTCCCTGGGGTTTCAAACTCAACATTTTAGTCCCTAAGGTTTGCATTTAGTAGCATTTTGGTCCCTCCATCTATTTTTTCGTTAAAAGTTAACAGATCGTTGACGTGACACTTATTTTTTTATTAAAAAAAATTATTTTTTCATTTTTTAAAATAAAAATTAATAAAATATATATTTTAATATACTTTTAATTTTTTTACCTTCATCTTCTTCAACCCTTCACCACCACCACTCTCTTTCTTCTTCAACACCATCTTCACCAGCAACCTATCGCCGGCGACCGGCCTTCGCCGACAGTTTTTTTTTTTGTTTTCTTCTTCTTCTTCTTCTTCTTCTTCTTCTCTCCCACCATCCACTTCCAAAACATGGCCCCATCTATATATACCTTCTTCTACCTCCATTCCCCACTTTTCTTCTCTTCTTCCGCCACCATACCCATTAACGCCACTCTCTCTCTTTCTCTCTCTCTCTAGCCATGTCCGACCATGAATGGGTCGACGTCGCCCTCTCCGATGACTCTTTGTCGTCGAGTTGCTTCTTCGTCTCAATCGTTCTCCGCCTCACAATCCTCTCTCTCCGGTGCTCCGTCTCGACTGGTTCGTCCGCCAGCCCCGCTCTAAGTCGATTCTTCCCCGTCACGCCTTCGATTTCGCCCTCAAGAACTCCGATGTCGCCGCCAGAGCCAGTCCCACCACACCTCTCACTTGGAGCGGCGATGCCGGTGGGGCTACCTCCCTCAGTCTCAATGGCGGATTCCTCGACGCCTCCGACGCCGCCGCAAGATCTAAGGTTCGTTTCGGTTTTGTTTCTCTTCTTTTTTTTTCCTGAACAAAGACGCAGTGAGTGGGTGAGAAAAGAAGAAGACGCCGGGAAAGGAGTAGGAGAAGGCGCGTTCAATGTTTTGGTTTCAAGCGCAAACGAAACGATCTACCTGTTTCCCATTGGGAATTTTCCTTTGTCGTCTTCCACTTCCTTTCCTTTATCCTTTTTTCTCACTTATCCTCTATACTTTTTTCTCACTTATCCTTTATCCTATATCAGATCTGAATCGGGAGGAGGGAAGAGGGTTTCCTCCTCCAAGTTCGTTCCACTTATAAAAAAAAATGAGGTGGGAAAGAATAAGAGAAGAGAAAAGAAAAAGAAGAAGAAAAAAAACTGTCGACGGCGGCCGGTCGTCGGCGAGCAGCGGTGGCCGGCGACTGGTCACCGGCGGTAGGTTGCTGGTGAAGACGGTGTTGAAGAAGAAAGAGAGTGGTGGTGGTGAAGGGTTGAAGAAGATGAAGGTAAAAAAATTAAAAGTATATTAAAATATATATTTTATTATTTTTATTTTAAAAATGAAAAAAATAATTTTTTAAATAAAAAATAAATGTCACGTCAACGATCTGTTAACTTTTAACGGAAAAATGGATGGAGGGACCAAAATGCTACTAAATGCAAACCTCAGGGACTAAAATGTTGAGTTTGAAACCTCAGGGACCAAAACGAAACCTAAACCAAACCTCAGGGACCAAAAGTGTATTTTTCCCTTAAAAAAACACATTTAAAATAGTTGCAATCCTATGATGGATTTGAGAAAAAAATGTAAAATTTCTTAAACTCTTGAAGCAATTAATTTTCTCATTGATTGAGAATAATTGTAATATCGCATCAATTGATGGCTAATAACCCCACTCAAGTCGGTCAAATGCGCTTCATTCTTGAATTTTAAGATATGACAAATTGAAACATTTTAAAAGTAAAACCAACAAAACAATGTTTTTTAAATCTCATAACGACTATTTTTCTTTAATTAAGATTAATTGAGATAATGTGAGAAAATTGAGATTTTGGTAACCGTTTCTTTTAACGGGTGTTGTAGGTGCTAATACCTTCCCTACGCACAAAAGATCTACGAACCAACTCTATGTTTTGTAGACCACTTTCTTTTTAAATTGGTGACCAATCACACCCTAATAATGGTTGGTGGCAACTCCAAACCTATTTACAATAAACCCCACCTTTTTAGGAGGATGTTGGCCGGCTCAACGTCACGATATGATAGCGACATGTAGGATTATCTTGAGAGTATGGTTGAGATTGGCGTCCTTATATGATTAATTGGACTTTTGAAAAGGTAAGGTTTAATTAGCCAAGGTAAGTAGCTATTTGGATTCAATTTTATGTGTTGGCCCCATTAATTATATGATAATTGGAACTTGTAAGTAGCTATTTTGATTAAGCTTCCATATTTTATGTTGGGTTTTTTGGCAAAATATTAGAAGTGAGTTTGTCCCACATCAGAAAGGTTCAATGAAGTGATGGGCTCCAAGTACTATAAAAGGAGTCCATGGTTTTAGTTTCAAAGCATCCCATTTAGAATCACTTTAAGCTTGGTATACTCTAGTAGTGTGAGTGATATAAAGCTTTGAGAGAGTGTTTCTTGTAATTGGGGTCGGGGAGAGAATTCTTTGTGATTGTAAAAAAAAATTCACATAGTGGATTTCTTTATGTGGGTCGTGGTTCTTTCTCTGCTTTGGAGTTTCCACGTAAATTCTTGTGTTTCTTATTTTGTTGCTTTATTTTAATTTCTCTGTTATTTTTCTGCTTATTCCTACGGTAGAATTGGAGGTTTTTCACGACATTTTAGACCCATTTAAATGGAGGTTTTTATATGCTACCATGATTGTATTCAAGCACTAAGTTTTGCCTTTGATCTTAAGTAAGCATGCTTGGTTAGTTTGAAGCATGATGAGATTATCCAATAAAATAGCTAAATTTAAAGTATGATGAGACTTATAAAATAGCTAAATTTAAAGTATGATGAGACTTATATTTGGATATCGTTGTTTGAACTGCTATTTATATTGGGTTGCGATTGCTAAGGTTATGGTGATTTTTCATTGAGCATGTCAAATGTGATTTTTGTACTAGAATGTCAAAGACTAGAATTACTCTAGTTTAGAAGTGCGATTTTCTACTTTTCAGAGGTCCACAATTTTTGGGTTAGTTGTAGTTATGCCATTATGTTGCAGAATTTTTGGTAGCATTACAGTGACAGGACTAAGTTTAGTAGTATTCCTTGAATTATGATGTGTTGAAATTGGCTAGCTAATTAGTATAGACCACGGGTTCTCCAAACATGTTTTCAACATGACATTTAGAGAATCATACTTATAAATGTATCGGGACCTTAGTAATGTTTTTGTCGTCTCAGATAAACTTAAATAAATTATGTCTTATGTTAGCTAGGGTTATTTCCTTCCCCATCTCAGATGTGTGGGTCAATCCTGTAAAGCAAGTAAACTAGAGACTAGCTTAGCAAGCCTCTAGCAGAAGTACACCTATCCCAACACAATACCCCTGAAACGTGAACATGAAACTGAAGTGGATGAAAGCCCTGGCGCAGCGGAAGCACATCGATAGGACCTTGCGTCGTATATTAATTAATATCAAAATACCGTTACGAAAAGGCAAAACAAAACTTTAAACATGCTTTTCAGCTGCTGAAAAACGCTATAAAAATGCTGAAAACAACTAGAAAATAAAACTACTTTTATTTTCATGCTTTTCTAAAGAAACGGGAAAGAACCGTTACAAACGTATGATGTAACAACCCTTTTAAAAAAACAAAAGAAATGGGGGGAAAGTGGGCATTTTTGCCCGATCAAAGAGTGGGAAAAAGGGGGGAAATTTCCCCCCCAAATTTCGGTCAAACTGACCATTTAAAAAAAGAATGCAGGTTTTTCCCCCTCTTTCTCGCGCTCTCAGCCCCTCTCACGCTCTCTCTCACCGTTCTCTCTCTCCCTCTCAGCTCTCTCTCTCGTCTGCACGCCCGCGCCGCCTCCGTCTGCCGCCGGTAACAGATCGCCGCCGCTCGTCGTCGATCCGCGGCGCCCCTCCATCCACGCTTGTCGTAGCCTCCGTGCGCCGCCACCTCTGTGCAGACCCATATGACGCTACCCGACGTCGATCTGCACCGCCGCACGTCGTCCCTCAACGCCGACACCGTCTGCCGTCCAGCTCCACCGCACATCCATAGTCCCACGCTACCGCCAGTAAATAGTTCTCTCTCTCCCGTTTTCGTGTGGCTCTCTCTCTCGGTCTCACTCTTTTTCGTTCTCTCTCTCTACTGAATGGTCCGCTGCCGCCATCTCTCGTCCGCTGTCGCCACTGTGCAGAAGTATTCGTCGCTACCTCAGACCCGTCACCACCATCACGGACAGCCTCAGCGACGCTGCCGCCTTTTCAGATCTGTTCGTCGCCACCGCTTGAATTTTCAGCTTTGCTTCTAAAGGATTATTTGGGGTAAGGAATTAAGTATGATTCAGTTTCAGTATCCTTTATTTGGTCGTACTGTGTTGGGGATCTGAGTTATAAAATTGTTAGGAACTGTGGAGTTGCTAGAAATACCCGTGGGTCAAGTGTGTCGTCCTGTATTGAGTTGTAAAGGTAAGATAACTTGCTGATTTATATGAAATGATGCTTTGATGTGACAATTTGTGTTCTGGCATATGAATTATTATGATTGAGTTGAGACTGAAATGGCCTGAGAATAATGTGATCGCTGTTATTTACAAGAGTATAGTTGCATTGAGTTTTGTCTATCATGTGGTGAATGTGAATGCATGTTCTTGGCATATTGTTGTTGGCTAACATTGTAAGTAGGCGATGGGAAGTTCGTGGTTCCTCTGTTTAGAAGTGTTGGTCGTCGTCCTTATTTCTGTAATTGATTGAGTTGGGGTGGTGCATACCAGTTAGCCTGTCAGAAATCTCTAAAAAAAAAAAAAGAAAAGAATTTTATTAAATGGGTTGCAGTTAGGAGTTAGCCTGAGGGTTAAGAAGCCTTAAAGGAAAAATGAGTAAGAAAGGGAAAGGAATAGGCTAGATGCTCTAGTAGGGGGTCGTCTCAATTAAACGCCTAGGACTGAGATGTATTAGACTGAAATGAGGGCCTAAATGGGCGGGACTTGGCTTCGCAGTTTAGGTGCCATTTACTAACTGTGGAAGTTAATTTCTTACTTAAACCCATGAACGCCCCACCAGTGAAATGTTAGCTTGGAGCGCTACGCACACATTAGTTCCTTGGGGGGTGAGACTCAGCTCCACTGACTGGGTGCCTGCTACCATCGGTTGGAGTAGAAATCTCCCAAAATACCCACATGTGCACCTTCAGTGAGTTGGCAAACTTATATAGGTGAATTAATTGATCACAAGACCCGAACTACAAAATGAAATGAAATGAGATGGAATGGAATGAGATGACTCCACCCTTAGGCCCTTAGTCCGAATAACTTATTGATTCTTTGATTCTTGCATGACTAGCAGCATTGTTACTTACTGAGTATTTTCTTAAATACTCATTCTTTTCCATAATATGTAACTGCAGGTAGAGGTAAAGGTGTACAGAACGAGTGACGGAGTGCTGCTGAACGAGCCATGAAATTCCTTAGGATAGACTTCCGCACTTTATGTTTTCGAATTTCTTCTTTCGTACATGTTATGCGATGTTTTAAGATTATTTCTGGTTTAAGACTTTTGCTTGAATGGCTAAAATTTCTTTTTGTTTCGTTTAAACTGGGATCCCAGGCTGAAAATTTTACCGTATTTTCTAAGCATGTTTTACTCCAATGTTTTTTCATCTTCGCTATTTGAAAGTAAAATGAAATGCACGTAGTAATGGCCCTAGGATCTAGGAAAGAAATGTAGGGTCGTAACACCTTCGTTGTAGACTTGACTGTTCTTCGCGAACGACGCTTCAACGAACAAAAACGCAGCAACCCCCTTTTTATTTCTTCGCTGGAATTTTCTTCTTCAAAGACACAATAACCACAGAGGTTACACTGGTATGTCTCTAAGTCTAGGAGGCAAAAGACTTGTGGGAGTCTTTCTCTAAGAGAGAGGCTAGAGAGAGAATTCTAGGGTCTTGTCTTGTGAGTCTAAGAGCAAGAGGGCTACTAAACCATTAGGTCTAGTGTTCTATTTATAGGAGAAAGGCCATGAATAAAATATTCACATTAAATCAATTATTTCCATAAATGATTTAATTTATTCCTTATTTAATCAATCCATGATCAATCAATTCCATAATTGATTAATCTTGTCCACAAATGATTAATTACTTCCATAACTGATTAGATCATTTCCATAAATGATTAATCACTTCCATAAGTGATTAATTATTTCCATAATTGATTAATTTTCAATTAATTAACTCTTTAGTTAATTAGTCACCAATTAAATATCACATATTTAATTTTCGGCCTTGAGTTAATTAATTGCCCAAATTAATTTTAGGCCTTAAATTAATTAATTCATATTTGAACTCTTCCAAATTCCTATAAATTTAATATGAATCAAATTCGTATTTATATTTGAAATTTCTTCAAATATTTATTTCTCTCATAATAATATATCAATATATATTATATTGTTTCCCATAGTAAATTGAACACTTTCAATTTACATTTATTACTTAGTTGCCTCAAATTACTTTATGAGCTACCAGTGGGACCTAATGGACCTGCAGATCAGAAGCTCCAACGATGTGAGATTAATTGGTCATACTCATTACCCAAATTAATCAATATTCGTTAACTGTGTGTACATTCCACTATAGACTCACAGTTGCACTCTTCTCACTGCAGACATATTTTCTTTGTCCACGGATATAGACCAATAATGACTAGTTAGTCTTTCTCGAGTGTCCGTAACACCAGTTGAGTCAAATTACCGTTTTACCCCTGGGTTACTTCTATTTCCTTAAGTACCAGTTCTCCTCTAATGAACAACCTGTTTGTGGTCCAACCATCCAATAGAAAACTCTCTCATGCCATTGAGAGGGTAGGGCCCTTTGTTCATTACTCGGAGTCACCACTTAAGGGAACACTCATCTGCTTCCTTAAAGTCGGGAAGGAGTGAATTCCATCTTGTACGATTATGTTTCCAGCTCCCCATTCGGTCTTGTCTCCAAAATGGTAGGCTTATTGAGTCGGCGTATTGGCCACTCTCACCCACGCGGTCTCATAATAATATATCAATATATATTATATTGTTTCCTTTAGTAAATTGAACACTTTCCATTTACATTTATTACGTAGTTGCCTCAAATTACTTTATGAGCTACCAGTGGGACCTAATGGACCTGCAGATCAGAAGCTCCAACGATGTGAGATTAATTGGTCAAACTCATTAACCAAATTAATCAATATTCGTTAACTGTGTGTACATTCCACTATAGACTCATAGTTGCACTATTCTCACTGCAGACATATTTTCTTTGTCCACGGATATAGACCAATAACGACTAGTTAGTCTTTCATAAGTGTCCGTAACACCTGTTGGGTCAAATTATCGTTTTACCCCTAGGTTACTTCTATTTCCTTAAGTACCAGTTCTCCTCTAATGAACAACCTGTTTGTGGTCCAACCATCCAACAAAAAACACTCTCATGCCATTGAGAGGGTAGAACCCTTTTTGTTCAAGACTCGAAGTCACCACTTAAGGGAACACTCATTTGCTTCCTTAAAGTCGGGAAAAGGTGAATTCCATCTTGTACGATTATGTTCCTAGCTCCCCACTCGGTCTTGTCTCCAAAATGGTAGGCTTATTGAGTCGGTGTATTGGTCACCCGCACCCATACAAATCAAAGGACAATCCCTCATGAGCAGTAGTCTATAATTAACTCAGGATTAAGACTAAGTTGTCTAGGTCGTCCTAGTGAAATAGAAACCTAATTAGTTAACGGTGTTATAACTAGTGGTTACTATTTCGCGGTCCGGTCTTATGCAAACTCATTGCATAGGATACCCCCACTTGCATGTCTCCTACATGAACGCGTTAGATCATAACGTTTGTATCAAATCAAAGTGGGTCGTATCCATAGTGTCACCAGGATAAGGCACCCAGTCTTATCCCTATACTATAGACGCTTTAGGTTGTTTCTTGAACAGTGATCCCCATATGTCGCTACATATAGTTCAAGACTCATATTATAGCCTAGGATGTCTAGTTTATTGGATTATGGTTATTTTAGGCAAAGACAAACAATAAAATAACTAATAATACTTAATGGAAAAATACATCAATATTATTTCATTAATATTCGGTCAACGGTTACATTCAATATCTACGAGTTTTAGGGCATAAAACCCAACAGAAACTCAGTGGAGCAACTAATGCATGAAAACATGTCTAAAGGCCAACTGCGCACGAAAAGTGTTTGAACATAAGCTCAACCCCATCCTGAGACTGATAGACTGCACGATAATGTGTCTGAAAACTGGGCTCTAACAACAGTCAATTGAATCAGCTGCTGCTTTAGCATCTAGACCTCAGGAGGAGACCATTGAACATGTTCAGTATGTATCAAATTCTAATTTTAGGGGATATAATAATAATGTTACACCTACACATTATCACCCTAACAATAGGAACCATGAAAATTTCTCTTATGCTAATAATAAGAATGTTCTTAACCCCCCTGGTTTTGCCCCTCAATCTCAAGAAAATGAAAAGTTAGAAGATCTTGTTGGAGCTTTCATTGCAGAGTCAAGTAACAGGACAACCAAACTAGAGGAGGCAGTCATTGCCATCAACTCAACAGTGAATGGCCATAGTGCAGCTATAAAGAACATTGAGACTCAGCTGGGACAGTTGGTAAGTGTTGTGAGTTCCATGAATAAAGGTAAGGCCCCAGCTGAACAAGAGAAACCTCAGATGGAGTACTGTAAGACAATCACTGTGCATCAGGAGGAATCTGAAGAGGAACCTGAATCTGAGGACTATGAAACGCCTACAGGGGAAGCTGAGGAGGACACATCAGCAGATGAGGCTGAAAAACCTAAACCGGAGTCTCCTATTCCTTCTCCCACACTGATGGTTCCCAAGGAAAAGAAAAAGAAAAAGAAGAAAAAGAATAATCAGGTTCAGTTTGATAAATTTATGAATGCTTTTATGAATCTGAATATTAATATTCCTTTTGCAGAGGCATTAGAGATGCCCCAATACAACAGGTTCATGAAGGAGTGGTTAGCAAAGAAGCGGAAGGAAAAGAAGGTTGACACTGTTTATCTTGCTTCCACATGCAGCACCAGAGTACAACAGAAAGTACCTGAAAAAGTAGCAGATCTAGGGAGTTTTTCTTTTCCTTGTAGTTTTGGTACTTACTCTTTTAGAGCATTATGTGATTTAGGTGCTAGCATTAATATCATTCCTTTATCATTGTGTAAAAAGTTAGATATAGGTGAGATTAAGTCTACTCGTGTAAAGCTCCAATTGGCTGATCAATCTATGGTGAGACCAGTTGGTATTGTAGAAAATGTGTTAATCAGAGTAGGTAGATTTTTCCTCCCTATTGATTTATATGTTATGGACATGATAGAAAATCCTTCAATTCCTGTCATATTAGGAAGACCATTCCTTGCTATTGGGCGAGTGATTATAGATATTGAGCGAGGGAGCTCACTATTAGAGTCAAGAACGAAAAAGAAATCTTTAAAGCAGTTGAAGACTCTAACGATGAAGTGCTTTTCATGGGCTACAGGAAAGGTGCAAGAAAGAGCACCTTTGTTGGATTCACAGAACAAAAGCCTCCTTGAAGAACGTTCAACACGTCGAGCTAATGACGTTAAACAAGCGCTTATGGGAGGCAACCCAAGTAAGTTTAGTGTGTTTTCTTTTTGTTTTTGATTTATTGTTTGTTTTTGTTTTGTAGGTCTTGTTTTTTTTCTCTCCTGTGCTTTCAAGCTTTCAAGATTCCAAGATCTCAAGCAAGAAGTCATCATCATTCCAGGCCAGTGTTGTTCACTCCTGTCATTCTTTTTTTTTCTCATGCTTGTTTATGCCTGATTTTCTTTATACATTGAGGACAATGCATGTTTTAAGTTTGGGGGTGGATTAGCATGTTTGTGGAGCCCTTGAGCATCTGAGTTCGGGCTATAGTTTTGAGTTTTCTTTGAATTATGCATATGGTTGTTTTTTTTATGCTACTTTTGCATGATTATGATGTCCTAAGATAGGCTTTCTTGTCAATTTTCAAGCTTGTGATGAGTTGTAAGCATAAGTGCCCAAAAATGGAGATTTTTTAAAATTTTTCTAGGAGATGACTTGCATGAGTAGAGTATTTGCCTTGGCTAGATTTGGATTTGAATGATTAGGAGCGAATTATTAGGTTCTTATGCCTGTTGTCACCTCGATAGGTGTAGGGTAGAGCTAAAAAGTTAATGTTTTGCAAATTAGCATGTTTGATCTTGCTTAGGAGGAAAGAAAAGAATATATGCTATTTATGCTCATAAATAAAAATCATTCTTGTTGTTACTGTTGAAAAGAAAATTATTATGCCATGGCATGTGCACAGTTTGCAATGTTTAATAAAGATTAAGGCAAAAAGAGCTACCCTTGTTGTGATCAGTTAGACCAACCAGAGAAAACTCAGGTTAAGGGTCCCTGCAATGGGTGTGTGAAAGCTAGTGCCACATATACATGCTTAATTTGATTGTTAATTATAAGCACCTAAGTATGGAGGAAAACAATCTAATTTGTTCCATTAACTCATTAGTGAAACCTTAGTGCCAGTGTAGAGGGAAGATGAGTTGAGAGTTTAATAATCCAATCCCGGGCTAGTAGAGTCTGATCTTGTTGAGTTAGATCTCGCTTGTGAAAGTTAATTTTGGAAAAATTTTAATTTGTCTCCCTCATTGGTCCTTATGTGCATGTCTCTTGCTTGCTTTGTTATTGACTTTTGAGCCTTGAGGATTGAGTTATGATTGTTGCATCCATTTTTCTACTGTATGTTGATTTGTAGTTTGCTCGAGGACTAGCAAAAGCTTAAATTTGGGGGTATTTGATAGTGAGCATAGCTAGCTACTTTTACTTATTTAATTTAGCTAGTCTTTTATGATGTTTGAGCCATTTTATTGTGCTTTATTGTTTATTTTGTAGGAAATGGTTGATTGGAGCTATAATTCCATATTAGAGTTAATCGGGTGCTCGGGGAGTGAAAAGATGCAAAGGAATGAAAAGAGTAAAAGAGGAAAAAAGTCAAATTTCGGTCAACAGCAGGCTAGCGTCGAGACGCTAGCTCTTGAGCGTCTCGACGCTCACATTCCATATCAGATTAGGCGCGTAAAGCTTACAGCGTCGAGACGCTGTGATAGGAAGCGTCCCGACGCTACCGTTTTTCCCTTATTCAGAACACGCGTATAAGAGGCAGCGTCGAGACGCTGTCTTGATAGCGTCTCGACGCTATCGGCAGAATTTCCCTATTTAATCTTTCTTACTTGCTACGGATTAGGGGAGGCCAAATTGAGAGAATTGAACCCTAATTTCGACTAGAGACCTACTGTGGGAGCTGAAGCAAGGACGAGGACCGGGAACACTTGGTGGCGTGGATATCGAGACGGGGACGTGCCGGGATCGACGACATTAAGTGTTTCCTTTCCTTTTACTTCTCTCTAGCTAGATTTTATGGTTTTTACATGTTTAGTCAAGCTTGTAATTTTATTCATGAGTAGCTAAACTTGTAGCTTAGGGATTGATGTAGTTGATTAAGTTTATGGATTGATTTATGGTTTAAGTTGTGAAATGTTATTATGTTTGTAATCTTGATTTAATGCTTTTAATTAATTGGCCATTAGTTGAATGATTTAAGTTTCGAATCTAGCTCGGGAGAGGGGATTTGATTTAGACTTACTCAAGATTGCATGAATAAAGTTTATTTTCTAATTCGTGACGGTTTTAAATTAACTTTAGAATTGGTTAAAAGATCTCATTGCCTTGCATGAGTAATAAATTTAGATAGGGATATCAAGTTGGTTAATTTGCATGAGAATCAATTATACTCAGGAGAGGTAGTTGTGATTAAAGGGTCTTTGGCTCATAATTTCATTGTGCATAATAACTTGTTCCTTAAAACCAATCCTAAACTAAATCGCCGAAATCAATTCCCTAAGTAGTTTTCTCAATTGAATTTCCATTCTTTTTACTTGTTTTGATTTGGTTTTTATTATCATCTATTCATCAATTTTTAATCCCTAAATAAAATTGAGCGAGATTATTCACAATACTTGATTTGCTTAAAAATCCAATCCAGAGGACGACACTCGTATTTACGAACACTTTATTATTACTTGACCAGTACGCTTGCGGTTAGGAAAAGTCCACATCAATTATACATAGGATCAACAACATTTTGTGAGATGTAAATCTCGGACAACTGATTCATTAAAATACAAAAGCAGCAGTAAATATATCATTTTTTGTATACCAGCAGTTGGTGAAACTCGCCTTATCATCCTTTCACCTCCTTATGTCATGTACCTGTATTTTGCTTTATCATTTCAATGGAAAACAAATGAAACTAAACTTATAAGAATTCAATGAAACTAATCTTGTAACAACTCAATCATTTGCACTTATCTTAAATCATTTAAACTTTTTGAATGAAACAACTCAACTTATCACCGGAAAAAATTAAGTGCAATAATGTAACAAACCTCAAAAACATAAAACTCTATGGAAAACAAGTGAAACTAAACTTATAACAACTCAAATTTTTGCACTTATCTCAAATCATTGAAACTTTTTGAATGAAAAAACTAAGTGCAACAATGTATCGAACCTCATAAACACAACACTTCAATGGAAAGCAAGTGAAAATAAACTTATAAGAATTCAATGAAACTAAATTTATAACAACTCAAATTTTTGCACTTATCTCAAATGCATAAACATAAACAAAACATAACTTATAAAGATGAACAACTAAACTTATAAAGCAACCAACGTTAACTCATGTCCAATACTAATGCCCATTCTAATTCCACATTCACAATTCTATCTACCTCTATTGTACTCAAATGTTTTAACCCATTTTCCTTCATCCAAGTCTCCCGTCCCACCAAACTACTTTTATGTGACTAATCCTTTAATTAAAGTAGTGTCATGCTCAAAGGAACTAAACACAAAAACATTACAACTTATTAAAAGAACTAAACACAAGAACGTAACAACTCAATGTAAAACAATCATATCAATACAACCAAGTAATTAATTTAATGACTACCATAACTGCAGGATAGTCATAACACTCAAGTCATACGAAGTCAACATAAACAAATGAATGAACTTTCATACTTTTCTATCTACAGGATAGCTTACCGTTTTGTATGATGCTTGGTCTTGAAATGCTCATCTCTCAGAGATACATTCACAAAGTATTGGCTGAAACCACCATTCATAAACACAAATATTATAAGAAAACAATCCATAAACACAAATATTATAGGACCCCAACCATACCATCAATATAATTAAATCAAAATACATAAAGCTCCAAACCACTACAACATTGTTTTGCCCATACCGTTGAACTTTGATCTGTGTAGTGAGGTGAAAACTCACCATGCTTTTGGACAGGCATTTCATTTGTGTTGAACTTTGATTGCAGGTTTAAATGGATTTCCCAACTTGGATGGACAACGTAGCATAAACTCTTCAAAATTTCATCCTTTTAGTTGGGCCTTGATCAATAATGGGATCTGCTCGATATGGAAAAGCCAACAACATAGTGTCACTCAATCTTATCTGGATATGGAATCATAAAACATAATAACACAAGGCCAGTGCAAAGAAGGAAGGCCAGTGCAACATAGTCTCATGTTAGTTTTCTGTCACTTTCAGAGTCAGGTTGAAGATGAGAAAGAAGAACAGCATGTGCCTACTGCCTACTTAGATTTATAAAGTACATAAGGACTAGGAGTATATAAAATGAATGATACCTGCAAATCCAAGTTAAATTGGAATACTTCTCCGTTGAGAACCATCTTCTTGGTTTGAGGATGCTTATCTGTCATGCCACCAACAATGACAATTGAATTGTTAACTACCACCCAAGCAAATTCAATATGGGAATCCGGTTTTGGCATTGATGGCAGCACTTTCCATTTCATATCATCATCCAACATATAAACATCACTGTAAACCACCTAACTCAACCAAAGTTAATAACATTCTCACATTCTAGTTTAAGGCCCTTTTTTCCAATCATGAAGAGTTTTACAACTACACAACGAAATTGAGAAGTCTCATAATCCTTTGTAAGAGATTAAAATACATGGGCACTCATACACAGAAAGCGATAAAATAAAATTTTTGATAAACTCAAATTTGTTACTTAATAATTTCAGTAGCCATTAAGAATTAAAGACTTATGGATAGTAATTTCAATAACATGTAACCTTCACTAAAAAATTTAAATAAGTACTGTTTCAACATCTCTCACATAATTGGATTGCAAAAGCATTCATTAATCAATTTGGGCATTGTTAAGAAAATTTTGAACCCCATTTTCATTTGGATGAAAACTATCCCACGACCACGAGTTAAGAGTAAGAAGCAAACTAGAAGGAGGTTGTTGTACCTTAATACACCAGGAAAATAAAAAACAACTCTGAGTACCCAAGTCTTTTAATGAGAAATTGGTTGTTGAGATGCTTCACAAAATTGGTTAGAGGGCAAGGATTTGAACCGAAAATTCTAAGTCACCAAGGTCCTTTAACCAACAGCAATCCAATGGCGGCATGAAAGAAAACCCAACGATTCATACTGGAAGAGCTACAAAAATGTATATTAATTAAATTGATAAAGAAATAGTGATTCAAATCATGAAACCCAACCTTAAATTGGGGATAGAGAGATCGAGAACTGTCATTGACGAAGAGAAGAGGACTAGCTATGATGGTGGGTTGGCGACAGAAAAATTGAATGTTAAATATTTCTCCGGCGACACTGGGTAGGACAAATAATTATTCAAAGACGTATAACTTGACCCACTGCATCGTCTTCTTGTTGTAGGCTTCTAATCTGATTGCAAAACAAGAACGACGTGAAGAGGGCAAACGACGGTGTGAAGAAGGAAGAAATAAAAACGGCTGCTGAAAAATTAACGTGAAAAAGGAGACAAAATCTAGGTTTGAAAGAAGGAGAAGTTTTGAAGACACCAAAACAGACTCGTTTCGTATTAAGTTAAATGAGGTTTCACAAGAGTGGGTGTTGAAGGAGAAAATTTGACCAATCACAAATTGCCACGACCAAATTACAAATAATTAAATTTAGGACCAATTATAAATTGTCATGTGTCCCAAATTTAATTTGAAAAGAAAGTTGGCCAATTATAAGTTTATAGAGCCAAATTTCTATTTGATCAATTAATTAAAATTAAATTATTTTGATCAAATTAATTAATTTGACCAAATAATTAAAAAAATAATAATTATTTGGATCAAATTTGAGTCTTTTAAATATTTGAGTCATATGTTATTGAGTCGAATATGAACCAGACCCAAGACTAAGTATTTGAGCCCAAGATCAATAAAGCCAAAGCCCAAGTTGTTTGCCCAAAAGTCACCAAGGCCCGTCCAAACTCTATAAATAGAGAGGATCTTTGCCATTTTAAGGGGAGGGGGAGAAAGAAAAGGAAGAAGAGAAAGCTCTCAGAAGAAACCGGAGATTGAAGCTCCTTCTGCAGAATCGAAGATCGAGGCTCAGATCCTCGTCAGATTCAGCTACAGAACTGAAGAGCAAGGCTCCGGTCATCCTAAAATCCTGCTGCAGAACTGAAGAACGAAACTAAGATCCTCTTCAAATCTCGTTGTAGAATTGAAGATCAAAGCTTAGATCCTCTCCAAATCTTGTTGCAGAACTGAAGAACGAGGCTCAAATCATCCTCCAATCTCACTGCAAAACTGAAGATCGAAGTCCAGATCCTCTTCAAGTCCTCATGCCAAATCAAAGATTGAAGCTCAAAACCTCTTGCAGACCTGAAGACTGAAGTCTACTTCAATCCATCTAGAAGAACAAACCCCCAAGACTAAAGCTTCTTGAAGACTTCTAGAAGATCAACAAACTCCTTGAAGATCACGAAGCCCTTGATACAACTTCAATCTCAAGAACAAGCTACAAAGCCCTTGAGACAACTCCAACCTCAAGAACAAGCTGCAAAGCCTTTGAGACAACTGGGGAGAACTTCAACCTCAAGAACAAGCTGCAAAGACCTTTAGACGACTTCAAATTCGAGAACAAGTGCTCCAACCCTCAAGTGAAACACATTAACACACAAGAGAGAGAATCAGAGGATTATGTACTAGAGATTGTATACTCACACGCATACAACATTAATACAAATCAAAGTTTATTTCACGTGTCTCATTCCTTTGAAATTACGTGTGAACAAATTGGCACGCCCAGTGGGACCATCTCTTATCTCAAAACACAAGTGTAAACATGTCCTACGAGACTTCCTCAATGGTCTCTGTCATGAACAAGTCTTACATCGGTTCTATTGCCCATTGTTGCTTCAATGAACTGACGTTGCAAGAAGATACATCTTCTATCATTGCAAGCCATGAAACAACCTTGCAGGGGGCATATACTAATGACAAGTTTATTGTTAAGTATAGCCCTTTGTTTGAATCTGATTCTGACATAGTGGCTGTCATGATGACTGAGACAACAACTATGGAAGAAAGAATGACTGAGATGCAGGAACACATCAACACCTTGATGAAGGCGATTGAAGAAAAAAATTCTAAAATCGCGCAACTAAAGAGCCAGATTGAGAACCAACATATCGCTGAATCAAGTCAAACCCAAGTCATAAAAAATCATGACAAAGGAAAGACTACAGTGCAAGATGATCAACCATAGTGTTCTGCTTTAGTCGCTTCACTATCCATCCAACAACTCCAAGATATGATCACAAACTGTATCAGAGCTCAGTACGGTTAACCTACTCAAGATTCCCTCATGTATTCCAAACCTTATACTAAGAGGATTGATAACTTGAAAATGCCTATTGAGTATCAGCCACCAACATTTCAGCAGTTTGATGGAAAAGGGTAATCCTAAACAACATATTGCCCATTTCGTTGAGACATGTGAGAACGCTGGTACTCGAGGGGACCTACTAGTCAAACAGTTTGTTCGAACACTTAAAGGAAATGCTTTTGTCTGGTACACTGATCTAGAACCTGAGTCAATAGACAGTAGGGAGGAACTCGAAAGAGAGTTTTTGAATCGCTTCTACAACACTAGACCAACTGTTAGCATGTTCGAGCTTACCAACACTAAACAACGAAAAGGTGAACTCGTTGTTGATTATATAAATCGCTGGAGAACCATGAGTCTAGATTGCAAAGATCGCCTCACTGAACTCTCTTCCGTTGAGATGTGCATTCAAGGCATGCACTTGGAACTCCTCTACATCCTTAAAGGTATAAAGCCTCGCACCTTTGAAGAACTAGCAACTCGCGCCCACAATATGGAGCTAAGTATTGCTAGTCGAGAAAACCAAGACCTTCTACTCCCTAACATGAGGAAAGAAGGAAGGAACGACGAAGAGACTATAGAAGAATCTATGGTTGTAAACACAACCCTTCCCAAATCGTCTTCGAAAGAAAAGCGACAAACAAATGGAACGCATCACTTAACTTTAAAGGAAAGACAGAAGAAAATCTATCCTTTTCCTGATGCTGACATCCCTGATATGTTGGAACAACTACTGGTAGCGTAACTGATAGAGCTTCCTACGTGTAAACGACCAGAACAGATGGAGAAAGTCGATGATCCCAAGTATTGCAAGTATCATCGAGTTATTGGTCATCCAGTGGAAAGATGTTTCGTCCTAAAGGACTTGATTCTAAAGCTAGCTATGGAAGGAAAAATTGAGCTCGACCTTGATGAAGTAGCTCAATCAAATCTTGCTATAACCAAAGAAATGAACAAGCATCAAGGAAAGAAGGATCTTAAGAAACTTCAACCCAAGAGGCATAAAAGTAAAGAGTTTTCTCAACCTCGACAGCCGATGAGTTTGAATGAATTCTTCTCCAAAACTTTCCACAAAAAGGAAAAAGAAAACTTTGCAACTTCCTATTGTATCGGCGTAGAAGAAGTTGACAATTTCAAGAAGGGTGAACAAAGGACCTCCATCTTCGATCACATCAAGCCTTCAACTAGTCGTCCTTCGGTATTCCAAAGAATGAGTATGGCCGCGACAGAAGAAGAAAATCAATGTTCGATATCCACCTCCACTCGACATTTAGCTTTCTAAAGACTAAGTGTCTCCACATCGAAGAAAAGTCGATCTTCAATATCGGTCTTTGATCGCCTTAAAGTAATAGACGATTAACCTCAAAGAAAGATGGATAATTTAGAGGCGAAACTGTTCAATGAAGTATGTGGTGACAAGAAACTTCAAAGTATTGTCCTGTCACGTATGAAAAGGAAGTTTTCTGTTCTCATAAATACAGAAGGGTTCCTTGAAGGTGAAGTCAAATCTCATTATCCTGACCAATCCTACAATTGAAGGATCTGATCCAGACCATGATGAAGATAAGAGCTTTTAAAATGTAGACACTCCTTATCGTAAGAGTCTAAACAACATGATGCTCCTAACCGACATGAGCTTAAAAGGTGAGTGCAAAAAAAAAAAAAAAACTTGAACTACGTTATGACTTGATCCCTATTCCATAAGGATACATAGACAGCTTAAAGAAAACCTTAAGTTCAGTCTCTATAAACAAAAAAAGAAAGTGCAACAAATATTGAAGCACAACAATATAAAATGAGGAAATTCATCACTAGTGGGGGCAACACAGCAAATGGAAGTTGTGCACCGTTATGAATGTGAAGCTATGAGTTGGATGAATAAAAGAAGACTTCATTCCTCCAAATTTGTGCACCGTTATGAATGTGAAGCTCAAATTCACTGGGTTCAGTTTCGCACAAAACTTACTCCAACCGTGATTCGTGATCCCTGCCCTCAAGAAATGTGGTAGATCCTCACCAAACCCTCTTTCGAATAAGAAATCTCATTTTAACATCTCTTGGTATTTTGCCCGAGCAAGTTCATTGATGAAGCGGATGAATGGTCCTTCAGCTTCCTCTTCAGGCTCATCTAATGCCTCATCAATTCTTTTGCCTCTGTCCTCTTGACGTTGTGTCAAAGTGTCTTCTGCTGCTTTCTTTCCTGCCTCCTCAACCTCGTTCTTTTCTTGTTCCTCTCTTTCTACATTTTTTCTTTCAGAATCAGTGGTTGGAGGCGAGAGAGTATTAGTTCGGACTATCTGAACACGACCGACTCTTCACTTTATGCGACGACGTTTAGGCACTTCCGGCATGATAACTTCCACTCGAGCATCATGTTCTTGCTCATTACCTTCTTTAGGCACATCCTCTACCTGTTCTTCTTGCACAACCTCATTCCATTTTTCTTGAATCTCCTCGGTATTCCCTTCTTGAATTTCCTCTGTATCCGCAACCCCCGACTCAGTCTGCTCTGGGTTTTGTTCCTCTAGTTCTTCCGGATCTTCTTCAACCTCTGTGGCAGCAACATCTTACACAACCTTCTGCACAGCTTCCTGATCTTCAGCCTGTTGTTGTCTTCTTCTTCTTCTGGCTTCCTTTTCCTCCGGCGTCTTCTTCTTCTTCGTTTTCACTTTCTGTGCCTCTGATGTGGACTTTTCCTACCGCAAGCGCACGGGTCAAGTAATAATATAGTGAATGTAATTCGAATGTCGTCCTCTGGATTGGATGTTTAAGCAAATCAAGTATTGTGAATTATCTTGTTCAATTTTATTTAGGGATCAAAAAGTAGTGAGTGGATGATATGAAAACCAAATCAAAGCAAGTAAAAAGTGTGGAAATTCAATTGGGAAAAATACTTGGGGAATTGATTTCGCCGATTTAGTCTAGGATTGCTTTTAAGGAGTAAGTTATTATGCACAATGAAATTATGAGCCTAAAACCCTTTAATCACAACTACCTCTCCCGAGTATAGTTGATTCTCATGCAAATTAATCAACTTGATATCCCTATCTAAGTTTGTTAACATGCAAGGCAATGCAATCTTTTGACCAATTCCAAGGTTAATCTAAAACCGTCACGAATTAGAAAATAAACCTTAGTCATGCAATCTTGAGTAAGTCTATATTAAATCCCCTCTCCCGAGCTAGATTCAAAACTTAAATCATTCAACTAATGGCCAATTAATTGAAAGCATTAAATCAAGATTACAAACATAATAAACATTGCATAACTTAACCATAAATCAATCCATGAACAAAATCAACTACATCAATCCCTAAGCTACAAGTTTAGCTACTCATGATTGGTGTTACAAGTTCAACTAAACATGTAAAAGCCATAAAATCTAGCTAAAGAAAAGGAAAGGGAAAAGAAAACTCAATGTAGGCCGAGACCGACGTCCCCGTCACGATCCCCACGAACAATGGGTTGATTTCCAATTTTCTCCCCTAGCTTCAGCCTTCAAATCCTCTGTTTTAGCTCTGTTTACGGCTCCAAGAAGTCCCCAAAAATTCCATCCTCAAAAACCTAGTCGAAAAGAACTATTTATTCTGATTTTTCGTCGTAGCGTCGAGACGTTGCCTCTAAACACGCGTGTTCTGGAAAGGGAATTACACAGCGTCAAGACACTAAGGTCGCAGCGTCTCGACGCTGTGACCGTTTCGCGCCTCTTCCGATAAGGAATGCTAGCGTCGAGACGCTCAAGGACTAGTGTCTCGACGCTAGTCTGCATTTGACCGAATTTTGACTTTTTTCCTCTTGGACTCTTTTTCATTCCTTTGCATCTTTTCACGTCCCGAGCACCCGATTGACTCCACTATTGCGTTTTAGCTCCAATCAACCATTTCCTACAACATAAACATTAAAGCACAATAAAATGGCCCAAAAATCATAAAAGACTAGCTAAATTAAATAAGTAAAGATAGCTAGCTATGCTCTCTATCAGCCTCAAGGGTGACAGACACCTCTTCTTCCACACTGTTTCTTTCTTTTCTCGTTCTCGTTTTTGCCATTAGAGACCCAAGGGTTTTTTTTTTTCATTTTACAGCGAACAACAAAAGAAAGGAGAAATAGGAATAACAAAGGAATGAAACGTGAAGGTGAAGTGAAAAGAAACTTACTGACGTCTGTGAATAAATAAGGCTATAGCAAGATAAAATCTTAACCGAAAGGATTTGCTCTGCATTAAATAATATTACCATTTTATTTTAATCGCATGCAATCTGGAAAATCCAAACTATCAACTGTAAAATCATAAATTTCAATCACCCATGGTAAATAATTATGCGTTGTCAATGGCTAAACCCTTCGATCTACCCTTCGTGACACGTGGCTTCATCAAATGGCTCATGCAATTAACCTGCCCCCAAAAAATTCAAAATCCAAACGGTAAAAGTAATTAATTCTCAATAAATCTCTTTCTACTCGGACGCGAGATTTGCTTCAGCCATAAAATTGCAGTAACAACATTCTGAACAAAACGAACCGTAGATACGGACGAATCCAAATTAAAAATCAAATCAAGAAATTCAAATTTAAATTAACCGCTCAAATCAAATTTTATTATTATTTTTTTTATTCAAAACCGAATAAATCAGGAAAGGTCTTTATTCAAACTAATCTAAACAGAATTTAAAGAACCGAAATAAAAATTGAATTAAAATCTAATAAAACTAAACTGACAAAAATAACAAAATTACTCAAAAATAAAATCTACAGGATTTAAAATCAAAAACGAATTTAAACTAAATCACGCAAAATTTAAATAAAACAAATCTAAAATACTCGAAATTAAAAACAAATCAAATCAAATCAGAGAGAAAATAAAGACAAACACTGGGAGCTCAAAATATTGCTCTGTAAAATGCTCCCGCAAAAATCTTCCTCTCTCAATCATCAACCAACTTTCGGGAAGGATATTTCGTCTGGAACTCGTATCCCTAATAATGTTTCACACGCTGTCCATTCACTTTAAACACTCTCCCATCTTTTTCATCCTGCAAAGTAATTGCTCTATGAGGGAAAATTTCAATTACAGTAAATGGTCCTGACCATTTAGATTTTAGTTTCGCAGGAAACAATTTTAATCTAGAATTGTAAAGCAAAGCTCTTTGACCTTTGACAAACTCTTTAGACTTAATTTTCTTGTCATGCCATAGCTTAGTGTTTTCTTTATACATTTTCGCATTTTCATAAGAAAATTGACGAAATTCCTCTAATCCATTAAACTGCAACATTCTAATTGCTCCTGCACGACTCAGATCAAAATTCAACTTTTTCAAAGCCCAAAATGTTTTATGCTCAAGCTCTAATGGTAAATGACAAGCTTTCCCATATACTAACCTATAGGGAGACATACCTAGGGGAGTCTTATAGGCTGTCTTATAAGCCCAAAGAGCCTCATCCAACCTAAAAGACCAATCCTTCCTAGATGGATGGACTACTTTCTCTAGAATAGATTTAATTTCCCTATTGCTTAATTCAGCTTGACCATTTGCTTGTGGGTGATAACGGGTAGCTATCCTACGCTTAATTTCATACTTAGCTAACAGCTTAGTTAAGATATTATTAACAAAATGTGTACCCTCATCACTCACTAGAGCTCTAGGTGTCCGTAATCGCGCAAAGATGTGCGATTGAAGAAACCTTGCTACTGTCTTGGCATCACTCTGATGGCATGCAATGGCCTCCACAAACTTGGACACGTAATCAACTGCCAATAAGATAAAAACATTACCATTAGAAGGGGGAAATGGCCCCATGAAGTCAATACCCCACACATCGAATAATCCAACTTCTAAAATGTAAGTAAGAGGCATTTCATCTCTAGGCCCTAAGTTTCCTCTTCTTTGGCGAGCATCACATTGCTTGTAGAACCAGTGGGCATCCTTAAATAATGTAGGCCAGAAGAATCCACAATGCAAAATCCTCATAGCCGTCCTCTGACTGCTGAAATGGCCTCCATACGGCGAAGAGTGACATTGCTCAAGGATTTCCTTTGCTTCATCACCTGAAACACACCTACGAATAATACCATCAGAGTATTGCTTATACATAAATGGCTCATCCCAATAGAAAAGCTTTGCATCATGCTTAAACTTTTTCTTCTGCCTCCAATCCATGTCAATAGGAGTGACTCCCTTGACCAAAAAGTTGGCAATATCAGCATACCAAGGTGTTGGGTTTTATGCCCTAAAACTCGTAGATAGTGAATGTAATCGTTGACCGGATATTAATGAAATAATATTGATATATTTTTCCATTAATTGTTATTAGTTATTTTATATTTGTCTTTGCCTAATAATAACCCTAATCCAATAAACTAGACATCCAAGGCTGTAATATGAGTCTTGAACTATATGTAGCGACATATGGGATCATTGTTCAAGAAACAGCCTAAAGGGTCTATAGTATAGGGATAAGACTGGGTGCCTTATCCTGGTGACACTATGGATACGGCCCACTTTGTATTTGATACAAACGCTGCGATCCAACGCGTTCGTGTAGGAGACATGCGAGTGGGGGTATCCTATGCAATGAGTTTGCATAAGACCGGACCGCGAAATAGTAACCACTAGTTATATCACCGTTAACTAGTTGGTTTTCTATTTTCACTAGGACGACCTAGACAACTTAGTCTTAATCCTGAGTTGATTATGGACTCCTGCTCATGAGAGATTGTCCTTTGATTTGTATGGGTGAGAGTGGCCAATACGCCGACTCAATAAGCCTACCACTTTGGGGACAAGACCGAATGGGGAGCTGGGAACATAATCGTACAAGATGGAATTCACTCCTTCCCGACTTTAGGGAAGCAGATGAGTGTTCCCTTAAGTGGTTACTCCGAGTCTTGAACAAAGGGCCCTACCCTCTCAATGGCACGAGAGGGTTTTCTGTTTGATGGTTGGACCATAAACAGATTGTTCATTAGAGGAGAATTGGTACTTAAGGAAATAGAGGTGACCCAGGGGTAAAACGGTAATTTGACCCAGCTGGTGTTACGGACACTCGTGAAGGACTAACTAGTCGATATTGGTCTAAGTTCCGTGGACACAGAAAATATGTATGCAGTGAGAAGAGTGCAACTGTGAGTCTATAGTGGAATGTACACACAGTTAACGAATATTGATTATTGTGGTTAATGAGTTTAACCAATTAATCTCACATCGTTGGAGCTTCTGATCTGCAGGTCCATAAGGTCCCACTGGTAGCTCGTAAAGTAATTTGAGGCAACTAAGTAATTAAATGTAAATTGAAAATGTTCAATTTACTAAGGGAAATAAATATAATATATATTGATATATTATTATGAGAGAAATTAATATTTGAAGAAGTTCAAATATAAATTTATGGAAGATTGAAAGAGTTCAAATAATGAATTAATTAATTTAAGTCCTAAAGTGTTTAGGCAAAATTAATTAATTCAAGGCCGAAAATTAAATATGTGATATTTAATTGGTGGTTAATTAATTAAAGAATTCATTAACCATGAATTAATCAATTATGTAAATAATTAATCACTTAAGGAAGTGATTAATCATTTATCGGAATGATCTAATTACTTATGGAAGTAATTAGTCATTTGTGGAAAAGATTAATCAATTGGGGAATTGATTGATCATGATTGATTAATTAAGGAATAAGATTGAATCAATTTTGGAAAAGATTGATTTAATTGATTATTTTATTCATGGCCTCTCTTCTATAAATAGAACACTAGACCTAATTGGTCATGACACTTGACACTCTTGAAAGACAAGACCTAGAATTCTCTCTAGCCTCCCTCTTAGAGAAAGACTCCCAAAAGTCTTTGGCCTCCTAGACTTAGAGACATACCGGTGTAACCTCTGTGGTTATTGTGTCATTCAAAGAAGAAAAATCCAGCGATCAAGAGGCGAGAAGGCTGCTGCGTTTTCGTTCGTTGGAGCGTTGTTGGCGAAGAACGGTCAAGTCTACAACGGAGGTTTGTAACGGTTCTTCCTCTTTTCGTTAGAAAAGTTTTTTAAAATAAATTTAGATTTATTTTAGCATGTTTAAACCGATTTTACAGCGACTTTAAAGTAGGTTTAAAGTTTTGTTTGAGTTATCGTAACGGTATTTTAATGTTAATTAATATACGGCGTAAGGTCCAAACGATGCGCTTCCGCTGCGTGGGGACTTTTATTCCCTTCAATCGTTATCAGAGCCAGGTTGTCCCTATTAATTAATTTTAAAAGTTGCGATAGGCTCTAATAGGTGGGATTTATGCATAATGTATGTTCGGTTTGCATTGAACTGTTTGGGTTAATTTTATGGCCATAGATTTTATTTTTATGTGATTTTGATCATGTAAGGCCCGGTGTTTCGGGTATATTATGTAAAATCGAGTCCTATGTAAGTCCGGGTCTAGAATACGTTTTTTATGAGATGAAAATCGAAGGAATCACCGCTGAAATCGAAGCCAAAACCGAAGAAATCGTTGCTGTTTTGCCCAGATTCTGCCTCCAGACGCAACAGCGTCGGGACGCTCCTTCAACAGCGTCTCGACGCTATCTCGATACCGAAGGCGCTCGGTAAGGAAAGCACACAGCGTCGGGACGCTACCTCAACAGCGTCTTGACGCTGTCTCGATACCGCATGCGTCAGATATGGAAAACGCACAGCGTCGGGACGCTATCAACACAGCGTCTCGACGCTGTCACGATGGAGGCGCGCACTAGGGTTTCAACAGGCGCGGTTCAAGCGAGGCTGGTCCGGTTCGGACCGGTTCGGCTGGGCTGGGACCTATTTGGTCCGGTTCAGCCAATTTTTGGCACGGTTCGTGATTTTGGAGGCCGGTTCGAGGTGGTTCGGGGCGGTTCGTGCTGTCTAGACCAATTCCGGAGCTGTACATGGATTTTTTTTAGGATAGAATTTAACTAAGTTAATGTAATTTAATGCTTTATTTTATCCTAGGGGCCAAAATTAACCGGTTCAATTGCTATTTATATGCTTTATGGATGTCATATAGATTATTTAATCCCACCTTAGGTTATAAACATGCTCATGCATTTTTTATATATTATAAATTGTTATAATGTATGTTTAAATGCATGGATTTGTTTTCATATTTTTAATATAAGTGTATATTAGTTATATGAAAAATTGGAAAGCATGAAGCATGTCATTACTTAATTAAATATAAACAGTTATGTTTAATGTGATGAATGAAGCATGCTTGGTTGATTTTCTTGATTGGCTTATAATTGTTATAATAAAAGAAAATCAAAATTGCATGAAGCATGAAACATCCATAGTTAATAATATAATTGTTATATTATTCATGCAATTGATGTGGTTTAATTATTTAATTTGAATGAGATTGTTGAATGAATTAAACCCTAGATTCTTGATTATAGGATTAATCATTAAAATTTGAAATAGTTCTTCAATATTAATGATTAGAAACCGTCAATCTATAATCAAGATTTGCATGCAAACATAAGATCATAGGATAAATGGGATTAATTTTAAATTGTTTAAAATTAATTAGACCTAGATCGATTTCTAATAGGATTAGAATCTTTTCTTACTTAGAATTAAAAATAGTTTTAATTTACTAAGTAGGAAAAACATTGCTATGATTATAAGGGAACTCCACCGGTAATGTTCTGTCTAAGGTTGGGGGTATTTAAGTTGACGGTTTACGGAACACCTCCTACCTGGGAACTGACCTGGAATACCGGGGTTGAATTAATCATAGTTAAATGTTAGCATGCAATGTCACTAGGTTTATTAAAAGTGTTTAATGCACCTAGATCTTTAGAGTAAAGACCTTACATTACTGAGGTTATAAGGGAACTCTCTCGGTAAAGTTCTGTCGAAGGTTGGGGGTATTTAAGTTGACGGTTTACGGAACACCTCCTACCTGGGAACTAACCGGATTGAGTTGAATTAACCATAGTAATGTTGACTTGCAATATTGGGTTTATTTAAAGAAGTTTAATTCACCCAAAAGATTGCAGTTGAATCCTTTCCATAATTGTTATAATAGGATCAGACTTAGATAGATTGACTTAGCCGAATACTATCTAAGTTAAACAACCCTATATTAACCTTAGGACATTTTCAGGGGGAGGAAAATTACAAAACGAGATTTAAATCATGTTTTGCTCCTACGTCCCTATATTCGCAACGTGAGATTCATGCTCGGCTTCGAGTCGCCCTAGGAGCGGCCTCCCTTCGGAAAGTGTTTGCATGGATCAATATCAAGGTGAATGGGAAAAATGTCTAGAGTAAGTGGGAGCGGGACACGTGTCAACGTATCCCTCGGTCTCCGCCCATAGTTCACACCGTGAGAGTCCTATGATCCGCCTGCAGGTTGCCCTGGCGCATCCATCCCTTCGGAGGGCCTGGTCATAGGATTCAGAACATCGTGAACTCCTGAAAAGGATAGGAGCTCTTAGGCTAATCACCAACAGTTGTCTTTCCCTTCGGTAGCCTGTTGGTGCGTGCCTCTGAGATCTGAAAGTGGGAGGGTTACACTTACGAGGATGAGTTAAAAGTGTTAACAAATCCTTGACCGAACAACGGTGGCTAATGTCTATAGGAATATGAGTTATTCTGGAATTAGAATTAGCTGAGAGGTGTCTCATTTCAAAGGAGGAGTACCTGATCACCCTTCGGTGGCTGATATTCTAAACCTCTGAAACGTCGTTGCAAAACTAAATCAATAGTTTTAGGGTTCTGTGATTGTCTGTTTTGCTAAATTGATTGGATTGTGTGCAATTGTTTGCTTGTATGATGGGTTAAGGCAAAGATAACTAATACGGTCATTGTTTGTTTAAATTTCAGCAATGTCTTCCTCAATTGTCTCTCTGCTTAAAAATGAGAAATTAACCGGCGAAAAATTATGCTACGTGGAAGTCGAACTTGAATACGATTCTTGTTGTCGATGATCTGCGGTTCGTCTTAACGGAGGATTGTCCTCCAGCCCTGCTCGTAATGCATCCCAGGCAGTTTAGGATGCTTATGACCGCTGGACAAAGGCCAATGATAAGTCTCGCGTCTATATCTTAGCCAGCTTATCTGAAGTTTTGGCTAAAAGGCATGAGGGCATGGTAACAGCGAGGGAGATTATGAACTCTCTCCAGGAGATGTTTGGACAACCGTCCTACCAACTCCACCACGACGCTCTCAAATACGTTTATAGCTGTCGCATGAAAGAGGGCACGTCTGTTCGGGAGCATGTCCTGGATATGATGGTCCAATTCAACGTGGCAGAGGCAAACGGGGCGGTCATAGATGAACGTAGTCAGGTTGCATTCATCTTAGAATCTCTTCCGAAGAGTTTTCTACAGTTTCGAAGCAATGCAATGATGAATAAAATAACATTCAACCTGACTAGCCTCCTTAATGAGCTACAACTCTATCAGTCTCTTCTTAAGAACAAGGGACAGATAGAAGGAGAGGCAAACGTTGTTCACTCCAAAAGAAAGTTCGAGAAGGGTTCATCCTCTGGAACTAAATCTGTAGCCACTTCTTCAAAGAAAACTCAGAAGAAGAAAGGAAACAAGGGGAAAGCTCCCAGTACTGCTGCTAAAAGCAAGGGAAAAGCCAAAGCTGTGGCAGACAAGGGCAAGTGTTTTCACTGCAATGTAGATGGACATTGGAAGAGAAACTGCCCAAAGTACCTTGCTGAGAAAAAAAAGGAAAAAGAAGGTAAATTTGATTTACTGGTTTTAGAAACATGCCTGGTAGAACATGATGAGTTTACCTGGATACTTGATTCAGGAGCAACTAATCATGTTTGCTCTTCTTTTCAGGAAAATAGTTCCTTTCGGCAGTTGAACGATGGGGAAATGACACTCAGGGTCGGAACTGGAGAAGTCATTTCAGCTAAAGCAGTGGGAGCTGCGAAGTTATTTTTTAGAAATAGATTCTTACTTTTAGAAAGTTTGTTAATCGTTCCCAAGATTAAGAGGAACTTGATTTCTATTTCATGTTTGATTGAACAATCGTATACAGTTACTTTTGATATGAATGAAGCGTTCATTTATAAAAATGGTGTACTTATTTGTTCAGCCAAATTGGAAAATAACTTGTATGTTTTAAGACCAACCGAAAACAAAGCACTTTTAAATCACGAATTATTTAAAACTGCTGAAACTCAAAGTAAAAGGCAAAAGATTTCTCCATCAAGTAACAATACTCATCTTTGGCATCTTAGACTTGGTCATATAAACATCGATAGGATCGGTCGTTTGGTAAAGAATGGACTTCTAAGCAAGTTAGAAGATGATTCACTACCACCTTGTGAATCTTGTCTCGAGGGAAAAATGACCAAAAGACCCTTTACTGGAAAAGGTTATAGAGCCAAAGAACCCTTAGAGTTAATACATTCGGATCTGTGTGGTCCAATGAATGTAAAAGCTCGAGGAGGGTACGAATATTTCATCTCATTTATAGATGATTATTAAAGATATGGTTACTTATACCTAATGGGACATAAGTCTGAAGCCCTTGAAAAGTTTAAGGAGTTTAAGGCTGAAGTTGAAAACCTATTAGGTAAATCTATTAAAGTACTTCGATCTGATCGAGGAGGGGAGTATATGGATCAAAGATTCCAGGATTATATGATAGAACATGGAATCCAATCTCAACTCTCAGCCCCTGGTACACCTCAGCAGAATGGTGTGTCAGAAAGGAGAAATAGAACCTTGTTAGACATGGTTCGATCAATGATGAGCTATGCTCAATTGCCTAGCTCGTTTTGGGGATATGCAGTAGAGACTGCAGTATACATCTTGAACAATGTTCCCTCGAAAAGTGTTTCTGAAACACCTTTCGAGTTATGGAAGGGGCGTAAACCTAGTTTGCATCACTTTCACATCTGGGGTTGTCCTGCACACGTGCTTGTGACAAATCCTAAGAAACTGGAACCTCGTTCAAAACTGTGCCAATTTGTTGGTTACCCTAAAGAAACGAGAGGTGGTTATTTCTACGACCCACAAGAAAATAAGGTGATTGTATCGACAAACGCCACTTTCTTAGAGGAAGACCACATGAGAGATCATAAACCACGAAGCAAAATAATATTAGGAGAAGCTACTGAAGAATCATCAAGAGTTGTTGATGAAGTTGGACCTTCAACAAGGGTTGATGAAGGAACTAGTTCTTCAGATCCATCCCGTCCATCTCAAACGTTGGGAATGCCTCGACGCAGTAGGAGGGTTGTATTACAACCTGACCGCTACTTGGGTTTAACTGAAACTCAGGTTGTCATACCTAATGATAGCATTGAGGATCCATTGTCCTATCGACAGGCAATGAATGACGAAGATAAGGATGAATGGGTCAAAGCCATGAACCTGGAAATGGAGTCAATGTACTCCAATTCTGTATGGGAACTTGCAGATCTACCATATGGGGTAAAACCCATAGGGTGCAAATGGATCTATAAGAGAAAAAGAGATGCAACTGGAAAGGTACAGACCTTCAAAGCTAGACTAGTGGCAAAGGGTTATACCCAAAAGGAGGGGGTTGACTATGAGGAAACCTTTTCTCCTGTAGCCATGTTAAAGTCCATAAGAATTCTTTTATCCATTGCCACGTATTATGACTATGAAATATGGCAAATGGACGTCAAGACTACCTTTCTGAATGGTAATCTTGAAGAGAATATCTTTATGTCTCAACCCGAAGGGTTCATAGCCCAAGGTCAGGAACAAAAGGTTTGTAAGCTAAATCGATCCATTTATGGATTGAAACAAGCATCCAGATCATGGAACATTAGATTTGATACTGCAATCAAATCTTTTGGCTTTGACCAAAACGTTGATGAGCCTTGTGTATACAAGAAAGTCAGCAAAAGGAAAGTAGCTTTTCTAATACTTTATGTAGACGATATCCTACTCATTGGGAATGATGTAGGATACCTCACTGACATTAAGAAATGGCTAGCAGCCCAATTCCAAATGAAAGATCTGGGAGAGGCTCAATATGTTCTGGGAATCCAAATCATTAGGGATCGTAAGAACAAAACGCTAGCTCTGTCTCAAGCAACGTATATTGACAAGATGTTGTCTCGATATTCGATGCAAAACTCCAAGAAGGGACTCCTACCCTTCAGACATGGGGTACACCTGTCTAAGGAACAATCTCCTAAGACACCTCAAGAAGTTGAGAACATGAGACACATTCCCTACGCCTCAGTTGTGGGCAGTTTAATGTATGCTATGCTCTGCACTAGGCCTGACATATGCTATGCAGTGGGAGTAGTCAGTAGGTATCAGTCTAATCCAGGGTTGGACCACTGAGGAGCGGTTAAGAATATCCTCAAGTATCTTCGGAGAACGAGGAACTACATGCTTGTGTATGGAGCTAAGGATTTGATTCTTACTGGATACACTGACTCTGACTTTCAAGCTGATAAGGATTCAAGGAAATCCACATCAGGGTCAGTATTCACCCTCAATGGAGGAGCAGTAGTGTGGAGAAGCATCAAACAAGGATGCATAGCAGACTCAACCATGGAGGCTGAGTATGTAGCAGCTTGCGAAGTAGCTAAGGAGGCAGTATGGCTCAGAAAGTTCTTGACTGATTTGGAAGTGGTTCCGAATATGAACGTGCCCATAACACTATACTGTGATAACAGTGGGGCTGTAGCCAACTCAAAAGAACCTCGAAGCCACAAACGGGGTAAACACATCGAGAGGAAGTATCACCTGATACGGGAGATTGTGCAAAGAGGAGATGTGATCGTCACTAAGATCGCCTCGGAGCACAACATCGCTGATCCATTTACAAAGGCTCTCACGGCTAAAGTGTTTGAGGGTCATCTAGAAGGTCTAGGTCTACGAGATATGTATGCCATCTAATCTAGGGCAAGTGGGAGAAATGTATAATGGGTATAAGGATGCCTTAGTTCATTGTATTATTTTAATATAAATGACATTTCCAGCTTTAGATTATTGCATTTACATCCCACTAACTAGTGTTTTAGTTCAAGTGGGAGTTTGTTGGGTTTTATGCCCTAAAACTCGTAGATAGTGAATGTAATCGTTGACCGAATATTAATGAAATAATATTGATATATTTTTCCATTAATTGTTATTAGTTATTTTATATTTGTCTTTGCCTAATAATAACCCTAATCCAATAAACTAGACATCCAAGGCTGTAATATGAGTCTTGAACTATATGTAGCGACATATGGGATCATTGTTCAAGAAACAGCCTAAAGGGTCTATAGTATAGGGATAAGACTGGGTGCCTTATCCTGGTGACACTATGGATACGGCCCACTTTGTATTTGATACAAACGCTGCGATCCAACGCGTTCGTGTAGGAGACATGCGAGTGGGGGTATCCTATGCAATGAGTTTGCATAAGACCGGACCGCGAAATAGTAACCACTAGTTATAACACCGTTAACTAGTTGGTTTTCTATTTTCACTAGGACGACCTAGACAACTTAGTCTTAATCCTGAGTTGATTATGGACTCCTGCTCATGAGAGATTGTCCTTTGATTTGTATGGGTGAGAGTGGCCAATACGCCGACTCAATAAGCCTACCACTTTGGGGACAAGACCGAATGGGGAGCTGGGAACATAATCGTACAAGATGGAATTCACTCCTTCCCGACTTTAGGGAAGCAGATGAGTGTTCCCTTAAGTGGTTACTCCGAGTCTTGAACAAAGGGCCCTACCCTCTCAATGGCACGAGAGGGTTTTCTGTTTAATGGTTGGACCATAAACAGATTGTTCATTAGAGGAGAATTGGTACTTAAGGAAATAGAGGTGACCCAGGGGTAAAACGGTAATTTGACCCAGCTGGTGTTACGGACACTCGTGAAGGACTAACTAGTCGATATTGGTTTAAGTTCCGTGGACACAGAAAATATGTCTGCAGTGAGAAGAGTGCAACTGTGAGTCTATAATGGAATGTACACACAGTTAACGAATATTTATTATTGTGGTTAATGAGTTTAACCAATTAATCTCACATCGTTGGAGCTTCTGATCTGCAGGTCCATAAGATCCCACTGGTAGCTCGTAAAGTAATTTGAGGCAACTAAGTAATTAAATGTAAATTGAAAATGTTCAATTTACTAAGGGAAATAAATATAATATATATTGATATATTATTATGAGAGAAATTAATATTTGAAGAAGTTCAAATATAAATTTATGGAAGATTGAAAGAGTTCGAATAATGAATTAATTAATTTAAGTCCTAAAAGTGTTTGGGCAAAATTAATTAATTCAAGGCCGGAAATTAAATATGTGATATTTAATTGGTGGTTAATTAATTAAAGAATTCATTAACCATGAATTAATCAATTATGTAAATAATTAATCACTTAAGGAAGTGATTAATCATTTATGGGAATGATCTAATTACTTATGGAAGTAATTAGTCATTTGTGGAAAAGATTAATCAATTGGGGAATTGATTGATCATGATTGATTAATTAAGGAATAAGATTGAATCAATTTTGGAAAAGATTGATTTAATTGATGATTTTATTCATGGCCTCTCTTCTATAAATAGAACACTAGACCTAATTGGTCATGACACTTGACACTCTTGAAAGACAAGACCTAGAATTCTCTCTAGCCTCCCTCTTAGAGAAAGACTCCCACAAGTCTTTGGCCTCCTAGACTTAGAGACATACCGGTGTAACCTCTGTGGTTATTGTGTCATTCAAAGAAGAAAAATCCAGCGATCAAGAGGCGAGAAGGCTGTTGCGTTTTCGTTCGTTGGAGCGTTGTTGGCGAAGAACGGTCAAGTCTACAACGGAGGTTTGTAACGGTTCTTCCTCTTTTCGTTAGAAAAGTTTTTTAAAATAAATTTAGATTTATTTTAGCATGTTTAAACCGATTTTACAGCGACTTTAAAGTAGGTTTAAAGTTTTGTTTGAGTTATCGTAACGGTATTTTAATGTTAATTAATATACGGCGTAAGGTCCAAACGATGCGCTTCCGTTGCGTGGGGACTTTTATTCCCTTCACAAGGGACATCCCTGACTACCTTTACCTCAACAACAAAGACCTGTTCATCTGGAGAAGAATTTGAGATGGTAGATTGCTTCAACAAAGATGATGATGGATCAAGACGAGACAGATGATCTGCAATGACATTCTCTGATCCCTTCTTATCCTTTATCTCCAAGTCGAACTCCTGCAACAATAAAACCCAACGAATTAATCTAGATTTTGCATCTTTCTTAGTCATTAAATACCTTATTGCTGCATGATCCGTGAACACTGTGACTTTGGATCCAACCAAATATGGCCGAAATTTCTCAAAAGCAAACACAATATCTAACAACTCCTTCTCAGTAGTTGTGTAGTTGACTTGTGCCTCATTTAAAACCCTGCTTGCATAATAATTAGGATGGATAAATTTGCCCTGCTTTTGCCCCAACATAGCACCTACTGCAACATCACTTGCATCACACATTACCTCAAATGGTAAATTCCAATTAGGTGCGCAAAGAATGGGTGCTGAGATTAAAGCAGCCTTTAATGTTTCAAAAGTCTTCCTACAATCTGCATTAAAGTAAAAAACATGATCAATGCATAATAAGTTACAAAGAGGTTTACTAATTTTCGAAAAATCCTTTATGAACCTCCTATAAAATCCAACATGACCTAAAAAACTTCGAATTCCTTTCATTGAATTCGGTGGTTCTAATATTTCAATAACCTCAATTTTTACTCTATCAACTTCTAGACCATTCTTAGAACTCCTATGACCTAACATTATGCCCTCCTTCACACTTCTCCCAATTGAGAACTAGATGGGTATCCTCACATCTCTTTAACACATTACCCAAATTATCTAAACAACTCTGAAAAGACCCTCCAAAAACTGGAAAATCGTCCATAAATACCTCAACAGTGGATTCAATCATATCTGAAAAAATTGCCAACATACATCGCTGAAATGTTGCTGGAGCATTGCAAAGGCCAAAAGGCATTCGCCTAAAAGCAAACGTCCCATAAGGGTAGGTGAAAGTGGTTTTTTCCTGATCCTCAGGAGCAATAGTAATCTGGTTATACCCAGAATATCCATCTAAGAAACAGTAGTAGGTTTGACCAGCTAATCTATCCAACATTTGGTCAATAAATGGCAAAGGGAAATGGTCCTTACGGGTAGCATTATTGAGCCTCCTATAATCCATGCAAACCCTCCGTCAGTTACTGTCCTGGTTGGGATCAACTCATTATCTTTATTGCTCACCACAGTGACACCTCCTTTCTTAGGAACACAGTGGACAGGGCTTACCCAATTGCTATCTGCAATTGGATAAATGATGTCAGCATCCAACCATTTAATCACCTCCTTTTTAACAACTTCTTTCATTGCAGGGTTAAGCCTTCTTTGTTGCTCAATACTCCTAAAGGATCCCTCATCTAGAGTGATTTTGTGCATACAAAAAGATGGGCCAATTCCCTGAATGTCAGCCAATGTCCAATGAATAGCTTTGCGATATTGCTGCAGTAATTTTATTAAGGCCCCTTCATGCTTCGACATTAAATCTGATGCAACAATAATGGGCAACGACTCACCTTCCCCAAGATACACATACTTTAGGTGATCCGGCAAGGGCTTCAAATCTAAAGTGGGTGCCTCAATCAGGGATGGCTTAATAAGAGGAGCTTTCATTTTATCTAAATATAAAGACTCAAAAACATCCTCACACCTAAACACTTCTTTTTCATTTTTTATTTCTAAAGAACAAACTTCTAAATCCTCTACACTAACCTCTCCATGATCTTCCAAGTGTTTGCTAGCCGAACCCTGAATTGTTGTCTCAACAATTGTGTTCTCCAGAATCCTAATGAAAGATCAATCTTCCACTTCATCTAGGTACTTCATGGCCTTAAACACATTAAATTTTACTTCCTCATTACTGACTCTCATTGTTGATTCTCCTTTTTGAACATCTATCAATGCCTTACTAGTAGCCAAAAATGGACGACCTAGAATAATTGGGACATCTTTATCAGCCTCATAGTCTAAAATAATGAAGTCAACAGGAAATATGAATTTATCCACTTTCACTAAGACATCCTCAATTTTACCCTCTGGATATGTGATAGACCTATCAGCTAGTTTTAGTGTGACTGTGGTAGGCCTAGCTTCACCAATACCTAGCTTTCGATAGACCGAAAGAGGCATAAGGTTAATGGTTGCACCTAAATTACAGAGTGCTCTGCCTAACTCTTTTCCACCTATAGACACAGACATAGTAAATGATCCTGGATCCTTAGTGATAACTCTTAGAAATAAGAGTTATTAGCCATGATTTTGGGGCTTTAAGGCTTAGTTTTGCTTTGAGAATTTATTATTTGAGTTGGAATTAGTTGAATTTAATGTTAATTAGTGAGAATGTTGATTAGGGGCTTTGGGCTTTAATTTCACGTTAATTTCGTATTTAAGCTGACTTGGAGCTCCAGTTTTTGCAGATGATGCTGTAGCATGACATGGCAGAGACAGATTGGTGGCTGGAGCTGTTTTCAACGTGGAAAGCTTCATTTAATGAGGTGTCAAGTCCAACTGGTGTAAAAGGGTATTCTTACCTTTTTGTGGGTATTCCATGTGGGCTTGGAGTTTAGGGTTTAGGGATAAATCACCACCTAGGGCACTAATCAGATTGAGCTAAAAATAAGGGGTTAAATGGGAGTTTAATCGCTTTAATCTTTGGAGAATTGGAAAATTCCCGTTGAAAATCTGGGTGAGATGAATTAGCACAGTTTTTGCTATATCAATCCCTGGAAACAATACAAAATATCTCTAATCCGAGCCTTACTTCTCCTCTCCTTCCAGCCGTTTTTCTTGCTTTATTTACTTCAAGTTCTCTTTAATTTCATCCAAATTTATTTACATTTGTGCATTTTAGTTATTAATTAATATTTGGTCCTTGGTTACTTTGAATTTATTCGAAAATCACGCTTAGAAGTAGTAAATTTCATTAACTCAATCCCTGTGGAGACGATCTTGAATTACTTATCACTTGCTGCCAATGATGTGTATACTTGCACATTTTTGAGCTATTTGTGAAGATTTCTTGCATATTTATAATCACATTGCACAAGGCAACAAGTTTTTGGCGCCGTTGCCGGGGATTGAGTTGATTTTCGCTATTTTTAAGCTAAATTTCGGTGAAATTGGTGCTAAAACAGAATCTAAACTTTGTTGTTTAATTTTGCAGGTGTTGGTAGTTGTTTATGAACGAGCTCCCTGATTTGGAATTCAATTTTGATCCCGAAATTGAAAGTACTTTTCACAGGAGAAGGAGAGAGCAAAGAGAAAGGAACAACAGGATGGATCCACCGCCTCTTTTACCTCAGGGAGTTCAAGAAAATCAACAACTTAATCCTGAGATAAATCAGCAACAAGGGGTAGAAATTCAAGCTGAGAACCCTGTCTTGATAGCCAATGATAGGGGAAGAGCCATCAGAGCTTATGTCGTCCCTACTTTCTATGAGTTGTATCCTGGGATAGCAAGGCCAGAGATTCAGGCACAAAATTTTGAGATGAAGCCTGCGATGTTCCAAATGTTACAAACGATAGGACAATTTCATGGATTGCCTTCAGAGGACCCACACCTACACCTTAAATCCTTTTTGGGAGTGAGTGATTCATTTAGAATTCAAGGAGTTTCCCAAGATGCTTTGAGGCTAACTTTATTTCCTTATTCCTTGCGGGATGGAGCTAAGGCTTGGTTAAATAACTTTGCCCCCGGTTCCATCACTACATGGAATGAGCTAGCCGAGAAGTTTCTTATTAAGTATTTCCCTCCCACTAGGAATGCCAAGCTTAGAGAGGATATAGTGTCTTTTAGGCAATTTGATGATGAGTCCTTTAGTGAAGCATGAGAAAGATTTAAGGAATTGTTGAAAAAATGCCCCCACCATGGACTACCCCACTGTATTCAAATGGAGACTTTTTATAATGGGTTGAATATGGCTACTCAAAATATGGTAGATGCTTCAGCTAATGGTGCTTTATTGTCCAAGACCTATGATGATGCTTATGCTATTTTAGAAAGGATTGCTACAAATAGTTGTCAGTGGTCAGATTCAAGAAGCATGGGTGGAAAAAAAAAATAAAGGTATGCTTGAGGTTGACACAGTTACATCCTTTAATGTAAGGTTTGATACCATGGAAAGTATGATGAAAAAGTTGACTTTGGGGCTTGAAAATTTGAATATGTTGAATTCTTGTGCAAATCAGAATGCTGCAGCAATTAACATAAGTCAGAATGCAGCAGATTATTGCGTGTACTGCGGGGAAGACCATACTTTTGAGTTTTGTCCAAGTAATCCAGCTTCAGTGTGCTATGTTGGAAACCAAAATGCCCAATGAAATAACCCCCATTCCAATACCTATAATCCGGGTTGGAGAAATCATCCTAATTTTGCTTGGGGAAGTCAAGGAAGTAATTCCAACACCCAACAAGCTCAACAAAAGATGAATGGTCCACTTGGATTTGGACAACAAAACCAGCAAGCTAATGCTCAATACCAAAACACCATGAACCAACATATTCCAGGTACTTCTTTAGAGAGCTTCTTTAAGGAATATATGGCTAAAACTGATGTTGTCATTCAAACGATACAAGCTTCTTTGAGGAATTTAGAGGTTCAAATGGGCCAAATAGCAAGTGAGTTGAAGGCAAGATCGATGGGTAAGCTCCCTTCGGATACTAAAAGTTCAAAAAGGGAAAGAAAAGAGCAAGTTCAAGCTGTGGAATTGAGAAGTGGTAGGACATTGGTTGAAAAGGAAGAACCCGCCCAACCAAAGAAAGTTGGACAACAAGTTGGTGTGCAAAATGACAGTGAGAAAAGTGCAGAAAAACCAAGTGAAAAAGTGGATGAAAATGAGGAAATTGAGGAGACACTTAGGACAACCCCTTTAGCACCAACCAAGACTGTACCCATACCTCCCCCAGTGTTTAAACCACCCCCACCACCCTTTCCCCAAAGACTTGAGCAGAAAAATCAAGATGGTCAATTTAAGAAATTCCGCGAGGTTTTGAAGTAACTTCATATTAATATACCACTAGTTGAGGCCTTAGAACAAATGCCCAACTATGTAAAGTTCCTCAAGGATATTTTAACCAAGAAAAGAAGATTGGGTGAGTATGAAACGGTCTCTTTAACTGGGGAGTGTAGTGCCATTTTGACAAACAAAATTCCACCCAAAGTAAAAGACCCTGGGACTTTTACCATTCCTATTTCTATAGGAGGTAAGGAGTGTTGGGTTTTATGCCCTAAAACTCGTAGATAGTAAATGTATATTTGACCGAACATTAATAAAAGAGATGTATTATTCAATGTTTGTATTATATCTTGTCTTAATAACCCTAATCCAATAAACTTAACATCTAAGGCTAATAGAATGAGGCTTGAACTAGTATGTAGGGACATACGGGGATCAATGGTCAAGTTTTAGCCTAAAGGGTCTGTAGTATAGGGATAAGGCTGGGTACCTTGTCCTGGTGACACTATGGATACTGCCCGCTTTGTATATTGATACAAACGTAGTGACCCAACGCGTTCATGTAGTTGACATGCGAGTGGGGGTATCCTGTGCAATGAGTTTGCACAAAGACTGGGCCGCGAAATAGTTAACCACTAACTATAACACCGTTAGTTAGCTCGGTTTCTATTTCACTAGGATGCCCTAGGCAACTTGGCCTTAATCCTGAGTGGATTATGGACTCCTGTCCATGAGGGTTGTCCTTTGATTTTTACGGGTGAGAGTGGCCTGTTCGCCGACTCAATAAGCTTACCATTTTGGGGACAAGACCGAGTGGGGAGCTGGGAACGTAATCTTACAAGATGGAATTCACTCCTTCCCGATATTAGGGTAAGTAGAGGTGTGTTCTCTTGAGTGGTGTCTCTGGGTCTTGAACAAAGGGCCCTACCCTTTTTATGGCTCAAGAGGGATTTCTGTTTGTTGGTTGGACCTCAAACAGGTTGTTCATTAGAGGAGCACTGGTACTTAAGGACCAAGAGGTAGCCTAGGGGTAAAACGATAATTTGACCTAGCTGGGGTACGAACGCATGTGAAGGGCTAACTTGTTGTTGATGGTTGATATCCGTGGACATAGAAATATATCTGCAGTGAGAAGAGTGCAGTTGTGGTTCTATAGTGGAGTGAACCACAGTTAACGAATATTGATTAACTTGGTTAATGAGTTTAGCTAATTAATCTCATATCGTTGGAGCTTCTGATCTGTAGGTCCATTAGGTCCCACCGGTAGCTCCATTGGTGCGTTGAGGTAAATTTCTAAGGGGAGTTATATATTTGAAGGGGCTCAAATATTTTATTAAAGTATGAATATGATTCATAATAAAAACTATAGGTTATAATTAATGCTCATATGATGAATATTAATTCTATAGTTTTATTGAGGGAAACATAATTAAATATATGAATTAATTAATTAATTATTTAATTAATTAATTCATGAATTAATCAAATATCACATATTTAATTAAATTCATTATTCTCTCAATAATTAATTTAGAATCATATTCAAAATTAATTATAAAGTTTAATTCTTTAATTAAACTTTATACTATAATGTATCTCCATACATTATATTGATTCCCTTTAATACCAAGACTAAATTATCTCAGAACCCGTTATGAGCTAGCAGGTGGACCTAATGGACCTACAGATCAGAAGCTCCAACGATACGATATTGATCAGCTAAACTCATTAACCGAGTCAATCAACATTCGTTAACTGTGGGTCACTCCACTAAAGACCCACAGCTGCACTCTTCTCACTGTAGAATATTTATGTGCCCACGGATATTGACCAATAGCAGTAAGTCAATCCTTCACATGTGTTCGTAACACCAGCTGGGTCAAATTACCGTTTTACCCCTGGGTTACCTCTGGATCCTTAAGTACCACTGATCCCTCTAATGAACAACCTGTTTAGGGTCCAACCACTAAACAGAAATTCCTCTCGGGCCAAGAGAGGACAGCGCGCTTTTGTTCAAGCCCTGGAATCAGCCCTTAAGGGAACACACATCTACTTGCCTCAATAGAGGAAGGAGTGAATTCCATCTTGTACTGTTATGTTCCCAGCCCTCATTCGGTCTTGCCCTTGATATGGTAGGAATATTGAGTCGGCGAGCAGGCCACTCTCACCCATACAAATCTAAGGACAATACCTCCTGAAAAGGAGTTCATAACAGACTCAGGATTGAGATTGAGTTACCTAGGTCATCCTATTGAAATAGAAACCTAGACTAGTTAACGACGTTACATCTAGTGGTTACTATTTCGCGGTCCGGTCTTATGCAAACTCATTGCATAGGATACCCGCACCCGCATGTCTTCTACATGGATGCTTTGGATCATTGCATCTGTATCGGATACAAGGTGGGCCGTATCACATAGTGTCACCAGGATAAGGTACCCAGCCTTATCTCTATACTATAGACCATTTAGGTTGTTACTTGGACACTGATCCCCGTATGTCCCTACATACTAGTCCAAGTTTCATTTAAACAACCTTGGATCTTAGTTTATTGGATTTAGGGTTTATTAATGCAAACTCGATTATTCAATAACCCAATTACTGAATCACTCAAATAACGCTTTATTGAGATCGATTAATTTGTTTCATTTACTATCTACGAGTTTTAGGGCATAAAACCCAACAGAAGATCCATTGTCTTATCGTCAGGTAATGAATGACGTAGCTAAAGACGAGTGGGCCAAAGCCATGGACCTTGAGATGGAGTCTATGTACTTCAATCAAGTTGGGGAACTTGTAGATCCACCTGAAGGGGTTAAACCCATTGGGTGTAAATGGATCTATAAGAGGAAAAGAGATGTTGTTGGGAAAGTACAGACTTTCAAAGCGAGATTTGTAGCAAAGGGTTATACCCAATGAGAAAGGGTGGACTATGAAGAAACCTTTTCTCCAGTTGCTATGCTAAAGTCCATAAGAATTCTCTTGTCCATTGCCACATTTTATGACTATGAAATATGGCAAATGGATGTCAAGACAACTTTTTTGAATGGCAACCTTGACGAGAGTATTTTTATGTCTCAACCCGAAGGGTTCATAACCCAAGGTCAGGAGCAAAAGGTTTGCAAACTGAATCGATCCATTTATGGGTTGAAACAGGCCTTCCGATCTTGGAATATTAGATTTGATACTGCGATCAAATCTTTTGGTTTTGACCAGAATGTTGATGAGCCATGTGTATACAAGAAGATCAACAAGAATAAAGTAGCTTTCCTCGTACTTTATGTTGACGACATCCTACTCATTGGGAATGATGTAGGGTATCTGTTTGACGTAAAAGAATGGCTAGCAGCTCATTTCCAAATGAAAGATTTAGGTGAGGCCCAGTATGTTCTTGGCATCCAGATTATTCGGGATAGAAAGAACAAATCGCTAGCTCTGTCTCAAGTAACGTATATCGACTAGATGTTGGCTCGATATTCGATGCAGAACTCCAAGAAGGGCTTATTGCCTTTCAGGCATGGGGTTCACTTGTCTAATGAACAGTCTCCTAAGACACGTCAAGAAGTTGAGGATATGAGACGAATTCCCTACGCCTCTGCAGTGGGTAGTATGCCATGCTATGCACGAGGCCTGACATTTGTTATGCTGTAGGGATTGTCAGCAGATATCAGTCAAATCCAGGGTTAGACGAATGGACCGCCGTTAAAGGAATCCTAAAGTATATTAGGAGAACGAGGGACTACATGTTGGTGTTTGGGGCTAAAGAGTTAGTTCTCACTGGATACACCGACTCTGACTTCCAAACTGACAAGGATTCTAGGAAATCCACGTCAGGATCAGTTTTCACCCTTAACGGGGGAGCTGTAGTTTGGAGAAGTATAAAGCAAGGATGCATAGCAGACTCCACGATGGAGGCTGAGTATGTAGCTGCTTGTGAAGCGGCTAAGGAAGCTGTTTGGCTAAGGAAGTTCTTGACAGATTTGGAAGTTGTTCTGAATATGAACTTGCCCATTACGTTATATTGTGACAACAGTGGAGCTGTAGCCAATTCAAAAGAACCTCGCAACCACAAACGAGGTAAACACATAGAGAGGAAGTATCATCTCATTCGAGAGATTGTGAAAAGAGGGGATGTGGTCGTGACCAAGATCGCTTCTGAGCACAACATTGCTGATCCATTTACGAAGGCCCTTGATAACTGCCCAAAAGGTAGTTATTTAGGCTTCATTTATATAAGGATTTGTGTGTCTTTAATGCTTAATAGGGTTGGTTTTAGAGAGATATTACATGATTTAACCCATTTGGAAGAATGGAAGCTTTGGAAATCACTTTATGCAGATTATGCTGCTGAGCGATTGGAGGGAGAAAATTCTATGCTGCAGCAAAACTGAGAGCAGAAACTGCCACATCACAGCTCGTTAGCCAACTTCATGAACCGACTTCTATTGAGATATTTTCGGGATAAAGGATCAAGGAGAGCCTTACACGTGTCCTAGTTGACCTAATTCAAGCCTCCCATCCTTCTATAAAAGGAAGTAGCCGTCAAAGTCAAAAGCATTCCATGTTTTCCGTTGGAAGCCGAATAGTATAGGGAGATTGAAGATCATCAAGAACACCATCAACCGCAAGCTGATTAGGGAGTTTACCTTCTTTATTAACTTATAGTGATGGACATGCATACTCAGACTGTAATTCGTATTCCTATGCTTATTATGAACTAAGTAGCTTAAGGTGTTTGTTAGGAATAATGTGATTACTGTGCTTCATCTCTAGTAATAAATTGACTATTGCATTTTGGTTAATTGTTGTGTTTATTCTTATTTTATGCCCGCCTGGCCAGCCGGTATGGATAGCTCTCTCTAGTTTCAGGGATGATTTAGAGAGTGTGTGACAATTCTCCACATTATGATCATTGTGTATTGGTGAACGCCAGTGACTAAGCTAGGGATAGCCAGTTGCCTAGTGCTCGATCAGTCGCTCTTCATTGGGGTTGAAACATATCCCAAAAGATCCGGAGTTCCGGGAGGAATCCGCTAATAATACTGCGAGAAATGCATGATCAATAATATTGCTAGAGCATATCTTAGAAAAAACCACTAAAGCCTAACCAGCGCCTGTCTTTAATCTATCTATCTATTTGTTTACTCGTTGTTCTGTCATTTATTTTGCTTCAGCATAATTCCGATAAAACCCAACATTTTTATTATCTCTGAAACCATTAGAAAGTTATACAAAATAGATAAAGTAGAAACTCATTCAGACCTTGGATTGATAATATTACTTGCTGCAGACTGTGTATACTTGCACAGGAATTCTAGAGTATTTCATATCATATTTTTACTCACTCTAGGAACCCAACAAGTTTTTGGCGCCGTTGCCGGGGACTTGAATAAGTTTTTATCTGATCTGTTTTGTGTATGTGTTTTAGTGGTTTGGTGCTAGAACTTTTTGATTGTTTCTTTTGTTTTTGCAGGTGTGATTTTGGTGCATGAGCGATCCGCATGGGGTATGGTTTGAGCTTTACCCAGAAATTGAAAGGACATTTAGGAACAAAAAGAGGGAGCAGCGCAGAAACCAGATGGAGAACGTGCCGCAACTCCCGCAGGTTCCTGAAGGTCCAGTAGCAGTGAACCCCCAGCAGAATCCGTTGCTGCAGCAAAACCCACTGTTTGAGCAAAATGAGCAGCGAAATAATCAGGCTAAGAATCCTATCTTGATAGCAAACGATGGGACCAGAGCCATTCGAGCATATGCTGTCCCGATGTTTAATGAGTTGAATCCAGGGATTGCACGTCCCCAAATCCAAGCGGCGAATTTTGAAATGAAACCGGTAATGTTTCAGATGTTGCAAACCGTGGGGCAATTCCATGGTTTGTCATCTGAAGACCCTCATTTACATCTTAAGTCTTTTCTAGGAGTTAGTGATTCTTTTGTAATTCAGGGAGTGCCGAGAGATGCTCTTAGATTAACTTTGTTCCCGTATTCTCTTAGAGATGGAGCAAAATCATGGTTAAACTCTTTTTCTCCAGGATCAATTAGGACATGGGATGAGTTAGCTGAAAATGTTTTGAGTAAATATTTCCCACCTAATAGAAATGCTAAATTAAGGAGTGAAATAGTAGGGTTTAGGCAACTTGAAGATGAGACTTTTAGTGAGGCTTGGGAGAGGTTTAAGGAGCTTTTGCGAAAGTGTCCCCAACATGGGTTACCTCATTGTATTCAAATGGAAACATTTTACAATGGTTTGAATGGAGTAACCCAAGGTATGGTCGATGCTTCGGCTGGAGGGGCCCTTTTGGCAAAAACTTTTGATGAAGCCTATAAAATTATAGAAAGAATATCTATTAATAGTTGTCAGTGGTCGGATGTTAGAGGCACAAATAAAAAGGTTAAGAGTGTGTTAGAGGTTGATGGTGTGTCCACCATTAGGGCCGATCTTGCTATGATTGCTAATGCTCTTAAGAATGTGACAGTGATTAGTCATCAGCAGCCACCAGCTATGGAGCCTGCAGCAGTGGTGAACCAAGTCACGGACGAAGCATGTGTCTATTGCGGTGAAGATCACAACTACGAGTTTTGCCCCAGCAATCCAGCTTCTGTGTTTTTTGTAGGTAATCAGAGGAACAACCCTTATTCTAACTTCTATTATCTAGGTTGGCGCAACCACCCCAACTTCTCATGGGGAGGTCAAGGAAATAACGTACAAGCGCAACAAAAGGTGAACCAATCGGGATTTGCTAACGCGCAGGTAATGTCCCAACAAAATAAGCCGGCTTTGCCCCAACAAAATTCGGGAAATTCTCTCGAGGCAATGATGAAAGAATTTATGGCTCGCACAGACGCCACAATTCAAAGTAATCAAGCTTCGATGAGGGCCCTGGAATTGCAAGTGGGTCAGCTAGCTAATGAGCTAAAGGCGAGGCCTCAAGGGAAACTTCCTTCGGATACTGAACACCCTCGAAGGGAAGGTAAGGAGCAGGTAAAGGCAGTAACCCTTAGAGTGGTAAGCCACTAGAAGAGTCTAGAAAGACCCAGGATTTAAATAGTAATAGTGATAATAATGTTGTTGTTGAGAAAGAGTTGGAGTCTGGTCAGGGTGCTGGAGGCAACAAAGAGAATGCTGGAGCATCTGGTTCTGTGCCAGATGTAGAACCACCATATGTGCCGCCCCCACCTTATGTACCACCTCTACCTTTTCCACAAAGGCAAAAGCCTAAGAATCAGGATGGTCAATTTAAAAAGTTTTTAGAGATTCTTAAGTAGTTGCATATAAATATCCCTTTAGTAGAAGTTATTGAGCAAATGCCTAATTATGCTAAATTTCTTAAGGATATTTTGACTAAAAAGAAAAGGTTAGGTGAGTTTGAAACTGTATCTCTTACTGAGGAGTGTAGTGCTATTCTTAAGAATGGGCTACCCCCCAAGGCTAAGGATCCAGGGTCATTTACTATACCTGTGTCTATAGGTGGAAAGGAATTAGGTAGAGCACTCTGTGATTTAGGTGCAAGCATTAACCTTATGCCTCTTTCGGTCTATCGGAAGTTAGGTATTGGTGAAGCTAGACCTACCACAGTTACGCTCCAATTAGTTGATAGGTCTATCACATATCCAGAGGGTAAAATTGAGGATGTCTTAGTAAAAGTTGATAAATTCATATTTCCTGTTGATTTTATTATTTTAGACTATGAGGTTGATAAAGATGTCCCAATTATTCTAGGTCGTCCATTTTTGGCTACTGGTAGGGCATTAATAGATGTTCAAAAAGGAGAATTAACAATGAGAGTCTGTAATGAGGAAGTGAAATTTAATGTGTTTAAAGCCATGAAATATCCAGATGAAATGGAGGATTGCTCCTTCATTAGGATTCTGGAGAGCACAGTTATTGAGACAGCAATACATGATTCAGCTGATGAGCATTCAGAAAAGCATGAAGAGGTTAGTGTAGAAGATTTTGAATTTTGTTCTTTAGATAGAAAAAATGAAAAAGAATTGTTTAGATGTGAGGATGTTTTTGAGTCTTTAGATTTTGATCAAAGAAAGGCTCCCCCAATTAAGCCATCCCTAATTGAGGCACCCACTTTAGATTTGAAACCTTTACCGGATCATCTAAAGTATGTGTTTCTTGGGGAGAGTGAGACGTTGCCCATTATTGTTGCATCAGATTTAATGCCGGAGCATGAGGAGGCCTTAATAAAATTGTTGCAGCAATACCGCAAAGCTATAGGTTGGACATTGGCTAATATTCAGGGAATTAGCCCATCTTTTTGTATGCACAAAATCACTCTAGAGGAGGGATCCTTTAGGAGTATTGAGCAACAAAGAAGGCTTAACCCTGCAATGAAAGAGGTTGTTAAAAAGGAGGTAATTAAATGGTTGGATGTTGGGATTATCTATCCAATTGCTGATAGCAATTGGGTAAGCCCTGTCCAATGTGTTCCTAAGAAAGGAGGTGTCACTGTGGTGAGCAATAAAGATAATGAGTTGATCCCCACAAGGACAGTAACTGGCTGGAGGGTTTGCATGGATTACAGAAGGCTTAATAAAGCCACCCGAAAGGATCATTTCCCTCTACCATTTATCGACCAGATGTTGGATCGATTGGCTGGTAAGGCCTATTACTGTTTCTTGGATGGTTATTCTGGGTATAACCAGATTACTATTGCTCCTGAAGATCAGGAGAAAACCACTTTCACCTGCCCTTATGGGACATTCGCTTTTAGGAGAATGCCTTTCGGCCTTTGCAATGCTCCAGCAACATTTCAGCGGTGTATGCTAGCAATTTTTTCTGATATGATTGAGTCCACTGTTGAAGTCTTTATGGACGATTTTTCAGTGTTTGGAGGGTCTTTTCAGAGTTGTTTAGATAATTTAGGAAATGTATTAAAAAGATGTGAGGATACCCATCTAGTACTTAATTGGGAGAAGTGCCACTTCATGGTGAAGGAGGGCATAGTGTTAGGTCATAGGATTTCTAAAAATGGTTTAGAAGTTGATAGAGCAAAAGTTGAGGTTATCGAAAGACTAGAGCCACCGAATTCAGTGAAGGGAATTCAGAGTTTTTTTGGACATGCTGGATTTTATAGGATGTTCATAAAGGATTTTTCCAAAATCAGTAAACCTCTTTGTAACTTATTGTGCACTGATCATGTTTTTGACTTTAATACAGATTGTAGGAAGGCTTTTGAAACATTAAAGGCTGCTTTAATCTCAGCACCCATTCTCTGCGCGCCTAATTGGAGTTTGCCATTCGAGGTAATGTGTGATGCGAGTGATGCTGCGGTAGGAGCGATGCTGGGGCAAAAGCAGGGCAAATTTATTCATCCTATATATTATGCAAGCAAGGTTTTAAATGAAGCACAGGTCAACTACACAACTACTGAAAAGGAGTTGTTAGCTGTTGTGTTTGCTTTTGAGAAATTTCGGCCATATTTGGTTGGATCTAAAGTCACGGTGTTCACGGATCATGCAACAATAAGATATTTAATGTCTAAGAAGGATGCAAAGCCGAGACTAATTCGTTGGATTTTATTACTGCAGGAATTTGACTTGGAGATAAATGACAAGAAGGGATCAGAGAATGTCGTTGCAGATCATTTATCTCGTCTTGATCCATCATCATTTTTGCTGGAGCAATCTGCCATTTCCGATTCTTTTCCAGGTGAGCAGCTTTTTGTTGTTCAGGTAAAGGTAGTCAGGGATGTCCCTTGGTATGCTGATATTGCAAACTTTTTAGTAAAGGGAGTCACCCCTATTGATATGGATTGGAGGCAGAAGAAAAAGTCTAAGCATGATGCGAAATTTTTCTTTTGGGATGAGCCGTTTATGTAAAAGCAATGCTCTGACGGTATTATTCGTAGGTGTGTTTCAGGTGCTGAAGGAAAAGAAATCCTGGAGCAATGTCACTCTTCGCCGTATGGAGGTCATTTCAGCGGACAGATGACGGCTATGAGGATTTTGCATTGCGGATTTTTCTGGCCAACGTTATTTAAGGATGCCCATTGGTTCTACAAGCAATGTGACGCTTGCCAAAGGAGAGGAAATTTGGGGCCTAGAGATGAAATGCCTCTTACTTACATTTTAGAAGTTGAATTATTTGATGTATGGGGTATTGACTTTATGGGACCATTTCCCCCTTCTAATGGCAATGTTTTTATCTTATTGGCAGTTGATTGTGTGTCCAAGTGGGTGGAGGCCATCGCATGCCATCAGAATGATGCCAAGACAGTAGCAAGGTTTCTTCAATCGCACATCTTTGCGCGGTTTGGGACACCTACGGCTCTAGTGAGTGATGAGGGTACACATTTTGTTAATAATATCTTAACTAAGCTTTTAGCTAAGTATGGGATTAAGCATAGGATAGCTACCCCTTATCACCCACAAGCAAATGATCAAGCTGAAATTAGGGAAATTAAAGCTATTTTATAGAAAGTAGTCCATCCATCTAGAAAGGATTGGTCCTTTAGGTTGGATGAGGCTCCTTTAGGTATGTCTCCCTATAGGTTAGTATATGGGAAAGCTTGTCATTTACCATTAGAGCTTGAGCACAAAACATTTTGGGCTTTGAAAAAGTTAAATTTTGATCTGAGTCGTGCAGGAGCAATCAGAATGCTGCAGCTTAATGAGTTAGAAGAATTTCGTCAATTTTCTTACGAAAATGCGAAAAATGTATAAGGAAAAGACTAAGCTGTAGCATGACAAAAAAATTAAATCTAAGGAGTTTGTCAAGGGTCAGAAAGTTTTGCTTTATAATTCTAGATTAAAATTATTTCCTGGAAAATTAAAATCTAAATGGTCAAGACCGTTTATTGTGATTGAGGTTTTCTCCAATGGAGCAATTACTTTGCAGGATGAAAAAGATGAGAGAGTATTCAAGGTGAATGGACAGCGTGTGAAGCATTATTGGGGTGAGGAGTTTCAGTCGAAATATCCTTCCCTAAGGTTGGTCGATGTTTGAGAGAGCAGGACTTTTGCGGGAGCATTTCACAGAGTAAAATTTTGAGCTCCCGAAGTTTGAATTGATTTTATTTTTCGTTAATTTGATTTCGGTTAGGATAGATGTAATTTTGAATGATGTATTAGATTTTATCTTTTAAGTATTTTTATATTTTTGGTAGGTTAGATTTGATCTTTTTTTTTTTTTTTTTGATTTGATTTGATTTTCCGGTTCTTTATTTAAATTATATTGCAATTATCTTTTAGTTAGTTAAATTTTATTTTATCTAGATTTTATTTTCGGTTATTTGAATTCTAGTTTTAATTAATAGAGATTTTCTCTAAGTTATTCAGCTTCTTTTGAGAATAACAGGTTAAGTTTGCTTTGATTGGTTTAATTTGAAAGGATTTGATTTGTCTATTTTAAAATTCAAATTCCGTATCTAAGATTCTTCAGGTTCGGCAGATTGTTGCGGCAAAGATATTGCTGGAGCAAAATATGTCGAGTTAGAAGGATTTCCGTTGGAATTTATTATTGTTACCGTTGGATTTGACTTTGAATTCTTGCAGGTAAATGTGCATGCATCGTCTGATGAGGCCACGTGGCGCAGAGTAATTATCCAACGGCTCCAATGATGACAGAGCATTAATTTTTACCATGGCTGTTTGGAATTTGCAATTTTACCGTTGGTAATTTTTGAATTTCAGGTTTGCATTTTTAATTGCAACGGTAATATTAGTTATGACCGGGCAAATCCTTTCGGTTAGGATTCTTGTTTGCTGCAGCCCTATTTATTCGCAATCTCTGGTAAGTACATTTCACTTCGTTTTCTTGATCAAATTCTTGTGCGTGTGTTATTCTTTCTTTCTTTGCATAACCCTATTATACCTTCCATGGCTAAGACGAGAGCGCGAAAAGAAAGGGAGAGTGAGGAGGAAGAGATACCGGTCACACCGGAAGTTCAAAAAGGAAAGTCTAAGAAGAAGAGGACGCCAGAGGAAAAGGAAGCAAAGAGAAGAAGAAGGCAACTGAAGGAAGTTCAGGAGGTGGCGGACGTTATTGCCACTACTGCGGAGGAAGGAAGTACTCAAGAACCTGCAATACAAAACCCAGATACGGTTCAAGAACAGATTGCTGAGAAAAATCAAGAAACAGAGAATGAAGGTGAGCATAACAAGGAGAAAACACCGGAGCCGGTGCAGGAGGACCATGTTGAAATCATTATGCCTGAACCGCCCAAGCGCCGCCGCATCAAAAGGAAGGCGGGTCGCGTGAGGGTGGTTCGGACCACGCCATCATCTCCGACGTCGGACTCTGAGGAAGAAAGAAGGGAAGCTGAGAATAAGGAAAAAGAAGAAGAGGCGAGAAAGGCAGAGGAAGAACGTTTGCGCATCCAGAGAGAAAGCAGGGGCAAAGGAATTGCCGAAGCATCAGGAGAAATTGAGGAGCCGAGGGCGCCATTCATTCGCTTCGTCAACGATCTTGCCCGAGCAAAATACCAGGAGGTGCTGAAACGAGACTTCTTGTTCGAACGTGGATTTGGCAATGATTTACCTAGGTTTTTGGAGTCTGGAATAGTGAATCTCGGTTGGAGGCAATTTTGTGCGAAGCCAGAACCTATGAATGCCAACATTGTTCGCAAATTTTACGCCAATCTTGACGTTAAGAATGATTTTGAGGTCATCGTTCGAGGAGTGCCTGTACAGTGGAGTCCTGAAGCCATTAATGAACTGTTCGATCTCCAAGATTTTCCGCATGCCGTTTTTAATGAGATGGTGGCTGCACCATCTAGTGATCAACTGAGTGCAGCTGTCCGGGAGGTAGGCATTGAGGGGGCCCAGTGGAGGGTGTCGCAGATAAGGAAGCATACATTTCAAGCTGCTTATTTGAAGAGTGAAGCAAACACCTGGATGGGTTTCATCAGGCTACGCTTGCTGCCGACAACACACGACTCCACAGTATCTCGTGACAGGGTATTGATTGCTTTTGCCATTCTGCGCTCGATGAGTATTGATGTAGGAAAAAATATTTCTTCTGAGATTGTTGATTGCTGGAAAAAGAAGGTGGGGAAGCTGTTCTTTCCGAACACGATTACGATGTTATGCAGCAGGGCAGGAGTGCCCACGGTTCCAGAAGATATGATCATGACTGATAAGGGAATCATTGACACACCTAATCTGGTGCGGCTTCAGCGTATGCAAGAGGTTCGCCAGGGTGGGCTTGTGTATGGCGTCAATCAAATCCTAGAGCAACTGTCAGTGTTGACCAGTAGGTTAGAGTTTGCTGAAAGGCAAGCTCAGACCTACTGGACTTATGCTAAGAGGAGAGATGATGCGCTCAGGGGGGCCTTGCAAACCAATTTCTCAACACCGTATCCGTCCTTTCCAATGTTTCCCGATGATTTGTTTAATCTTTGGATACCACCCCCGCCTGTTGAACGAGAAGAGGATGTTGATGAGGAGCAGGGTCAGGAAGATTGACTGATGGGATGACCTGGAACGAGCATTACTTTTGTTTTTCCATTTTTGTTTGCTCGCGCATATTGACCCTTCTCACTGTTATAACTGCTTATCTTGTTTCTTTCTAATCTTTTTAATTTTTACTTTGAAAAAAACATCTGCTTTGTAATATTTTTCTATGATTTTAATGAAATTTCTGAATGTTTCTATTCCATGAGCACTGACTGACTCTAACTTAACTATTTTCTTCAGAATTTTTGAAGCTTGGACTGATTACGCTTAGTTAGATCAAGGTATTCTGATCTCCAGAAACCTTTTGCTTGAGCATTTCTTATATGATCCACTTTAAGCCTAATCCTAGTCCCATGTTTAGTTTAAAAATTCAGATAGAAAAATTTAAGTTTGGGGGTATAATTGCTTAATTAATGATTCATTGAGGACAATGAATAATTCAAGTTTGGGGGACTTTTTGCTACTCCAATTATTTTGCTCGAGCATTCCTCTCCTTCAAAATTAAAATTTGCTAGGTTATTGAGTAACCGGGGACATTTGTGATACCCACAGGTTGTCTTCGCGTCAAAAGATGACCTAGGAAATGTGAAAAAAAAATAAAAAATAAAAATTATTTGTTGAAGATTTTGCTGAAATATTGATGGAGCAAAAGTTTTTGAAGGATGAATAATGATCCAACAGTTTTTCTGTCTCCCATAACTTTGGTGAGCTTCATCATAAAATGTCGCCATTCTGAGGGGCAAGAGATGGAATAACTAAGGATTTTTGAGCTTTATAATGAGTATTGAGCCTAGTTGGTGATGAGCTTGAGGCAAGGGTATACTGCACCATAAAGTGGGTCATCCCATGCTTAAGAGCTTATGACTGTAAGGCTGCTTTAAGTCTGATAAATAATGTTATAAACCCCTTTAAAAATATGTTTTGAAATGTCTGATAATAGAGCTAGGTTGTGGTGAGTTCTTAGAATTAAGTTGAAAAGTGGTGATTAGTTGTCCCTACTGAAGGAATCATTTTGCTGCAGCAGAGCTTGGTTTTTCAGAGTGCTCAGGTAAAGGTTAAAGGTAGTGTTGGACTGTCTGGTTTGATTAAGCTAATTCTTTGTCTAATGTTCTGAAATTCTTGAAGGAAGGTTGGTTAGTATTGCTCGGGACGCGCAATAGTTCAAGTTTGGGGGTATGATAACTGCCCAAAAGGTAGTTATTTAGGCTTCATTTATATAAGGATTTGTGTGTCTTTAATGCTTAATAGGGTTGGTTTTAGAGAGATATTACATGATTTAACCCATTTGGAAGAATGGAAGCTTTGGAAATCACTTTATGCAGATTATGCTGCTGAGCGACTGGAGGGAGCAAATTCTATGCTGCAGCAAAACTGAGAGCAGAAACTGCCACATCACAGCTCGTTAGCCAACTTCATGAACCGACTTCTATTGAGATATTTTCGGGATAAAGGATCAAGGAGAGCTTTACACGTGTCCTAGTTGACCTAACTCAAGCCTCCCATCCTTCTATAAAAGGAAGTAGCCGTCAAAGTCAAAAGCATTCCATGTTTTCCCTTGGAAGCCGAATAGTATAGGGAGATTGAAGATCATCAAGAACACCATCAACCGCAAGCTGATTAGGGAGTTTACCTTCTTTATTAACTTGTAGTGATGGACATGCATACTCAGATTGTAATTCGTATTCCTATACTTATTATGAACTAAGTAACTTAAGGTGTTGGTTAGGAATAATGTGATTACTGTGCTTCATCTCTAGTAATAAATTGACTATTGCATTTTGGTTAATTGTTGTGCTTATTCTTATTTTATGCCCGCCTGGCCAGCCGGTATGGATAGCTCTCTCTAGTTTCAGGGATGATTTAGAGAGTGTGTGGCAATTCTCCACATTACGATCATTGTGTATTGGTGAACGCCAGTGACTAAGCTAGGGATAGCCAGTTGCCTAGTGCTCGATCGGTCGCTCTTCACTGGGGTTGAAACATATCCCAAAAGATCCGGAGTTCCGGGAGGAATCCGCTAATAATACTGCGAGAAATGCATGATCAATAATATTGCTAGAGCATATCTTAGAAAAAATCACTAAAGCCTAACCAACACCTGTCTTTAATCTATCTATCTATTTGTTTACTCGTTGTTCTGTCATTTATTTTGCTTCAGCATAATTCCGATAAAACCCAACATTTTTATTATCTCTGAAACCATTAGAAAGTTATACAAAATAGATAAAGTAGAAACTCATTCAGACCTTGGATTGATAATATTACTTGCTGCAGACTGTGTATACTTGCACAGGAATTCTAGAGTATTTCATATCATATTTTTACTCACTCTAGGAACCCAACAGCCCTCTCGGCTAAATTGTTCGAGGGTCATCTAGAAAGTCTAGGTCTGTGAGACATGTGTATAGCGTAATTTAGGGCAAGTGGGAGATGTGTAATGGGTGTAAGGATGCCCTAGTTTATTGTATTTTGTATATTTACCTTTTATGTAATGTACAACATACATGTACCATTTCCAGCTTTGGATTATATTGTATATACTTTCCCTGTACCTTGAGTTTTAGTTCAAGTGGGAGTTTGTTGGGTTTTATGCCCTAAAACTCGTAGATAGTAAATGTACATTTGACCGAACATTAATAAAAGTGATGTATTATTCAATGTTTGTATTATATCTTGTCTTAATAACCCTAATCCAATAAACTTAACATCCAAGGCTAATAGAATGAGGCTTAAACTAGTATGTAGGGACATACGGGGATCAATGTTCAAGTTTTAGCCTAAAGGGTCTGTAGTATAGGGATAAGGCTGGGTACCTTGTCATGGTGACACTATGGATACGACCCGCTTTGTATATTGATACAAACGTAGTGATCCAACGCGTTCATGTAGTTGACATGCGAGTGGGGGTATCCTGTGCAATGAGTTTGCACAAAGACCAGACCGCGAAATAGTTAACCACTAACTGTAACACCGTTAGTTAGCTCGGTTTCTATTTCACTAGGATGACCTAGGCAACATGGCCTTAAACCTGAGTGGATTATGGACTCCTGTCCATGAGGGATTGTCCTTTGATTTGTACGGGTGAGAGTGGCCTGCTCGCCGACTCAATAAGCCTACCATTTTGGGGACAAGAACGAGTGGGGAGCTGGGAACGTAATCTTACAAGATGGAATTCACTCATTCCCGATATTAGGGTAAGTAGAGGTGCGTTCCCTTGAGTGGTGTCTCCGGGTCTTGAACAAAGGGCCCTACCCTCTTTATGGCTCGAGAGGAATTTTTGTTTGTTGGTTGGACCTCAAACAGGTTGTTCATTAGAGGAGCACTGGTACTTAAGGACCAAGAGGTAGCCCAGGGGTAAAACAGTAATTTGACCTAGCTGGGGTACGAACGCACGTGAAGGGCTAACTTGCTGTTGATGGTCGATATCCGTGGACACAGAAATATATCTGCAGTGAGAAGAGTGCAACTGTGGTTCTATAGTGGAGTGAACCACAGTTAACGAATATTGATTAACTTGGTTAATGAGTTTAGCTAATTATTCTCATATCGTTGGAGCTTCTGATTTGTAGGTCCATTAGGTCCCACCGGTAGCTCCATTGGTGCGTTGAGGTAAATTTCTAAGGGGAGTTATGTATTTGAAGGGGTTCAAATATTTTATTAAAGTATGAATATGATTCATAATAAAAACTATAGGTTATAATTAATGCTCATATGATGAATATTAATTCTATAGTTTTATTGAGGGAAACATAATTAAATATATGATATTTAATTGAAATATTGATTAATTGGTGAATTAATTAATATTGATGTTTTGATTTAATATTAATTAAATTATGATTCAATTAAGTTATATTAAAACTATAGGTTATGTGGGATGTGTGCATGAAAGTGTTCATGTGTCAATAATTAAATTAAATACTTTTATTATTTATTTAATTTAATTAACTGGTCAGTTAAAGAACTGACCAGTCAACCACTCCCCTAACCCTATTCACATGAATAAGAGGGTTTTAAGGGAGTGGGAAGTTTTTTTTTAAACTTAATCTCACACTAATCTCTTTCCCTCTCTCACGCATTCTCTCAGATTCTCTCTGCAGAAGAAATTTTTTCTCTAGCTTTGGTGAGTTCACAGAGACCCAAAATTTCTCCCAAAAGGCTTAGAGATTTTGGTTCCCACAAGCCACTCAACACAAAATCCTAGGAGGATACTGATGTTTCTCTTTTGGTGGTGTTTACAAGGGTTTTGCAGCGAAAAAGGAGTCTTTTTGGTTGCTGTTTTTCTGCGAATTTACGAAGGAAAAGGCGGTTTTTATCAAGAATTCTTCAAGGGTAAGTATTCTTGAACCCTAGGATCAATAGGATCCTATTCTAGATTAGATCTAGGAGTTTTTTATATATTTTTCAAGCATGCTTTATAGTTTTACAACATGTATTTTTGTATAGTTTTCTACTGTAAATTTGTTTCTATTGCCATCGTATTGGTTTCCCAATCGGCGTTTAAACCGATTAAGTTCTCTGATCGTTTATGTTGCGCTAGGGCTTTAATCCTTGCAAGGAGTTGGGAAGAGCTCTTTGTGACTTTGGAGCTAGCATTAACCTCATGCAATTGTCCATCTTCAAGAAATTAGGAGTGGGAGAAGCAAGGCCAACCATTGTGACTTTACAACTTGCTGACCAATCCATCACCTACCCTGAAGGCAAGATTGATGATATTTTGGTGAAAGTAGATAAGTTTATCTTCCCGGCTGATTTTATCATTTTGGACTATGAAGCGGACAAGGATGTCCCCATAATTCTAGGAAGGCCATTTTTAGCAACCGGGAGAACCTTGATAGATGTCCAAAAGGGTGAGTTAACTATGAGGGTGAATGACCAAGAGGTGAAGTTTAGTGTCTTTGATGCCATAAAGTCCCCCACTAATCTTGAAGAGTGTTCTGTCATTCAAGTGAAAGATGAGTTTGTTGATGATCAAGTTGAGGGGGAACTGCTGCAACATCACATACAGCAGTTGGGAAAAATTAAAATCGAGGATTTGGAATTAGACAAAGTGGAGGTTGAGCTTAAAAGTAGTGTAGGCGAGGTTTTTGGTTTTAATAGGACTTTTGAATCCTTAGAGTTGATGGATAAGAAAAATCCACCTACAGAACCATTTAGTTCATTGAAATTGTTTCAACAACGCGAGTTTGAAAAATATTTCCTTGATGAGTTTGTTTTTTACAGTAGCTCACACTAAAAAAATGGAAACACTTTGGTATGTTGACCTCACCAATTACCTTGCTTTTGGAACATTGCCCCATGGTTTATCAAAGCAACAATTGAAAAAGTTTTTCCATGAGCTAAAGTTTTATTTTTGGGATGATTCATTTGTGTTTAAACAATGTGTTGATAATGATGGCAGAGAGTTTAAGGTAAATGGGCAAAGGTTGAAACATAATTGGAGAGAAAATTTCCAAATATGTCATGCCTCTTGCATTTTAGTTGAAAACAGAGTTGTGAGCTAGTAAGGGACAGTGTGTTTAAAGTTCTATTTTTGTGAATGCCCAGTGAGGTGATTTTGAAAAAGTCGGCTTCAATTTCTATTATTTTTGCATTTTTCGTTGGTAGTTGATTTATTTTCAAATAAGTAGTTTTAACTTTATTTTGTTATTTTATTTTTGTCTAGCTTAATGCTTTAATTGTTTTTGCTTAAGTTTTGGTTTTGCAGAAAATTTCAGCAATTGTTGGAAAAATTCAATGGTGTAGCAGAAAAAAAATGGAGCAGATTAGGCCTTTTTGGAAAGCTTCAATTTGATGGGAAATCTTTCCAGCTTTTGCTAGAATCAAGAAGCCTCATTCGTTTTCTAGTGAAGAAGAAGAAGTTGATGCTCATGATGATGAAGAAGCTGAAGATGGCAGCTAAAAAAGAGTTGTAGTTGCTGTCTATGTTTTTATGAGTGGTTATTCTGCTTTCTGTGGGTCTTGTGGCTGTTTTGTTGAAAAAGAAGAAAAAAAATGAAAATGTGTGTCTGTGGGTTGTGGTGCTTGTGTGTTTGTTGTAATCAGTTTATGATTTGTGTGATCTTGATGAAGAAGAAAACAAAATCTGCTGCATGATTGTGTGTTTAAGAAAAAGTTGTGTAATGAAAATTCTATCTCTCTTTATCTTTCATGCATAGTAGATTCTTGCTGTAATGCTTGGGCTTTTATGGTGCAAATTTAAAGGTTGAAATTTAAGCTTGATCAATTGGGTATGAGTATAGTTTGCCCTTAATGAGTGTTGTTGGATTGATGCATGATTTGGATTAATTAGTAATTTCAATTTTGAAGGCAGTAGCTAGCTTTTTCATGCAAGTAAATTGAGCTTCATGCACAATGTAGCTTCTAAATTTTACATGTTTTAGTTTTAGTCTGAAGCTTCAAATTAGTATTGTATGAGAGCCTTTTTGGATGTTTCACAGCTGTGCTTTTGTCTGAATTTCCCTTGATGAATGCTGCAGCAGCCGAATACTGGTTTAAGCCTAAAAAAAAACTCTGTTTTTATTTGAAATAGCATGATGTCTTTTGATCTAGAGCTTCTTAGACCTTGCTTAGTTTGATTCTTTGGTTGAGTTGTAAATCCTTAGGTTGATTATAAGCTTCCTAAATTTCTTCCTTTATCTTAGCTCAAATTTAGGAAAGCTTGTGCCTAGTTCTTTGCCCAAGGTTATAATCTCCCTAAGCAATAGGCCTTAGCTCTCTCTCAAAGAAAATAAGTTTTGGGGTTCTTACCTTACTTTCTCATTCATTGGGGACAATGAGTAGTTTAAGTTTGGGGGTGAGATGTCCTTTCAAAAAAAAAAAAATTAGAAAAAACATCTAGAAAGTATTCCTCTTTGTCCTAGTTTTGCCTAAGATGTACTCCTCTCTCTTAGTGGAATTTATTCTTTTCCTGAGCTTGCCTAGTAACCAGGGGGTTTATGATACCCATAGTTTGCCCTTCCATAAAAAAGTAGCTCTTAAAAGGTATGAGATCCTATAAAAAAGAATATGAAAAAGAAGAAGAAAAATGAAAAGAAATGATTAAGGGATGGGTTGGTAGCCCATTCTTAAGAATAGCACTACATTCCTCAGTAAGAGAGACAGTTTCAAACTCACCTAACCTCTTTTTTTAGTTAAAATATCCTTAAGAAATTTAGCATAATTAGACATTTGCTCAATAGCTTCTACTAAAGGGATATTTATGTGCAACTGCTTAAGAATCTCTAAAAACTTTTTAAATTGACCATCCTGATTCGTAGGCCTTTGCCTTTGAGGAAAAGGTAGAGGTGGTACATAAGGTCGGGGTGGCACATAAGGTTGTTCAACATCTGGAACAAAACCAGATGCTCTAGCATCTTTATTGCTGCCTCCAGCACCCTGACTAGACTCCAACTCTTTCTCAACAAGAACATTTTTATCACAATTATTATCTATATCATGGGGTTTACTAGGCTCTTTCCTTTCTTCTACTGGCTTACAACTCCTAAGACTCACTGCCTTTACCTGCTCCTTACCTTTCCTTCTAGGGTGTTCAGTATCAGAAGGAAGTTTCCCTTGAGGCCTTGCCTTTAGCTCATTAGCGAGCTGACCCACTTGCAATTCCAGGGCTCTCATTGAAGCTTGATTACTTTGAATAACAGCATCTGTACGAGCCATATATTCTTTCATCATCGCCTCAAGAGAACTCCCTGAGTTTTGCTGGGGCAAAGCCTGTTTATTTTGCTTGGGCATTACCTGCGCTTTAGCAAATCCTGATTGGTTCACCTTCTGCTGTGCTTGCATATTACTTCCTTGTCCTCCCCATGCGAAGTTGGGGTGGTTGTGCCATCCTGGATTATATAAGTTAGAATAAGGGTTGTTCCTATGATTACCTACAAAAAATACAGAAGTTGGATTGCTGGGGCAAAACTCGTAGTTGTGATCTTCACCATAATAGACACATGCTTCCTTTGCGACTTGGTTCACCAGTGCAGCATGCTCCACAGCTTGTGGCTGCTGATGACTAATCATTGTCACATTCTTAATAGCGTTAGCAATCATTGCAATATCAGCCCTAATGGTGGACACACCATCAACCTCTAACACACTCTTAACCTTTTTATTTGTGCCACTAACATTTGACCACTGACAACTATTAGTAGATATTATTTCTAAAATTTCATGGGTTTCATTAAAAGTTTTTGCCAAAAGAGCCCCTTCAGCCGAAGCATCAACCATACCCTGGGTTGCTCCGTTTAACCCATTGTAAAATGTTTCCATTTTGATACAATGTGGTAAACGATGATGGGGACACTTTCGCAAAAGCTCCTTAAACCTCTCCCAAGCGTCACTAAAAGTTTCATCTTCAAGTTGCCTAAACCCTACTATTTCACTCCTTAATTTGGCATTTCTATTTGGTGGGAAATATTTACTCAAAAAATTTTCACCTAACTCATTCCATATCCTAATTGATCCTGGAGCAAAAGAATTTAACCATCTCTTTGTTCCATCTGTAAAGGAATATGGGAACAAAGTTAATCTAAGAGCATCTCTAGGCACTCCTTGAATTACAAAAGAGTCACTAACTCCTAGAAAAGACTTAAGATGCAAATGAGGATCTTTAGATTACAAACCATGGAATTGCCCCACGGCTTGCAACATCTCAAACATTACCGGTTTCATTTCAAAATTTGTTGCCTGAATTTGAGGACATGCAATACCTGGATTTAACTCATCAAACATTGGAAAAGCATACGCTCGAATGGCTCTGACCTTATCGTTCTCTATCGAGATAGATTTCTCAGCCTGATTATTTTGCTGCTCATTTTGCTCCAGCGGATGGTTTTGTTGTAGCAAACGATTCTGCTGGGGGTTCTCTGGACCTTTAGAACCCTACGGGAGACGCGACACGTTATCCATTTGGTCCTGCTGTCTACACTGCTCTCTCCTTCTTCTCCTGAATGTCCTCTCGATTTCTAGATCAAGCTCGAACCTTACCCCAGGCGAATCGCTCATGCACAAAACTCACACTTGCAATAACGAAAGAAACAATCAAAAAGTTCTAGCACCAAACCAGTAAAACACATACACAAAACAGATCAGATAAAAACTTATTCAAGTCCCCTGCAACGGCGCCAAAAACTTGTTGGGTTCCTAGAGTGAGTAAAAATGAGATGGAAATATACTCTAGACTCTGTGCAAGTATACACAGTCCACAAAAAGTAATAAGTATTTATCAATCCAAGGCCTAAACTAGCTTTAACTTTATCTATTTTGTAATATTTTTCAATGGTTTCAAAGATGGTAAAAATGATTGCTTTTTATAGGAATAATGCTGAGGCAAAAGAAATGACAGAACAACAAGTAAACAAATAGGCAGACAGATTAGAAACAAGTTCTAGTCAGGATTTAGTAATTGTTTTAAAAGATACTCTAGCAATATTATTGATCATGCAAAACTCTTGCAGTCTTATTAGCAGATTCCTCCCGAAACTCTGGATCTTTTGGAATGTGTTTCAACTCCAATGAAGTACTACCGATCAAGCACTAGGCAACTGGTTATCCCTAGCTCAGTCACTAGCGTTCACCAATACACAATGATCTAGTGATGATTAATCGCCACACACTCTCTAAATCATCCCGGAAACTAGAGAGAGGTATTCATACCGGCTGGCCAAATGGGCATAAAATAGAAATAAATACAAAAATTAACCAAGATGCATAGAATCAATATTTATTACTATAAATTAAGCACGACAATCACATGTTCCCTAACCAACACCTAAAGCTACTTAGTACATAAGATGCATGGAAACACACGTTTCAATCTGAGTAAGCTTGTCCATAACTACAAGGTAATACAAAAAAAGATTAATTCCCTTGAACAACTTGTAATTGATGGTCTTCTTGATGGTCTCCAATCTTTCTCCTCTATTCGGCTCCCAAAGGTGGAAGTAACTTTCCAAGAATGAAAGGTTTCTCCCCAAGGATGAAATGTTTTTTACTTGGGCGGTTATCTCCTTTTATAGAGTGATAGGAGGCTTGAATTAGGTTGACCTAGACACGTGGATGACTCTCCTTGCTCCTTTATCCCGAAAATAGCTTAACAAAATTAAGTTTGATAAATTGGCTAACGAGCTGTAACGTGGCAGTTTTGCTCCTCGCTTTACTCCAGCACAGATTTTGCTCCATGAAGTCGCCTAGCAACATATTTTGCACAAAATAATTTCCAAAGCTTTCATTCTTCCAAATGGGTTAAAACATATAATATCTATCTAAAAGCAACCCAATTAAGCACAAAAGACACAAAAATCCCTATAGAATTAAGGCCTAAATAACTACCTTTTGGATAGCAACTTCAATCTCAAGAACAAGCTACAAAGCCCTTGAGACAACTCAAACCTCAAGAACAAGCTGCAAAGCCTTTGAGACAACTGGGGACAACTTCAACCTCAAGACAAGCTGCAAAGCCCATGAGACAACTTCAATCTAAAAAACAAGCTGCAAAGCCCTTGAGACGACTTCAAATTCGAGAACAAGCACTCCAGCCCTCAAGTGAAACACATTCACACACAAGAGAGAGAATCAGAGGACTATGTACTAGAGATTGTATACTCACACGCATAAAAAATTAATACAAATCAAATTTTATTCCACGTGTCTCATTCCTTTGAAATTACGTGTGAACAGCGGGAAACAACTTTTTAAAATGTATTTCTTGATGGGTTTTCGATCACGAAAACCTTGATGCAAAACTATTTTTTTTCTTTTCTTTATTTCTTATTTTTTTCCTTTTTCTTTCTTTTTTTCTCTTAATCCTTCCAAATAAACAAAATAAAAGAGAGTCTTGGGTTCTTTTTTTTTTTTTTTTCCAAATCTCTTTTCTAATTAAAAACCAAATTTAACCTCCTAAAATCACCTCAAATTTGGGAGCAATTTAAACTTAAATCCAAAATCCCAAAAAAAGATAAATTTTTTTTGACGTTTAATGCCCATCAAGAAACCCTCATTAGTATTGATGTTTATTGCGTTTCAATATAGTAATGTTTATTGACGTTTATTAGCCATCAATGAATGCGGTTTTTATTGACGGCTAATACGCGTCAATAAAAACTGTCAACAAAACTTTTTTCATTGATTTCTTTTGTCCGTCAACTTTGTGAAAATGCGAAGTTGGACGAAAATCTACGTAAAGTACGCTTTTGGTCACATGAATTGACGCTTTTTGTCACATTAATTGACGCTTTTTGTCCGTCAACATAAACCATATCATTTCATGATACCATAAAATCTTTAATATATCTATTTAATTATTAATAATTTATTTTAAAGTACAAAATAATTGGAGTAGCAAAAAGTCCCCCAAACTTGAATTATTCATTGTCCCCAATGAATCATTAATTAAGCAAGTATACCCCCAAACTTAAATTTTTCTAACTGAATTTTTAAACTAAACATGAGACTAGGATTAAGCTTAGAGTGGATCATATAAGTCAATACTACCTTCAAAATCTTCTTGCCGCAACAACAGTCCAGGCTAGAAGAAATGCTCAAGCAAAAGGTTTCTGGAGATCAGAATACCTTGATCTAATTAAGAATAATCAGTCAAATCTTCAAAAATTCAGAAGAAAATAGTTAAGTTAGAGTTAGTCAGTGCTCATAGAATAGAAACATTAAGAAATTTCTTTAAAATCATAGAAAAGAAATTACACATCAGATATATTTTTTTCGAAGCAAAAAAAGAAAAACAAAATAAAAACAAGACAAGCAGTTATATCAGTGAGAAGGGTCAATATGCGCGAGCAAACAAAAATGGAGAAACAAAAGTAATGCTCGCTCCAGGTCATCCCATCAGTCAGTCTTCCTGACCCTGCTCCTCATCAACATCCTCTTCTCGTTCAACAGGCGGGGGTGGTATCCAAAGATTAAACAAATCACCGGGAAACACTGGAAAGGCCTAATATGGTCTTGAGAAATTAGTTTGCAAGGCCCCCCTGAGCGCATCATCTCTCCTTTTAGCATAAGTCCAATAGGTCTGAGTTTGCCTTTCAGCAAATTCTAACCTACTGGTCAACACTGTCAGTTGCTCTAGGATTTGATTAACGCCATACACCAGCCCTCCCTGGCGAGCCTCTTGCGTACGCTGAAGCCGCGCCAGATTAGGTATGTCAATGATTCCCTTATCAAGCATGATCATATCTTCTGGAACCGTGGGCACTCCTGCCCTGCTGCATAACATTGTAATCGTGTTTGGAAAGAACAGCTTCCCCACCTTCTTTTTCCAGCAATCAACAATCTCAGAAGAAATAATTTTTCCTACATCAATAATCAACGAGCGAAGAATGGCAAAGGCAAGCAATACCCTGTCCCGAGATACTGTGGAGTCGTGTGTTGTCGGCAGCAAGCGTAGCCTGATGAAACCCATCCAAGTGTTGGCTTCACTCTTCAAATAAGCAGCTTGAAACGTATGCTTCCGCGTCTGCGACACCCTCCATTGAGCCCCCTCAATGCCTACCTCCCGGACAGCCGCACTCAGTTGATCACTAGATGGTGCAACCACCATTTCATTAAAAACGACATGCGGAAAATCCTTGAGATCGAACAATTCATTAATGGCCTCAGGACTCCACTGTACAGGCACTCCTTGAATGATAACCTCAAAATCATTCTTAACGTCAAGGTTGGCGTAAAATTCCCGAACAATGTTGGAATTGACAGGTTCTGGTTTCGCACAAAATTGCCTCCACCCGAGGTTCACTATTCCAGACTCCAAGAACCTGGGCAAATCACTGCCAAATCCTCGCTCGAACAAGAAATCTCGTTTCAGCACCTCCTGGTATTTTGCTCTGGCAAGTTCATTGACGAAGCGAATGAATGGTGCCATCGGCTCCGCAATTTCTCCCGATGCTTCTGCAATTCCTTTGCCTTTGCTTTCTCTCTGTTCGCGCAAACGCTCTTCTTCTGCCTTTCTTTCCTCTTCTTATTTTTCCTCATTCTCAGCTTCCCTTTTTTCTTCCTCAGAGTCCGACGTCGGAGGCGATGGAGTGTTTTGAATCACCCTCACGCGACCCGCCTTCCTCTTGATGCGGCGGCGTCTGGGCGGTTCAGGTATAATGACTTCAACATGAGCCTCCTGCGCCAGCTCCAGTGTTTTCTCGTTGTTAGGCTCACCCTCAGCCTGCTCTTCAACCTCTGTTTCTTGATTTTTCTCAGCAATCTTTTCTTGAACCGTATCTGGGTTTTGTACTTCAGGTTCTTGAATAATTCCTTCTTTCGTAGTAGTGGACACAACGTCTGCCACCTCCTGAACTTCCTCCTGTTCTGCAGCCCTTTGCTGCCTTCTCCTTTTCTTTGCTTCATTTTCCTCCTGCGTTCTTTTCTTTTTTATTTTCCCTTTTTGCACTTCCGGCGTGACCGACACCTCCTCTTCTTCACTCTCCCTCTCTTTCCTAGCTATTGTTTTGGCCATAGATAACTCAAAGGGTTTTGCAGAGAATGTAAAGGAGAAAGAAAGAATGTAGATGGCAAGATTGAAACAAGAAGGCGAAGTAGAAAGAAGACTTACCAATGTCTGCAAATAAATAAGGCTCCAGCAATTTGAAATCCTAACCGAAAGGATTTGCTCCGTAATAAATGGTTTTACCGTTCACAATTAAGTTGCAATTCAAATCCCTAACGGTAAAATTGTGGAACTCCAATCATCTATGGGAAATAACGACATGCTGTCAACGGCTAAACCGTTGGATTGTCCCTACACGACATGTGGCAGCATCCCTACAATAGAAATTAAAAAATCCCAACGGTAAAAATAATTACTCACATTAAAATCCTTCCTATTCGTGCGGAACATTTGCTCCAGCATTATCTTTGTTGCAACAATCTTCTGAACCTGCCGAATCTTATATACGAAATTTAAATTTCAAAATAAGAAAATCAAATCTTTTAAATTCAAATTAAACTTTAACCGATCAAATCAAACTTAATCTTTTATTCTCAAAAGAAGCCGAATAAACTATGGAAAATCTTTATTAATTCAAATTAAACTAAATTCAAATAACTGAAAGAAAAATCTAAAGAAAATCAAACCAATAAAAAGATAATATAAAGATACTCTAAATAAATAACCCGAAAATAAAATCAAACTAAAATCTAAACTACCAATAATACCAGAAAATATTTTTTTTTAAGATAAAATCTAATAAATCATGCAAAATCAAATCTAACCTATCCGAAATAAAAAACAAATCAACGAAAACTAAAATCAATACAAACTTCTGGGAGCTCAACATTTTGCTCTGCAAAATGCTCCCACAAACATCATGCTCTCTCAATCATCAACCAACCTTAGGGAAGGATACTTCGCCTGAAATTCCTCACCCCAATAGTTTTTCACACGTTGTCCATTCACCTTGAATACTCTCCCATCTTTTTCATCCTGCAAAGTAATTGCTCCATTGGGAAAAACCTCAACCACAATAAATGGTCCTGACCATTTAGATTTCAATTTTCCAGGAAATAGTTTTAATCTAGAATTAGAAAGCAAAACTTTCTGACCCTTGACAAATTCTTTGGACTTTAGTTTCTTGTCATGCCACAGCTTAGTCTTTTCCTTATACATTTTTCGTATTTTCATAAGAAAATTGACGAAATTCTTCTAACTCATTAAGCTGCAGCATTCTTATTGCTCCTACACGACTCATATCAAAATTTAACTTTTTCAAAGCCCAAAATGTTTTGTGCTCAAGCTCTAATGGTAAATGACAAGCTTTCCCATATACTAACCTATAGGGAGACATACCTAAAGGAGTCTTATAAGCTGTCCTATAAGCCCAAAGAGCCTCATCCAACCTAAAGGACCAATCCTTTCTAGATGGATGGACTACTTTCTCTAAAATAGCTTTAATTTCCCTATTACTAATTTCAGCTTGACCATTTGCTTGTGGGTGATAAGGGGTAGCTATCCTATGCTTAATCCCATACTTAGCTAAAAGCTTAGTTAAGATATTATTAAAAAAATGTGTACCCTCATCACTCACTAGAGCCCTAGGTGTCCCAAACCGCGCAAAGATGTGCGATTGAAGAAACCTTGCTACTGTCTTGGCATCACTCTGATGGCATGCAATGGCCTCCACCCATGTGGACACATAATCAACTGCCAATAAGATAAAAACATTGCCGTTAGAAGGGGGAAATGGCCCCATAAAATCAATACCCTATACATCGAATAATTCAACTTCTAAAATATAAGTAAGAGGAATTTCATCTCTAGGCCCCAAATTTCCTCTCCTTTGGCAAGCATCACATCGCTTGTAGAACCAATGGGCATCCTTGAATAACGTAGGCCAGAAAAATCCGCAATGCAAAATCCTCATAGCTGTCCTCTGACCGCTGAAATGACCTCCATACGGCGAAGAGTGACATTGCTCCAGGATTTCCTTTGCTTCAGCGCCTGAAACACATCTTCCAATAATACCGTCAGAGCATTGTTTATACATAAACGGCTCATCCCAAAAGAAAAATTTTGCATCATGCTTAAACTTTTTCTTCTGCCTCCAATCCATGGCTATAGGGGTGACTCCCTTTACCAAGAAGTTTGCAATATCAGCATACCAAGGGACATCCCTAACTACCTTTACCTCAATAGCAAAAAGCTGTTCATCTGGAAAAGAATCGGAAATGGCAAATTGCTCCAGCAAAGATGATGATGGATCAAGACGAGATAAATGATCTGCAATGACATTTTCTGATCCCTTCTTATCCTTTATCTCCAAGTCGAACTCCTGCAATAATAAAATCCAACGAATTAGTTTAGGTTTTGCATCATTCTTAGTCATTAAGTACCTTATTGCTGCATGATCCGTGAAAACCGTGACTTTGGATCCAACCAAATATGGTCGGAACTTTTCAAAAGCAAACACCACAGCTAACAACTCCTTTTCAGTAGTTGTATAGTTGACTTGTGCTTCATTTAAAACCTTGCTTGCATAATATATAGGATGGATAAATTTGCCCTGCTTTTGCCCTAGCATCGCACCTACCGCAGCATCACTTGCATCGCACATTACCTCAAATGGCAAATTCAAATTAGGTGCGCAAAGAATGGGTGCTGAGATTAAAGCAGCCTTTAAAGTCTCAAAAGCCTTCCGACAATCTGCATTAAAGTCAAAAACATGATCAGTGCACAATAAGTTACAAAGAGGTTTACTGATTTTTGGAAAAATCCTTTATGAACCACCTATAAAATCCAGCATGTCCTAAAAAACTCCGAATCCCCTTCACTGAATTCGGTGGCTCTAGTCTTTCAATAACCTCAACTTTTGCTCTATCAACTTGTAGACCATTTTTAGAAATTTTATGTCCTAACACTATGCCCTCCTTTACCATGAAGTGGCATTTATCCCGATTAGAACTAGATGGGTATCCTCACATCTTTTTAATACATTTCCTAAATTTTCTAAGCAATTTTGAAAAGACCCTCCAAAAACTTAAAAATCATCCATAAATACCTCAACAGTGGACTCAATCATATCAGAAAAAATTGCTAACATACACCGTTGAAATGTTGTTGGAGCATTGTAGAGGTCGAAAGGCATTCTCCTAAAAGCGAATGTCCCATAAGGACAGGTGAAAGTGGTTTTCTCCTGATCCTCGGGAGCAATAGTAATCTGGTTATACCCAGAATAACCATCCAAGCAACAGTAATAGGCCTGACCAGCCAACCGATCCAACATCTGGTCGATAAATGGTAGAGGGAAATGATCATTTCGGGTGGCTTTATTAAGCCTTTTGTAATCCATGCAAACCCTCCAGCCAGTTACTGTCCTTGTGGGGATCAACTCATTATCTTTATTACTCACCACAGTGGCACCTCCTTTCTTAGGAACACATTGGACAGGGCTTACCCAATTGTTGTCGGCAATTGGATAGATGATCCCAGCATCCAACCATTTAATCACCTCCTTTTTAACAACCTCTTTCATTGCAGGGTTAAGCCTTCTTTGTTGCTCAATACTCCTAAAGGATCCCTCCTCTAGAGTGATTTTGTGCATACAAAAAGATGGGCTAATTCCCTGAATATCAGCCAATGTCCAACCTATAGCTTTGCGGTATTGCTGCAACAATTTTATTAAGGCCTCTTCATGCTCTGGCATTAAATCTGATGCAACAATAATGGGCAACGTCTCACTTTCCCCAAGAATAACATACTTTAGATGATCCGGTAAAGGTTTCAAATTTAAAGTGGGTGCCTCAATAAGGGATGGTTTAATTGGGGGAGCCTTCCTTTGATCTAAATCTAAAGACTCAAAAACATCCTCACACCTAAACAATTCTTTTTCATTTTTTCTGTCTAAAGAACAAAATTTAAAATCTTCTACACTAACCTCTCCATACTTTTCCGAATGCTTATCAGCCGAATCCTGTATTGCTGTCTCAATAACTGTGCTCTCCAGAATCCTGATGAAGGAGCAATCCTCCATCTCGTGTGGATATTTCATGGCTTTAAACACATTAAATTTTACTTCCTCATTACAGAATCTCATTGTTAATTCTCCTTTTTGAACATCTATTAATGCCCTACCAGTAGCCAAAAATGGACGACCTAGTATAATTGGGACATCTTTATGAACCTCATAGTCTAAAATAATAAAATCAACAGGAAATATGAACTTATCAACTTTTTCTAAGACGTCCTCAATTTTACCCTCTGGATATGTGATAGACCTATCAGCTAATTGGAGTGTTACTGTGGTAGGTCTAGCTTCACCAATACCTAACTTCTGATAAACTGAAAGAGGCATAAGGTTAATGCTTGCGCCTAAGTCATAGAGTGCTCTACCTAATTCCTTTCCACCTATAGACACAGGTATGGTAAATGACCCTGGATCCTTAGCCTTGGGGGGTAGCCGATTCTTAAGAATAGAACTACACTCCTCAGTAAGCGATACAGTTTCAAACTAACCTAATCTTTTCTTTTTAGCATAATTAGGCATTTGCTCAATAGCTTCTACTAAAGGGATATTTATATGCAAATACTTAAGAATCTCTAAAAACTTTTTAAATTGACCATCCTGATTCTTAGGCTTTTGCCTTTGTGGAAAAGGTAGAGGTGGTACATAAGGTGGGGGTGGCACATATGGTGGTTCTACATCTGGCACAGAACCAGATGCTCTAGCATTTTCTTTGCTGCCTCCAGCACCCTGACCAGACTCCAACTCTTTCTCAACAACAACATTATTATCACCATTTCTATTTACCTCCTGGGTCTTACTAGGCTCATCTAATGGCTTACCACTCCTAAGAGTTAGTGCCTTTACCTGCTCATTACCTTCCCTTCGAGGGTGTTCAGTATCCGAAGGAAGTTTCCCTTGAGGCCTTGCCTTTAGCTCATTAGCTAGCTGACCCACTTGCAATTCCAGGGCCCTCATCGAAGCTTGATTACTTTCAATTGCGGCATCTGTGCGAGCCATGAATTCTTTCATCATCGCCTCGAGAGAATTTCCCGAATTTTGCTGGGGAAAGCCTACTTATTTTGCTGCGGCATTACCTGCGCTTTAGCAAATCCCGACTGGTTCATCTTCTGTTGCGCTTGTACGTTATTTCCTTGACCTCCCCATGAGAAGATGGGGTGGTTGCGCCAACCTGGATTATAAAAGTTAGAATAAGGGTTGTTCCTCTGATTACCTACAAAAAACACAGAAGTTGGATTGATGGGGCAAAACTCGTAGTTGTGGTCTTCACCACAATAGACACATGCTTCGTCCGTGACTTGGTTCACCACTGCAGTAGACTCCAAAGGTGGTGGCTGCTAATGACTAATCACTGTCACATTCTTAAGAGCGTTAGCATTCATAGCAAGATCAGCCCTAATGGTGGACACACCGTCAACCTCTAACACACTCTTAACCTTTTTACTTGTGCCTCTAACATCCGACCATTGACAACTATTAATAGATATTCTCTCTAAAATCTCATAAGCTTCATTAAAAGTTTTTGCCAAAAGGGCCCCTCCAGCCGAAGCATCGACCATACCTTGGGTTACTCCATTTAAACCATTGTAAAATGTTTCCATTTGAATACAATGAGGTAAACCATGGTGGGGACACTTTCGCAAAAGCTCCTTAAACCTTTCCCAAACCTCACTAAAAGTCTCATCCTGAAGTTGCCTAAACCCTACTATTTCACTCCTTAATTTAGGATTTCTATTAGATGGGAAATATTTACTAAAAAATTTTTATGCTAACTCATCCCACGTCTTAATTGTCCCTGGAGAAAAAGAGTTTAACCATGACTTTGCTCCATCTAAGAGAATACGGGAACAAATTTAATCTAAGAGCATCTCTAGGCACTCCTTGAATTACAAAAGAATCACTAACTCCTAGAAAAGACTTAAGATGTAAATGAGGGTCTTCAGATGACAAACCATGGAATTGCCCCACGGTTTGCAACATCTGAAACATTACCGGTTTCATTTCAAAATTTGCCGCTTGGATTTGGGGACGTGCAATCCCTGGATTCAACTCATTAAACATCGGGACAACATATGCTCGAATGGCTCTGGTCCTATCGTTCGCTATCAAGATAGGATTCTCAGCCTGATTATTTTGCTGCTCATTTTGCTCAAACAGCGGGTTTTGCTGCAACAACGGATTCTGCTGGGGGTTCGCTGCTGCTGGACCTTCAGGACCCTCCGGAAGACGCGACACGTTCTCCATCTGGTTTCTGCGCTGCTCTCTCCTTCTGTTCCTAAATGTCCTTTCAATTTCTGGATCAAGCTCAAACCGTACCCCAGGCGGATCGCTCATGCACAAAAATCACACCTGCAAAAACAAAAGAAACAATCAAAAAGTTCTAACACCAAACCACTAAAACACATACACAAAAATAAATCAGATAAAAATTTATTCAAGTCCCCGGCAACGGCGCCAAAAACTTGTTGGGCTCCTAGAGTGAGTAAAAGTATAGTATAAAATACTTTAGAATTCCTGTGCAAGTATACACAGTCTGCAGCAAGTAATATTATCAATCCGAGCCCTGAATGAGTTTCCACTCTACCTATTTTTGTGTAACTTTTTAATGGTTTCAAGAATAATAAAATGATTGGGTTTTATCGGAATTATGCTGAAGCAAAATAAATGATAGAACAACAAGTAACAAATAGATAGACAGATTAAAGACAGGCGCTGGTTAGGTTTTAGTGATTGTTCTAAGATATGCGCTAGCAATATTATTAATCATGCATTTCTCACAGTATTATTAGCTGATTCCTCCCGAAACTCCGGATCTTTTGGGATATGTTTCAAACCCAATGAAGAGCGACCGATCAAGCACTAGGCAACTGGCTATCCCTAGCTCAGTCACTGGCATTCACCAATACACAATGATCGTAGTGTGGATAATTGCCACACACTCTCTAAATCATCCCTGAAACTAGAGAGAGTTATCCATACCGGCTGGCCAGGCAGGCATAAAATGAGAATAAGCACAACAATTAACCAAAATGCGATAGTCAATTTATTATTAGAGATGAAGCACAGTAATCACGTTATTCCTAACCAACACCTTAAGCTACTTAGTTCATAATAGGCATAGGAATACGAATTAGAATCTTAGTATGCATGTCAATAACCACAAGTTAATAAAGGAAATAAACTCCCTAATCAACTTGCGGAAAATGGTGTTCTTGATGATCTTCAATCTCTCTATAATATTCGGCTTCCAAGGGAAAGCATGGAATGCAATTGACTTGGACGGCTACTTCCTTTTATAGAAGGAGAGGAGACTTGAATTAGGTCAACTTGGACACGTGTAGGGCTCTCCTTGCTCCTTTATCCCGAAAATTACTCAACAGAAGTCGGTTCATGAAGTTGGCTAAGGAGCTGTGATGTGGCAGTTCGATTTCCAGTTTTGCTGCAGCACAGAATTTGCTCCCTCTAGTCGCTCAGCAGCATAATCAGCACAAAGTGATTTCCAAAGCTTCCATTCTTCCAAATGGGTTAAATCATGTAATATCTCTCTAAAACCAACCCTATTAAGAATAAAGGACACACAAATCCCTATGTAACCCTATTAAGGTAGTTATTTAGGCCTCATTTACATAGGGATTTGTGTGTCCTTTATGCTTAATAGGGTTGGTTTTAGAGAGATATTACATGATTTAACCCATTTGGAAGAATGGAAGCTTTTGAAATATGTCCGACATTAAAAATCCATTTTTGTATGTTTCAATGACAGGCAATGCCCATCATCATTTTTATTCAGTATTAAATAAAAAAAATTGTTGGTTGCAAACGTAGCTAACCAACAATACTATTTCTTCCTTCTTATAAACAAAAATAGAATTTGACTTTATAACTTCCAATACAAATAGGTCAATCCAAACACAATTTTTTTATGTCACAAAACCAACTTGAAATAAAAACACTTCCATATATCATTTACCATATAATACTTGGACCACCCGTCCCTCCACAAATTAGATCCAACCAAATATTCCAAAATCAAGCATTTTCAGAAGAGAGAACACATGAACATTCACTATTGAAAAGTATGTACACCTAAACAAATCCTCCACTATATATAGACACATTTCAAGCTAATTAATGTATATTCAAGTAGACCTAGCTTACACAAATCCTCCAACAAAATTTGCCCATTCTATACGAACCTCGTCGATCTCGTCTTGTGTAAATGCATTCTTTGTGTTAAACTACAACAAAACAAAAACAATTACATGACAAAAGAATGAAAAGAAACATAAATTATAATAACATGTAAGGATAGTGATAATACTTACAAGTTTAGTTATAGGGGTAGTAGAGTTGTGCATTATTTCTCTTATATATTTTTGCACAAAATACCCACACTCTCTCGAACCTGATTGACGAGGGCACTACAATGAAAAAGAACATACTTGAGTATGCATACAAGATTTCAATGTCTATAATATCATGAATGTGAATTTACCTTCACTAGTATCCAACTAATAGTAGATCGATATTGAGGAAGCGAGTGCTTAGCTTGCCACATTCCCAACCCCCTAAATAATTTAAAACATTAGAACAATTCAAGTTTTATTTTTCCTTTTAAACACTACAAAAATTTTAGACACACTTACATATTTATAGTTCCACTAAACTCTTCTTCAACTTTACTACGCAAAAAATTCAATATATACACAATGTTTTCCCGAGGCTGGATCGCGATCAACATCCAATGATGACTATGTAGAATCACAATTTTGATCATATCATTATTTATGAATAAGAAAAGTTACAATGGAGTAAATGTCGCTAGTAAGAATTACTTACCCAGTGTTAAAGGGAATGAGAACTAGTTGATCCAAATCAACCATATCTAGTCTGTTAGATAAATTTCTAGAACGAAGTTCTTGAGACTTCACGTACGACGAGATTGTTGCTTGATCAACCACAAAAAACTTGTTTGTTATCTCAAGATCAAGTACAGTCCAGAGGTACCTAAAGAAAATAATACAAGTATTCATCAACTCAAACACTTCCAAAGCGTAATACATCACCCCCCCCCCTCCAAACTCAAATAAACTTTTAAAGCAACACCTCAAATAATACAATTTAAGTCAAACATTTTTCAAAGAAAATAATACAAGTATTCATCAACTCAAACACTTCCAACGCATAATACAAGTATTCATCAACTCATCCACTTCCAAAGCATAATACACCCCCCTCCAAACTCAACTAAACTTGTAAACCAACACATCAAATACTAAAACTTAAGTCAAGCATTTTTCAAAGCATAATACAAGTATTCATCAACTCAACCACTTCCAAAGCATAATACACCCCCCCCCCCTCCAAACTCAACTAAACTTGTAAACCAACACGTCAAATACTAAAACTTCCAAAACATCAACTCAAACACTTCCAAAACATAACTCAAACACTTTCAAAACATAATACAAGTATTTATCACCCCCTATACTAACACAAACAACTTCAAGTCTTAAATATTAAGAAAATCTCATTCTACTAAGAAAATAGAAAACTCATGAATCAAAATGAGTAATAACTTTGTTTACTTAAGTACTGTACGTGAGTATGCATGAGTAACCTATCTCAACATTCCCACAATATTGCATGATGTCTTCGCGATGTAAAAATACCGATGCTTCCTTTCCCAAGATACGCCCAGGCATATTGATCATTAGTGTATCTTCTTGTTGCATCGAAAGCATCGCGTATCTATTTAGGAGCATAATAGTAACAGTGAATCTGTATGTTTGCTTGATTGTACTATGAGCTTAGCTTTGGCAGGAGGCTCCTATAAAAATATCAAGTCACTATATTTCTTTTTAAAAAAATATTTCAATTGAAAATAAACATACCTCTTTGTCGTGTACAGTAATAACAAGCCTGCGAGGCCATCCCACAAAATTACAGACCGCTTAATACAACGTTTGTAGTTCATCCTTCACAGGAATCGGTAATGCACAATCATCACCTATGACCATGCCCACCACAACTCGAACATTTTCGACTCCTAATGGAACTCCATGGATGGTTGCATTTTGTGAAGGCGACTCATACATTGTGCCTACGACAACAATGTTATCCACAGAGCCCATCGCTAGGTGACAAGGTGTTCCAGCCCACAAAAGTTTAAACGTCGAAGCTAAGTATATATATATATATATACAAAATTCCAACAAGGATAACAATAGTTTACCTCTTTATTCTCAAGTAGTTCACGAACGACATCTTTCAATGGATTGACATACTTCTGCGTTAGGTATGTCTTGAATGTTTGAAATTTTCTAGACGCAGATTGAAGTATACTACTCTTGGACCTAGGGTCCACCACGAACAACATCGGCATAAAAAAATACCAAATAAGTTAGCAAAACAAGTAAACTAAATAAGTTCTTCACTCCTATAGATCAATAAACTTTTTACCTCTATACAATAAAAAAAATTTTCCTTCAGTTCCTTAGGCACATCCTTCCAGTTTTCGTATGCTATTGGGATTTGTTGTCTCACACAAACCCCTATGTAACTTTGCATCTGGTTAGCATTATCTCCAACAGCTTGACCTTGGTTGTTGTAAACAATCGTCAAGCGTTCTCCATTATTTCTGAGGCGTGCCAATCTATGCATCGTAGTAGGCCCTCGTCCTGGCACCCGTGGTTGGATAAACACATTTCCTTCATCTCCACTACTACTGCTTCGTTCACTCATTGTAACAATCTGCAAGAAAGACACAAAACATACATTCATGAGACATATAAACTTAGAATATCTATTAACTCATAAAAATTATAATAAATAAATGAATTTGAGATAGTACAATTATTACTTAAACTTGTGTACTTTTTAGGCCAGTATGAAGAAAATGAGTGAAATTTGAACTACTAACAAGTTCCTTGTTCACTCAAGTCTACGATCTTGACAATAAAAGTCAACATCATGATATAACATCTCAATTGCAAGAGATAACTCAACAAACCATTTCAAAGCATCACTTAAGTATCCATCAACTTCCCAATAAATCCAACTAAAAACATAAACTCACAAACACCTTCAAACCATAACACAAGTATTTCTCAACCCCCCTTCCCCCCCCCCCTCCCTCCCAACTGAACTAAACTTATAAACCAACACAAACAAGCAATTTCAAACCATGCAAAACTAAGTATTTCTCAACCCTCAACTTAACTAAACTTACAAACTAACACCAACAATTTCAAAACTTAATTCAAGTATTTATCAACTTCCACCTAAACTCAACTAAAAACATAAATTAAAACAACCAACTTTAAAATCCTAATTAAAGCATTTCTCAACTTCTCCCCCACTAAACTCAAGTAAAAAAACGAATTATAACAAACAATTTCAAGAGATATCTTAAGTATCAATCAACTTTCCAAAAAAAATAAACAAAAACCATAAACTCAAACAAACCATTTCAAAGCAAAACTTTAGTATCAATCAACTTCCCAATAAATCCAACTAAAAACATAAACTCACAAACACCTTCAAACCATAACACCCCCCCCCCCCCCAATTAAACTTACAAACCAACACAAATAAACAATTTCAAACCATAACTCAGAATTTCTCAACCCTCAACTTAACTAAAATTACAAACTAACACCAACAATTTCAAAACACATAAATTAAAACAACCAACTTTAAAATCCTAATTAAAGCATTTCTCAACTTCTCCGCCACTAAACTCAAGTAAAATAACGAATTATAACAAACAATTTCAAGAGAGATATCGTAAGTATCAATCAACTTCCCAAAAAACTAAACAAAAACCATAAACTCAAACAAACAATTTCAAAGCATGACTTGAGTATCCATCAACTTCCCAATAAATCCAACTAAAAACATTAACTCACAAACACCTTCAAACCATAACACAATTTACCCAATGAGTAATAGAGCGTCCCTTATGTACAATAATAGTTTACAACATCTAGTTATTTCCTTTCACTAAATAATTGACCATTCTTTTATTTTGACAAACGATTCATGAGTTACTTTACATCAAAGATAAATTATCCACCAAGACCTTAATTATTAAATTTTAAAAATGAGTTGAAATGAATTATATTTTTTAGTTTAGTAACTAATTGAAGTATTTGTTTAGTGAAATAAATCTAAATTAAATAACCTAATCTAATAATATGATGTAATAGCATAATCTAACATTATCCACCAATGAGTTTATAAACTAACACCAACAATTTCAACATGATAATTTCTCAACTATCTTTCAAACAATCTTTTCTATCCATCATTCAATCCAAGACAAAAATAAACCTAAGCAACTAATCAATTAAATTTAGCTCTCCATTTTTATAAAATTAAAAAGAGGCAAAGAATTTTACCAAGTACTCTCACTCAAATCTTAAAAATTTGATGTCTGATTTGCTACCCACGACGACCACCACCTCAGATCTACCCACGAACAGTGACGAGCACCACTGATTTGCTACCCACAAACAGAGATTGAGCACACAAAACTGAAACCCACGTTCTATAAGGTTAGAAGAAAACCAAAGTTAGATCTGAAACCAACAAACAGAGATTGAGCACACTTGCTGGAGAAACCCACAATCTTGTCGAGTTTGAGCTAAAAAAACTCCTCTTGCCGAAAAAACTGAAGCTAGATCTGAAATATTGTGGCCAATGATCGAGAAAAGTTCAAGCAAAGAAACCCACACTCGCGAGAAGACAATCGACGTCGGTGAGGGAGAAATCTTCGGACGCCGTCGGTGAGCTCGCCGTCGAGGGTTGCCATCGATGAGGGAGGAAGCGCCGTCGATGAGGGAGGAAGCGTGCTGCGAGGGAGGAAGCGACGCCGAGGGTTTGGGTTTGTTTTTGATGAGAGAGGGAAGAACGAAGCTGCTGTCGGGGAGAGAGAAACACTTTACCTTTATACTGTTTTTAAAATAAAAAAAAATTAAAATACCTTTTAATGTCAGGCAATGCCCGACATTAAAGTCTTCTTTTGATGTCGGGCATTGTCTGACATTAAAAGTTCAAAAATTTTTAAAAACGCACGTTCGACATTAAAAGGCTCACGCATTTTTTTGTCCAACTTAAAGCCTCTGCGCCTATTTTTCTGTCCGACATTAAAACTATAATTTGTTGTAGTGTAAATTTGAGTTTTGGCTTCAGCATGTCTTCGTTCTAAGATACGTGGTGTCGAGAGATGGAGTTCCAGTTGGTCCGGCAAAAGTTGAAGCAGTAACTAAGTGGCCTCCCCCGACTATGGTCACTGAAGTTTGAAGTTTCTTGGGGTTAGTAAGTTACTATAGTCGCTTTGGGTAAAATCTTTTCAGGATAACCACAACACTAACGTAGTTGACCCGAAAGGGTTGTTCGTTTGTGTGGAGCAATGCTTGTGAAACAAGTTTTCAGATGGATTAGGTGAATCAGGTTCTTTTGTGTTTCACAGGGATGCTTCGAAGAAAGGTTTGGGTTGTGTTCTTATGCAAAACAGGAAGGTTATTGCCTATCCTTCCCACCAGATGAAGAACTACAAACACAACTACCCAACTCCTGATTTAGAGCTAGGAGTGGTAGTTTTCACACTGAATATTTGAGACATTACCTATATGGGGAGAAGATCCAAATCTTCATAGATCACGTGAGCCTAAAGTATTTCTTCACCAAATTCAGGAAGTAACATGGGTAATAGAAGATGAGATGAGAACTAAGTAGCCAGGTGTTGGGTTCCTAGAGTGAGTAAAAATATGATATGAAATACTCTAGAATTCCTGTGCAAGTATACACAGTCTGCAGCAAGTAATATTATCAATCCAAGGTCTGAATGAGTTTCTACTTTATCTATTTTGTATAACTTTCTAATGGTTTCAGAGATAATAAAAATGTTGGGTTTTATCGGAATTATGCTGAAGCAAAATAAATGACAGAACAACGAGTAAACAAATAGATAGACAGATTAAAGACAGGCGCTGGTTAGGTTTTAGTGATTATTCTAAGATATGCTCTAGCAATATTATTGATCATGCATTTCTCGCAGTATTATTAGCGGATTCCTCCCGGAACTCCAGATCTTTTGGGATATGTTTCAAACCCAATGAAGAGCGACCAATCAAGCACTAGGCAACTGGCTATCCCTAGCTCAGTCACTGGCGTTCACCAATACACAATGATCGTAGTGTGGAGAATTGCCACACACTATCTAAATCATCCCTGAAACTAGAGAGAGCTATCCATACCGGCTGGCCAGGCGGGCATAAAATGAGTATAAACACAACAATTAACCAAAATGCGATAGTCAATTTATTACTAGAGATGAAGCACAGTAATCACATTATTCCTAACCAACACCTTAAGCTACTTAGTTCATAATAGGCATAGGAATACGAATTACAATCTGAGTATGCATGTCCATAACTACAAGTTAATAAAGAAGGTAAACTCCCTAATTAGCTTGCGGTTGATGGTGTTCTTGATGATCTTCAATCTCCCTATACTATTCGGCTTCCAAGGGAAAAACATGGAATGACTTTGACTTTGACGGCTACTTCCATTTATAGAAGGATGGGAGGCTTGAATTAGGTCAACTAGGACACGTGTAAGGGTCTCCTTGATCCTTTATCACGAAAATAACTCAACAGAAGTCGGTTCATGAAGTTGGCTAACGAGCTGTGATGTGGCAGTTTCTGTTCCCAGTTTTGCTGCAACATAGAATTTGCTCATTCCAGTCACTCAACAGCATAATCTGCACAAAGTAATTTCCAATGCTTCCATTCCTCCAAATGGGTTAAATCATGTAATATCTCTATAAAACCAACTCTATTAAACATTAAAGACACACAAATCCTTATATAAATGAGGCCTAAATAACTACCTTTTGGGCAGTTATCATACCCCCAAACTTGAATTATTGCGCGTCCCGAGCAATACTAACAAACCTTCCTTCAAGAATTTAAAAATATTAGACAAAGAATTAGCTTAATCAAACCAAACAGTCCAACACTACCTTTAACCTTTACCTGAGCACTCTGCAAAACCAAGCTCTGCTGCAGCGAAATGATTCCTCCAGCAGGGACAAATAATCACCACTTTTCAACTAAATTCTAAGAACTCACCACAGCTTAGCTCTATTATCAGATATTTCAAAACATATTTTTAAAGTGGTTTATATCATTATTTATCAGACTTAAAACAGCCTTACAGTCATAAGCTCTTAAGCATGGGATGACCCACTTTATGGTGCAGTATACCCTTGCCTCAAGCTCATCACCAACTAGACTTAATACTCATTATAAAGCTCACAATCCTTAGTTATTCTATCTCTTGCCCCTCAGAATGGCGACATTTTATGATGAAGCTCACCTAAGTTCTGGAAGATAGAAAACTGCTGGATCATCATTCATCCCTCAAAACTTTTGCTCTGTCAATCTTTTCAGCAAAATCTTCAACAAATAAATTTTCAGCAAAATAATTTTTCTCATCATTTTTTTACATTTCCTAGGTCATCTTTTGACGCGAAGACAAACTGTGGGTATCACAAATGTCCCCGGTTACTCAATAACCTCGCAAGTTTTAATTTTTGAAGGAGAGGAATGCTCGAGCAAAATAATTGGAGTAGCAAAAAGTCCCCCAAACTTGAATTATTCATTGTCCCCAATGAATCTTTAATTAAACAATTATACCCCCAAACTTAAATTTTTCTCACTGAATTTTTAAACTAAACATGGGATTAGGATTAAGCTTAAAGTGGATCATATAAGTCAATACTACCGTCAAAATCTTCTTGCCGCAGCAACAGTCCAGGCTAGAAGAAATGCTCAAGCAAAAGGTTTATGGAGATCAGAATACCTTGATCTAATTAAGCGTAATCAGTCCAAGCTTCAAAAATTCAGAAGAAAATTAGTTAAGTTAGAGTTAGTCAGTGCTCATGGGATAGAAACATTCAGAAATTCATTAAAAAGATTCAAAAATATTACAAAACAGAGATATATTTTTAAAGCAGAAGAAATTAAAAAGAAACAAGACAATCAAACATTTTTAGCAAAATGGGGTCAGATATGCGCGAGCAAACAAAATGATAAGACAAAAATAATGCTCGCTGAAGATCATTCCATCCATCAATCTTCCTGACCCTGGTCTTCATCATCATTCTCTTCTCGTTCAACAGGCGGGGGTGGTATCCAAAGATTAAACAAATCATCGGGAAACATTGGAAAGGTCGGATATGGTGTTGAGAAATTGGTTTGCAAGGCCCCCCTGAGCGCATCATCTCTCCTTTTAGCATAAGTCCAGTAGGTCTGAGCTTGCCTTTCAGCAAACTCTAACCTACTGGTCAACACTGACAGTTGCTCTAGGATTTGATTGACGCCATACACAAGCCCACCCTGGCAAACCTCTTGCATACGCTGAAGCCGCACCAGATTAGGTGTGTCAATGATTCCCTTATCAGTCATGATCATATCTTCTGGAACCGTGGGCACTCCTGCCCTGATGCATAACATCGTAATCGTGTTCGGAAAGAACAACTTCCCCACCTTCTTTTTCCAGCAATCAACAATCTCAGAAGAAATAATTTTTCCTAAATCAATACTCATCGAGCGCAAAATGGCAAAAGCAAGCAATACCCTGTCACGAGATACTGTGGAGTCGTGTGTTGTCGGCAGCAAGCGTAGCCTGATGAAACCCATCCAGGTGTTGGCTTCACTCTTCAAATAAGCAGCTTCAAATGTATGCTTCCTTGTCTGCGACACCCTCTACTGGGCCCCCTCAATGCCTACCTCCCGGACAGCCGCACTCAGTTGATCACTGGATGGTGCAGCCACCATCTCATTAAAAACGACATGCGGAAAATCTTGGAGATCAAACAGTTCATTGATGGCCTCAGGACTCCACTGTACAGGCACTCCTCGAACGATGACCTCAAAATCATTCTTAACGTCAAGATTTGCGTAAAATTCGCGAACAATGTTTGCATTCATAGGTTCTGGCTTCGCACAAAATTGCCTCCAACCGAGGTTCACTATTCCAGACTCCAAAAACCTAGGTAAATCATTGCCAAATCCACGTTCGAACAAGAAGTCCCGTTTCAGCACCTCCTGGTATTTTGCTCGAGCAAGATCGTTGACGAAGCGAATGAATGGCGCCCTCGGCTCCTCAATTTCTCCTGATGCTTCGACAATTCCTTTGCCCCTGCTTTCTCTCTGGACACGCAAACGCTCTTCCTCTTCCTTTCTTGCCTCTTCTTCTTTTTCCTTATTCTCAACTTCCCTTCTTTCTTCCTCAGAGTCTGACGTCGGAGGTGATGGAGTGTTCCGAACCACCCTCACGCGACCCTTCTTCCTCTTGATGCAGCGGCGCTTGGGTGGTTCAGGCATAATAATTTCAACATGGGCCTCCTGCACCGGCTCTGGTGTTTTCTCCTTGTTATGCGCACCTTCAGCCTCTGTTTCTTGATTTTTCTCAGCAATCTGTTCTTGAACCGTATCTGGGTTTTGTACTGCAGGTTCTTGAGTACTTCCTTCCTCCGCAGTAGTGGCAACAACGTCCGCCACCTCCTGAACTTCCTTCCGTTCTGCAGCCCTCTGCTGCCTTCTTCTTCTCTTTGCTTCCTTTTCCTCTGGCGTTCTCTTTTTCTTAATTTTGCCTTTTTGCACTTCCGGTGTGACCGGTACCTCTTCTTCCTCACTCTCCCTTTCTTTTCGAGCTCTTGTTTTAGCCATTGAAGGTGTAAAAGTGTTTTGACAGAGAATGCAGAGAAAAGAAAGAATAACACTTGCACGAAGATTTAAGAAGACGAAGTGGAGAAGCTTACCAGCGTTTATGCATAAATAGGGCTACATCAAACAAGAATCCTAACCGAAAAGTTTTGCCCTGCCATAACTAATATTACCGTTGCAATTAAAAATGAAAACCTGAAATTCTAAAATTACCAACGGTAAAATTGTGAATTCCAAACGGCCATGGTAAAAATTAATGCTCTGTCATCATTGAAGTCGTTGGATAATTACTCTGCACCACGTGGCCTCATCAGACGATGCACGCACATTTACCTGCAAGAATTCAAAGTCAAACTCAACGGTAACAATAATAAATTCCAACGGAAACCCTTCTAACTCGGCATATCTTGCTCCAGCAATATCTTTGCCGCAACAATCCGCTGAACCTGAAGAATCTCAGATACGGAATTTCGAATTTCAAAATAGACAAATCAAATCTTTTTAATTAAAATTAAACCGAACAAAGCAAACTTAACCTGTTATTCTTAAAAGAAGCCGAATGAATTACAGAAAATCTCTATTAATTAAAACTAGAATTCAAATAACTCAAAATAAAATCTAGATAAAATCTAATAAAATCTAACTAATTAAAAGATAATCCAAAGATAATCTAAATAAATAACCCGAAAATAAAATCAAATCAAATAAAAAATAGATCAAATCTAACCTACCAAAAATAATAAAAATACTTAAAAGATAAAATCTAATAAATCATGCAAAATTAAATCTAACCTAATCCGAAAAATAAAATCAAATTAACGAAAAATAAAATCAATTCAAATCCTGGGAGCTCAAAATTTTGCTCTGTGAAATGCTCCCGCAAAAGTCCTGCTCTCTCAATCATCAACCAATCGTAGGGAAGGATACTTCGACTGAAATTCCTCACCCCAATAATGCTTCACACGCTGTCCATTTACCTTGAATAATCTCCCATCTTTTTTATCCTGCAAAGTAATTGCTCCATTGGAAAAAACTTCAACCACGATAAACGGTCCTGACCATTTAGATTTCAATTTTCCAGGAAGAATTTTAATCTAGAATTATAAAGCAAAACTTTCTGACCCTTGACAAATTCCTTAGACTTAATTTTTTTGTCATGCCACAGCTTAGTCTTTTCCTTATACATTTTCGCATTTCCGTAAGAAAATTGACGAAATTCCTCTAACTCATTAAGCTGCAGCATTCTTATTGCTCCTGCACGACTCAAATCAAAATTTAACTTTTTCAAAGCCCAAAATGTTTTATGCTCAAGCTCTAATGGTAAATGGCAAGCTTTCCCATATACTAACCTATAGGGAGACATACCTAGAGGAGTCTTATAAGCTGTCCTGTAAGCCCACAGAGCCTCATCTAACCTAAAGGACCAATCCTTTCGAGATGGATGGACTACTTTCTCTAAAATAGCTTTTATTTCCCTATTACTAATTTCAGCTTGACCATTTGCTTGTGGGTGATAAGGGGTAGCTATCCTATGCTTAATCCCATACTTAGCTAAAAGCTTAGTTAAGATATTATTAACAAAATGAGTACCCTCATCACTCACTAGAGCCCTAGGTGTCCCAAACCGCGCAAAGATGTGCAATTGAAGAAACCTTGCCACTGTCTTGGCATCACTTTGATGGCATGCAATGGCCTCCACCCACTTGGACACATAATCAACTGCTAATAAGATAAAAACATTGTCATTAGAAGGGGGAAATGGCCCCATAAAGTCAATACCCCATACATCAAATAATTCAACTTCTAAAATGTAAGTAAGAGGCATTTCATCTCTAGGCCCCAAATTTCCTCTCCTTTGGCAAGCGTCACATTGCTTGTAGAACCAATGGGCATCCTTAAATAATGTAGGCCAGAAAAATTCGCAGTGCAAAATCCTCATAGCCGTCCTCTGACCGCTGAAATGCCCTCCATACGACGAAGAGTGACATTGCTCCAGGATTTCTTTTGCTTCAGCACCTGAAACACACCTACGAATAATACCATCAGAGCATTGCTTATACGTAAACGACTCATCCCAAAAGAAAAATTTTGCATCATGCTTAAACTTTTTCTTCTGCCTCCAATCCATATCAATAGGGGTGACTCCCTTTACTAAAAAGTTGGCAATATCAGCATACCAAGGGACATCCCTGACTACCTTTACCTGAACAGCAAAAAGCTGCTCATCTGGAAAAGAATCGAAAATGGCAGATTGCTCCAACAAAAATGATGATGGATCAAGACGAGATAAATGATCTGCAACGACATTCTCCAAGTCAAATTCCTGCAATAGTAAAATCCAACGAATTAGTCTAGGCTTTGCATCTTTCTTAGACATTAAATACCTTATTGCTGCATGATCCGTGAACACCGTGACTTTGGATCCAACCAAATATGGCTGGAATTTCTCAAAAGAAAACACAACAGCTAACAACTCTTTTTCAGTAGTTGTGTAGTTGACCTGTGCTTCATTTAAAACCTTGCTTGCATAATATATAGGATGAATAAATTTTCCCTGCTTTTGCCCCAGCATCGCACCTACCGCAACATCACTCGCATCACACATTACCTCGAAGGGTACATTCCAATTAGGCGCGCAGAGAATGGGTGCTGAGATTAAAGCAGCCTTCAACGTTTCAAAAGCCTTCCTACAATCTGCATTAAAGTAAAAAACATGATCAGTGCACAATAAGTTACAAAGAGGTTTACTGATTTTGGAAAACTCCTTTATGAATCTCCTATAAAATCCAACATGTCCTAAGAAACTCCGAATTCCCTTCACTGAATTCGGTGGCTCTAGCCTTTCAATAACCTCAACTTTCGCTTTATCAACTTCTAGACCATTTTTAGAAATTTTATGACCTAACACTATGCCTTCTTTCACCATGAAGTGGCATTTTTCCCAATTAAGAACTAAATGGGTATCCTCACATCTTTTTAATACCTTACCTAAATTATCTAAACAACTCTGAAAAGACCCTCCAAAAACTGAAAAATCGTCCATAAAGACTTCAACAGTGGACTCCATCATATCAGAAAAAATTGCTAACATACACCGTTGAAACGTTGCTGGAGCATTGCAAAGGCCAAAGGGCATTCTCCTCAAAGCGAATGTCCCATAAGGGCAAGTGAAAGTGGTTTTTTCTTGATCCTCAGGAGCAATAGTAATCTGGTTATACCCAAAATAACCATCAAAGAAACAGTAATAGGCCTGACCAGCCAACCGATCCAACATCTGGTCGATAAATGGTAGAGGGAAATGATCCTTTCGGATGGCTTTATTAAGCCTTCTGTAATCCATGCAAACCCTCCAACCAGTTACTGTCCTTGTGGGGATCAACTCATTATCTTTATTGCTCACCACAGTGACACCTCCTTTCTTAGGAACACATTGGACAGGGCTTACCAAATTGCCATCGGCAATTGGATAAATGATCCCAGCATCCAACCATTTAATTACCTCCTTTTTAACAACCTCTTTCATTGCAGGGTTAAGCCTTCTTTGTTGCTCAATACTCCTAAAGGATCCCTCCTCTAGAGTGATTTTATGCATACAAAAAGATGGGCTAATTCCCTGAATATCAGCCAATGTCCAACCTATAGCTTTGCGGTATTGCTGCAGCAATTTTATTAAGGCCTCCTCATGCTCCGACATTAAATCTGATGCAACAATAATGGGCAACGTCTCACTTTCCCCAAGATACACATACTTTAGATGATCCGGTAAAGGTTTCAAATCTAAAGTGGGTGCCTCAATTAGGGATGGCTTAATTGGGGGAGCCTTTCTTTGATCTAAATCTAAAGACTCAAAAATCTTCTACACTAACCTCTCCATGCTTTTATGAATGCTTATCAGCCGAATCCTGTATTGCTGTCTCAATAATTGTGCTCTCCAGAATCCTAATGAAGGAGCAATCCTCCATTTCGTCTGAATATTTCATGGCTTTAAAGACATTAAATTTCACTTCCTCATTACAGAATCTCATTGTTAATTCTCCTTTTTGAACATCTATTAATGCCCTACCAGTAGCCAAAAATGGACGACCTAGAATAATTGGGACATCTTTATCAGCCTCATAATCTAAAATAATAAAATCAATAGGAAATATGAACTTATCAACTTTTACTAAGACATCCTCAATTTTACCCTTTGGATATGTGATAGACCTATCAGCTAAATGGAGTGTAACTGTGGTAGGTCTGGCTTCACCAATACCTAACTTCTGATAGACCGAAAGAGGCATAAGGTTAATGCTTGCACCTAAATCTCAGAGTGCTCTACCTAATTCCTTTCCACCTATAGACACAGGTATGGTAAATGACCCTGGATCCTTAGCTTTGGGGGGTAGCCCATTTTTAAGAATAACACTACACTCCTCAGTAAGAGATACAGTTTCAAACTCACCTAACCTTTTCTTTTTAGTCAAAATATCCTTAAGAAATTTAGCATAATTAGGCATTTGCTCAATAGCTTCTACAAAAGGGATGTTTATATGCAATTGCTTAAGAATCTCTAAAAACTTTTTAAATTGACCGTCCTGATTCTTAGGCTTTTGCCTTTGTGGCTTGCCACTCCTAAGAGTTACTGCCTTTACCTGCTCCTTGCCTTCCCTTCTAAGGTGTTCAGTATCTGATGGAAGTTTCCCTTGAGGCCTTGCCTTGAGCTCATTAGCTAGCTGACCCACTTGCAACTCCAGGGCCCTCATCGAAGCTTGATTACTTTGAATTGTGGCATCTGTGCGAGCCATAAATTCTTTCATCATCGCCTCGAGAGAATTTCCCGAATTTTGCTGGGGCAAAGCCGACTTATTTTGCTGCGGCTGGTTCACCTTTTGTTGCGCTTGTACGTTATTTCCTTGACCTCCCCATGAGAAGTTGGGGTGGTTGCGCCAACCTTGATTATAGAAGTTAGAATAAGGGTTGTTCCTCTGATTACCTACAAAAAACACAGAAGCTGGATTGCTGGGGCAAAACTCGTAGTTGTGGTCTTCACCGCAATAGACACATGCTTCGTCCGTGACTTGGTTCACCACTGCTGCAGGTTCCATAGCTGGTGGCTGCTGATGACTAATCACTGTCACATTCTTAAGAGCATTAGCAATCATAGCAAGATCAACCCTAATGGTGGACACACCATCAACCTCTAATACACTCTTAACCTTTTTATTTGTTCCTCTAACATCCGACCACTGACAACTATTAATAGATATTCTTTCTAAAATTTCATAGGCTTCATCAAAAGTTTTTGCCAAAAGGGCCCCTCCAACCGAAGCATCGACCATGCCTTGGGTTACTCCATTTAAACCATTATAAAATGTTTCCATTTGAATACAATGAGGTAACCCATGGTGGGGACACTTTCGCAAAAGCTCCTTAAACCTCTCCCAAGCCTCACTAAAAGTCTCATCCTCAAGTTGCCTAAACCCTACTATTTCACTCCTTAATTTAGCATTTCTATTAGGTGGGAAATATTTACTAAAAAATTTTTCAGCTAACTCATCCCACGGCCTAATTGATCCTGGAGCAAAAGTGTTTAACCATGACTTTGCTGCATCTCTAAGAGAATACAGGAACAAAGTTAATCTAAGAGCATCTCTAGGCACTCCTTGAATTACGAAAGAATCACTTACTCCTAGAAGAGACTTAAGATGTAAATGAGGGTCTTCAGATGACAAACCATGGAATTGCCCCACGGTTTGCAACATCTGAAACATTACCGGTTTCATTTCAAAATTCGCCGCTTGGATTTGGGGACGTGCAATCCCTGGATTCAACTCATTAAACATCGGGACAACATACGCTCGAATGGCTCTGGTCCTATCGTTCGCTATCAAGATAGGATTCTCAACCTGATTATTTCGCTGCTCATTTTGTTCAAACAATGGGTTTTGCTGCAGCAATGGATTCTGCTGGGGGTTTGCTGCTGCTGGACCTTCAGGAACTTGCGGTAGTTGCGGGGCGTTCTCCATTTGGTTTCTGCGCTGCACCCTCCTTCTGTTCCTAAATGTTCTTTCAATTTCTGGATCAAGCTCAAACCGTACCCCAGGCGGATCGCTCATGCACAAAAATCACACCTGCAAAAACAAAAGAAACAATCAAAAAGTTATAGCACCAAACCACTAAAACACATACACAAAACAGATCAGATAAAAAATTATTCAAGTCCCCGACAACGGCTCCAAAAACTTGTTGGGTTCCTAGAGTGAGTAAAAATATGATATGAAATACTCTAGAATTCCTGTGCAAGTATACACAGTCTGCAACAAGTAATATTATCAATCCAAGGTCTGAATGAGTTTCTACTTTATCTATTTTGTATAACTTTCTAATGGTTTCAGAGATAATAAAAATGTTGGGTTTTATCGGAATTATGCTGAAGCAAAATAAATGACAGAACAACGAGTAAACAAATAGATAGACATATTAAAGACAGGCGTTGGTTAGGTTTTAGTGATTATTCTAAGATATGCTCTAGCAATATTATTGATCATGCATTTCTCGCAGTATTATTAGCGGATTACTCCCGGAACTCCGGATCTTTTGGGATATGTTTCAAACCCAATGAAGAGCGACCGATCAAGCACTAGGCAACTGACTATCCCTAGCTCAATCACTGGCGTTCACCAATACACAATGATCGTAGTGTGGAGAATTGCCACACACTCTCTAAATCATCCCTGAAACTAGAGAGAGCTATCCATACCGGCTGGCCAGGCGGGCATAAAATGAGTAAAAACACAACAATTAACCAAAATGCGATAGTCAATTTATTACTAGAGATGAAGCACAGTAATCACATTATTCCTAACCAACACCTTAAGCTACTTAGTTCATAATAGGCATAGGAATACGAATTACAATCTGAGTATGCATGTCCATAACTACAAGTTAATAAAGAAGGTAAACTCCCTAATTAGCTTGCGATTTATGGTGTTCTTGATGATCTTCAATCTCCCTATACTATTCGGCTTCCAAGGGAAAAACATGGAATGACTTTGACTTTGACGGCTACTTCCTTTTATAGAAGGATGGGAGGCTTAAATTAGGTCAACTAGGACACGTGTAAGGCTCTCCTTGATCCTTTATCAAAAAAAAATAACTCAACAGAAGTCGGTTCATGAAGTTGGCTAACGAGCTGTGATGTGGCAGTTTCTGTTCCCAGTTTTGCTGCAGCATAGAATTTGCTCCTTCCAGTCGCTCGACAGCATAATCTGCACAAAGTAATTTCCAATGCTTCCATTCCTGCAAATGGGTTAAATCATGTAATATCTCTATAAAACCAACCCTATTAAGCATTAAAGACACACAAATCCTTATATAAATGAGGCCTAAATAACTACCTTTTGGGCAGTTATCACCAAGACTCTGCTAGAACTAGGAACTTTCGAGGACGAAAGTTTTTAAGGAGGGAAGATTGTAACGTCACTAATTTAAGCCAAGCTCTAATTTCTTAAAGTACAAGTTTAATTGAGTTTCGTTTAATTAGCTGAATAAAAAATTCAATTAAATGAGTTGATTGTCTTGGAACAAGGATTTAATAGGCTTGGTGGCAATTTTTGCAATTTAAGTAAGTTGGAATGGAAATTTTGTAATAAAGAGGAGTTTGTAGCCAAGACCAAGCCCTAAAGTCCATCTCTTCTTCTCCTTCACGTTTTCAGCCACCAAACCCATGATTTTAAGCTCCCATATCCACCATCATTCACGTTTTAAGTTGCTGAAGCCTCTAGAACCAGTCGTCTTCACCTTCTTCTAGTTTTAGCTGGCAGCGTTTTCCTCCCTTCCGACAAGCTGCGTTCACAACGATGGCAGCAGTGGAGGTTCTGCAGAACAACACCTTCGTCTTTTTTTGCGAGCTTCTTCAAAAAATTGAGCATGGCGACGAAGATTGTTTAAGAGTAGCCCGACAGCGTCTCAACAAGTGCAATGACGGTTCATGACTTTCATCAGTGAGTTTCAGTTGATTTTCTCTCGATTTTTGTCATTTCACAAGTCGATCTCTCTCCCTTTTCATTCTCTCTCCCTTTTCATTCTCTCTCCCTTTCAGCGCCTCCTTTTATATTTCAGTGAGCGTGTAGAGTGTTGTAGGTAGTAGTGTTTGTGGGCGTTTTCAATGGGTTTTTCTTCGAGTTTCAACTATGGGTAAGTTAGGAAAGAGTTTTTGGTTGATTAATGTAGTTTGGATGAATACCCATTGAATGTGGCTAATGTTTTCAAGGTACCCACAATATTTGGAGGTTGAATTATTGAGCTAGAGCGAGGTTGAAACCCCGGACAGCAAGTGTCGGTTCTCTTTTGGGTAAGTTTTTGGGTGTAAGAGCGTCTCTAAGTTGGTTAGCTCTTTGTAGAACTCTCGATTTAAACTTCTATTGATTTCTTTAGAATTTTTATCCTTTTTGTAGTTGCTTAAAGCCTTGGAGTTAAAGATTTTTCTAAGGTTTATCAATTGTTTATTTGGCTAAGGTAAGTAGCTATTTGGACACACAATTTCTATGCTTTAGTCCTGTTGCATTGCCCGTCATTAAAAGCGATTTTTGTAGTAGTGCCATTGTAAGTAGCCATTTGGATGCAATTTCTATGCTTTAGTCCTGTTGCATAATTGATGGAATTGATACGTAGCCATTGGATTGAGTCTTATGCTTTAGATTAATTTTCTTTGCAAATTTAATATGTTAGCATGGATAAGATTTAAGCCTTAGTTTTGCTTGTGAATTTATATAAGCATGATCAGCTTCATTATAAGGCATGATGTTAGTATGAGGATCTTAAAGCTATCTATAGCATCTTTTGAGTTACTTGGAAGCATGTTTTGTTTAGATAAATTATGATTGGATATGAATGTCTACTTAAGTTAGGCTTGAGCTGTGGATGAGAGATCTGACTCGCTTTGGTTGTAAGGGTTTGATTACCGAAAGTGTGTGGATGTTCGTGGTTGGGCAGTTTTGAGTATATGAGTGCTTTGTCTTGTTTCCAGGTGATTAGAAAAATTTGGGGTTGTCCGTATATGTATGTCGTTATCCCTTGGACCATGATGCGCTTAATGGGCTGGCTGATTAGTATAGACCTCAGGTTCTCACAGCACGTTTTAATATGCCTTCTAGAGAAACATTCGTGTGTATGAGAATAGTTCAGAATTAAGACCTTATCATGTTTTAGGGCCTCAAGTAGACTTAAAGGATCCTTAAGTCTTATGTTAGCTAGGGTCATTTCTTTCCCCATCCCAGGACTGATGGAACCAGTTTTCAGGCACGGGATCGTGCATTCTACCATTGATTGGTAGATTCCAATTTTCATGCACGAGATCATGCATTCTATCATTGACTAGTAGATTCGAGTTTTCATGCACCAGATCATGCATTCCATCAGTCGACTGTTAGAGTCTAGTTTTCCGGCACGTGACCGTGCGCTCTATCATTCTCAAGACGGTGTTGAGCCCAGGCACGAGATCGTATGCCATATGGCACTCATGCATGTTTTCATGCACCAGATTGCTCCACCGTATTTTCGTGATTCACGGGTGTTGTGTTGGGATATGTGTAGTTTTGCTAGAAGTGTCCAACTAGTGTCTACTTTACTTGTCGTACCTGACTGACCCACACAACAGTCTAGTTGGCACAAGTTGGGTATAGGTAATCACCCTAGACAGAACGTTTCATGAACCTAGTGATGGCCCAAAGTTAGAAACCCGAATAACTGTTGCAGTTAGGTCCCTCTGATGTTAAGACCTAAATATAAGTTTCATGCTAGTAGGTTTCATGTTATTAGATCTCATGTTATCATTTTTAACCCTTAAATGGGCTACTTATTGACTATATTCTTATATACTCACCCATGTTATATGACTTTCTTTTTCAGGTGGTACATGATGACATCAGGCGAGTGGTGAGGGCAGGGACTTTGCTAGGCTATGGGATGCAGCTGCAGATCATGTCCTTAGAAGTCCAGGATCGAGTTTCCTAGTCTCATGTTTCCAAATGTTTTTACTATTATGATATTGTAAAATGATTTATGGTTTTGGGCCTAATAACTCTAAAAAAGGTAGTTATTTGGGCCTCATTTCTATAGGGATTTGTATGTCTTTTGTGCTTAATAGGGTTGCTTTTAGATGAATATTATATGTTTTAACCCATTTGGAAGAATGAAGGCTTTGGAAGTTATTTTGTGCAGAATATATTGTTGAGCGACTCGAGGGAGCAAATTCTGTGCTGCAGAAAAGTTGGGAGCAAAACTGCCACGTCACAGCTCATTATCCATTTTAATAAAGTGGCGTTAGCTGATTTATTTACAGACCTAAGAAGCTTGGAGAGCCTGCCACGTGTCCAATTTAACCTAATTAGGTTAGACTTCATCTTATAAAAGGAGGGAGTTGTTAAATATAAGATCATTCACGATTTGGAGACCGAACCAATCGGCCAGAGGCCGAATTGGCGGCAGAATGGAGATCTAAGAAGACCATTTGCGATTCCACTCAAGAAGACGAAGTTCTTCCATGTTCTTGGTGGTTTGGAGCAGCCGTTTCATCTCCCCAATTACTAAAAGGATTAGTATTTCTTGTGTAATTTGCATTATGGATGTGCTTATTGAGATTGTAACGTATTTTATGAACTAATTGCTTTATAGGCATAGGTTAAGAATTATGTGATTGTTTTATTTATAAAATCTGGAAATTCTATTTGATCATGACCATCTTGAATTATTGTTGATCTTTAATTTCATTATGTGCCCGCCTAGCTAGCCGGTATGTATAACTTCTCCTAGTTTCAGGGATGATTTAGGAGTTGTGTGGCGATAATCCACGCTAGATCATTGTGTATTGGTGAACGCCATTGACTGAGTTAGGGATAGCCAGTTGCCTACTGCTTGATCGGTAGAGCTTCATTGGAGTTGAAACATATTCCAAAAAATCTGAAGTTCCGGGAGGATCCCACTGATAATACTGCAGGAGATTGACAGATCAAAAGAATTGCTGGAGCATCTTTATAACAATTACAGAAGTCTTAACTTGTGTCTGTTTCCATTATGTTTTCTCTATCGTAATCATTTACTGCTTTCGCATATCTCTTGTTTCAGCATTTTAAAAACCCAATCAATTTAACCAACCTTTTTAAATCACTAAAAAGGCAAATTAAATCAATAGAGGTAGGCATTTCAAGACCCTGTGGATACGATAAATATTTATCACTTGTTGCTAGATTGTGTATACTTGCACAGTATTTTGAGGTGAATTCTATCTATAATTTTAACCACTTCAGAATTGCAACAAGTTTTTGGCGCCATTGTCGAGGACTTGAAATTGTTTTATTTGATTGATTTTTTTTTGTTTGTATTTTTGGTGATTTGGTGCATGAACTTTTTGACTGTTTCTTTTTGTTTTGTAGGTGTGACTTTGGCGTATAAGCGATCCCCTTGCGATTAGATTTTCAAGAAGTTCAAGTGAAACTCGAAGAGGAATCGTGCGATGCAGCAAAATTCGTCGCTGGAGCAACATGGACAGCAAAATAATCAGGCTAAGAATCCTATCCTTGTAGCAAATGATAGGGACAGAGCCATTAGAACGTATGTTTTCCCAATAGTTGACGAGTTAAATCCAGTGATAGTGTGTTCAGTTATTGAGGCAACAAACTTTGAAATGAAACCGGTCATGTTTCACATGTTAGAGTTTGTTGGCCAATTTCATGGCTTATCATCTGAGGACCCCCATTTACACCTTAAGTCTTTTATAGGAGTTAGTGATTCATTTGTTATCTAGGGAGTGTCGAGAGATGCCCTTAGATTAACCCTATTTCCTCATTACCTTAGAGATGGAGCAAAAGCGTGGTTGAATTCTTTTGCTCCAACATCGATAAGTACGTGGAATGAGCTAGTAGAGAAATTTCTTAGTAAGTATTTTCCAGCAACTAGGAGTACCAAGTTAAGGAGTGAGATAGTGGGATTTAGGCAGAATGAGGAAGAAACTTTTAGTGAGGCTTGGGAAAGGTTTAAGGAGCTTTTGCGAAAGTGTCCCTACCACTATTTACCACATTGTATTCAAATAGAGATATTTTACAATGGGTTAAACATAGCAACACAGTGTATGGTTGATGCTTCTGCGAGAGGGGCTCCTTTGGAAAAAACCTTTAATGAAGCTTATGAGATTTTAGAGAGAATATCAACCTATAGTTGTCAACGGTCAGATGTTAGAGGCTCTAGTAAAAAAGTTAAGAGTGTGATAGAAGTTGATGGTGTGCCTACCATTAGGGCCAATATTGCAGCATTAGCTAAAGCTCTTAAAAATGTAACAGTGGTTAGTCATGTCCAGTAGCCGCTAGTGGTAAACCAAGTTACAAAAGAATCTTGTGTCTATTGTGGTGGAGAGCATATTTATGAGTTTTGTCCTAACAATCCAGCTTTTGTGTTTTTTGTAGGTAATCAAAGGAATAACCCTTATTCAATTTTTTATAATTAAGGTTGGTGTAACCACCCAAACTTTGCGTGGGGAGGGCAGGAAGCAATTCGCAAGTCCGCCAAGCACAGCAAAAGGTGGTGAACCAGTCCGGATTTGCTAAATCACAGGCTTTGCCCCAGCAAAATAAGCAGGCTTTGCCCCAGCAAAATTCGGGTAATTCTTTGGAGTCAATGATGAAGGATTATATGGCTCGTAATGATGTCATAATCCAAAGTCAGCAAGCTTCATTGAGAACCCTAGAGTTTCAAGTGGGTCAGCTAGCTAATGAGCTGAAGGCACGACCTCAAGGGAACATTCCTTCAGATATTGAACACCCTACAAGGGAAGGTGAGAAGCAAGTGCAGGCAGTGACTTGAAGGAGTGGTAAGCCACTAGAATAGAGGAAAGAACCTAGTAAACCCTAGGAAGTTGAAAAGAATTGTGATAAAAATATTGTTGTTGAGAAAGAATTTGAGACTGGTCAGGGTGCTGGAGGCAGCAATAATGATGCTGGAGCATCTGGTTCTGTTGGAGATGTGGAACCACCTTATGTACCGCCCCCACCCTATAACCCACCCTTACCTTTTCCACAAAGGCAAAAACCTAAGAACTAGGATGTTCAATTTAAGAAGTTTTTGGAGATTCTAAAGCAACTTCATATGAACATACCCCTAGTAGAGGCTTTAGAACAAATGCCAAATTATGCAAAATTTCTTAAGGACATTTTTACTAAAAAGAAGAGATTAGGAGAGTTTGAGACTGTGGCTCTTACTGAGGAATGTAGTGCTATTCTTAAGAATGGGCTACCTTCCAAGGCTAAGGATCTGAGATCATTCACTATTCCTGTCTCAATGGGTGGAAAGGAGTTGGGGAGAGCAGATTTTGATTTAGGTGCAAGCATAAAACTTATGCCTCTTTCGATTTATCGAAAGCAAGGAATAGGTGATTCTAGGTGTCACAACCATACTAGAAGAGAGTAGGTTGTGACCCTCACTGAGCAGTCAGTGCAAAGGTGGCACGATGAGTGTCACCCATCGGGCCATGTCAGAGGGCCGAGAGAGAGAAGTGCTATCATGCGATCGAGGAGGTCGATGCATCATCCAACACACCAAGATGAGTGGGCATTGATGTCACAAGAAGGCATGAGCATGTTGAGAAGCAACAGTGTCGTCAGACGCGTTAGTGGTATGCTTAATGGGGGTCAGATGGGGCCCCGGGCCATGACCTTGAAAGTCGGGGCTCCGTCATGAGTTTTGACGAGCGACTCTGGACTTAAGTGCATATGAGTGAAGTATGCAAGCCCGCAAAGTTTCGTGTCAATCGGACACCAGACAAGCGCTCCACGTTGGCGTATGACTCCTCGTGAAATTGACGTGCAAGGGTGACATACCAAATATGCCTCAGAATGCACTATAGGGGGAGGCATGGTGTCAACTCTCCACCACCCATGGCACATGCGTGTGTCATGGCGTGGGCGAGCGTTGCAAGACGAGTGTCGTGGGCGTCTTCCTTTGGGAATGGGTTTCCAAGGACAGTGTCGGGCGGTACGAGTGTGCCGACATTGCGCCCCCGTCCATGGGCTAGAGGTTGCACCATAGGACGAGCTGCGGCACGCTATACAAAAATGACTCGGCATGACACGGAAGGGTTCATGCCTTGATATGCCCGGATGGATGGATGTTCGGGAGGCCCCGATTATAAGTAAAGCCCATGGGTCAATTCTCAAGAAGTAGGTTTGAGTGAGCGCGGTTAAGTCAGATGACATCCGGAGGCTCGGGGTGGTATCGTGAAGCATCAGTGGAACCCAATAGTTCCCGGTTGGCACGAGTTTTGTTCAAAATGTCTCGATAAGCATTATAATGGCCTGATAAGCCCCGGTAGGCGTCGAAAAGTCCCGATAAGCGTTATAATGCCCCAGTAGGTCCCAGTAAGTGCTGGAATCACCCAGTAAGCTCCAGTTGAGAGTTTTAAGGCCGTTTTGACCCGTTGAGGGGTCTAGACACATCCCGGCGAAGTTCCGGATTGATGTAGAAGCGTGTGGGTCGTGTTATCTAGATCGAAGATAATGAAATGAGATGCGACGTTGCGTTCAGATGACCTTGGCCTGATGTAGAGGCAAGGTTGAGCCTTAGGACTTGGCCTAGAGTAGAGGCAAGTCGGCTAGAGTAGCGAATGAGTGAAAATACACGTATAAGCGACGTGTATGACCGAATGTTATTCCGCTGCAAGATGATTCGAGTTCGGTTGAGGATGAAGAACCTCGCCTAAGGTCCGATGAAGCACCAAAGTCCCGCGAAAAAGTTGTATGGGTTAGAGATGACCCTTAAGGCTTACCATGGTCGCGTGTAAGATCATGGCACCACACGGTTGAAAAGGTACGACCGTGACACTAGGCCTACCACAGTCACACTCCAATTAGTAGGTAGGTCTATCACGTATCCTGTACGTAAATTTGAGGATGTTATAGTCCAGGTAGATAAATTTATTTTTCCTGTCGATTTTATTATTCTATATTATGAGGCAGATAAGAATGTCACAATTATTCTTGGTCGTCCATTTTTTGGCAACTGGTACATCATTGATAGATGTCCAACAGGAGGAGCTTACAATGAAGGTGCATGACCAAGAGGTGAAGTTCAATGTGTTTGATGCAATGAAATATCCTAATGATATTGAGGATTGCTCGTGCATTCAGGTCTTGGATGAGTTTGTTGAAGACCAGTTTGAGAATGAATTGATGGAGTACCATACCCAAAAATCTGGAGAAATCCAAATTGAGGATTTGGAAATAGGTGGATTGGAGCATGAACATAGAGATGTAGGTGAGATTTCTAGTTTTAAGAGGAATTTTGAATTCTTAGAGCCAATAGATAAGAAATCCAAGCCTATTGAACCTTATAATTCATTCACATTGTTCCAGCAACCTGAGATTAGGAAATCCTTCCTTGATGAGCGGTTATTTATTGTAGCTCATATTAAGGTAGTGAAAACACCTTGGTATGATGACTTTTCAAATTACCTTGATTTTGGAAATTTGCCTCCTGGTTTATCAAAAAGACAGATGAAAGAATTTTTCCATGAGGTGAAATTCTATTTGTCGAATGATGCATATGTTGTTAGACAATGTGTTGATGATGGTTGTGAGTTTAAAAAGGGACAACGAATAAAGCATTACTGGAGGGAGGAGTTTTGTTCGAAATATCTCTCTCTGAAGTTGCTGGCAGATTTTGAGAAACCAAGAATTTTGCGGGAGCATTTCATATTGCAATATTTTTAGCTCTTAGTGTTATTGCGATTTTATTTTATCTCATTGATTTTATTCTTGTTTGAATTAATTTGAATTATATTTTATTGATTTCAATTTTATCTGATTTATTTTAATTTGTTGGTATTTTCGTAGATTTTATGTTCATTTTATTTATTTATTTTTATTTTGCCCGATTTAATTCTTAATTTAATTAGATTAGTTCTGTTTAGTTTTAATTTCAGTTTGAATTTTTAATTTCTGTTTAGATTAAATTTTTAATAATATATCTTCCTGATTTAATTCTGAAATATTCTTCTTTGAAGTTGCTGGCAGATTTAGGGAGTGCACGTTTTGAGGGAGAAAAATTTCAGCATTCTAATCAGAAGCTCCCACTATTAGATTTCATTTTCTTTGTGTTAATTTTGATTTATTTTATTTTTCGATATTATTTTGATTTGATATGATTTTTATTCAGTTAGATTTTTATTTTTTTTATTTTATTTGTAGGTTAGTTTAGATTTTATTTTATTTTCAAAAGATTCTTCCAGATTTAAAATAATATATCTCGTGGATGTTATTTAAAAAAAATAAAGAAAAAAGATTTGATTTCATAGTTTTGTTGAGAAGATCAGAGATTTTATTCGGTTAAGATTTTTTTTAGATGAGATTATAATTTTATTGTTGAGATTTTATTGTTGTTAGCAGAATAATTAAGTGGGCATGCAGTTAAATACGAAAGATGTCATGTGTTGAGCAGAGGGCAGCTGACGTTATGGTTGTTACACACAGAGGGAGCATAATAAATGGAAGATCTTACCGTTTGACAGATAATAAAATTTTTCCATGAAACCATGAAGTTAAAACGGTAACTTAAATTAATTAGGAGATAATTAGGGGCTAATTATTTGTTGAAGATCTTTGAGTTAGTGCCCTATTTATACGAGCTCCCATTAGGTACGTTTTTCACACTCATCTTTTATTACTACTGATGTGATTTTGTGTATTATTATTGTGAGGGTAAAAAGCACAAGCAAGGAAAGAAAGATAGACGAAAGAAGAAGTCCCGAGGGATGAGAAAACAGTGGAAGAGAGGGTTGAAGAGGCTTCGTAGAGACCAAAGAAAAAGAAGAATAGGTCTGAGAGAAAAAAGTAAGAACCCCTACCCAAACCCCTTTTCCTGACCATCTGTTTTTGAAAAAAAAAAATGTCAGAAGAGGAAAAAGAGGAACTGAGTGAAGAAGTTGAGCAGGATTTCAGTACGGGAGGTTCATTAATGAAGAGGCAAGAAAAAAATATCAAGAAGTCCTGAAGCGAGATGTTCTAATGGAGCGCGACTTCAATGGTGGCAAAGAGCTCGCACATTTTCCTTGAGCGAACATTACTAATCAACATTGGAAACGGTTGTGCACAAAACCGGATCCCACTGTTGATCAATTAGAATAGTTCTACGCCAACATCAATGAAAATCAAGGATTCTTGTTTATTGTTCGTAGAGTTGTTGTCGACTGGAGCCATGTAGTGATTATTGCTTTGTTTAATTTGCAAGACCTTCCCCCACACTGTTTTAAATGAAATATTAGGTTCGTCCTCAAACGAGCAATCGAATGCCCAGTGGAGGTTGTCTAGGACGAAGGCAAGAACATTCTAGTCAACATACTTTTGGTGTGAGGTTAACACTTGGCATAGCTTTGTCAAGAAGAGATTATTGCCTACAACATACGCCTGCATTGCCTACAACATACACTTGGTTTGTTGTGCGGTGTCCATAGAGTGCTAGAGCAGCTTGACATGGTTCTCAGTAGGCTAGAATTTATTGAGAGCCAACTTCAAATCTACTAGAGCTATGATCGTTGAAGGGACACCACACTACGGAGGGTTATGCAAGTGAATTTTTCTAAGCCATATCAAGTCTTCCTAATTTTTGTTGATGATCTTATGAACTCATGCATTTCACCCCCACCCATCATCTGATAGGAAGAAGAAAACTTAGAGTTTGAACATAAAGAAGAATTAAAGGGAAGTTTCAGTTTCTTTGAGCAAATATTTTGATGAATGGTTTTTTGTGCTCACCTTTCATGTGTTTTGTTTGTTCTGCTTATGTTATGTTCTGCTTCTTTGTTTTTACCTGCTGCTTTAAAATCTATCTCTATCATGATTACATAAATCTGTGATTTTTATCCTTAATGAAATCAATATTGTTTTGTTTGGCACATCTGAGTATCAACTTAATTTTCTTCTGAATTTTTGAAGCTTTGACTGAATTAGCTTAATTATATCAAGGTATTCTAATCTCCAGAAACCTTTTGCTTGAGCATTTCTTCTAGCCTGGTCATTGTTGCGGCAAGAAGAATTTGAGGTAGTGTTGACTCATGTGATCCTCCTCAAGCTTAATTCTAGTCCCACACATAGTTTAAAAATTCAGATAGAAAAATTTAAGTTTGGGGGTATAATTTCAGATGTTAATGATTCATTGGGGACAATGAATAATTTAAGTTTGGGGGACTTTTAGCTACTCCAATTGTTTTGCTTGAGCATTCCTCTCCTTCATTAATTATTTTTCCAAGTTGTTGAGTAACCAGGGACATTCGTGACACCCACAGTTTTTCTTTGCATCAAAAGATGACATAGGAAAAGAAAAATGATGATAAAAATGATTATTTGCTGAAAAAGTTTATAGAAAATTTTGCAGAGAAAATTCATAGAGCAAAAAATTTGAAGGATGAATGATAATCTAGCAGTTTTCTATCTCCCAGGGCTTAGGTGAGCTTCATCATAAAATGTCGCCATTATGAAAAGCAAGGGATAGAATAACTCAGGATTTTTGGGTTTAACAATGAGTACTTAGCCTAATTTGTGATAAGTTTGAGGCATTGGTAGACTGCACCATAAAGTGGGTCGTCCCATGCTTAAGAACTTATGACTGTAGGGCTGCTTTAAGTCTGGAAAACAAAAATATAAACCCCTTAAAAATGTGTTTTAATATGTCTTATAATAGAGCTAGGTTGTGGCAAGTTCTTAGAATTGAGTTAAAAGTGGTGATTATTTGTCCATGCTGGAAGAATTGTTTTGTTGCAACAAAGCTTGGTTTTGCAGAGTGCTCAGGTAAAGGTTGAAGGTAGTGTTGGATTGCCTGGTTTGATTAAGCTATTCTTTGTCTAATGTTTTGAATTCTTAAGGGAAGGTGAGTTAGTAATGCTCAGGACGCGCAATAGTTCAAGTTTGGGGGTGTGATAACGCTAAAAAAGGTAGTTATTTAGGCCTCATTTCTATAGGGATTTGTGTGTCTTTTGTGCTTAATAGGGTTGATTTTAGATGAATATTATATGTTTTAACTCACCTCATCTTATAAAAGGAGGGAGCCGTCAAAGATAAAATCATTCACGATTTGGAGACCGAACCAATCAGCCGGAGGCCGAATTGGCGGCAGAATGGAGATCTAAGAAGACCATTTGTGATTCCACTCAAGAAGACGAAGTTTTTCCATGTTCTTGGTGGTTTGGAGCAGCCGTTTCATCTCCCCAATTGCTAAAAGGATTAGTATTTCTTGTGTAATTTGCATTATGGATGTGCTTATCGAGATTGTAACGTATTTTATGTTTTTAATCATGAATTAATTGCTTTGTAGACATAGGTTAAGAATTATGTGATTGTTATATTTATAAAATCTGGAAATTCTATTTGATCATGACCATCTTGAATTATTGTTGATCTTTAATTTCATTATGTGCCCGCCTAGCTAGCCGGTATGTATAACTTCTCCTAATTTCAGGGATTATTTAGGAGTTGTGTGGCGATAATTCACGCTAGATCATTGTGTACTGGTGAACGCCATTGACTGAGTTAGGGATAGCCAGCTGCCTAGTGCTTGATCGATAGAGCTTCATTGGAGTTGAAACATATTCCAAAAAATCCGGAGTTTCAGGAGGATCTCGCTGATAATACTGCAGGAGATTGACGAATCAAAAGAATTACAGAAGTCTTAACCTGTGTCTGTTTCCATTATGTTTTCTCTATCGTAATCATTTACTGCTTTCACATATCTTTTGTTTCAACATTTTGAAAACCTAATCAATTTAACCAACCTTTTGAAATCACTAAAAAGGCAAATTAAATCAATAGAGGTAGACATTTCAAGACCTTGTGGATATGATAAATACTTATCACTTGCTGCTAGATTGTGTATAATTTCACAGTATTTTGAGGTGAATTCTATCTATAATTTTAACCACTTCAGAATTGCAACAGGGCCCGATTTGTTAAATAAAAGATTTGTACTTATAATCTCTTCCGCTTTAAAGTTCTTTAAAGTTTGACGTTCTCATGCATGTAGTAGCGACACTTTGTACGTTTTTAATTTATTTTTGGGCGGGTCTTTTGTCTATTGGTTATGCATTGCTGGAAATCTCTCAACGGTATTCCATTCATGCATGTAGTAGCGACCCTTTACGTTCTTGATGGCTGACCTTTTTCTAGTGAGCCTTCATTCCTTTACTAGTCTTTTTTGTTGCCTGCTCGGCTTGGGACTCGAACCTTTGACTCCCTGGAACCATTCTTCGGGCTCGTCACGATCCTCATGGTCTTGTCACCTCCTCGAATTCCATGGACTTCAAGTTAGCTCAAAAACTCTCTAAATTGCCCGAATTAGCTCCAACTTGTATGATTCGTCCCTAATATCTTCAATGTGCAAATTATCTACAAAATAAAAAAAAAACAAAGTGTAAAGTGCACTCTAACAAGCTTAGATTAATAGCAAATAAATAGGACTAATTTGGTCCTATCAACTGCCCAATAAGCCTAAAATGCCAACCCCTTCTAGACCCCTCTGATTTTTCGTGATTAGGCCTAGGGTTTCTCACCCAACAAATTTTCTGCCTTTCCTCTATTCTTCCATGTCTCAACAATTCGTTACTTGTCATTGTACGAAATTTGATTTACTTCTTCCCGATGACTTCATTTTCCAACTTCTTTCGCCTGACTTCATATTCGAACAAGCTTGCACTCGTTGTTGGCAATGGCTTCCACTAGTGGTTTCTTCATTGCTTCCTTTCTCCCCTCCTTCTTCATGTCCCCTGCGTCGACGACTCCCTTGGATTTTTGTCTCCTGTAACATCTGTCGGCGTTCTCTCTCTTAAAATTTTTTATCAGTATTAATGTCTAAAGTATGCAATGAACTTATCCTGTGAGATCTTTGAAAATCTAGATTCTTATTATGGCTTTTATAAGTTTTTTGTCACTCCGATAGGCTTAGTCAATAACACTAGGAGTTTGTGCTTGACTATTTTAAGAACTAGGTGAAAAGAAAAGAAAGAAAAGAAAAAAAATGCTATGCCTGCAAAAAGAAAAAGCAACAAAAGAAAAAGAACTATCTGTTGAAAAAGAAAGAAAATAAAGAAAAAAATATTTTTGCTCGCAAAAGAAAAAATAGAACTTGGGGTAAAAAGAGCTACATCCGTTGTGATCAGTTAGGACCATCCAAGGATAAAAATTGGGATATGGGTCCCTGCAGCAGTTTTTGAAAGCTAGTGCCCTTAGGATCATAAAATGCATGTTTGGGGAAAACCCCTGAGAAAAAGAAAAGAATCAGGCGCCTAACATTTTTTTTTTTTTGAAATTCTGACATGTTAGGACTCTTGGCCAGTGTAGGGGGATGACATATGGAAAAGGCCATACAACTAATCCAGGTTAGCAAAAGAAGCACTTGATATGTTTTGAGCATGCTATTCGTTAATACTAAGTTTCATTTTTTAAATTTATTCATGAGTATGCTAGAGTGATTATTTTCATTGAGGCTAGAGTTCTAAATCATTGAGGCTAGAGTGATTATTTTCATACATCCATAGAATTTATTTTGCTCTGGACTAGCAAAAGCTTAAGTTTGGAAGTGTGATAGCATGCATAAATGTTACTATTTTTCCCTTAAATTGAATGGTTTTTGTTGTGCTTTAATGTGTTTTTATTGTGCAAATTCAATTAATTAGTTATTTTTGTCCCTAGGAGCTTTTATTGGATTTTTGGAGAAATTGGAGAAGAAAAGAGGCCAAAACATGAAGAATTAACCATGGAGATGCAAGGTGGGCCATTTGGAAGAGTCTAAGACCATGAAAGAAGAAGATTTAGGCCAAATAGTGAAGGAGAAGCCAAAAAATAAGCCAAGCCACGATTCTGGAATTTTCCAGTCGAAGGATAGCGTCGAGAGAGCGTCTCGACGCTGTCTCTTAGCATCTTGACGCTGGGATAACTTGGGGATTAAGGCACGGTTTGGCACTCGTTTTGGCATCAAACATTCATTTCCTCTAGTCTTCTAAAGGCTATTTGAGCCATCTTTAGGGTCGAGTTGTGAGCGAGTGAGAGGAGTGCGAAATTCTTGTTTTTTGGGCATTTTTTTGGAGCGACCGGGACTTTGTCTCGTGGGGGATCCAAGACACAAGCAAGTGGTCTTCGACGGTTCAGTTCTTATCCTCTTTATTTGTTCATTTAGTGCTTTAGACTATGTATAGCCGGGAAATTTTGGTACTTATAGGATACATGTATAGTTAAATCCCAACTTACGAGTCTTGAATGAAGGAATATAGTTTAATGTTATTTTGATTGCCAATCTTTGTGTCTAGTTCACTGATTATTTGTGTGGGAGTTTGTAATGCTCTATTTGTGTGGAATTTATAGTGATTAAATACTTAGTGGAAACTCGACAGAGAGAAACTAAGTAAGGTCATAACCCACTCAACTAGGCTTAATTGCTCGTAGTGACTACGAGATTGATAGCGAACATATCTAGCTATTTTTCTATAATTAATTAAGCTAGTCTTTTACAATTATTTCCCCAAATTTATGCATTTTTTTGTTTTATTTGTAGGAAGTATGTGTTTGAAGCTTAATTCAGCAATTGGAGTCAACTAGTTTTCATTCCTCTCAAGCAAGATCAAACATGCTAATTTGCAAAAAATTAACTCTTTAGCTCTTCCCTACACCTATGGATGTGACAACAAGCATATGAATCTAATAATTCGCTCCTAAGCATTCAAGTCAAACTAAATATTCTATATAGAAACCAGAAAACTCAACCAAGGTTTACAACAATTCAAAACAATGCCCAATCCAACGATTGTACTAGAATTAGCTACTCATACTCAAAGGAGAACAACAAATAAAAAAAAAATAATACATAAGAAACAACCTAAAAAGGTCTAGACAACTTAGAAATACATAAGTAAGCATAAAGAATCGGAAAATGCGAAAAGTTTAACCTTTATCGGCGCTGAAAGTCAAGACCTAGGTTTGATAGTAATCGATGTAGTGTCGAGAAGCGTCGAGACACTACACGTTTTGTCTTCTGCACATTTTTGTGGCAACATCGAGATGCTAGGGCCAGCGACGAGACGCTCCGCTGAATTACAACATATTGTGTTGTTTTTCATGCTTAGTTTCAGCTTGCTTCCTTTCGGACTCAGAACTTTGATCTCTTTGGCACTAATCTTCAAGCTTGCGCACATCCACTAGGGTCTTCTCACCTCCTCATCATCTATGAACTTTAAGATGGTTCAAAAACACTCCAATTAGCCCGAATTAGCAGCAATTTGTGTGGTTTGTTGTCAATGCTTCCATTCCCCGAATCACTTGTAAATTAGACAATTAAACCATAAAATTCTTCTAACAAGTTTAGATCAGTTGTAATAAGATAACACGAATAAGTTGCTATCAAATACTCACAACCTAAATATTGATAGTCTTCGAGCAAGGTAAACAAACCAAAGAACAAGTTGTATATAAATGTGGTAATGCAATTCAATCCTCGAAGCTCAAAAGTAAAAAATAAAACAGTCTAGAGACATGCACACGAGACCAAATTGGGAGACGTATCAAAAGTTTTCAACGACAATCTTGCACAAGAGAGTTCTAGCCCTCCTAAAGAGGACTCTACTGACCCAATATTAATTTATTAAACTCTCATCCTATATTCCCCTTATTCTAACACTAAAGTGTCGCTAAAAAGTCTAAGGGTCCGTTTGGAAAACATTTTAATTTAAACGTTTTGCAAAAATGCATTTTTTAAAAAACATTTTGTATAAAAACTGTTTAGAATTTAAACACTCATATGTTTTGTTACATTTCATCATAAGTGTTTTTATACACAAGTTATTGTATACTTAAAAACTTTTTTTAAAGAAGTTGGTTTCAAATGTTTCTCTCAAAATGATTTATTTTTCAATCTCATTTTCTAATAAGTAATTTTTAGGGGTTGCCAAACCCTAATTTTTTTTCAAAATGATTTTTCTTCAAAATTAAACACTTGAAAAGTTAAACCAAACACACCCTAAATGAAACAAATATGGTTCCTTTATAATGCTAAACTTTCTTTCATATATTTAGTACACTCATATATAATATATAAAATGTATAAAATGCATGAGCATGCTTATAACCTAAGGTGGGATTAAAAATTAAATGACATACATAAAGCATTTAAAGTAGCATATGAGTCGGTTAATTGACCCCTAGGATAAATAAATAATAAAATTACATTAATTTCATCAAATTCTATCCTAAAAAGCCTTCAGTTGCTTCAAAATTTGACCAAAACTATTCGAACCGACCAAAAATTGTTAAAAATTTGTCAAAACCGCTGAAAAATCGATCAAACCCATTGGAAAAATTGGACCGAAATTGTTCGTTGGACCAGACGCAAACCTCACCTTCTCCTGGACCGAACCGGACGTGTAGTAAACTGTGCCTAAAGCTGACATCAGCCATGCGTCATTGCTCAGATGCAACTGACATCACCCGTCATGCGTTTGTTTTTATTCCCAACCACTTTACCATTGTCCAACCTCTGTTTTCCAACATTTTTCCAATTTCCAATTTTGGTCCTGATGTGCATCCTAAACTAGACTCGGACTTACAAACTCGAATTTACAATTAATCACCCAAAAATGCAAGGACTGTTGGGTTTTATGTCATAAAACTGATAGATAGTGAATGTTAACGAATTGTATACTTGAATCAATAATGTATCAATAAAAGACATGCGAGCGGGGGTATCTTATGCAATGAGTTTGCATAAGACTGGACAACGAAATAGTAAACCACTAAATGTAACACCGTTAGCTAGTTAGGTTACTGTTTCAATATGATGACCTAGGTAACTCAGTCTTAATCCTGAGTGTGTCATAAACTCCTTCTCACGAGGGATTGTCCTCTGATTAGTACGGGTGAGAGTGGCCTGCACGTCGACTCAATAAGCCTACCTTCTTGGGGACAAGACCGAGTGGGGGGTTAGGGACATGACAACACAAGATGGAATTCACTCCTTCCCGCTTCTAGGAGAAGTCGATGAGTGTTCCCTTAAGTGGTGACTCCAGGTCTTGAATAGAGGGATCCCGCCCTCTCACTGGCCCGAGAGGGACTTTCTGTTTACTGGTTGGACCATAAACAGGTTGTTCATTAGAGGAGCACTGATACTTAAGGAGCCAGAGGTAACTCAGGGGTAAAACGGTAATTTGACCCAGCTGTAGTTACGAACACTCGTGAAGGATTGACTTACCGTTATTGGTCAATATATGTTGACACAGAAACATTCTACAGCGATTAAAACGCCTCAGTTAAGACTTAAATCTTGTCCATTATCAAGACCTAGGGTCAAGATGAAAGTTTGTTGTGCAAGAAGTAGGAATAAAGCTTTAATCTCCCTTTTGGAGATCATGCAGCAAAGTCATTTTTTTTTTAAGTGAAAGAGAAAAAGTAAAAAAAACATAAAAAAATAAAAAAATAAAAAAAAACATATTTAAGCTTTTGAACATTTTGATTCGTTTGTTTATGTTTTGGGAAGTTAATAAGTAGAAGGAAGTTAAGAGATAAAAGGAAGAGAACTTGAGGGAGAGAAAAGGTGAAAAGAAAAAAAAAGGAGTAGAAAAAGGACCTTTAGACCTATGCTCGAGTGAAGGATGAGGCTATCAAGCGGATGTTCCTAGCCAACTCATCTACTGAAGCTTCAAATCTCCTCCATTTTCAATGTCCCTCCTGGATGAACCTGAGACCTCTAATATGGAGGATAAACCTTCCAATAACTAAGGGAGTTTTCGCTGTTCTATTCTAACCATCAGCATGTTTCTTGGTTTTTCAGTTGCTTACTTAGATCTTTTAGCAATTTGTTTCATGCATTAATTCATTGTTATTTTAGTTATGTTTAGCATTGTTAGTTGTTAGCATATTGTTTTCAGTATATTACTTTGTTAGTTTGTTAGGTTAGTTTGATGATGCTTAGGTTAGTTTTTTGTAAAATAAAAAACAAAATAACTTGGGCAAGAGGGAACTCTGTCTAAGGAAAATCCTATCTACGAATTGGTACTTAATATGTAAAGGTGTTCATATAACACATGCGGAAGCAATATTAGGATCGGAGGTACTTAACTACATCAATTTTAGAAAATGAAAACATGATCTCCAAATACTGTAAATAGAGAGCAGAATTTGTACCAACCTTTTTGGAGACCGATTTAGCAACTCCCTTTGATTCCTTAGATCACGAACGGTGTGTGGACCACCTCTAGTGTCTTCCCTACTATTATTCGGGCCAAAAACGAGTTGTGGGAGTCTAATGAGATAGGGAATGGGAAGGGAATGTTTGAAGGTTCCAGCAATAGAGAGATATATGGAGATGAGTGTGTTTGAGACAAAAATCTAGCAACATAAGAATATGGAAAATGGTTCTCTTAGCTTTGAATCAGATTCATACTCTATATATAGAGATATTTCATGCAAGGAGAAACCTCATTACACAAGACACATGGTAGAATTGCAACTCAAAGTGATTCTAGGTGTTTAATTCACAACACATGCCAACTAGTGCATGGATGTGTTGTTTTCCACTTTTTATCAACATGCAAGAATGGGAATCCAACTAAATCCACTAAATTGAATTCATGATCTGAATTTTTAGCTTGCAATTAACCCTAATTTCAATTCTATATTGAAATTGATTTCTTGTTAATTAATTTGGGACATTTCCAATTAATTTGATATGATTAATCCAATTAATAATTGTCACCTTGTGCAATCCATTATAGGGATAGTTGGGGCCCCTTGTTCAAGTCCTGAAGTTAGTACTTAAGAGAACAACCTCTCTACTATCCCTAAAATGGGTAGGAGCGAATTCCGTCTTGCGAGACTGTGTCCCCAACTATCTATTTGATCTTATCCATAAAATGGTAGGCATGTTGAGTGGGCGATGCTGGCCACTCTCACCCATGCAGATCAAAGGATAATCTCGTATAAACAGGAGTTCATATTTAGCTCAGGATTAAAAACGAGATACCTAGGTCATCTTTGAGAAATAGTCTGTTTCTTCAGTAAACGGTGTTATAAAGAGAAAATGACTAATTTCTTGGTCCAGTCTCATGCAAACTCATTGCATAGGACGCCCCCAGTCGCTTGTATCCACATGAACGATTTAGGATCTCATCGTTTATACTTAATACAAAGTGGGTCGCGTCCATAGTGTCCCCAGGATAAGCCACCCAACCGTATCTTTATACTATAGACTATCTTGACTCTAAACTTGAACTTGATCCTACGATATGTCCCTACATATAGTTTGAGTATTCATTTTATAGCCAAGGATCTTAGTTTATTGGATTTAGGTTAATCATTCGCAATTTACATATTCAATAACATCTTTTACTGAATAACTTCAATAACGTCTTTCTTGGAAATATAATATGTTTCATGATTTACAAACTACGAGTTTATAGGATATTAAACCCAACAAACTCCCACTTGGACTAGAAACTCTAGTGGGATACAAGAAGTTAGGTGTGAGAGATACATAAAGACAATAAACTATGGCATCAACCATACCCTTACATTTCCCCAAGTTGCCCTAGTCTAACAAAGCTCGTAGTCCTAGATTAACTAGGTGACCCTCAAAAACTTTAGCCGTGAGGGGTTTTGTAAACGGATCAACCATGTTGTGCTCCGAAGAATTCTGCATGACGATCACATCTCCTCGTTGCACGATCTCCCTGATGAGATGATATGTGAGCTCAATATGCCTTCCTCGCTTGTGACTTCGAGGTTCCTTAGAGTTTCCAACTGCTACACTGTTGTCACAATAGAGGGTGATAGCGAGCATAGCTAACTATCTTTACTTATTTAATTTAGCTAGTCTTTTATGATTTTTGGGCCATTTTATTGTGCTTTAATGTTTATGTTGTAGGAAATGGTTGATTGGAGCTAAAACGCAATAGTAGAGTCAATCGGGTGCTCAGGACGCGAAAAGATGCAATGAAATGAAAAAAGAGTTAAAGAGAAAAAAAGTCAAAATTCGGTCAAATGCAGACTAGCGTCTCGACGCTAGCCCTTGAGCGTCTCGACGCTAGCATTCCTTATTTGAATAGGCGCGAAAAGGTCACATCGTCAAGACGCTGCGACCTTAGCGTCTCGACGCTGTGTAATTTCCTTTCCAGAACACTCGTGTTTAGAGGCAGCGTCTCGACACTACAACGAAAAATCAGAATAAATGGTTCTTTTCGGCTAGGTTTTTGGGGGATTCGATTCTGGACTTTTTGAAGCCGTAAACAGAGGAAAAACAGAGCATATTGGAGCTGAAGCAAAGGGAGCAAGTTGGAAATCAACCCATTGTTCGTGGAGATCGTGATGGGGACGTTCGGTCTTGGCCTACAACGAGTTTAATTCTTCTTTCCCTCACTTTAGTTAGATTTTATGGCTTATTCATGTTTAGTTGAGCTTGTAATACAAATCATGAGTAGCTAAACTTGTAGCTTAGCGATTCATGTAGTCAATTGAATTTATGGATTGATTTACTGTTTAAGTTGTGTAATGGTTATTATGTTTGTAATCTTGATTTAATGCTTTCAATTAATTGGCCATTAGTTGAATGATTTAAGTTTCGAATCTAGCTTGGGAGAGGGGATTTGATTTAGACTTACTCAAGGTTGCATGACTAAAGTTTACTTTCTAATTTCGTGACGGTTTTTAGATTAACTTTGGAATTGGTGAAAAGATCTCATTGCCTTCCTTGTTAAGAAACTTAGATAGGGAAATCAAGTTGGTTAATTTGCATGAGAATCAATTATACTCGGGAGAGGTAGTTGTGATTAAAGGGTCTTAGGCTCATAATTCCATTGTGCATAATAACTTATTCCTTAAAATCAATTCTAGACTAAATTGGTGAAATCAATTCCCTAAGTGTTCTTCCAATTGAATTTCCACTCTTTATTTGTTTTGATTTAGTTTTCATATCATTCACTCACTACATTGTGTTCCCTAAATAAAATTGAGCAAGATAATTCATAGTACTTGATTTAGGTTAAACATCCAATCCAGAGGACGACACTCGTTTATACGAACACTTTACTATTACTTGACCCATGCGCTTGCGGTAAGGAAAATTCCACATCAAGTTTTTGGTGTCGTTGCCGGGGATTGGTACATTTAGCTAGATTGATATTGTGAAATAATTGTTTGATCTTAATTTATGGTGTATTTTTACTTTTCTAGGTTGATTGCATTTTTTCCTTATTTGCTTTCTTTCCATATTTGTTTTCTAGTTTAGTTTTTCTTTACTTGTTAGTTTCCTTATTTGTGTTTGCCATATTTATTTTTGCATTCCATATTAGGTTATTTTGTTTCCTTGTCTACATTATATTTTTCCATATTTAGATTAGTAGTTTTCTTTCCTTTTTAGGGTAGATTTGTTTTTGTATGCGTAATAGTAGAGAAGTGATACCGTTGGATCCCGAGATTGAAAGAACAATTCATAGGCTTCGAAGGGAAAATAGAGAAATTATTCAAATGGCTGACCAAAATCCACCTGAGGAGCCTAGGCCTATAAGAGATTACTTTCAGCCCGTGTTTCAGGGGCAACAATCGGGGATTGTCTATGCCCCGATCAATGCCAACAACTTTGAGCTAAAGACCGGTCTCATTCAGATGGCTCGAGATTGTGCATATAGAGGATCACCCACCGAGGACCCAAATTCTCATCTAAAATGATTTTTAGACATTTGTGGGACGATAAAAATTAATGGGGTTTCTGAGGATGCTGTTCGCTTACGCTTATTTCCTTTTTCTTTGCAGGATAAAGCACGAGATTGGCTGCAGTCCATTCCCCTTGGGGGCATCACCACCTGGGATGCTTTGGTCCAGGCCTTTTTAAAGAAATTTTTCCCTCCTGCAAAGACGGTCAAGCTGAGGATCGAGATTGGGACATTCCAACACCAATATGATGAGCAATTGTTCGAGGCCTGGAAGCGATTTAAAGAGCTACTGAGGAAGTGCCCTCAACATGGATACCCCGACTGGCTTCAGGTTCAATTGTTTTATAATGGTTTAACTCCTAGTACAAAAATGATTGTTGATGCAGCTACAGGTGGGACTCTATTGTCCAAGACCGTGGAAAATGCTCGTACACTTCTAGAGGATATGGCCACCAACAGCTATCAGTGGCCATCGGAGCGATCTGCACCTAAGAAGATTGCTGCTGGAGTGTTTGAGGTGGATAAAGTAAGTGTACTCCAGGCCCAGATGACCTCCCTTGCTAATGCTTTTATGAAATTTTCAGGTGCAGGGAGTGCACAGTCAATTGAATCAGCTGCTGCTTTAGCATCTAGACCTCAGGAGGAGACCATCAAGCAGACTCATTATGTATCAAATTTTAATTTTAGGGGATATAATAATAATTCTACACCTACACATTATCACCCTAGGAACCATGAAAATTTCTCTTATGCTAATACTGAGAATGTTCTTAATCCACCTGGGTTTGCCCCTCAAACTCAAGAAAATAAAAAGTTAGAAGATCTTGTTGGAGCTTTCGTTGTAGAGTCTAGTAACAGGACAACTAAATTGGAGGAGGCAGTCATTGCCATCAACTCAACAGTGAATGGCCACAGTGCTGCCATCAAGAATATTGAGACTCAGCTCGGACAGTTGGTAAATGTTGTAAGCACCATGAATAAAGGTAAGACCCCAGCTGAGCAAGAGAAAACACAGATGGAGTATTGTAAAGCAATCACTGTGCACCAGGAGGAAGCTGAAGAGGAACTTGAGTCTGAGGATTATGACACGCCTACAGGGGAAGCTGAGGAGGACACATCATCAGATGAGGCTGAGAAGCCTGAACCTGAGCCTCCTATTCCTTCTCCCCCACTGATGGTTCCCAAAGAAAAGAAAAAGAAAAAGAAGAAAAAGAACAATGAAGTTCAGTTTGATAAGTTTATGAATGCTTTTATGAATCTGAACATTAATATTCCTTTTGTAGAGGCATTAGAGATGCCACAGTATAACAGGTTCATGAAGGAGTGGTTAGCAAAGAAGCGAAAGGAAAAGAAGGTTGACATCGTATATCTCGCTTCCACATGCAGCACAAGAGTACAACAGAAGGTACCTGAAAAAGTAGCAGATCCAGGGAGTTTTTCTGTTCCTTGTAGTTTTGGTACTTATTCTTTCAGAGCATTATGTGATTTAGGTGCGAGCATCAATATCATTCCTCTATCTTTGTGCAAAAAGTTAGACATAGGTGAGATTAAATCTACTCTTGTAAAGCTCTAATTGGCTGATCAGTCTGTGGTTAGACCCGTTGGCATTGTAGAAAATGTTTTAATCAGAGTAGGTAGATTTTTCCTCCCTATTGATTTATATGTTATGGACATGATAGAAAATCCTTCAATGCCTGTCATATTAGGAAGATCATTCCTCGCTACTGGGCGAGTGATTATTGATATTGAGCGCAGGGAGCTCACTATAAGAGTCAGGAATGACAAAGAAATATTTAAAGCAGTTGAAGACTCTAAGGAACAATCGGACGTGCTTTTCATGGGCTACAAGAAAGGTGCAAGAAAGAGCACCACTATTGGATTCACAAAAAAGAAGCCTCCTTGAAGCACGATCAACACGTCGAGCTAATGACGTTAAACAAGCGCTTATGGGAGGCAACCCAAGTAAGTTAGTCGTGTCTTTCTTTTGAGTTTTATTTATCGTTTGTGTTTGTTTTGTAGGCCTTGCTTTCTTTCTCTCCTTTGCTTTCAAGCTTTCAAGCCTCCAGTCAAGAAGTCATCATCATTCCAGGGCAGTATTGTTCACTCCTCTCATTCTTTTATTGTTCTCATGCTTGTTTATGCCTTATTTTCTTTATACATTGAGGACAATGCATGTTATAAGTTTAGGGGTGGATTAACATAATTGTGGAGCCCTTGAGCATCTGAGTTCGGGCTATAGTTTTGAGCTTTCTTTGATTTAAGCATATGGTTGTTTTCTGGATGCTATTTTTGCATGACTATGATGTCCTAGGATAGGCTTTCTTGTCAATTTTTAAGCTTGCGATGAGTTGTAAGCATGAGTGCCCAAAAAGGGAGATTTTTTAAACTTTTTCTAGGAGATGGCTTGCATGAGTAGAGTATTTGCATGGGCTAGATTTTGATTTGAATGCTTAGGAGCGAATTACTGGGTTCATATGCTTGTTGTCACCTCGATAGATGTAGGGTAGAGCTAAAGAGTTAATTTTTTGCAAATTAGCATGTTTTATCTTGCTTAGGAGGAAAGAAAAGAATAATTGCTTATCATGCTCATAAATAAAAATCAATTTTATTATTACAATTTGAAAAAGAGAAAGTCATGACTTGTGCGCACAAAGCAATGAGTAATAAAGATTTAGGCAAAAAGAGCTACCCCTGTAGTGATCAGTTAGGCCAACCAGAGAAATCTCAGGTTAAGGGTCCCTGCAATAGGTGTATGAAAGCTAGTGCCACATATAAATGCTTAATTTAATTGTCAATCATAAACACCTAAGTATGGAGTAAAACAAACTAATTTGTTCCATTAACTCGTTAGTGAAACCTTAGTGCCAGTGTAGAGGGAAGATGAGCTGAGAGTTTAACAATCCAATCCTGGGCTAGCAGAGACTGATCTTGTTGAGTTAGATCTCGCTTGTGCAAGTTAATTTTGGAAAAATTTTAATTTGTCTCCCTCATTGGTCCTTGTGTGCATGTCTCTTGCTTGCTTGACTATTGACTTTTGAGCCTTAAGGATTGAGTTATGATTATTACATCCATTCTTCTATTGTATGTTTGATTTGTAGTTTTCTCGAGGACTAGCAAAAGCTTAAGTTTGGAGGTATTTAGCTAGTCTTTTATGATGTTTGGACCATTTTATTGTTCTTTAATGTTTATGTTGTAGGAAATGGTTGATTGGAGATAAAACGCAATAGTAGAGTCAATCGGGTGCTCGGGACGCGAAAAGATGCAAATGAATGAAAAAAGAGTCAAGGAGAAAAAAAGTCAAAATTCGGTCAAATGTAGACTAGCGTCGAGACGCTAGCATTCCTTATCTGAATAGGCGCGAAAGGATCATAGCGTCTCGGCGCTGCGACCTTAGCGTCTCGGCGCTGTGTAATTTCCTTTCCAGAACACTCGTGTTTAGAGGCAGCGTCTCGACACTACAACGAAAAATCAGAATAAATGGTTCTTTTCGGCTAGGTTTTTGGGGGATTCGATTCTGGACTTTTTGAAGCCGTAAACAGAGGAAAAACAGAGCATATTGGAGCTGAAGCAAAGGGAGCAAGTTGGAAATCAACCCATTGTTCGTGGGGATCGTGACGGGGACGTTCGGTCTTGGCCTACAACGAGTTTAATTCTTCTTTCCCTCACTTTAGTTAGATTTTATGGCTTATTCATGTTTAGTTGAGCTTGTAATACAAATCATGAGTAGCTAAACTTGTAGCTTAGCGATTCATGTAGTCAATTGAATTTATGGATTGATTTACTGTTTAAGTTGTGTAATGGTTATTATGTTTGTAATCTTGATTTAATGCTTTCAATTAATTGGCCATTAGTTGAATGATTTAAGTTTCGAATCTAGCTTGGGAGAGGGGATTTGATTTAGACTTACTCAAGGTTGCATGACTAAAGTTTACTTTCTAATTTCGTGACGGTTTTTAGATTAACTTTGGAATTGGTGAAAAGATCTCATTGCCTTCCTTGTTAATAAACTTAGATAGGGAAATCAAGTTGGTTAATTTGCATGAGAATCAATTATACTCGGGAGAGGTAGTTGTGATTAAAGGGTCTTAGGCTCATAATTCCATTGTGCATAATAACTTATTCCTTAAAATCAATTCTAGACTAAATTGGTGAAATCAATTCCCTAAGTGTTCTTCCAATTCAATTTCCACTCTTTATTTGTTTTGATTTAGTTTTAATATCATTCACTCACTACATTGTGTTCCCTAAATAAAATTGAGCAAGATAATTCATAGTACTTGATTTAGGTTAAACATCCAATCCAGAGGACGACACTCGTTTATATGAACACTTTACTATTACTTGACCCATGCGCTTGCGGTAAGGAAAATTCCACATCAAGTTTTTGGTGTCGTTGCCGGGGATTGGTACATTTAGCTAGATTGATATTGTGAAATAATTGTTTGATCTTAATTTATGGTGTATTTTTACTTTTCTAGGTTGATTGCATTTTTTCCTTATTTGCTTTCTTTCCATATTTGTTTTCTAGTTTAGTTTTTCTTTACTTGTTAGTTTCCTTATTTGTGTTTGCCATATTTATTTTTGCATTCCATATTAGGTTATTTTGTTTCCTTGTCTAGATTATATTTTTCCATATTTAGATTAGTTGTTTTCTTTCCTTTTTAGGGTAGATTTGTTTTTGTATGCGTAATAGTAGAGAAGTGATACCGTTGGATCCCGAGATTGAAAGAACAATTCATAGGCTTCGAAGGGAAAATAGAGAAATTATTCAAATGGCTGACCAAAATCCACCTGAGGAGCCTAGGCCTATAAGCGATTACTTTCAGCCCGTGTTTCAGGGGCAACAATCGGGGATTGTCTATGCCCCGATCAATGCCAACAACTTTGAGCTAAAGACCGGTCTCATTCAGATGGCTCGAGATTGTGCATATAGAGGATCACCCACCGAGGACCCAAATTCTCATCTAAAATGATTTTTAGACATTTGTGGGACGATAAAAATTAATGGGGTTTCTGAGGATGCTGTTCGCTTACGCTTATTTCCTTTTTCTTTGCAGGATAAAGCACGAGATTGGCTGCAGTCCATTCCCCTTGGGGGCATCACCACCTGGGATGCTTTGGTCCAGGCCTTTTTAAAGAAATTTTTCCCTCCTGCAAAGACGGTCAAGCTGAGGATCGAGATTGGGACATTCCAACACCAATATGATGAGCAATTGTTCGAGGCCTGGAAACGATTCAAAGGGCTACTGAGGAAGTGCCCTCAACATGGATACCCCGACTGGCTTCAGGTTCAATTGTTTTATAATGGTTTAACTCCTAGTACAAAAATGATTGTTGATGCAGCTACAGGTGGGACTCTATTGTCCAAGACCGTGGAAAATGCTCGTACACTTCTAGAGGATATGGCCACCAACAGCTATCAGTGGCCATCGGAGCAATCTGCACCTAAGAAGATTGCTGCTGGAGTGTTTGAGGTGGATAAAGTAAGTGTACTCCAGGCCCAGATGACCTCCCTTGCTAATGCTTTTATGAAATTTTCAGGTGCAGGGAGTGCACAGTCAATTGAATCAGCTGCTGCTTTAGCATCTAGACCTCAGGAGGAGACCATCAAGCAGACTCATTATGTATCAAATTTTAATTTTAGGGGATATAATAATAATTCTACACCTACACATTATCACCCTAGGAACCATGAAAATTTCTCTTATGCTAATACTGAGAATGTTCTTAATCCACCTGGGTTTGCCCCTCAAACTCAAGAAAATAAAAAGTTAGAAGATCTTGTTGGAGCTTTCGTTGTAGAGTCTAGTAACAGGACAACTAAATTGGAGGAGGCAGTCATTGCCATCAACTCAACAGTGAATGGCCACAGTGCTGCCATCAAGAATATTGAGACTCAGCTCGGACAGTTGGTAAATGTTGTAAGCACCATGAATAAAGGTAAGGCCCCAGCTGAGCAAGAGAAAACACAGATGGAGTATTGTAAAGCAATCACTGTGCACCAGGAGGAAGCTGAAGAGGAACTTGAGTCTGAGGATTATGACACGCCTACAGGGGAAGCTGAGGAGGACACATCATCAGATGAGGCTGAGAAGCCTGAACCTGAGCCTCCTATTCCTTCTCCCCCACTGATGGTTCCCAAAGAAAAGAAAAAGAAAAAGAAGAAAAAGAACAATGAAGTTCAGTTTGATAAGTTTATGAATGCTTTTATGAATCTGAACATTAATATTCCTTTTGTAGAGGCATTAGAGATGCCACAGTATAACAGGTTCATGAAGGAGTGGTTAGCAAAGAAGCGAAAGGAAAAGAAGGTTGACATCGTATATCTCGCTTCCACATGCAGCACAAGAGTACAACAGAAGGTACCTGAAAAAGTAGCAGATCCAGGGAGTTTTTCTGTTCCTTGTAGTTTTGGTACTTATTCTTTCAGAGCATTATGTGATTTCACTACAACAAATTATACCTTTGATGTCGGACGAAAAAAACGCACAGAACTTTTAATGTCGGACGAAAAAACGCGTGGGGCTTTTAATGTCGGACAGATGAAAATGCGCCTTTTTGAAATGTCTCCAGACTTTTAATGTCGGTCTTAATGGCATTTAAAAAAGAAATAATCTTTTTTCTCTCCCCCGAAAAACCACTCCCTCAACATTCTCTCTCCCCAACATTTCCCACTCTCTCTCCCCAAAAAAATCATCTTGCATCTTCACACACCCAAACCCTTCCCTACTCTCTCGATTGCAACTTGTAACCCACCAACGACAACTGAAACTCACAAGCGACTGAATCTTTGCAACTCCGATGCGGTTTTCCCTCACCTTTGGCACGATTTCCCCTTCTCACGATGGCGATTGAGTTCTTCATCTCTGGGGCGACGTGAGTTTCTTTTTTTTTGTGGGTTTGTGGGTTGAAAATGTAGATCTGGGCACGATTTTCCCTCACCTTTGGGTTCGACCGCGTTCGTGGGTTTATTCCATGTGGTTTTTCGTGCTTAGATCTGAGGTCGTGGTGGTCGTAGGTTCGTGAGTTTGTGGGTTTATTCCATTGTGATCACAAAACTCACTCTCAACCGGTGAGTGCTTTCGAATCGATGCCAAAACAGAGTCATTGTCATTGGTACGGTCTTATTCTTGTGTGATTTTGTTTTCTGGGTAGGAGCGAATGTGAGCTATGATATGTCGTGCTGAAGATATATATTTTTGCAAAATTTAGGTGTTTGTATCCAGTGAAAAGTGATATCATCATGCGCTGATTTATAGCATTATTATTTGAAGAACTATTGTAAAATTTCAAAGACAACTTTCTTTATCTTTCTTAGGTACTTTTTGTGGCTGTATATAGCATTATTATTTATAGCATTATTATTTGAAGCCATTTTTGCTATTAGTGAGATTATATTTAATTCCTGGCGATGGTTTTCATATGAAGAAGGTTATACTTATTGGGTACATTTGTCTTTGGGGATAACGTATTGGTTTCATCCTTCCAAATTTATGAACTATGTTAAATGGGAGGATGGAGGACATGTGTATTGTGAAGATCTCCAATGTTACAATTTGATGTTTCAAGAAATTCTAGTTATGTTTTCTTCCACCGGTTGGGTCTTAGTTCTTAATTTGAGGATCGATTTTTCTGTTATCTGATTATGTAGAAATTGATTTCAATTTGATAGTAATAAACTAGACATTTGATATTGAAGTGTGGAAGAAATGAACTGTCATTGGAGGCTGGATTAATTGGGATCGACCACCATAGATTGACTTAGTGGTCCATAGGAGCCAATCTAAATAATTAGAAGCTAAGAGAGAATGTGTTGGGTTAGCTAAGGTGGTCACCTCTTTAGGATTTATTTAATATCCTTGGCAACCAAATTTTGTAGGGTCAAACAAAGGTAGCTGTTTTCTGTCGTGTCACTATTCTTTTCCAGGCACATTAGGATGTTTTTGACTTGAATACTTGGACTAGTGGGGTTCCGGTCTGCCTCTTACCTCCACCTTCATATCATTTTTTTTAGCGCTTTCAACAATTTGGGTTTCTCATCTAAATGTCAAGGAATCAGTTTTATAACTTGAGAGCTACACCATTCTCTGCGTTTTCAAAGTACATGCATTGACTTTACATACATCCTTTGGTAGGTTTAATGAGTTTGGTAATAATGGTGGGCCGGCAGCTGCGGGATTGTCTCCTAAGGTAGCTGTTTTGAGGAGAAATTTATCATCCAAGCTGGGGGTAGCGATACCTGATATTGATGTAAGACCATATATCTTTCACTATCTGCTTGCCTCCAATTTTCTCTCTTCTTATTCACCACTTCAGTGTTGACAATATGAGTAGGCCGTAACTTTTTTTTTTCAATATTCTGCAGGTCAGACACTTGGTTGCCATTTCTTTATCTCTTAAAGGGATTGGAGGCCTTCTGTTTGTTTTTGGTAGTAGCGTTGGAGCTTATCTCCTGGTAAGGGTTCACCATGTTCTTAATTTTAGCCAAGTATAAAATTGTTGCTAACATTTTTATATCAGGGGTCAATAATGATTTTGATGATGAAAAGGTAAATAATGATTAGACAAGATTCTTGCTATCCACTTCGAGAATTTCATTCCAATATTATTCTTATGTTTATCATTCAAATGCTATTAAAGAAAGTGTTCTGACAGTTTACTTTGTTTGTATCTTGATGAAGGATGAGAATAAATTTGACTTCAAGAAAATTGTTAGTGAAAATTGGATTGAACCACCTAAAAGGGAGCGGAAGCGCAAGTAATGACTTCAATTTCTTTTCCTCTTTTACTACATGAATTTCATACTTAATTTTATAATTTTTGGAAAGCCTGACACTTGTTTTCTCCCTCCTATAAGTTACTCGGAATCAGAATACTTTAAGCAAACGATGCGGCAGGGTGGTCCAACAAAACCAAAAGAGCCTAGGATTCCTCGCATGCCTCAGTTGTAAGGCTCTGAAATTGGTTGATTTATCTAGGAGCTCCAGTTTTTTCCCCTCTTATTATTATATGCTGCTTACATGTATGTATTTTTCCAATTTTGTATCGTTTTATTTACATCTTTTAAATGGATATATTGCACTTTTGTTTATAGGCACGATTTCCAATTTTTTAACACACAAAGGTTGAGTGAACTCTATGAAAAAGAAGTACGGTATCTCATGGTGAGTGTAAGATTCTTTAGTATTCTTTTCTGTTTTAACATTAATTGCTTGTGTTTATTCAGCATTTTTACTTTATCTTTTTTCAATTCTCATTGGATTGTATGGCCCAGCAAACACATCAAAAGAATCAGTTGAAGGACACAATAGATGTTGAGGAGACTGAAGGTATGTTTGGTGAGTTAGGTGCACATATGCGAGGTGGATGATCCCGACACCAGGCTTCCCCATATGTTTCTAGGAGGTTAGGCTAACTTTATTTTGTTTTCATGGACAATCTGGTTTTCTGTAAGAAATATGAATGAACATGGTTTAGTGCAGTCTTGTTCACTTATTCGATGCATTTCTAGCTTCCGGAGATAATTAAAATGTTTTCTCTTTGGCATTGATTGGCTCATCCCGATGTTTGACCCAGTTTAGTGGATTATGACTGATAGTTAATTTAGCTTCTAATATTTCCAGGCAATGCTTTGATTATTAATTTTCCGGAGGCTGCTTCCTTTGGGCAATTTTTGCTGTCTTTTAAAGGACACATGGTTGGAACAAGACAAGAGCCATGGTGACCAAACAGCTATGTTGTTGGAAAATTTTTGCTGTCTTTACATTTTAATAAAATGAGGGTTTGTCTCACCATCACTTTACTTTTAGTTTAAGGATTTGATTGGAGATGTGTGTCGATTGTATTTAACTTACGTTTTTGCTTTGTATAAGGTTTGGAATTCATCTTGCTAAGCAAGAATTGTTGCAGATGATGAAATGGATATATTCTCGAAAAGGAGCTCGAAGAGGAACTTGCGAAAGAGCGTTTAAGGAGTTGTGTACTTATTTTGTAGTAATTTTACCTTTTCTTTGTAAATTAGTTCATGGACGTGATTTGTGGATGGACGAAAAGTTTCATGTATTATATACACTATTATATTTTATTAATTAAATCCATGTTCGTTGAGTTAGTTGTTGTGTAAAAATATTTTCAGGATTTTATTTTGTGTATAGGTTGAAATTTTATTTTGTTTAATGTTTCCAGGTTTTTACAAAAGGAAGAAATAGGTATTGTTGGTTAGCTACTTGTGCAACCGACAATTTTTTTTTTTAATTTAATATAGCACATTTAATGTCGGACACTTTTAATGTCGCACATTTAATGTCAGACACTTTTAATGTCACAGCTTTTAATGTCGGGCAATGACTGACATAAAAAACTGACCGACATTAAAAGTGACTTTTAATGTCGATCAAAAACTGGTTGACTGACATTAAAAGAGTACTTTTAATGTCGGGCATTGACTGACATTAAAAGGGTACTTTTAATGTCGGTCAGAGCTTTTAATGTCGGGCATTGCCCGACATTAAAAGTGTCTGACATTAAAAGTCACTTTTAATGTCGGGCAATGCCCGACATTAAAAGCGACCGACATTAAAACTTTTAATGTCGGTGTTTTTAATGTCGGTCAGTGACCGACATTAAAGGCTTTTAATGTCGGGCAATGCCCGACATTAAAAGCCAAATTTGTTGTAGTGTTTAGGTGCGAGCATCAATATCATTCCTCTATCTTTGTGCAAAAAGTTAGACATAGGTGAGATTAAATCTACTCTTGTAAAGCTCTAATTGGCTGATCAGTCTTTGGTTAGACCCGTTGGCATTGTAGAAAATGTTTTAATCAGAGTAGGTAGATTTTTCCTCCCTATTGATTTATATGTTATGGACATGATAGAAAATCCTTCAATGCCTGTCATATTAGGAAGATCATTCCTCGCTACTGGGCGGGTGATTATTGATATTGAGCGCAGGGAGCTCACTATAAGAGTCAGGAATGACAAAGAAATATTTAAAGCAGTTGAAGACTCTAAGGAACAATCGGACGTGCTTTTCATGGGCTACAAGAAAGGTGCAAGAAAGAGCACCACTATTGGATTCACAAAAAAGAAGCCTCCTTGAAGCACGATCAACACGTCGAGCTAATGACGTTAAACAAGCGCTTATGGGAGGCAACCCAAGTAAGTTAGTCGTGTCTTTCTTTTGAGTTTTATTTATCGTTTGTGTTTGTTTTGTAGGCCTTGCTTTCTTTCTCTCCTTTGCTTTCAAGCTTTCAAGCCTCCAGTCAAGAAGTCATCATCATTCCAGGGCAGTATTGTTCACTCCTCTCATTCTTTTATTGTTCTCATGCTTGTTTATGCCTTATTTTCTTTATACATTGAGGACAATGCATGTTATAAGTTTAGGGGTGGATTAACATAATTGTGGAGCCCTTGAGCATCTGAGTTCGGGCTATAGTTTTGAGCTTTCTTTGATTTAAGCATATGGTTGTTTTCTGGATGCTATTTTTGCATGACTATGATGTCCTAGGATAGGCTTTCTTGTCAATTTTTAAGCTTGCGATGAGTTGTAAGCATGAGTGCCCAAAAAGGGAGATTTTTTAAACTTTTTCTAGGAGATGGCTTGCATGAGTAGAGTATTTGCCTGGGCTAGATTTTGATTTGAATGCTTAGGAGCGAATTACTGGGTTCATATGCTTGTTGTCACCTCGATAGATGTAGGGTAGAGCTAAAGAGTTAATTTTTTGCAAATTAGCATGTTTTATCTTGTTTAGGAGGAAAGAAAAGAATAATTGCTTATCATGCTCATAAATAAAAATCAATTTTATTATTACAATTTGAAAAAGAGAAAGTCATGACTTGTGCGCACAAAGCAATGAGTAATAAAGATTTAGGCAAAAAGAGCTACCCCTGTAGTGATCAGTTAGGCCAACCAGAGAAATCTCAGGTTAAGGGTCCCTGCAATAGGTGTATGAAAGCTAGTGCCACATATAAATGCTTAATTTAATTGTCAATCATAAACACCTAAGTATGGAGTAAAACAAACTAATTTGTTCCATTAACTCGTTAGTGAAACCTTAGTGCCAGTGTAGAGGGAAGATGAGTTGAGAGTTTAACAATCCAATCCTGGGCTAGCAGAGACTGATCTTGTTGAGTTAGATCTCGCTTGTGCAAGTTAATTTTGGAAAAATTTTAATTTGTCTCCCTCATTGGTCCTTGTGTGCATGTCTCTTGCTTGCTTGACTATTGACTTTTGAGCCTTAAGGATTGAGTTATGATTATTACATCCATTCTTCTATTGTATGTTTGATTTGTAGTTTTCTCGACGACTAGCAAAAGCTTAAGTTTGGAGGTATTTAGCTAGTCTTTTATGATGTTTGGACCATTTTATTGTTCTTTAATGTTTATGTTGTAGGAAATGGTTGATTGGAGATAAAACGCAATAGTAGAGTCAATCGGGTGCTCGGGACGCGAAAAGATGCAAATGAATGAAAAAAGAGTCAAGGAGAAAAAAAGTCAAAATTCGGTCAAATGTAGACTAGCGTCGAGACGCTAGCATTCCTTATCTGAATAGGCGCGAAAGGATCATAGCGTCTCGGCGCTGCGACCTTAGCGTCTCGGCGCTGTGTAATTTCCTTTCCAGAACACTCGTGTTTAGAGGCAGCGTCTCGACACTACAACGAAAAATCAGAATAAATGGTTCTTTTCGGCTAGGTTTTTGGGGGATTCGATTCTGGACTTTTTGAAGCCGTAAACAGAGGAAAAACAGAGCATATTGGAGCTGAAGCAAAGGGAGCAAGTTGGAAATCAACCCATTGTTCGTGGGGATCGTGACGGGGACGTTCGGTCTTGGCCTACAACGAGTTTAATTCTTCTTTCCCTCACTTTAGTTAGATTTTATGGCTTATTCATGTTTAGTTGAGCTTGTAATACAAATCATGAGTAGCTAAACTTGTAGCTTAGCGATTCATGTAGTCAATTGAATTTATGGATTGATTTACTGTTTAAGTTGTGTAATGGTTATTATGTTTGTAATCTTGATTTAATGCTTTCAATTAATTGGCCATTAGTTGAATGATTTAAGTTTCGAATCTAGCTTGGGAGAGGGGATTTGATTTAGACTTACTCAAGGTTGCATGACTAAAGTTTACTTTCTAATTTCGTGACGGTTTTTAGATTAACTTTGGAATTGGTGAAAAGATCTCATTGCCTTCCTTGTTAAGAAACTTAGATAGGGAAATCAAGTTGGTTAATTTGCATGAGAATCAATTATACTCGGGAGAGGTAGTTGTGATTAAAGGGTCTTAGGCTCATAATTCCATTGTGCATAATAACTTATTCCTTAAAATCAATTCTAGACTAAATTGGTGAAATCAATTCCCTAAGTGTTCTTCCAATTGAATTTCCACTCTTTATTTGTTTTGATTTAGTTTTCATATCATTCACTCACTACATTGTGTTCCCTAAATAAAATTGAGCAAGATAATTCATAGTACTTGATTTAGGTTAAACATCCAATCCAGAGGACGACACTCGTTTATACGAACACTTTACTATTACTTGACCCATGCGCTTGCGGTAAGGAAAATTCCACATCAAGTTTTTGGTGTCGTTGCCGGGGATTGGTACATTTAGCTAGATTGATATTGTGAAATAATTGTTTGATCTTAATTTATGGTGTATTTTTACTTTTCTAGGTTGATTGCATTTTTTCCTTATTTGCTTTCTTTCCATATTTGTTTTCTAGTTTAGTTTTTCTTTACTTGTTAGTTTCCTTATTTGTGTTTGCCATATTTATTTTTGCATTCCATATTAGGTTATTTTGTTTCCTTGTCTACATTATATTTTTCCATATTTAGATTAGTAGTTTTCTTTCCTTTTTAGGGTAGATTTGTTTTTGTATGCGTAATAGTAGAGAAGTGATACCGTTGGATCCCGAGATTGAAAGAACAATTCATAGGCTTCGAAGGGAAAATAGAGAAATTATTCAAATGGCTGACCAAAATCCACCTGAGGAGCCTAGGCCTATAAGAGATTACTTTCAGCCCGTGTTTCAGGGGCAACAATCGGGGATTGTCTATGCCCCGATCAATGCCAACAACTTTGAGCTAAAGACCGGTCTCATTCAGATGGCTCGAGATTGTGCATATAGAGGATCACCCACCGAGGACCCAAATTCTCATCTAAAATGATTTTTAGACATTTGTGGGACGATAAAAATTAATGGGGTTTCTGAGGATGCTGTTCGCTTACGCTTATTTCCTTTTTCTTTGCAGGATAAAGCACGAGATTGGCTGCAGTCCATTCCCCTTGGGGGCATCACCACCTGGGATGCTTTGGTCCAGGCCTTTTTAAAGAAATTTTTCCCTCCTGCAAAGACGGTCAAGCTGAGGATCGAGATTGGGACATTCCAACACCAATATGATGAGCAATTGTTCGAGGCCTGGAAGCGATTTAAAGAGCTACTGAGGAAGTGCCCTCAACATGGATACCCCGACTGGCTTCAGGTTCAATTGTTTTATAATGGTTTAACTCCTAGTACAAAAATGATTGTTGATGCAGCTACAGGTGGGACTCTATTGTCCAAGACCGTGGAAAATGCTCGTACACTTCTAGAGGATATGGCCACCAACAGCTATCAGTGGCCATCGGAGCGATCTGCACCTAAGAAGATTGCTGCTGGAGTGTTTGAGGTGGATAAAGTAAGTGTACTCCAGGCCCAGATGACCTCCCTTGCTAATGCTTTTATGAAATTTTCAGGTGCAGGGAGTGCACAGTCAATTGAATCAGCTGCTGCTTTAGCATCTAGACCTCAGGAGGAGACCATCAAGCAGACTCATTATGTATCAAATTTTAATTTTAGGGGATATAATAATAATTCTACACCTACACATTATCACCCTAGGAACCATGAAAATTTCTCTTATGCTAATACTGAGAATGTTCTTAATCCACCTGGGTTTGCCCCTCAAACTCAAGAAAATAAAAAGTTAGAAGATCTTGTTGGAGCTTTCGTTGTAGAGTCTAGTAACAGGACAACTAAATTGGAGGAGGCAGTCATTGCCATCAACTCAACAGTGAATGGCCACAGTGCTGCCATCAAGAATATTGAGACTCAGCTCGGACAGTTGGTAAATGTTGTAAGCACCATGAATAAAGGTAAGGCCCCAGCTGAGCAAGAGAAAACACAGATGGAGTATTGTAAAGCAATCACTGTGCACCAGGAGGAAGCTGAAGAGGAACTTGAGTCTGAGGATTATGACACGCCTACAGGGGAAGCTGAGGAGGACACATCATCAGATGAGGCTGAGAAGCCTGAACCTGAGCCTCCTATTCCTTCTCCCCCACTGATGGTTCCCAAAGAAAAGAAAAAGAAAAAGAAGAAAAAGAACAATGAAGTTCAGTTTGATAAGTTTATGAATGCTTTTATGAATCTGAACATTAATATTCCTTTTGTAGAGGCATTAGAGATGCCACAGTATAACAGGTTCATGAAGGAGTGGTTAGCAAAGAAGCGAAAGGAAAAGAAGGTTGACATCGTATATCTCGCTTCCACATGCAGCACAAGAGTACAACAGAAGGTACCTGAAAAAGTAGCAGATCCAGGGAGTTTTTCTGTTCCTTGTAGTTTTGGTACTTATTCTTTCAGAGCATTATGTGATTTAGGTGCGAGCATCAATATCATTCCTCTATCTTTGTGCAAAAAGTTAGACATAGGTGAGATTAAATCTACTCTTGTAAAGCTCTAATTGGCTGATCAGTCTGTGGTTAGACCCGTTGGCATTGTAGAAAATGTTTTAATCAGAGTAGGTAGATTTTTCCTCCCTATTGATTTATATGTTATGGACATGATAGAAAATCCTTCAATGCCTGTCATATTAGGAAGATCATTCCTCGCTACTGGGCGGGTGATTATTGATATTGAGCGCAGGGAGCTCACTATAAGAGTCAGGAATGACAAAGAAATATTTAAAGCAGTTGAAGACTCTAAGGAACAATCGGACGTGCTTTTCATGGGCTACAAGAAAGGTGCAAGAAAGAGCACCACTATTGGATTCACAAAAAAGAAGCCTCCTTGAAGCACGATCAACACGTCGAGCTAATGACGTTAAACAAGCGCTTATGGGAGGCAACCCAAGTAAGTTAGTCGTGTCTTTCTTTTGAGTTTTATTTATCGTTTGTGTTTGTTTTGTAGGCCTTGCTTTCTTTCTCTCCTTTGCTTTCAAGCTTTCAAGCCTCCAGTCAAGAAGTCATCATCATTCCAGGGCAGTATTGTTCACTCCTCTCATTCTTTTATTGTTCTCATGCTTGTTTATGCCTTATTTTCTTTATACATTGAGGACAATGCATGTTATAAGTTTAGGGGTGGATTAACATAATTGTGGAGCCCTTGAGCATCTGAGTTCGGGCTATAGTTTTGAGCTTTCTTTGATTTAAGCATATGGTTGTTTTCTGGATGCTATTTTTGCATGACTATGATGTCCTAGGATAGGCTTTCTTGTCAATTCTTAAGCTTGCGATGAGTTGTAAGCATGAGTGCCCAAAAAGGGAGATTTTTTAAACTTTTTATAGGAGATGGCTTGCATGAGTAGAGTATTTGTCTGGGCTAGATTTTGATTTGAATGCTTAGGAGCGAATTACTGGGTTCATATGCTTGTTGTCACCTCGATAGATGTAGGGTAGAGCTAAAGAGTTAATTTTTTGCAAATTAGCATGTTTTATCTTGCTTAGGAGGAAAGAAAAGAATAATTGCTTATCATGCTCATAAATAAAAATCAATTTTATTATTACAATTTGAAAAAGAGAAAGTCATGACTTGTGCGCACAAAGCAATGAGTAATAAAGATTTAGGCAAAAAGAGCTACCCCTGTAGTGATCAGTTAGGCCAACCAGAGAAATCTCAGGTTAAGGGTCCCTGCAATAGGTGTATGAAAGCTAGTGCCACATATAAATGCTTAATTTAATTGTCAATCATAAACACCTAAGTATGGAGTAAAACAAACTAATTTGTTCCATTAACTCGTTAGTGAAACCTTAGTGCCAGTGTAGAGGGAAGATGAGCTGAGAGTTTAACAATCCAATCCTGGGCTAGCAGAGACTGATCTTGTTGAGTTAGATCTCGCTTGTGCAAGTTAATTTTGGAAAAATTTTAATTTGTCTCCCTCATTGGTCCTTGTGTGCATGTCTCTTGCTTGCTTGACTATTGACTTTTGAGCCTTAAGGATTGAGTTATGATTATTACATCCATTCTTCTATTGTATGTTTGATTTGTAGTTTTCTCGAGGACTAGCAAAAGCTTAAGTTTGGAGGTATTTAGCTAGTCTTTTATGATGTTTGAACCATTTTATTGTTCTTTAATTTTTATGTTGTAGGAAATGGTTGATTGGAGATAAAACGCAATAGTAGAGTCAATCGGGTGCTCAGGACGCGAAAAGATGCAAATGAATGAAAAAAGAGTCAAGGAGAAAAAAAAGTCAAAATTCGGTCAAATGTAGACTAGCGTCGAGACGCTAGCATTCCTTATCTGAATAGGCGCGAAACGATCATAGCGTCTCGGCGCTGCGACCTTAGCGTCTCGGCGCTGTGTAATTTCCTTTCCAGAACACGCGTGTTTAGAGGCAGCGTCTTGACTCTATGACGAAAAATCAAAATAAATGGTTCTTTTCGGCTAGGTTTTTGGGAGATTCGATTTGGGACTTTTTGAAGCTGTAAACAGAGGAAAAACAGAGCATATTGGAGATGAAGCAAAGGGAGCAAGTTGGAAATCAACCCATTGTTCGTGGGGATCGTGACGGGGACATTCGGTCTTGGCCTACAACGTGTTTAGTTATTCTTTCCCTCACTTTAGTTAGATTTTATGGCTTATTCATGTTTAGTTGAGCTTGTAATACCAATCATGAGTAGCTAAACTTGTAGCTTAGGGATTGATGTAGTCAATTGAATTTATGGATTGATTTATGGTTTAAGTTGTGCAATGGTTATTATGTTTGTAATCTTGATTTAACGCTTTCAATTAATTGGCCATTAGTTGAATGATTTAAGTTTTGAATCTAGCTCGGGAGAGGGGATTTGATTTAGACTTACTCAAGGTTGCATGACTAAAGTTTACTTTCTAATTTCGTGACGGTTTTTAGATTAACTTTGGAATTGGTCAAAAGATCTCATTGCCTTTCTTGTTAATAAACATAGATAGGGATATCAAGTTGGTTAATTTGCATGAGAATCAATTATACTCGGGAGAGGTAGTTGCGATTAAAGGGTCTTAGGCTCATAATTCCATTGTGCATAATAACTTATTCCTTAAAATCAATTCTAGACTAAATTGGTGAAATCAATTCCCTAAGTGTTCTTCCAATTGAATTTCCACTCTTTATTTGTTTTGATTTAGTTTTCATATCATTCACTCACTACATTGTATTCCCTAAATAAAATTGAGCAAGATAATTCATAGTACTTGATTTAGCTTAAACATCCAATCTAGAGGACGACACTCGTTTATACGAACACTTTACTATTACTTGACCCGTGCGCTTGTTGTAAGGAAAATTCCACATCAGAGGGTGATGAGCAGTTGCATATCTGGAACAATTTCCAACTCTGTTAGGAATTTTCTTAGTCATACTGCCTCTTTTGTTGTTTCGCAGGCGGCTATGTACTTTGCTTCCATGGTAGAGTCAGCAATGCAACCTTGCTTAATACTCCTCCATACTACTGCTCCTCCATTTACAGTAAACACATATCTCGATGTTGATTTCCTTGAATCTATATCGGTCTGAAAATCTGAGTCAGTGTATCCTGTAAGGATCAAATCCTTAGCTCCATACACGAGCGTATAATCCCTAATTCTCCTTAGATACTTCAGGATGTTTTTAACAACAGTACAATGTGCATGTCTAGGATCAGACTGATATCTGCTTGACTATTTTAAGAACTAGGTGAAAAGAAAAGAAATAAAAGAAAAAAATGCTCTGCCTGCAAAAAGAAAAAGAACTATCTGTTGAAAAAGAAAGAAAAGAAAGAAAAAAATATTTTTGCTTGCAAAAGAAAAAATAGAACTTGGGGTAAAAAGAGCTACCTCAGTTGTGATCAGTTAGGACCATCCAAGGATTAAAATCAGGATCTGGGTCCCTGCAGCGGTGTGTGAAAGCTAGTGCCCTTAGGATCATAAAATGCAAGTTTGGGGAAATCCCCTGAGAAAAAGAAAAGAATCAGGCGCCTATAATTTTTTTTTTCGAAATTCTAACATGTTAGGACTCTTAGCCAGTGTAGGGGGAAATGTTGGGTTCCTAGAGTGAGTAAAAATGAGATGGAAATATACTCTAGACTCTGTGCCAGTATACATAGTCCGCAACAAGTAATAAGTATTTATCAATCCAAGACCTGAACTAGCGTATAATCCAAGACCTGAACTAGCTCCATACACGAGCGTATAATCCCTAATTCTCCTTAGATACTTCAGGATGTTTTTAACAACAGTACAATGTGCATGTCTAGGATCAGACTGATATCTGCTTGACTATTTTAAGAACTAGGTGAAAAGAAAAGAAAGAAAAGAAAAAAATGCTCTGCCTGCAAAAAGAAAAAGAACTATCTGTTGAAAAAGAAAGAATAGAAAGAAAAAAATATTTTTGCTTGCAAAAGAAAAAATAGAACTTGGGGTAAAAAGAGCTACCTCAGTTGTGATCAGTTAGGACCATCCAAGGATTAAAATCAGGATCTGGGTCCCTGCAGCGGTGTGTGAAAGCTAGTGCCCTTAGGATCATAAAATGCATGTTTGGGGAAATCCCCTGAGAAAAAGAAAAGAATCAGGCGCCTATAATTTTTTTTTTTCGAAATTCTAACATGTTAGGACTCTTAGCCAGTGTAGGGGGAAATGTTGGGTTCCTAGAGTGAGTAAAAATGAGATGGAAATATACTCTAGACTCTGTGCCAGTATACATAGTCCGCAACAAGTAATAAGTATTTATCAATCCAAGACCTGATCTAGCGTATAATCCAAGACCTGAACTAGCTCCATACACGAGCGTATAATCCCTAATTCTCCTTAGATACTTCAGGATGTTTTTAACAACAGTACAATGTGCATGTCTAGGATCAGACTGATATCTGCTTGACTATTTTAAGAACTAGGTGAAAAGAAAAGAAAGAAAAGAAAAAAATGCTCTGCCTGCAAAAAGAAAAAGAACTATCTGTTGAAAAAGAAAGAAAAGAAAGAAAAAAATATTTTTGCTTGCAAAAGAAAAACTAGAACTTGGGGTAAAAAGAGCTACCTCAGTTGTGATCAGTTAGGACCATCCAAGGATTAAAATCAGGATCTGGGTCCCTGCAGCGGTGTGTGAAAGCTAGTGCCCTTAGGATCATAAAATGCAAGTTTGGGGAAATCCCCTGAGAAAAAGAAAAGAATCAGGCGCCTATAATTTTTTTTTTTCGAAATTCTAACATGTTAGGACTCTTAGCCAGTGTAGGGGGAAATGTTGGGTTCCTAGAGTGAGTAAAAATGAGATGGAAATATACTCTAGACTCTGTGCCAGTATACATAGTCCGCAACAAGTAATAAGTATTTATCAATCCAAGACCTGAACTAGCGTATAATCCAAGACCTGAACTAGCTCCATACACGAGCGTATAATCCCTAATTCTCCTTAGATACTTCAGGATGTTTTTAACAACAGTACAATGTGCATGTCTAGGATCAGACTGATATCTGCTTGACTATTTTAAGAACTAGGTGAAAAGAAAAGAAAGAAAAGAAAAAAATGCTCTGCCTGCAAAAAGAAAAAGAACTATCTGTTGAAAAAGAAAGAAAAGAAAGAAAAAAATATTTTTGCTTGCAAAAGAAAAACTAGAACTTGGGGTAAAAAGAGCTACCTCAGTTGTGATCAGTTAGGACCATCCAAGGATTAAAATCAGGATCTGGGTCCCTGCAGCGGTGTGTGAAAGCTAGTGCCCTTAGGATCATAAAATGCAAGTTTGGGGAAATCCCCTGAGAAAAAGAAAAGAATCAGGCGCCTATAATTTTTTTTTTCGAAATTCTAACATGTTAGGACTCTTAGCCAGTGTAGGGGGAAATGTTGGGTTCCTAGAGTGAGTAAAAATGAAATGGAAATATACTCTAGACTCTGTGCCATTATACATAGTCCGCAACAAGTAATAAGTATTTATCAATCCAAGACCTGAACTAGATTTCACTTTATCTATTTTGTATAATTTTTCAATGGTTTCAAAGATGGTAAAAATGATTGGTTTTTATAGGAATAATGCTGAGGCAAAAGAAATGACAGAACAACAATTAAACAAATAAGCAGACAGATTAGAAACATGCGCTGGTCAGGATTCAGTAATTATTTTAAAAGATGCTCTAGCAATATTATTGATCATGCAAAACTCTCGCAGTCTTATTAGCAGATTTCTCCCGGAACTCCAGATCTTTTGGAATGTGTTTCAACTCCAATGTAGTATTACCGATCATGCACTAGGCAACTGGCTATCCCTAGTTCAGTCACTAGCGTTCACAAATACACAATGATCTAGTGTGATTAATCGCCACACACTCCCTAAATCATCCTTGAAACTAGAGAGAGGTATTCATACCGGCTGGCCAGGCGGGCATAAAATAGAAATAAATACAACAATTAACCAAGATGCATAGAATCAATATTTATTACTACAAATTAAGCTCGACAATCACATGTTCCCTAACCAACGCCTAAAGCTACATAGTTCATAAGATGCATGGAAACACACGTTACAATCTGAGTAAGCTTGTCCATAACTACAAGGTAATACAAGAAAAGATTAATTCCCTTGAACAGCTTGTAATTGATGGTCTTCTTGATGGTCTCTAATCTCTCTCCTCTATTCGGCCCCCAAAGGTGGAAGTAACTTTCCAAAAAATGAAAGGTTTCTCCCCAAGGATGGAATGTTTTTGACTTGGGCGACTTTTTCCTTTTATAGAGTGATAGGAGGCTTGAATTAGGTTTACCTAGACACGTGGATGGCTCTCCTTGCTCCTTTATCATGAAAATAGCTTAACAGAATTCTGTTTGATAAATTGGCTAACGAGCTGTGACGTGGCAATTTTGCTCCTCGCTTTGCTCCAGCACAGATTTTGCTCCATGAAGTCGCCCAGCAACATATTCTGCACAAAATAATTTCCAAAGCTTCTATTCTTCCAAATGGGTTAAAACATATAATATCAATCTAAAAGCAACCCTATTAAGCACAAAAGAAACACAAATCCCTATAGAATTAAAGCCTAAATAACTACCTTTTGGATAGTTATCCCGAGCAATACTAACCAACCTTCCTTTAAGAATTGAAAACGTTAGACAAAGACTAGCTTAATCAAAACAAATAATCCAACACTACCTTCAACCTTTACCTGAGCACTCTGCAAAACAAAGCTCTGCTGCAGCAAAATAATTCTTTCGGCATGGACAAATAATCATCACTTTTAACTCAATTCTGAGACTTGCCACAACCTAGCTCCTAGCTCTATTATTAGACACATTAAAACACATTTTTAAGGGGTTTATATTTTTGTTTTTCAGACTTAAAGCAGCCCTACAATCATAAGTTCTTATGCATGGGATGACCAACTTTATGGTGCAGTATACCCTTGCCTCAAACTCATCACTAACTACGCTAAATACTCTTTATAAAGCTAAAAATCCTTAATTATTCTATCTCTTGCCCCTCAGAATGACGACATTTTATGATGAAGCTCACCTAAGTTCTGGGAGACAGAAAACTGCTGGATTATCATTCATCCTTCAAAACGTTTGCTCCATGAATTTCCTCAGCAAAATTTTCAATAATAAGTTTTTTTTTTCAGCAAATAATAAATTTTTCTCATTTTTCCTATTTCCTATGTCATCTTTTGATGCGAAGACAAACTGTGGGTATCACAAATGTCCCTGGTTACTCAATAACTTAGCATATAATTTAATGAGGGAGAGGAATGCTCGAGCAAAACAATTGGAGTAGCAAAAAGTCCCCCAAACTTAAATTATTCATTGTCCCCAATGAATCACTAACAGTTTGAATTATACCCACAAACTTAAACTTTTCTATCTGAATTTTAAAACTAAGCGTGGGACTAGAACTAAGCTTAAAGTGGACCATATAAATCAACACTACCTCCAAAATCTTCTTGCCGCAGCAACGACGAGGCTAGAAGAAATGCTCAAGCAAAAGGTTTCTGGAGATCACAATACCTTGATCTAATTAAGCTTAACCAGTCCAAGCTTCAAAAAATCTTAAGAAAATTAGTTAAGTTAAGAATTACTCAGTGCCATAGAATGGAAACAACTACTGGAAATTTCATTAAAAACAAAGAAAAGAAATTACATAAGCAGATATATTTTTTCAGAAACAGAAAAAATAAAAAGAAACAAACATAACATCAACAGAAAAGTGGGGTCAGATATACGCGAGCAGTCAAAAATATAGAAACAAAAGTTATGCTCGCTAATGATCATCTCATCCATCAATCTTCCAGATCCTGCTCTTCATCATCATCCTCTTCTCTTTCAACAGGTGGGGGTGGAATCCAAGGGTTAAATAAATCATCGGGAAACACATGGAAGGCCTGATATGGTTTGGATAAATTGGATTGTAAGGCCCTCCTGAGTGTGTCATCTCTCCTTTTAGCATAGGTCCAATAGGTTTGAGCTTGCCTTTCAGCAAACTCTTGCCTACTCGCCAACAGTGCCAGTTGCTCTAGGATTTGATGATTTCCACACACAAGCCCACCCTGGCGTGCCTCTAGCGTTCGCTGAAGCCGCGCAAAATTAGGCGTATCGATGATTCCCTTATCAATCAAAACCACATCATCTGGAACCGTAGGCACTCATGCCCTGCTGCATAGCATCCTAATCGTGTTTGGGAAAAACAGCTTCCCCAACGTTTTGTGCGAGCAATTAAAGATTTCATTTGAGATAATCTTTCCAACATCAATACTTACGGATCGAAGAATGGCGAATAGCAGAAGAACTTGGTCGCGAGACACTGTTGAATCATGCGTAGTCGGAAGCAAACGTAGCTTGATGAAGCCCAACTAAGCATTGGCTTCACTCTTTAGATAGGTAACTTGAAAAGTTCGCTTTTTCGTCTTTGATAGCCTCCATTAAGCCCCCTCAATGCCAACCTCTCGGACCGTTGCATTCAATTGATCACTCGATGGTGCCACCACCACCTCGTTGAAGCTTGCGTGTGGGAAGTCCTGAAGGTTGAATAATGAATTGATTGCCCCTGGGCTCCAGTCAACAGCCACTCCTCGGACTATGGCCTGAAATTCGTCTGCATTATCAACATTCACATAAGAATCTCGAATGATGTTCGAATTCACTGGGTCCGGTTTCGCACAAAACTGACTCCAACAATGATTCGTGATCCTTGCCCTCAAGAAATGTGGTAGATCGTCACCAAACCCTCTTTCGTATAAGAAATCTCGTTTTAACATATCCCGGTATTTTGCCCGAGCAAGTTCATTGATGAAGCGGATGAATGGTCCTTCTGCTTCCTCTTCAGGCTAATCCGATGCCTCAGCAATTCTTTTGCCTCTATCCTCTTGACGCTGTGTCAAAGTTTCTTCCGCTGCTTTCTTTCTTGCCTCCTCAGCCTCGTTCTTCTCTTGTTGCTCTCTTTCTACATTTTCTCTTTCAGAATCAGTGGTTGGAGGCGAGGGAGTATTAATTTCGACTACCTGAACACGACCGGCTTTTCGCTTTATGCGGCGACGTTTAGGCACCTCCGACATGATCACTTCCACTCGATCCTCATGTTCTTTGCTCATTACCTTCTTTAGGCACATCATCTACCTGTTCTTCTTGCACAACCTCATTTCATTTTTCTTGAATCTCCTCGATATTCCCTTCTTGAATTTCCTCTATATCCGCAACCCCCGGCTCAGTCTGCTCTGGATTTTGTTCCTCTAGTTCTTCCAGATCTTCTTCAACCTTTGTGGCAGCAACACCTTCCACAACCTTCTGCACAGCTTCCTGATCTTCAGCTCGTTGTTGCCTTCTTTTTCTTTTGGCTTCCTTTTCCTCTGGCGTCTTCTTCTTCTTCGTTTTCACTTTCTGTGCCTCACGGATGACAGACACCTCTTCTTCCTCGTTGTTTCTTTCTTTTCTCGCTCTCGTTTTCGCCATTAGAGACCCAAGGGTTTTTTATTCCTTTTACAGCGAACATCAAAAGAAAGGAGAAATACGAATAGCAAAGGAATGAAACGTGAAGGTGAAGTGAAAAGAAACTTACTGACGTTTGTGAATAAATAAGGCTTCAGCAAGATAAAATCTTAACCGAAAGGATTTGCTCTGCATTAAATAATATTACTGTTTTATTTTAATCGCATGCTATCTGGAAAATCCAAACCATCAAAGGTAAAATCATAAATTTCAATCGCCCAGGGTAAATAATTATGCGCTGTCAATGGCTAAACCCTTCGATCTACCCTTCGTGACACGTGGCTTCATCACATGGCTCATGCAATTAACTTGCCCCTAGAAAATTCAAAATCCAAACGGTAAAAAAATTCTCAATAAATCCCTTTCTACTCGGACGCAAGATTTGCTTCGGCCATAAAATTGTCGTAACAACCTTCTGAACAAAACGAACTGTAGATACGGACGAATTCAAATTAAAAATCAAATCAAGAAATTCAAATTTAAATTAACCGCTCAAATCAAATTTTATTATTATTATTATTTTATTCAAAATCGAATAAGTCAGGAAAGATCTTTATTCAAACTAATCTAAAAAGAATTTAAAGAACCGAAAAAAAAAACTGAATTAAAATCTAATAAAACTAAACTGGCAAAAACAACAAAATTACTCAAAAAATAAATCTACCGGATTTAAAATCAACAATGAATTTAAACTAAATCACGAAAAATTTAAATAAAACAAATCTAAAATACTCGAAATAAAAAAAAAATCAAATCAAATCAGCGAGAAAATAAAGACAAACACTGGGAGCTCAAAATATTGCTCTGTAAAATGCTCCCGCAAAAATCTTGCTCTCTCAAGCATCAACCAACTTTAGGGAAGGATATTTCATCTGGAACTCCTCTCCCCAATAATGTTTCACACGCTGTCCATTCACTTTAAACACTCTCCCATCTTTTTCATCCTGCAAAGTAATTGCTCCATGGGGGAAAATTTCAATTACAATAAATGGTCCTGACCATTTAGATTTTAGCTTCCCAGGAAACAATTTTAATCTAGAATTGTAAAGCAAAACTCTGGCCTTTCACAAACTCTTTAGAGTTAATTTTATTGTCATGCCACAGCTTATTATTTTCTTTATACATTTTCGCATTTTCATAAGAAAATTGACGAAATTCCTCTAATTCATTTATCTGCAGCATTGTAATTGGTCCTGCACAACTCATATCAGAATTCAACTTTTTCAAAGCCCAAAATGTTTAATGCTCAAGCTCTAATGGTAGATGACAAGCTTTCCTATATACTAACCTATAGGGAGACATACCTAGGGGAGTCTTATAGGCTGTCCTATAAGCCCAAAGAGCCTCATCCAACCTAAAAGACCAATCCTTCCTAGATGGATGGACTACTTTCTCTAGAATAGATTTAATTTCCCTATTTCTTATTTCAGCTTAACCATTTACTTGTGGGTGATAAGGGGTAGCTATCCTATGCTTAATTCCATACTTAGCTAACAACTTAGTTAAGATATTATTAACAAAACGTGTACCCTCATCAATCACTAGAGCTCTAGGTGTCCCAAACCGCGCAAAGATGTGCAATTGAAGAAACCTTGCTATTGTCTTGGCATCACTCTGATGGGATGTGATGGCCTCCACCCACTTAGACACGTAATCAACTGCCAATAAGATAAAAACATTACCATTAGAAGGGGGAAATGGCCCCATGAAGTCAATACCCCACACATCGAATAATTCAACTTCTAAAATGTAAGTAGGAGGCATTTCATCTCTAGGCCCTAAGTTTCCACTTCTTTGGCAAGCATCACATTGCTTGTAGAACCAGTGGGCATCCTTAAATAAGGTAGGCCAGAAGAATCCACTATGCAAAATCCTCATAGTCGTCCTCTGACCGCTGAAATGGCCTCCATACGGCAAACAGTGACATTGCTTCAGGATTTTCTTTGCTTCATCACCTGAAACACACCTACGAGTAATACCATCAGAGCATTGCTTATACATAAATAGCTCATCCCAATAGAAAAACTTTGCATCATGCTTCAACTTTTTCTTTTGCCTCAAATCCATGTCAATAGGAGTGACTCAGATGACCAAAAGGTTGGCAATATGAGCATACCAAGGGACATCCCTGACTACCTTTACCTCAACAGCAAATAGTTGTTCATCTGGAAAAGAATTTGAGATGGCAGATTGCTTCAGCAAAGATGATGATGGATCAAGACGAGACAAATGATCTGCAATGACATTCTCTGATCCCTTCTTATCCTTTATCTCCAAGTCGAACTCCTGCAACAATAAAATCCAACGAATTAATCTAGGTTTTGCATCTTTCTTAGTCATTAAATACCTTATTGTTGCATGATACGTGAACACCGTGACTTTGGATCCAACAAAATATGGCCGGAATTTCTCAAAAGCAAACACAATAGCTAACAACTCCTTCTCAGTAGTTGTGTAGTTGACTTGTGCCTCATTTAAAACCCTGCTTGCATAATATATATGATGGATAAATTTGCCCTGCTTTTTCCCCAGCATAGCACCTACTGCAACATCACTTGCATCACACATTACCTCAAATGGTAAATTCCAATTAGGTGCAAAGCAGCCTTTAATGTTTCAAAAGCCTTCCTACAATCTGCATTAAAGTCAAAAACATGATTAGTGCATAATAAGTTATAAAGTGGTTTACTAATTGTCGAAAAATCCTTTATGAACCTCCTATAAAATCCAGCATGACCTAAAAAACTCCGAATTCCTTTCAATGAATTCGGTGGTTCTAATCTTTCAATAACCTCAATTTTTGCTCTATCAGCTTGTAGACCATTCTTAGAAATCCTATGACCTAACATTATGCCCTCCTTCACCACTTCTCCCAATTGAGAACTAGATGGGTATCCTCACATCTCTTTAACACCTTACCCAAATTATCTAAACAACTCTGAAAAGACCCTCCAAAAACTGAAAAGTCGTCCATAAATACCTCAACAGTGGACTCAATCATATTTGAAAAAATTGCTAACATACACCGCTGAAATGTTGCTGGAGCATTGCAAAGGACAAAAGGCATTTGCCTAAAAGCAAACGTCCCATAAGGGCAGGTGAAAGTGGTTTTTTCCTAATCCTCAGGAGCAATAGTAATCTGATTATACCCAGAATATCCATCTAAGAAACAGTAGTAGGTCTGACCAGCTAATCTATCCAACATTTGGTCAATAAATGGCAGAGGGAAATGGTCCTTACGGGTAGCTTTATTGAGCCTCATGTAATCCATGCAAACCCTTCAGCCAGTTACTGTCCTGGTTGGGATCAACTCATTATCTTTATTGCTCACCACAGTGACACCTCCTTTCTTAGGAACACATTGGACAGGGCTTACCCAATTGCTATCTGCAATTGGATAAATGATGCCAGCATCCAACCATTTAATCACCTCCTTTTTAACAACTTCTTTCATTGCAGGGTTAAGCCTTCTTTGTTGCTCAATACTCATAAAGGATCCCTCCTCTAGAGTGATTTTGTGCATACAAAAAGATGGGCTAATTCCCTGAATGTCAACCAATTTCCAACCAATAGCTTTGCTATATTGCTGCAGTAATTTTATTAAGCCCTCTTCATGCTTCGACATTAAATCTGATGCAACAATAATTGGCAACGTCCCATGTTCCCCATGATACACATACTTTAGGTGATCCGGCAAGGGCTTCAAATCTAAAGTGGGTGCCTCAATCAGGGATGGCTTAATAGGAGGAGCTTTCCTCTGATCTAAATCTAAAGACTAAAAAACATCCTCAAACCTAAACACTTCTTTTTCATTTTTTCTTTCTAACGAACAAACTTCTAAATCCTCTACACTAACCTTTCCATGATCTTCCAAGTGTTTGCTAGCCGAATCCTGAATTGTTGTCTCAACAATTGTGTTCTCCAGAATCCTAATGAAAGAGCAATCTTCCATTTCGTCTGGGTACTTCCTGGCCTTAAACACATTGATTTTTACTTCCTCCATTACAGATTCTCATTGTTAATTCCCTTTTTCGAACATCTATCAATGCCCTACCAGTAGCCAAAAAATGGACGACCTAGAATAATCGGGACATCTTTATCAGTCTCATAGTCTAAGATAATAAAACCAACATGAAATATGAACTTATCTACCTTTACTAAGACATCCCCAATTTTACCCTCTAGATACGTGATAGACCTATCAGCTAGTTGGAGTGTGACTGTGGTAGGCCTACCTTCACCAATACCTAGCTTTCGATAGACCGAAAGAGGCATAAGGTTAATGTTTGCACCTAAATCACAGAGTGCTCTGCTTAACTCTTTTCCACCTATAGACACAGGTATAGTAAATGATCCGTAAATGATCCTAGATCCTTAGCCTTGGTTGGTAGCCCATTCTTAAGAATAGCACTACATTCCTCAGTAAGAGAGACAGTTTCAAACTCACCTAACCTATTCTTTTTAGTTAAAATATCCTTAAGAAATTTAACATAATTAGGCATTTGCTCAATAGCTTCTACTAAAGGGATATTTTTGTGCAACTGTTTAAGAATCTCGAAAAACTTTTTAAATTGACCATCCTGATTCTTCGGTCTTTGCCTTTGTTGGAAAGGTAGAGGTGGTACATAAGGTGGGGGCGGCACATAAGGTGGTTCCACATCTGGAACAGAACAAAATGCTCCAGCATCATTATTGTTGCCTCCAGCACCCTGACCAGTCTCCAACTCTTTCTCAACAACAACATTTTTATCACAATTATGTTCTACATTCTAGGGTTTACTAGGCTCTTTTCTTTCTTCTAGTGGCTTACCACTCCTAAGAGTCACTGCCTTTACTTGCTCCTTACCTTCCCTTCTAGGGTGTTCAGTATCTGAAGGAAGTTTCCTTTGAAGCCTTGCCTTTAGCTCATTAGCTAGCTGACCCACTTGCAATTCCAGAGCTCTCATTGAAGCTTGATTACTTTGAATTGCGGCATCTGTACGAACCATATATTCTTTCATCATCGCCTCAAGAGAACTCTCCGAATTTTGTTGGGGCAAAGCTTGCTTATTTTGTTGTGGCAATACCAACATTTTAGCAAATCCTGACTTGTTCACCTTCTGTTGTGCTTGCATATTACTTCCTTGTCCTCCCCATGCGAAGTTGGGGTGGTTGCGCCAACCTGAATTATAAAAGTTAGAGTAAGGGTTGTTCCTCTGATTACCTACAAAAAATTCAGAAGCTGGATTGCTGGGGCAAAACTCATAGTTGTGATCTTCACCATAATAGACACATGCTTCCTCTGCGACTTGGTTCACAAGTGCAGCAGGCTCCACAGTTGCTGGCTGCTGATGACTAATCACTGTCACATTCTTAAGAGCGTTAGCAATCATTGCAAGATCAGCCCTAATGGTGGACACACCATCAACCTCTAACACACTTTTAACCTTTTTATTTGTGTCTCTAACATCTAACCACTGACAACTATTAGTAGATATTCTTTCTAAAATTTCATGGGCTTCGTTAAAAGTTTTTGCCAAAAGGGCCCCTCCAACCGAAGCATCAACCATACCCTGGGTTGCTCCGTTTAACCCATTGTAAAATGTTTCCATTTGGATAGAATGTGGTAAGCAATGATGGGGACACTTTCACAAAAGCTCCTTAAACCTCTCCCAAGCCTCACTAAAAGTCTTATCTTCAAGTTGCCTAAACCCTACTATTTCACTCCTTAATTTGGCATTTCTATTTGGTGGGAAATATTTTCTCAAAAATTTTTCATCTAACTCATTCCATGTCCTAATTGATCCTAGAGCAAAAGAATTTAACCCTGCCTTTGCTCCATCTCTAAGAGAATATGGGAACAAAGTTAATCTGAGAGCATCTCTAGGCACTCCTGGAATTACAAAAGAGTCACTAACTCCTAGCAAAGACTTAAGATGAAAATGAGGGTCTTCAGATGACAAACCATGGAATTGCCCCACGGTTTGCAACATCTGAAGCATTATCGGTTTCATTTCAAAATTTTCTGCCTGAATATAAATGAATACAACAATTAACCAAGATGCATAGAATTGATATTTATTACTAGAAATTAAGCACAACAATCACATATTCCCTAACCAACGCCTAAAGCTACTTAGTTCATAAGATGCATGGAAACACACGTTACAATCTGAGTAAGCTTGTCCATAACTACAAGGTAATATAAGAAAAGATTAATTCCCTTGAACAGCTTGTAATTGATGGTCTTCTTGATGGTCTCCAATCTCTCTCCTCTATTCGGCACCCAAAGGTGGAAGTAACTTTCCAAGAATGGAAGGTTTCTTCCCAGGGATGGAATGTTTTTTACTTGGGCGGCTATCTCCTTTTATAGAGTGATAGGAGGCTTGAATTAGGTTGACCTAGACACCCGGATGGCTCTCCTTGCTCCTTTATCCCGAAAATAGCTTAACATAATTCAGTTTGATAAATTTGCTAACGAGCTGTGACGTGGGAGTTTTGCTCCTCGGTTTGCTCCAGCACAGGTTTTGCACCCTGAAGTTGCCCAGCAACATATTCTGCACAAAATAATTTCCAAAACTTCCATTCTTCCAAATGGGTTAAAACATATAATATCTATCTAAAAGCAACCCTATTAAGCACAAAAGACAGACAAATCTCTATAGAATTAAGGCCTAAATAACTACCTTTTGGATAGTTATCAGGAAGACAAATGGAAAAGGTCGTAAAACTAATCTAGGTTAGCAAAAGAAGCACTTTATATGTTTTGAGTATGCTATTTGTTAATACTAAGTTTCATTTTTTAAATTTATTCATGAGTATGCTATGCTTACTTTGTCCAGTTGCATGTTTTCCATATTTCCCTTAGAGTTCTAAATCATTGAGGCTGGATTGATTATTTTCATGCATCCATAAAATTTATTTTGGTCGGGACTAGCAAAAGCTTATGTTTGGGAGCATGATAGCATGCATAAATGTTACTATTTTTTCCTTAAATTGAACGGTTTTTGTTGTGCTTTAATGTGTTTTTATTGTGCAAATTCAATTAATTAGTTATTTCTGAATAATCTTTAAGAAAAGCCTCTCTTTGGTATGTTCCACGTTTATTAAATCAATTATTCTTTGTAAAAATGTTTGTTCCCATTTGTATGATACATGGATGTCCTGTCTCTATTTTCTTTGTTCAATAGGTGTGATAATTGATCTAGAAAAGTTTGTTTCTTGTTCAAAAATAATAAAATGGTTGTGTAACCTTGAGTCTGTACTTCTATATCACTAGGATAGTATTTAGCTTAAGTTCAATGGTTTTTGGTTTGTTTGGATCATTTAGTTGGGTTGCAGGGTCTGTTTTTTTTTTATAATTTTCTTTGCCGAATTTTTCTAGGTAAGTTGTCTTTGTGTTTTTATCAGGATCCTATTAAGTCTTTCAATTTTAGAAATTCAAATCCTATCTGCCATACGTTTGATCTTGAAGTTAAGGATGGTCATGACCTACTTATTGGATTGAATTCTGGAGATGGTAAATATGTTTTTCTCTATATATGATTTAAAGTCACTATTCTTTGATTGTAGCTAGGTCAAACAATGTCGTTTCTATAACTTACTTTGTTGTTTGGATGTTGGGTTTTTATATTATAGGGTAACATGCTTTTAAAAATTGGCTGAACTTTTTGTGCACCACTAGCAATCAAACAAGAAAGCTTGTCACTCGATAATGTTTCATTACATTGTCAATCTAAAACCTCATTCTTTGTTAAGATGGTTATTGGATTTTAGTCTCAAGCCTTGGCACATTGTGGACTTTTTACTTCAGGTAAGTGGTGCAGCTTTTGATTCATATTGGTCATCACCAGCTTCAGATGACACAGAGGAAAATGTTTTTTTACCGATTTGGTTTAGTTGGTCAAGTAATTGTTATACCTTTAGTCTTCCCCTTGCTTCACATCATATTTGGTAAAAACAAAATTTCAAGACCCATTGGATAATAATTTGCTCTATATTATATCTTTGGTCTTAGAATGTCTTATTTCTTCTGTGGTAAAGGTGAATGATGCACACCTTGCATTTTACCACAAAATCTTGGCTCATTACTAGTTGGCATACATAATGATCAAACTGTGAGGTACGTTATTTTCCTTCTTTTTGTACCTTTCTTATTATTTTGATGACTTTCTTGCAATTTCCTTTAATGATTGTTTAGATTTAGATTGTGTTTGATGCGAGACCTAACTTGTTTAGTTTTAGAATATTTGAAGTCTAGTTGTAAACCTGAAGTGTTGTGAGGTTGTAGTTGAGTGGTTTTTGATATAGAAGTGTGTTTCTCTTGTTTAATAGGTTTAAAAATTTTTGGGTTAGCCATATGTATGCCGTTATGCTGTCGAAATTTTTGGAGCATCCAGTTAGAATTAGGATAGAAACATTAGTAATGTCACTAGGTTAAGTATAGAAACCTGAAATGTTACAGGTTCTTTGATGGGGTTAAACTTGATCTCTATGAGTTTGTATGCTTTTAGAGTTTATTGGGTTTTCTAACAATTTTTTTCGATACTCATTGAGATTGACTTTTATTGTGTATTTTATTGTTAACTAAATTTGTTTTTCTTAGGTTCTTCGAGTTTTTGGACATGTGTTTGTTATGTGAGTTCTTGTTTTGGCGTTGTATCGAACCTAATTACAATTTGTTTTTCTTAGGTTCTTCAAGTTTGATGACCGAGCAAGACAAGAATGAAAGTGACATGTACGAGAATTTTTCTTTTTTGGTATAGGTGTAGACTTTTAATCATAGGTGTTTAGTAATTTTGAGGCTTTTAAGTGTAAGTGTTTGTAGTTTTATTCATATATCAAACTTATATGAATAAAAATTGTATGAACAAATTTGGTTCATTGACTTATTGGAATGAAATTTGACAAATATTTGATTTCTATACAATTTTGCACATTTAAGATTAAGATTACTTTCTTTACATGTTGACAAATAAAGAAAATATTGTTGGTTTGTCACCGGGCAACCAACAATTTTTTTTATTTAAATTATGAACAAAATATGATGGGCAATGCTTGTCATAAAAATGACATTTAATGACAGACATTTGGTTGGAAAACACACTTTTAAAAAAGACTTTTCATGACGGACCCCTTTTAATGACGGGCATTGCCTGTCATTAAAAATCTGGTTGGTTGGAAAATACCCTTTAATGACGGACTTTTGATGACAAACAGCTTTAAATGACGGGCAATGCCCGTCATTAAAAACCTAGTTGGTTAGAAAATACCCTTTAATGACGAACGACTGTTAATGACGGGCATTGCCCGTCATTAAAAATGCCAGTCATTGTACCTTGTTATGACAGACAGTTTGTAATAACGGGCATTGCCCATCATAACAAGTTACAACAACACTCGTATAGACGACGGACGCCGCCCGTCATGAAATGTCTTTAATGACGGGCATTGCTCGTCATTAAAAGTTGTTTTTGTAGTAGTGGGGAGTCTATAGAGATAGGGAATGAGAAGGGAATGCTTGAAGGTTCAAGCAATAGAGAGATATATGGAGATGAGTGTGTTTGAGATAAAAATCCAGCAGCATAAGAATATGGAAAATGGCTTTCTTAGCTTTGAATCTGATTCATACTCTATATATAAAGATCTTCCATGCAAGGAGAAGCCTCATAACACAAGACACATGGTAGAATTGCAAATCAAAGTGGATTCTAGGTGTTTAATTCACAACACATGCAACTAGTGCATGGATATGTTGTTTTCAACTTTGTATCAACATGAAAGAGTGGGAATCCAACTAAATCCACTAAATTGAATTCATGATCTGATTTTTTAGCTTGCAATTAACCCTAATTTCAATTCTAAATTTAAAATTATTTCTTCGTAATTAATTTGAGACATTTCCAATTAATTTGATATGATTAATCCATATAATCATTGTCACCTTGTGCAATCCATTATATATGATTATTCCGAATACATATATATTGTATTTAAAACACTCTTAAATACTTTATCTCTCACTTTCTAATTTAATTCATAATTAAATTATTGTGTCAAACACAGTTTACGATAATACCCTATTTCCTGATTTTGAACGATTCAAAGATTTCTATCAATTTGTTCTAGGCTTTATTCTGATATGAGCTAGTAGGGGGACCTAATGGACCTATAGATCATGGGCTCCAACGATTCGAGGCTAACTGACTAATCTTATTATCCAAGCTAGCCAACATTCGTTAACTACCGGGACACTCCACTATAGCCCGATAGTTGCACTCCCCTCACTATAAATATATTTTCGTCCACTTAATTTAACCATGTTTAGTAAGTCGATCCTTCACAGGTTGTTCGTAGCTATAGCTAGGTCAAATGACCGTTTTACCCCTATAGTACTTCTTGTTCCTTAAGTTCCACTAATTCTCTAATGAAGAATCGGGTTGTGGTCCAACCATCAAACCTAAGTCCCTCTCGATCCAACGAGAGGTGGGGCCCCTTGTTCAAGTCTTGGAGTTAGTACTTAAGGGAACAACCTCTCCACTATCCCTGAAATGGGTAGGAGCGAATTCCGTCTTGCGAGACTGTGTCCCCAGCTATCTATTCGATCGTATCCCCAAAATGGTAGACTTGTTGAGTCAGCGATGCTGGCCACTCTCTGTTGGGTTTTATGCCCTAAAACTCGTAGATAGTAAATGTACTTTTGACTTAACATTAATAAAAGTGATGTATTATTCAATGTTTGTATTATATCTTGTCTTATTAACCCTAATCCAATAAACTAAACATCCAAGGCTAATAGAATGAGGCTTGAACTAGTATGTAGGGACATACGGGGATCAATGTTCAAGTTTTAGCCTAAAGGGTCTGTTGTATAGGGATAAGGCTGGTACCTTGTCCTGGCGACACTATTGATACGACCCACTTTGTATATTGATACAAACGTATTTATCCAACGCGTTCGTGTAGTTGACATGCGAGTGGGGGTATCCTGTGCAATGAGTTTGCACAAAAACCGGACCGCAAAATAGTTTACCACTAACTTTAACACCGTTAGTTAGCTCGGTTTCTATTTCACTAGGATGACCTAGGCAAATTAGTCTTAATTCTGAGTAGATTATGGACTCCTGTCCATGAGGGATTGTCCTTTGATTTGTACGGGTGAGAGTGGCCTGTTTGCCGACTCAATAAGCCTACCATTTTGGGGATAAGATCGAGTGGGGAGCTGGGAACGTAGTCTTACAAGATGGAATTCGCTCCTTCCCGATATTAGGGTAAGTAGAGGTGTGTTCCCTTAAGTGGTGTCTCCGGGTCTTGAACAATTGGCCCTACCCTCTTTATGGCACGAGAGGGACTTCTGTTTGTTGGTTGGACCACAAACAGGTTGTTCATTAGAGGAGCACTGGTACTTAAGGACCAAGAGGTAACCCAGGGGTAAAACGGTAATTTGACCTAGCTGGGGTACGAACACACGTGAAGGGCTAACTTGCTGTTGACGGTCGATATCCGTGGACACAGAAATATATCTACAGTGAGAAGAGTGTATTTGTGGTTCTTTAGTGGAGTGAACCACAGTTAACGAATATTGATTAACTTGGTTAATGAGTTTACCCAACTAATCTCATATCGTTGGAGCTTCTGATCTGTAGGTCCATTAGGTTCCACCGGTAGCTCATTTAGGGCGTTGAGGTAAAATTCTAAGGAAGGATTGAATATTCGAAGGTGTTCAAATGTTAAGCTAAAATATGAATTTGATTCATTTTAAAACTATAGGTTATAATTAATGTGCATTGGATGTATATTAATACTATAGTTTTATTTGAGAGAATAATAATTGAATATATGATGTTCAATTTTATTATTATTTTTTAATTAATTAATTTTGAATTAATTAATTGATTTAGTCTAATTAAATTTGATTTAATTAAACTATAGGTTAAAGAGGGATATTAATTTAAATAGAATTTAAATTAATGTTGATTTAATTAATGTTAATTAATTAAATATAATTAATTATAATTAGAATATTTAGATTTTAATTTATAATTAATTAAAATATCAGGTAACTGATTAATCAGTTACCTGATGTGATGCGTGTACTGGCCCTGGTTTTTCTCTCCTGATTGATAGGTAAATGGGAAGGGGCTCCTTTAAGTTTTGATCATCCCAACACTCACGCAAGCTCTCCCTCTCTCTTGCTCTCTCGTTTTCTCCTTCTCTGTGATCTACAGAAAGAAATTCCTCCAGAAAATCCTTAGAAGTTTTTGCTCCCACAAGCTCCCAATGCGAGTTCCTTTTCGAGAATACCGGTGCAATCAAGTGGTGGTGTTCGTGGTGGTTTTTCCAGCGAAATTGAGGATTTCTTTGCTGCTGTTTTTTTTTTCGTGGAATCAAAGTTTTTGGTGAAATCTCGTCAAGAAAACTACAAAGGTATGGATTTTCTTGATCTAGGATCATTAGGATCCAATTCTAGATTAGATCTAGAATTCTTTTCCAATTTTACAGCATGCTTTCGTGGGTTTTTACAACATGTTTATAATTTCTTTTCTGCTGTAAAAATTTGTGTTTGTGATCCGTACTTGGTATTTTAATCTTTGTTGAAAAACAGTGTGGTTCTCTGAACGTTTCCACTGCCAAGGGCTTTTATCCCTTCACTCTCACCCATGCAGATCAAAGGATAATCTCGTATAAATAGGAGTTCATAGTTAGCTCGGGATTAAGAACGAGTTACCTTGGTCATCTTTGAGAAATAGTCAGTTTCTCCAGCAAACGGCGTTATAAAGAGAAAATGACTAATTTCGTGGTCCAGTCTCATGCAAACTCATTACATAGGACGCCCCCACTCGCATGTCTCCACATGAACGATTTAGGAGCTCATCGTTTGTACTTAATACAAAGTGGGTCGCATCCATAGTGTCCCCAGGATAAGGCACCCAACCATATCTTTATACTATAGACTATCTTGACTATAAACTCTAACTTGATCCTACGATATGTCCCTACATATAGTTCGAGTATTCATTTTATAGCCAAGGATCATAGTTTATTGGATTTAGGTTAATCATTCGCAATTTACATATTCAATAACATCTTTTACTGAATAACCTCTATAACGTCTTTCTTGCAAATATAATATGTTTAATGATTTACAAACTACGAGTTTATAGGACATTAAACCCAACAAACTCCCACTTGGACTAGAAACTCTAGTGGGATACAGGAAGTTAGGTGTGAGAGATATATAAAAACAATAAACTAGGGCATCAACCATACCCTTACATTTCTCCCACTTGCCCTAGTCTAACAAGGCTCGTAGTCCTAGATTAACTAGGTGACCCTAAAAAACTTTAGCCGTGAGGGGTTTTGTAAACGGATCAGCCATGTTGTGCTCCAAAGAATTCTGCATGACAATCACATCTCCTCGTTCCACGATCTCCCTGATGAGATTATATTTGCGCTCAATATGCTTTCCTCGCTTGTGACTTCGAGGTTCATTAGAGTTTGCAACTGCTCCACTGTTATCACAATAGAGGGTGATGGGCAGTTGCATATTTGGAACAATTTCCAACTCTGTTGGGAATTTTCTTAGCCATACTGCCTCTTTTGCTGCTTCGTATGCAGCTACGTACTCTGCTTCCATGGTAGAGTCAGCAATTCAACCTTGCTTAATACTCCTCCATACTAATACTCCTCCATTTACAGTAAACACATGTCCCGATGTTGATTTCCTTGAATCTGTATCGATCTGAAAATGTGAGTCAGTGTATCCTGTAAGGATAAAATCCTTAGCTCCATACACAAACGTATAATCCCTAGTTCTCCTTAGATACTTAAGGATGTTTTTAACAACAGTTCAATGTGCATGTCCAGGATTAGACTATATGCTAGGCTATGGGATGCAGCTGCAAATCATGTCCTTAGAAGTATAGGATCGAGTTACCTAGTATCATGTTTCCAAATGTTTTTCTATCATGTTTTTACTATGATCATATTGTAAAATGATTTATGGTTTTGGGCCCGATTTGTTAAATAAAAGATTTGTACTTATAATCTTTTTCGCTTTATAGTTTTTCAAAGTTTTTCGTTCTCATGCATGTAGTAGCGACCCTTTGTAAGTTTTTAATTTCTTTTTGGGTGGGTCTTCTGTTTATTGGTTCTGCATTGCTAGAAATCTCTCAACGGTATTCCATTTAGACGGAGGTTCTTGCCCTGCAGCCAACTGACTAATGAGAGTTCTAAGCTCAGACAGTTCAAATTCGAACTTTCTTACCTCGTTGTTGGTGCTTGTCCTATTAGGCATCATAAGGAAGAAACACAAAGACCAAACTAAACTAAAAATTCAAAATTCAAAATGAAAAGAAAAATTCAATTGGTTTTTCGTCGAGTTTCAACTATGGGTAAGTTAGGAAAGAATTTTTGGTTGATTAATGTAGTTTGGATGAATACCCATTGGATTTGGCTAATGTGTTCAAGGTACCCCTAATTTTTGGAGGTCGAATTATTGAGCTAGAGCGAGGTTGAAACCCCAGATAACAAGTGTCGGTTCTCTTTTGGGTAAGTTTGTGGGTGTAAGGGTGTCTCTAAGTTGATTAGCTCTTTGTAGAACTCTCGATTTAAACTTCTATTGATTTCTTTAGAATTTTTCTCTTTTTTTTTAGTTTCTTAAAGCGATGGAGTTAAAGATTTTGTTAAGGTTTATCAAGTGTTTATTTGGCTAAGGTAAGTATCTATTTGGACACACAATTTCTATGCTTTAGACCCATTGTAAGTAGCCATTTGGATGCAATTTCTATGCTTTAGTCTCGTTGCATAATTGATGGAATTGATATGTAGCCATTGGATTGAGTTTTATGCTTTAGATTCATTTTCTTTGAAAATTTAAAATGTTAGCATGGATAAGATTTAAGCCTTGAGTTTTGCTTGTGAATTTATATAAGCATGATCAGCTTCATTATAAGGCATGATGTTAGTATGAGGATCTTAAAGTTATCTATAACATCTTTTGAGTTACTTGGAAGCATGTTTTGTTTAGATAAATTATGATTGGCTATGAATGTCTACTTAAGTTAGGCTTGAGCTGTGGATGAGAGATCTGACTCACTTTGGTTGTAAGGGTTTGATTACCGGAAGTGTGTGGATGTTCGTGGTTGGGCAGTTTTGAGTATATGAGTGCTTTTTCTTGTTTCCAGGTGATTAGAAAAATTTGGGGTTGTCCGTATATGTATGTCATTATCCCTTAGACCATGATGCGCTTAATGGGCTGGCTGATTAGTATAGACCCCAGGTTCTCCAAGCACGTTTTAATATGCCTTCTAGAGAACCATTCGTGTGAATGAGAATAGTTCAGAATTAGGACCTTATCATGTTTTAGGGCCTCACGTTGACTTAAAGGATCCTTAAGTCTTATGTTAGCTAGGGTCATCTCTTTCCCCATCCTAGGACTGATGGAACCAGTTTTCAGGCACGAGATCGTGCATTCTATCATTGACTGGTAGATTCCAGTTTTCATGCACGGGATCGTGCATTCTATCATTGACTAGTAGATTCGAGTTTTCATGCACGAGATTGTGCATTCCATCAGTCGACTGTTAGAGTCCAGTTTTCCAGCACGAGACCGTGCGCTCTATCAGTCTGAAGACGGTGTTGAGCCCAGGCACGGGATCTTGCGCCATATGGCACTAATGCATGTTTTCATGCACCAGATTGTTCCACCGTATTTTCATGATTCACGGGTGTTGTGTTGGGATAGGTGTAGTTTTGTTAGAGGTTGCCAACTAGTTGTTGGGTTTTATGCCCTAAAACTCGTAGATAGTGAATGTAACCGTTGACCAGATATTAATGAAATAATATTGATATATTTTTCCATTAATTGTTATTAGTTATTTTATATTTGTCTTTGCCTAATAATAACCCTAATCCAATAAACTAGACATCTGAGGCTGTAATATGAGTCTTGAACTATATGTAGCGACATATGGGATCATTGTTCAAGAAACAGCCTAAAGGGTCTATAGTATAGGGATAAGACCTGGTGCCTTATCCTGGTGACACTATGGATACGGCCCACTTTGTATTTGATACAAACGCTGCGATCCAACGCGTTCGTGTAGGAGACATGCGAGTGGGGGTATCCTATGCAATGAGTTTGCATAAGACCGGACCGCGAAATAGTAATCACTAGTTATAACACCGTTAACTAGTTGGTTTTCTATTTTCACTAGAACGACCTAGACAACTTAGTCTTAATCCTGAGTTGATTATGGACTCCTGCTCATGAGAGATTGTCCTTTGATTTGTATGGGTGAGAGTGGCCAATACGCCGACTCAATAAGCCTACCACTTTGGGGACAAGATCGAATGGGGAGCTGGGAACATAATCGTACAAGATGGAATTCACTCCTTCCCGACTTTAAGGAAGCAGATGAGTGTTCCCTTAAGTGGTTACTCCGAGTCTTGAACAAAGGGCCCTACCCTCTCAATGGCACGAGAGGGTTTTCTGTTTGATGGTTGGACCATAAATAGATTGTTCATTAGAGGATAATTGGTACTTAAGGAAATAGAGGTAACCCAGGGGTAAAACGGTAATTTGACCCAGTGGGTGTTACGGACACTCGTGGAGGACTAACTAGTCGATATTGGTCTAAGTTCCGTGGACACAGAAAATATGTCTGCAGTGAGAAGAGTGCAACTGTGAGTCTATAGTGGAATGTACACACAGTTAACGAATATTGATTATTGTGGTTAATGAGTTTAACCAATTAATCTCACATCGTTGGAGCTTCTGATCTGCAGGTCCATAAGGTCCCACTGGTAGCTCGTAAAGTAATTTGAGGCAACTAAGTAATAAATGTAAATTGAAAATGTTCAATTTACTAAAGGGAAACAAACATAATATATATTGATATATTATTATGAGAGAAATTAATATTTGAAAAGTTCAAATATAAATTTATGGAAGTTTGAAAGAGTTCAAAATAATGAATTAATTAAATTAAGGCCTAAAATGTGTTTGGGCAAATTAATTAATTCTAGGCCGGGAATTAAATATGTGATATTTAATTGGTGGTTAATTAATTGAAGAATTCATTAACCGGGAATTAATCAATTATGTAAATAATTAATCACTTAAGGAAGTGATTAATCATTTATGGGAATGATCTAATCACTTATGGAAGTAATTAGTCATTTGTGGAAAAGATTAATCAATTGGGGAATTGATTGATCATGATTGATTAATTAAGGAATAAGATTGAATCAATTATGGAAAAGATTGATTTAATTGATTATTTTATTCATGACCTCTCTTCTATAAATAGAACACTAGACCTAATTGGTCATGACACTTTTGATTCTTGACACTCTTGAAAGACAAGACCTAGAATTCTCTCTAGCCTCCCTCTTAGAGAAAGACTCCCACAAGTCTTTGGCCTCCTAGACTTAGAGACATACCGGTGTAACCTCTGTGGTTATTGTGTCATTAAAAGAAGAAAATTCCAGCGATCAAGAGGCGAGAAGGCTGTTGCGTTTTCGTTCGTTGGAGCGTTGTTGGCGAAGAACGGTCAAGTCTACATCGAAGGTATGTGACGGTTCTTCCCCTTTTCTTTAGAAAAGTATTAAAAATAAATGTAGATTTATTTTTAGCATGTTTAAACCGATTTTACAGCAACTTTAAAGTTTGTTTAAAGTTTTGTTTGAGTTATCGTAACGGTATTTTAATATTAATTAATATACGGCGTAAGGTCCAATCGATGCGCTTCCGCTGCGTGGGGACTTTTATTCCCTTCACTAGTGTCTACTTTACTTGCCTTACCTGACTGACCCACACAACACTCTAGTTTGCACAAGTTGGGTATAGGTAATCACCCTAGACAGAATGTTTCATGAACCTAGATATGACCCAGAGTTAGAAACCCGAATAACTGTTGCAGTTAGGTCCCTCTGATGTTAAGACCTAAATATAAGTTTCATGCTTGTAGATTTCATGTTATTAGATCTTGTGTTATCAATTTTAACCCTTAAATGGGCTACTTACTGACTATATTCTTATATACTCACCCATGCTACATGAGTTTCCTTTTCAGGTGGTACATGATGACATCAGGCGAGTGGTGAGGGCAGTGACTTCGCTAGGCTATGGGATGCAGCTGCAAATCATGTCCTTAGAAGTCTAGGATCGAGTTTCCTAGTCTCGTGTTTCCAAATGTTTTTCTATCATGTTTTTACTATTATGATATTGTAAAATGATTTATGGTTTTGGGCCCGATTTGTTAAATATCCGATTTGTACTTATAATCTCTTTCGCATTAAAGTTTTTCAAAGTTTTACGTTCTCATGCATGTAGTAGCGACCCTTTGTACGTTTTTAATTTCTTTTTGGGCGGGTCTTCTATCTATTGGTTCTGCATTGCTGGAAATCTCTCAACAGTATTCCATTCAGACGGAGGTTCTTGCCTTGCAGCCAACTGACTAATGAGAGTTCTAAGCTCAAACAGTTCAAATTTGAACTTTCTTACCCCGTAGTCTGTGCTTGTCCTCTTAGCCACAATAAGAAAGAAACACAAAGACTAAACTAAACTAAAAATTCAAAATTCAAAAATGAAAAGAAAATATTTAACCATTTGCACTCCCTAACAATGGCACCAGTTTGACGGGACTTGTCGAAGGTCTGAATCAAAGCAAATTTATAATCCATGAACATTAAACTACTTGCATTAGTAGTGGTTGGGGTTGATCACAGGTAGTGGCAGTTGGTTATTTATTTCGTATTTACTTTGAGTTATAAAAGCAGTAAAAAAAGGGGGATTGAAATGCTAGGGAGATAAACATGCAAAGAATTAAAATGCGGAATTTAAATCACAGGGAATTAAAGGGGAGAGAAATTAAATTGCAGGAAACATCAATAGCCAAGAAAATTAATTAAATTAGACGACGTCGATTGAAGAGATTCTTGGGGTCGAATGGTTTACTTTGATCATCGTATTCCTACCTATTTAAGGCTAACGTAAATTGCTTAATTACCCAATCGAACTAATCTGAACCCAAAAAAGACACTAAGCCCACCTAAGCCATCTAACCCGATCATACACCGTCCATCGAATTAGACTCTAATTGATTAACCAATTAATTAGATTAAGCCATCAAATCAAACAATTAACCATTAGCCTTATGTCTAGTGGATTGATTAGGACATTAGACATAATTAAGTATAGATTACTTCTAATGAAATTTTGGATCCTAGACCTATTGTGTCAAGCAACAAAGTCAGAGTCTGCTCTTGGGACTCGTGCCCACGAATCAGTCTATGCGCTGACTATTGAACTAATTATCCATTAGCTACTTGGAAATCAATTCTTTAGCATATTATTATCATACGAGTTGCGTCTTAGGGCATCAAACTAACCTACTGCACATGCTAATATTACATACTAAATCCAAAATACAATAGCAATATAAAATCAAAGAAACCATCAGAACATGAAACTAACAAAGAAATACATTCTATAACGCAAGAATCATCCATTCGATGTCAACGGGTTTACACAGTGGTGAAGCCGACTAAAATCCACGACCCTACGCTACAATAGTAAAGAAACACAAGAGAAAACAGTAAAAAAGCATACACCCTCAGGTTCTTGACGTGCAATGCAAAGAGAAACGGATAGGAAGTCCAAAAATTACAACCAAAATCTAACCTAAATGGCAGAATAAAACGAGGGTTTACATAGAAAATTAATCGTGGCGTGGAGACGCTGGGCATGGTGTCTCGATGCCATGTCGTCTTGACCTAGGGTTTGGAATCGGGCCAACATCGAGACACTGGCGACGACGTCTCGAGGCCTGGCCTTTTTCTAGCGAGCCTTCATTCCTTTATTAGTCTTCTTTGTTGCCTGCTCGGTTTGGGACTCAAACCTTTGACACCTTGGAACCATTCTTCGGGCTCGTCATGATCCTCATGGTCTTCTCACCTCCTCGAAATCCATGGACTTCAACTTAGCTCAAAAACTCTCTAAATCGCCCGAATTAGTTCAAACTTGTATGATTCGTCCCTAATATCTTCAATGTGCAAATGTTCTACAAAATAAAAAAACAAAGCCTAAAGTGCACTCTAACAAGCTTAGATTAATAGCAAATAAATAGGACTAATTTGGTCCTATCAACTGCTCTGATTTGTCGTGATTAGGCCTAGGGTTTCTCACCCAACAACTTTTCTGCCTTTCCTCTGTGCTTCCACGTCTCACCAGTTTGTTACTTGTCATTGTATGAAATTTGATTGTGTAAACCCGAGACTTTCCTTGGAACATTTTCTCTTGTCATCTATTGTGGTTTCATGGTTGAATTAAATTGTTTGGAAGTTATTAATTTAGGAATAAAGAAAATGAGAGGAAAAGAAAAAAAAAAGAAAAGAAAAGGAAAAGGAAAAGGAAAAGGTAAAAAAAAAAAAAAAAAAAAAAAAGAAAGAAAAAGAAAGCAAGTGGAAATGGACAGCAAACCCACCACCGACTACATATTCCATCAGCCCATTTCCATCTCATTTCTCATCCTTTTCCATTGAAAATTTCAGAGCACTTTAAGGATAGAGCGAAGGAGGAGGAAGAAGAAGAATTTCGTGGTTTGAGATTGAGGAAGATAGGGAAAGGCTCATGCAAAGCCAGCCATTGTAGAATCTGTGTTCAAACTGTCAACCTCTGGTTTTTTAGTCGGTTTGGGCTACACAGAAGGAATCAAGAGGTGAGGTTTGATTTTCTGGAAAGTTAGTTCATTTGCTAACAAATTTCATGCAGGAAGCTTGAGCTAAATCGTATGAGAAGTTGATGGTGTTTGGAATGGAAAACAGAGCACAGGATTTTCGAGCAAACCAGGAGGATCTCTGGTGTTCTCTGATGTTTTGAGTATTCTGGAGTGCACAAGTCGAATCCGAAGCTCTATTTGGTATGGTTGGAAAGCTTATTCAATATCATAGAACTTTAATGAAGATTGTGTGAGCCAAAAATGACTTGAGGTAGGTTTAATTTCAGGAGGAAGATAAAGGGTAGCAGAGAACCTTGAATTCTGTATTGTTTGTGTTCGGGGCAATTCTGGGCTAATTGGTTACGAATCTCGTTTTCCTTTCTTCGGGTAAGTTGTAGAGTGTTCGAAAATGAAGAGTTTGATGTGTATTTCATTAATTTTGGTTAAGTATTAAGGAAGTTATGGGTGTTGGAAGGTAGGGTATAGAATCTGGAAAATCTGGAAAGTAAATGTGAATGCCATTCTTAATCCAATTGTTTACAAATTTATGAGCAGGGAAAGACAAAGCTATCTATGGTTCTAATGCTCGGTTTTGGTTATTTGACAGGCCAAGAGGAAATAGGTCGAGTCTACAAACCGGGGAACTAGATAAGACTGTGAGTGACAAAACAAGTTTTGAAAATGTTCTTAAACGGTTGTTCATGATTATATGTTTTACATGCTTTTCTATGAATGATACATGTTTTTTGTGAACGGTTTCAAACATGAGTTTTGAGCTTAGATTTTCTAATAAGGTTTATATACGAGCACGTGGCTAATGGCTTTATGAAAAGTAGTTGAAACGATATCTTTTAAAGTAAAGCATGTGTTAGCAAATATTGTTTAATGATTTAAAGTTTTTCACGAGCAAGCTGAGTAAGCTTGAGTTTTACGAAAGATAACGATGAGCAGGCATGTTTTAATGTTTTCATGTGATTTCTGAGATTTCTATTGACTACATGACTGAGATATTGAGCCCGAGGCTATATGGTACCGTGTGCACACAGGTTATGTTCCGTTGTTGACGTTGAGTGTACTCCGTGAAAACGATGCTGTCGTGAGTGCTGGGCGGGCCCCACTACATCGTAGGACTAGTAACGTTGGTTGTACTGGGCGTGCCCTACACAACGTAGATCGGTCATGTTAGTTAAAACGTTTGATGTACTTGATATGCCTTGCTAGATTTTTATTGACGAACTAGCGAGATATTTTAGAAAACCTTTTCCATTACACGTTTATGTTAAACGCTTTGATTGAGCATATTTATACGTTTAAAGGGTTATCACGTGTTTTTGACTTCTGGATTTAGAGTTTTAAAGTTAGTCACTCACTGGGCTTCGTAGCTCATTCTTTCAAAATGTTTTTCCACTTTTCAGGTAGAGATCGAGCTCCCGGTGCCTGATACACTGCCAACGTCTGCTGAAAGTTTCGGATCAAGCTTCAGTACGTGGGTGGAGTTGTAAATTGAGTCTGTTCATATTGTAAATGTTTTGTAAGGATTGGATAATATAGTCCTAGAGGTCGGGGTTGTATAAATCCTAGTTGTACATGTCTTTGGTTATGATATCTATACCAGGTTATTTCCAAACCGAGATATGTCATGGCGACACCTCGTGTATGTTGATATGTTTTCGGGGTTTCCGTTGTGTTGTGGTTCATATGGAATATTTTATGTCCATGATTAGTATGTTTATCAGGTTCAAAGTTTCAGTAGGGACAACAGGGATCGTTAGAGGTGATGATGTCTGTTGGCTTCACGCCGTCTTTCGGGCTAAGCTAGAGGTGGTCCGGGAGGGGGTGTGACAGATTGACTTATTCCCGATGACTTCATCTTCCAACTTCCTCCGCGTTGCTTCATATTCAAACAAGCTCGCACTCGCTGTTGGCAATGGCTTCCACTAGTGGTTTCTTAATTGCTTTCTTTCTCCCCTCCTTCTTCATGTCCCCCGCGTCAACGACTCCCTAGGATTTTTGTCTCCGGTAACATCTGTCGGCGTTCTCTCTCTTGAAATTTTTTCTCAGTATTGATGTCTAAAGTATGCAATGAACTTATCCTGTGAGATCTTTGGAAATCTAGATTCTTATTATGGCTTTTATTAGTTTGTTGTCACTCTGACAGGCTTAGTCTATAGCACTAGGAGTTTATGCTCGACTATTTTAAGAACTAGGTGAAAAGAAAACAAAGAAAAAAAAATGCTATGCCTGCTAAAAGAAAAAGCAAGAAAATAAAAAGAACTATCTGTTGAAAAAGAAAGAAAAAGAAGAAAAAAATGTTTTTCCTCGCAAAAGAAAAAATAGAACTTGGGGTAAAAAGAGTTACATCCGTTGTGATCAGTTAGGACCATCCAAGGATAAAAATCTGGATATGGGTCCCTGTAGCGGTGTGTGAAAGCTACTGCCCTTAGGATTATAAAATGCAAGTTTGGGGAAATCCCCTGAGAAAAAGAAAAGAATCAGGTGCCTAGCATTTTTTTTTTTTTTTTGAAATTCTGACATGTTAGGACTCTTAGTCAGTGTAGGGGGAAGACAAATGGAAAAGGCCGTAAAACTAATCTAGGTTAGCAAAAGAAGCACTTGATATGTTTTGAGCATGTTATTCATTAATAGTAAGTTTCATTTTTAAAACTTATTCATTAGTATGCTATGCTTGCTTAGTCCAGTTGCATGTTTCCCATATTTCCCTAAGAGTTCTAAATCATTGAGGCTAGAGTGATTATTTTCATGCATCCATAGAATTTATTTTGCTCGGGATTAGCAAAAGCTTAAGTTTGGGAGTGTGATAGCATGCATAAATGTTACTATTTTTTGCTTAAATTGAATGGTTTTTGTTGTGCTTTAATGTGTTTTTTATTGTGCAAATTTAATTAATTAGTTATTTTTGTCCCTAGGAGCTTTTATTGGATTTTTGGAGAAATTGGAGAAGAAAATGGCCCAAAACATGAAGAATTAACCATGGAGATGCAAGTTGGGCAATTTAGATGAGTCAAAGACCTTGAAAGAAGAAGATTTAGGCCAAATGGTGAAGGAGAAGCCGAAAAATAAGCCAAGCCACGATTCTAAAATTTTTCAGCCGAAGGACATAGTCGAGAGAGTGTCTCGACGCTGTCTCTTAGCATCTCGACGCTGGGATAACTTGGGGATTAAGCTGATTACGTCACAGCATCGCAACACTGTCTGCCTTGAAGCTCTAGATAAGGCACGGTTTGGCACTCGTTTTTGGTATCAAGCATTCATTTCCTCTAGTCTTCTAAAGGCTCTTTGAGCCATCTTGAGGGTCGGGTTGAGAACGAGTGAGAGGAGTGCGAAATTCTTGCTTTTTGGGCATTTTTTTGGAGCGATCGGAAGTTTGTCTCGTGGGGGATCCAAGGCACAAGCAAGGGGTCTTCGACGGTTCATTTCTTATCCTCTTAATTTATTCATTTAATGCTTTAGACTATGTATAGATGGGAAATTTTGTTACTTATAGGATACATGTATAGTTAAATCCCAGCTTACGGGTCTTGAATGAAGGAATATAGTTTAATGTTATTTTGATTGCCTATCTTTGTGTCCAGTCACTGATTATTTGTGTGGGAGTTTGTAATGCTCTATAGATTCTGGCCAAATTTATAGTGATTAGATACTTAGTGGAAATTCGACGGAGAGAAACTAAGTCAGATCATAACCCACTCAACTACGCTTAATTGCTCGTAGTGACAACGAGATTAGTTGGTTAGACGTAGAGATCAATAATGAATCAGTAATTAACCCATTTAATAGCGCTAAGGACACTTAGGTTGTTAAATTGAGTTAATTATAATTAGGGGAAACCGACCGGAGAACCTATGTGATTAACGAAGATTCTAGATCTATAATTAGTCGGACACAACGTTAAGTAAATTAGAATAACTATTAAGTTGTATTCTGGAATTCAAGACCTCGCCTCTTAATTGACTCAATCTCCCTCATTCTTTGTTAATTTTATTGATCAATTTGTCTAATTGCTTTGTTTGAATTTCGTTTGCATCTTTCATCATGCTTAGTTCCCTAAATAATAGGAAGCTTTAGTATTTTTAGTGTTCGGAAATTTGCCTTGTCTAAGTGCACTTCTCCCTATGGATACGATACTCAGCGTCGACCCGTTCACTTCCTTAGTTCCCTAAATAATACGAAGCTTTAGTATTTTTAGTGTTTGGAAATTTGCCTTGTCTAAGTGCACTTCTCCCTATGGATATGATACTCAGTGTCCACCCGTTCACTTGCGTTCACCAACAGACACAAAAAAAAAAAAAAAAAAAACTAATCCAAAACTAGTAACTATAATAGTTAAAACACTAAACTTTCATAAACGAATAAATATAGACATTGTGGTAGGGTTTCATTTTAGAATAACTAGTCAAGAAACACGTGCAATGCACGTGAAATCTTGTGGTTTTCATTAAAATTTTGAAAAAAAATGTAGTAATCTTTTACCATGTAATGAATAAATTTTATATAGTTTTTTTTTTTAATTACCATAAATTTTTAAAAAATATATAATGTAAAATTTTTTATTTTAATGTATTCATATTATCGTATTATTCTTCCTAAAAAAATCTTCTATAGCAAAAAGTTAGGCTAGTAATTAAGTTATCAAATACATATGTTAATATTTTGGTATTGTAATATAGATAATGCAACAATTTCTATTTTAATTTTTTTTTTCACGTGTCTACCTTCTAGGTCACTCTCATATATGAAAGGATGCACTACTACATCGTGTAACCTCTTATTAAATTCTCCCAATGGAAACCTCAACTCGAACAATTACAATTATACAAATGAACAGTTGCAACTATACAAACGAAAGAAATTAAAAATCGAAAATGGACAAAGGAGTGTTTGGAAAATAGGAATTCAAATATACTCTTCCATAGCCCCATTTTTAAGGAGTGTTTGGAAAATATGTTCAAAGAAAAAGAACATATATGTGAGCTCTTGTAGTTTTAATTTAATGTAATTATACAAAGTGTTTAGTTTTTATTTAAGTTCATTTATGTCATAAATAAACATTATTTGAACTTTGTTTTAAAGTCCGTTTGGAATACATTTTAGTTTAATCTTTTTCAAAAATGCATTTTATTTTAAACATTTTGTATAGAAAGCGTTTACAATTTAAACACTCATATGTTTGGTGACATTTTTTTCATAAGTGTTTTTATACTCATGTTATTATCATATACCACAAACTCTTTTTAAAAAATTTGCTTTCAAGTGTTTGTTTCAAAATGATTTCTTTTTCAATCTCATTTTTTAATGTTATTTTTAGTTGTTGTCAAACACTATATTTTTTTTCAAAATTAAATACTTGAAAAGTTAAACCAAACATACTCTTAATCCTCATAAAATATAGGTTGAATTACAAGTTTGGCCATTGAACTTTCAGGATTGTTTCAATTTGATCCCTAAATTTAAAATGTCTAATAGGAAAGTAATCTTTTGTCTTTTCAGTTCAGTAATTTAAAACTTTTCTTACATTATTGTGAAGTTTTTGATTTAAATTTTTGAGTAAAATCTCAAGATTATAATTAATTTATGTATAAAATTTTTAAAAATTAATTGTAAATTGAAATTAGTTATTAATAACTATATTTTCATTTATTTAGGAACAGTAAATTTTAAGATTTTCGTTTCAAATATTTGGTTTTATTTTTTTTTTACCTTAATTGATTTTTTTGTGTCTGTTCAAAAATCAATTAAATACGTATATAATCCTCCACTCATAGCCATTTTATTTTAAAAAAATATAATTTTAAATATCATTAATTAGGGTAAAAGGGCAAACTAGTCATTGTTAAAAATGTTAGGGGCAATAAGGGAATGTAAAAATTCTCCCCTCTAAGCCCCTTTTATATATAGTAGAGATTAATGTCAATTCAACACCTTGTATTGGACATCATTCAATGCAAAATTAATGTAATTTTAATACTAGAATGAAATGTAGAAATCAAATGGATAATATTTAATTTTCATACAATTTAATGGTTTTTCATCTTTTTCAGTGCTTGTAGTCTTTTCTTTGCCCATGTGGGAAGTGCTGCGTGATAGTTTTTCATTCTATATCTATACGACTTTAAGAGAATAAATACTTTATTTATGTTTTTTTTAGTAATTTTTGAATGAAATGAAGTCAAAACTGTTATAAATCGCTAAGTGATCGTGTAAATTGACTACATTCTTAATTCTTATGCTTTAAAATGATACAATTAATTGTTTGATATTTTAGTCGATACAAACCAAAAGTTGATGGATATAAACAAATCAGTTCTCCCTTTTTATTTTATTTTTTATGGGTATTTATACTCCACATCAAAATTTAAAAAAAAAAAAAAAAAATTCTTCATATGGATGTTGAACCTTTTGATTTAATGACAAAGCAATATAATGACAAATATTTATCTTCCTTAACTATAAGATCTTATTTGTTATTCCTAATTTCTACGCTGGGATTGTTACTTGAATATAGAAATAAAAAAAAAACACACAATTTTGTGAATATAAACCATAAAGCAATTGAATTTTTTTGGGTGAGAATAATAATGAAATGATTCCAAAGACAAATATTTTATAATGAAACAAATAAATTACATGGTAAAAATGAGAGAGGATATAAAGGAAGTTCAAATTTTCATCACACAAATGTTATTCAAATAAATCTTAATCTTCTAGATCAATCCGATCAATGTTTAGAGCTATTCAGTCATTTCATACTCAATTATGAACGAATCAGATTAGATCAACATTCTATTTCCCTGCAAAGTCAACAAAAATAATATTACCATTAATGCAAAAATATAAAACAAAATAAGACAAAATAAAAAGGAAAAACAATTACAATAAATATGGGTATAAATTTCACGGCAAATAATCAATTTCGTCGATCTCATCCATTTTTCAATAAGAAAAACGATGTAAAACACTTCAAAATTTCACCAAATAAATTACAAAAGTAAAGTTTAGAATAAAATTAAACTTCACCATTTACAAATCAACTATTGAATAACTCTACCACGATTCACATTTTTTGTTTAAATCCCCGGCAACTTCATAACTTTAGCAAGAAAAAAAAAAGAATTTAATCCATTTGATATACATTTTTTAATTTAATGAATTTGTTGGTGGATAAAAAGTGTATGATAAAAACTGATACATATTAACATGTATACGTTTATGAAGTAACTTTTTTCCGTGGAAAGCATAAAACATACCAAACAGTTCCTTTTGACAATGTTTGCATGATGCCATACAATCCTCAACGGACTTAATGCGTTTGGCTTTACATTGTTTGGCGCATCCTTTCAAGCAGGGAAAGGCATCAACTGCCATCTTGAATTTAGCCTCCATGTCGGCCACATCCTTGGCTACAGAGAATTGTAGTGTCGCCACCACCACAATGCATAATAGCAATGTTGCCATCATTTTCTTGGCCATGTTTCTTTGTTATCTCCTTTTTGTCTTGTTTAAAAATTTTCTTTCTTCTTTCTTCTTTTTTAACTCACAAGTGGATGAATGTTTGAGGTGATGGGAATGCCACTTTATAGGCTACCAATTGTTAAATTTAGATCATCGACCGCTAAGATTAGGTTTTCACTCTTTTTTCTATCTTTGAATAGAGATCACTTTGTTTGTTTTATGTCCACGAGTTTTTTTTCATACAAAATAAGATGAATAAAAGGCTTTTTCAAGGCCCCTTTCTCTCGTTTAATAGGGATGGTTTTTTTAATTGCTAAATCGACAAATGCCTTTAAGTGGTTTTCTTTGCACTAGAGAGAGGTTCATTCCATTATTTTAGATATATTTTACAAAATGGCTATGGGGTAATGATAACCGAAATTAAATTGTCTGGTTATCGTATACATATTTAAAAGAAAGTCGAAGATAATTGCCTCTATTGAGAAGACCATTTATGGAGATCGCAACAAATCAAATTCTTCATCTTCTAGTGATAAAAATTCATGAATATTCAAATGATAAATATGACATTAAAAACAAAATCATAATAAAAGGTGTTTTTTTTATAATAAAAGTTATTTGTTCTCGTTTAACATGGGTACTAAATAAAATTTATCCATGGTATTAAATCTACTTTCGTATTAATATGAACACAAGGAAGGGTGTCCTAATGGGATTTACATCTTTGCTGAATAACGAACACAGGGGATTTTCAAGCGATTTTTGCAAACTAAAATACAGGGATGTAAAATAAGCCGGAGAAAATATTGGCAACAAGGAAGAAAAAAGGGATTGAAAATCTATGAAATATGATGTGAAATTTCCTTTCGCACGACTGCGGGTCAAGTTTTAATATAGTGATTTTCGTGTTAACGAGTGTCATCCTCTGGATTGGGTATCTAACCAAATTAATTACCGCGAATACTTTTGTCCAATTTTATTTAGGGATTCAAATTTTGTGATAATGAAGAAATCAAGACACATAAGCTAAAAAGTATGGAATTCAAATGATGAAATCTCTTTGGGAATTGATTTCCCCTATTGGGGTTGTGAATTAATTAATTAATGAATAGGCATGCAATGACTTATAAATCTTCGATGTTCTAATTTCATATTTATCTCTCCGGAGAATAAACAATTCTCACACAACGATTTTTGTAAACTAAAATACAGGGATGTAAAATAAAGCCAGAGAAAATATTGGCAACAAGGAAGAGAAAAGGGATTGAAAATCCATGAAAAATGATGTGAAATTTCCTTTTGCAAGCCCCGGGTCAAGTTTTAATATAGTGATTTTCATGTTAACGAGTGTCATCCTCTAGATTGAGTTTCTAACCAAATTAATTACAGTGATTACTCTTGTCCAAATTTATTTAGGGATTCAAACTTAGTGATAATGAAAAAATCAAGACACAGAGGCTAAAAACTAAGGAATTCAAATGATGAAATAGTTAGGGAATTGATTTCCCCTATTGGGGCTGTGAATTAATTAATTGATGAATGGACATGCAATGACTTATAAATCTTGGATGTTCTAATTTCAAATTTATCTCTTCAGAGCATAAATAATTCTCACACATATGATTAACCCGATATCTCTATCTAGATTGATTCACATGTATGGTTTCAATTGAATCATATTAACGATTTCTACAACTATGCTAAATCTCCCCATGTTAGGATTATTATAGTTATGCAATTTATCTATCTGCACTAAGTCCCCACTCCCTAGCAAGAATTAGAGAGAACATAATTTAATTCATGACCAACGAAGTATAAGCGTAAAAAACATAAATTGCATAAATAAGTTCAAGGGATTAGACATCCATCAAATAATCCAACAACGCCCAAAGGACTACATCAATCACTAAGAAAACAAACCTAGCTACTCATACATGGCGCTACAATGTAAGCTAAATCTAAGAAAGCCATTAAAAACAACTAAAGAAAGGGAAAAAAGAGATAAAACAATATTGTCACCGAAACCGCACGTCCTAGTCACGATCTCCACGAGCTAAGTTTTGAATCCCGCTCTTCCACTTTGCTTCGCCTCCCGCAAAAGGTCTCTAGTCGATTTTAAAGCTAAAATTGCATCAAATGGACTCCTTTTGGACGTAGCATATCGCTTTCTATTTTATAAGGAATCTGTCGACAACGTCGCGATACTGTCCCATTGCCGCCCATTTTGTTTTGAAAATAACTTGGCAGCGTCCAGACGGTAAGGACGCGACGTTGTCATGTTTGTCGCCAGACACAATTTAGGAAGTTAACTATCATCAAGACACCCAGAAAGTAGCGTCGAGACGCTAGTTCTCGAGTTAGCCCACTTTGATACGCTTCCAACTTCATTTATTTTTCGCTTCTTTTGGTCTTCTTTAAGTCCTCAACACTCGATCAACTCCAATTTCTCTATTTTAATCCAAAACTTAATTTCATACAAAATAACTAGGAAAATGCCAAAATTGGCCAAATAATACTCAAAGATTAATGAAAATGCTTAAATTTTTCTTTCTGAGCATGATAAGCATATACATTCTTTTCTTTCCTCCCAGGCAAGATTAAACATGCTAATTTGAAAAAAAAAAAAAAAAACTCTTTAGCTCTTCTCTAAGCATATGAATCTAATAATTTGCTCTTAAGCATTCATGTCAAACTAATTATTCCATATAGAAACCAGAAAACTCAACAAAGGTTTACAACAATTCAAAACAATGCCCAATCCAACGATTCTACTAGAATTAACTACTCATACTCAAAGGAGAACAACAAATAAAAAAAATATAATACATAAGAAACAATCTAAAAAGGTCTAGACAACAGAAAAATACATAAGATAGCGTAAAGAATCGAAAAAATGTGAAACGTTTAACCTTTATCGGTGCTGAAAGTCAAGACCTAGGTTTTATAATAATCGGCGTAGTGTTGAGAAGCGTCGAGACAGTACACGTTTTGTCTTCTGCACATTTTTGTGGCAACATCGAGATGTTAGGGCCAGTGTCGAGACGCTTCGCTGCATTCCAACATATTGCGTTGTTTTTCATGCTTAGTTTCAGCTTGCTTCCTTTCGGACTCAAACCTTTGATCTCTTTGGCACTAATCTTCAAGCTTGCGGACATCCGCTAGGGTCTTCTCACCTCCTCATCATCTGTGAACTTTAAGATTGTTCAAAAACACTCGAATTAGCCCGAATTAGCAGCAATTTGTGTGGTTTGTTGTCGATGCTTCCATTCCCCGAATCACCTGTAAATTAGACAATTAAATCATAAAATTCTTCTAACAAGTTTAGATTAGCTGTAATAAGATAACAGGAATAAGGTGCTATCAAATACTCGTAACCTAAATATTGATTGTCTTCGAGCAAGGTAAACAAACCAAAGAACAAGTTGTATATAAATGTGGTAATGCAATTCAAGCCTCGAAGCTCAAAAGTAAAAAATAAAACAGTCTAGAAACATGCACGCGAGACCAAATGGGGAGACGAATCAAAAGTTTTCAACGACAATCTTGCACAAGAGAGTTTTAGCCCACCTAAAGAGGACTCTACTGACCCGATATTAATTTATTAAACTCTCATCCTATCTTCCACTTAATCTGACACTAAAGTGTCGCTAAAAAGTCTAAATGAAACAAACATGGTTGTTTTATCATGCTAAACTTTTTTTTTCATATATTTAATATACTCATATATTAAATCACTCATGAAAATATACATGCAGTTTGAACATACATTGTAACATTTATAATATATAAAATGCATGAACACCTAAGGTGGGACTAAAAATTAAATGACATACATAAAGCATTTAAAGTAGCATATGAGTCGGTTAATTGGCCCCTGGGCTAAATAAATAATAAAATTACATTAATTTCATCAAATTCTATCCTAAAAAGCCTTCAGTTGCTTCAACATTGGACCGGAATTGTTCAAACCAACCAAAAATTGTTAAAAACTGGTCAAAACCGCTGAAAAATCGATCAAACCCATTGGAAAAATTGGACAGAAATTGTTCGCTGGACCAGACGCAAACCTCACCTTCTCCTGGACCGAACCGAACGTGCACCGAACTGTGCCTAAAACTGACATCAGCGATGCGTCATTGCTCAGATGCAACTGACATCACCCGCCGTGCGTTTGTTTTTATTCCCAACCACTTTACCATTGTCCAACCTCTGTTTTCCACCATTTTGCCAATTTTGGTCCTGATGTTCATCCTACACTAGACTCGGACTTACAAACTCGAATTTACAATTAATCGCCCAAAAAATGCAAGGACTGTTTGGCTTTATGTCCTAAAACTCATAGATAGTGAATGTTAACGAACTATATACTTGTATCAATAAAGTGTTATTCAGGTTTATGCAATAAAGTGTTTTTGTCATTTTAAGTCTAAAATTGCACAATATAACCCAAATCTAATGAACTAAGATCCAAGGTTTTTGATATGTAACTTGAACTAGTATTTGGGTACATACGTGGATCAATGTTCAAGTAACAACCTAAAAGGTCTATAGTACAAGGATAAGGCTGGGTACCTTATCCTGGTAATACTATGTGATACGACCTGCTTTGTTCTCGATACAGATGTATTGATCCAAGGCGTTCATGTAAGAGACATTCGAGCGAGGGTATCCTATGCAATGAGTTTGCATAAGACTGGACCACGAAATAGTAAACCACTAAATGTAACACCGTTAACTAGTTAGGTTACTGTTTCAATATGATGACCTAGGTAACTCAGTCTTAATCCTGAGTGTTGTTGGGTTTTATGCCCTAAAACTCGTAGATAGTAAATGTACATTTGACCGAACATTAATAAAGTGATGTATTATTCAATGTTTGTATTATATCTTGTCTTGTTAACCCTAATCCAATAAACTAAACATCCATTGCTAATAGAATTAGGCTTGAACTAGTATGTAGGGACATACGGGGATTAATGTTCAAGTTTTAGCCTAAAGGGTCTGTAGTATAGGGATAAGGCTGGGTATCTTATCCTGGTGACACTATGGATACGGCCCGCTTTGTATATTGATACAAACGTAATGATCCAACGCGTTCATGTGGTTGACATGCGAGTGGGGGTATCCTGTGCAATGAGTTTGCACAAAGACCGGACCGCGAAATAGTTAACCACTAACTCTAACACCGTAAGTTAGCTCGGTTTCTATTTCACTAGGATGACCTAGGCAACTTGGCCTTAATCCTGAGTGGATTATGGACTCCTGTCCATGAGGGATTGTCCTTTGATTTGTACGGGTGAGAGTGGCTTGTTCGCCGACTCAATAAGCCTACCATTTTGGGGACAAGACCGAGTGGGGAGCTTGGAACGTAGTCTTACAAGATGGAATTCACTCCTTCCTGATATGAGGGTAAGTAGAGGTGTGTTCCCTTAAGTGGTGTCTCCGGGTCTTGAACAATGGGCCCTACCCTCTTTATGGCACGAGAGGGATTTCTGTTTGTTGGTTGGACCACAAACAGGTTGTTCATTAGAGGAGCACTGGTACTTAAGGATCAAGAGGTAGCCCAGGGGTAAAACGATAATTTGACCTAGCTGGGGTACGAACACACGTGAAGGGCTAACTTGCTGTTGACGGTCGATATCCGTGGACACAGAAATATATCTGCAGTGAGAAGAGTGCAGCTGTGGTTCTTTAGTGGAGTGAACCACAATTAACGAATATTGATTAACTTGGTTAATGAGTTTAGCCAACTAATCTCATATCGTTGGAGCTTCTGATCTGTAGGTCCATCAGGTCCCACCGGTAGCTCTATAAGAGCGTTCAGATAAAATTCTAAGGTTAAGTTAAGTATTCGAAGGGGTTCGAATGTCAAACTAAAATATGAATTTGATTCATATTAAAACTATAGGTTATAATTAATGTGCATTGGATGTACATTAATACTATAGTTTCATGAGAGAGAATAATAATAATTGAATATATGATGTTCAATTTTATTATTTTAAAGTTAATTAATTTTGAATTAGTTAATTGTTCTAGTTTAATTAAATTTGATTTAATTGAACCATAAGATAAGAGGGATATTAATTTAAATTTGATTTAAATTAATGTTATTTTAATTAATATTGATTAATTAAAATTTAATTAATTTTAATTTAAAATTATGATTTTAAATTCTGATTAATTAAAAATATCAGGTAACTGATATTTCAGTTACCTGATATTATGTGAGGTGGCATTTTCTCCTGAGGTTTAGGTTAAAAAGAAAGGGTCAAGAGGCAGTTTGCTCTCTCGCTCATTCACGCCTCCCTCACTCTTGCCCTCTCGCTCTCTCTCGTGATTCTCTTCTCCATCTGTGATACAGAGAAGTTTTTTCCAGAAAAAAAATCCTTAGTTTTTCAAGGTTCCCACATAACCACTCAACATATTCCTTTTGAGAATACCGGTGATTCCTCGTGGTGGTGTTCATGTCTATTATCCCAACAAAATCAAAGGTTTCTTGCTGCTGTAATTTTGGTGTCAAAAGTTTTTTTTTTCGAAGCGGTTCAAGAAGTTCTTCAAGGGTGAGTTTGTTCTTGAACTAGGATCAATAGGATCCTTTTCTAGATTAGATCTAGAATTGTTTCTTAATTTTCAGCATGTTTTTCCTCAGTTTTACAGCATGTTAATTTTCCAGTTTCTTGCTGTAAATTTATCCTTTGTGATCCGTATTGGTTTTTTTTAATCTCGTTTAAAAATTAGTGTGATTCTGATTGTTTCCGCTGCGCAAAGGGCTATTATCCCTTCAATTGGTATCAGAGCATCTCTAAATTTTTTTTCGTTGATTGAAATTTACGGTTTCACTTTTGGTGGGATTAAATTGCATTATGAATGTTGGTTTGCTGTGAACGTTTTCGGTTTAATTGGCCATAGATTTTATGAATTATTTTGATTTGATCAAATGTAAGGGCCCCTGTGTTTTGGGCAATCGTTCATAAATTTGGAGTCTGTAAGTCCGGGTCTAGCTTAGGATGAAGATTTGTGAAGAACACGATAAAATTCGAGGCCAATTGGGAGGATTTCAGTCGCTGTTCTGCCCAGAAAACTGCTCCAGACGCGTAAGCGTCGGGACGCTAAGCGTTAAGCGTCTCGACGCTATCGCGATTTCACGCTGCGGACGAGTTGAAATCGCGTCAGCGTCGGGACGTTGTTCCTTAAAGCGTCTCGACGCTGTCACGATTTCGTGCGGCAGTTCGTTTTTACGTGGAGACGTGGGAGAAACCCTAACTGCTGGTTCGGTTTGCGTGAATGGGTCGAGCTGGGACCGGTTTGGTTCGGTTCAACCCATTTTTGGTTCGGTTCGGGTTCTTCAAGGTCGGTTTGACGTGGTTCGGGTCGGTTCGTGCTAGTTGGTCCGGTTTTGGAGCTGCAGACTCTTGTAATAGGATAGATTATTTGCTTTTTAGTGTAATTAAGCTTTATTCTATCCTAGGGGCCAATTAGACCGGTTCATTAGCTATTTAAATGCTTTATGGATGTCATTTAAATTAATCCCACCTTAGGATATAAAGCATGCTCATGCATTATGGATGTTATAATATGATTATAATTTTGGATGATAATGCATGGTTTTTTCGTGAGATATTTAATATATAGTAGAGTTATATTAAATTCATGAAAATGGAAGAGTATGATGCATGCAATTACATAGTTTTGATATAAGAGTTATATTAAAAATTATTTGTTTGCAGCATGCTAAGTTGATTTTCCATTTTTTGGTTATAATAAAGTTGTTTATTTTTTAAATGGAAATCAAATGGCATTGAGCATGATACATCCATAGGTTAATATAAGGGTTATATTAATTATCATGCAATGCAGAGTACTATAGTTTTAATTTCATTAACTTGAATATGATTGTTAATTGTTTTAAAACTATAGTATGCATGATTATAGGGCTAATCATTATAAAATTTTGAAATAGTTTAAAATTTTATGATTAGAAACCGTCAATCTATAATCAAGATATGCATGTTCACATAGGATCTTAGGTTACAATTGAATTAATTTTAATGGGTTAAAATTAATTAGACCTAAGATCATTTTCTAATAGGATTAGAAGATCTTACTTAGTTTTAAAATAGTTTTAATGAACTAAGTAGGACGAGCATTCCTAAGATTATAAGGGAACTCTACCAGTGAAGTTCTGTCTAAGGATTGGAGGTATTTAAGTTGACGGTAAACGGAACACCTCCTACCTGGGAACTGATCTGGAATACCGGAGTTGAATTAATCTCAGGTTAATGTTAGAATAATGTCACTAGGTTAATTAAATTGGTTTAATACACCTAGACATTAGGTCTTATTATAATAGTTATAATAGGACTAGACTTAGATAAATGACTTAGCCGGATTTATCTAGGTTTAATCAAACCCTAAAATTAATAATCAGTTACTTTAGTGGGAGGAAAATTACAAAACTTGATTTAAATCGAGTTTTGCTCCTACGTCCCCGTGACGTTCACACCGTGAGATCCATGCTCGGCTTTGTGTCGTTTTAGCGCGGCCTCCCTTCGGAGAGTGTTTGCATGGGTCAATACCAAGGTGAATGGGGAAAGTGACTATAGTAAGTGGGAGCGGGACACGTGTCAACGTATCCTCCGGTCTCCACCCCTAGGTCACAACGTGAGATTCCTATGATCCGCCTGCGTGTTGTCTCGGCGCAACCACCCCTTCGGAGGGCCTGATCATAGGATTCAGAACACCGTGAACTCCTGAACAGGATAGGATCACTTAGGCTAATTACCAACAGTTGTCTTTCCTAACGGTAGCCTGTTGGTGCGTGCCTCTGGGATCTGAAAGTGGGTGGGTTACACTTACGGGGAGGAGTTAATTTGTTAACAAATCCTTGACCGAACAACGGTGGTTAATATCTAATGGAATATGAGTTATTCTGGTATTAGAAATTGACTGAGAAGAGTCTCATTTTAGAGGAGGAACAACTGATCACCCTTCGGTGGCTGTTCTTCTAAACCTCTAAAGCATCGTTGCGAAACACAATCATAGTTTTATTAGGGTTCTTTGATTGTTTTGTTTGCAAAATTGATTGGATGTATGCAATTGTTTGTATTGCTTGTGTGATGGGTTAAGGCAAAGATAACTAATACGGTCACTTGTTTGTTTTTCAGCAATGTCTTCCTCTATAATATCCTTGCTTAAAAATGAACAACTTACCGGCGAGAATTTTCCACAATGGAAATCAAACCTCAATACAATACTCGTGGTTGAGGACTTAAGATTCGTCTTAACGGAGGAATGTCCTCCCGTTCCCCCTCGCACTGCCTCTCAGGCAGTTAAGGACGCCTACGAACGCTGGACCAAGGCCAATGAAAAGGTCAAGGTCTATATTTTGGTCAGCTTGTCTGAAGTGTTGGCCAAGCGTTACGAAAACGTGGCAACTGCCAGGGAAATTATGAATTCCCTGCAGGAGATGTTTGGACTTCCGTCCTACCAGCTCCACCACGACGCCTTGAAGAATGTCTTCAATGCCAAGATGCTGGAAGGTCAATCTGTTCGGGAACATGTCCTGGACATGATTAACCAGTTCAACATAGCTGAGGCAAATGGCGGGGTTGTCTGCGAGCGCAGTCAGGTAGCGTTCATCCTTCACTCGCTCCCGGCGAGCTATCTGTCTTTTAGGACGAACGCGAGCATGAATAAGATTCAGTTCAACCTGACTACCCTCCTCTCGGAGTTACAGATTTACGAGTCCCTGCAAAAGAGCAAGGGAAAGAGTGTGGTTAAAGGAGAGGCCAATGTGGCCCATTCCAAGAAGAAGTTCCTGAAGGGTTCATCCTCAGGGACTAAATCTGTACCCCAGGCTTCTTCATCGAAGCAGATCCAAAAGAGGAAGGGAGACAAGGGGAAGGCTCCTGCACAAGCTGTGCAAGGGAAGGGGAAGGCCAAAGTCGTGGCCGACAAAGGCAGATGCTTCCACTGTAATGCAGATGGTCACTGGAAGCGCAACTGTCCCCGCTACCTTGCTGAGAAGAGAAGAGAAAAAGAAGGTAAATTCGATTTACTTGTGTTAGAGACTTGTCTCGTTGAACATGATGAGTTTGCCTGGATACTGGATTCGGGAGCCACTAATCATGTTTGTTCTTCTTTTCAGGGAAATAATTTCCAGCAGCTGACAGAGGGTGAAATGACGCTCAAGGTCGGAACGGGAGACGTCGTTTCAGCTCGTGCAGTGGGAGCTGCAAAATTATTCTTTAGAAATAGGTTTTTAATTTTAGAGGACTTGTACTTGGTTCCTAGAATTAAAAGGAACCTAATTTCTGTTTCAGCTTTGTTAGAACAATGTTATACTATTTCCTTCTTGCTTAATGAAGCTTTAATTTCAAAGAATGGAATTTACATATGTTCAGCTAAGCGTGAGAATAATTTGTTTGTGTTAAGACCAAATGATGCTAAGGCCATTTTAAGTCATGAAATGTTTAAAACGGCCGAAACGCAAAACAAAAGGCAAAAAGTTTCTCCTTTAAGTAACAACAGGTATCTTTGGCATCTTCGTCTTGGTCATATTAACATCGATCAGATCGATCGTTTGGTTAAAAATGGGCTTCTAAGTGACATAGAAGAAACACTCGTTTTGGGGGTATGCAGTAGAGACTGCAGTACATATTCTTAACAGTGTTCCCTCAAAAAGTGTTTCTGAAACTCCTTTTGAGTTATGGAGGGGGCGTAAACCTAGTTTGCGTTACTTTCGAATCTGGGGTTGTCCTGCACATGTGTTAGTGACAAATCCTAAGAAATTGGAATCACGTACGAGAATATGCCAATTTGTTGGGTACCCGAAAGAAACAAGAGGTGGTCTTTTCTATGACCCTCAAGATAATAAAGTATTTGTATCGACAAATGCAACTTTCTTGGAGGAAGACCACATACGAGATCATCGACCACGAAGTAAGTTAGTATTAGGAGAAGCTACAGAAGGATCAACAAGGGTTGTTGATGAACCTGGTCCTTCAACAAGAGTTGTTGGAGAATGCAGTTCTTCTCGTCAATCTAGTCCTCCTCACGTAGTGGGAGAGCTTCGACGCAGTGGGAGGGTTGTGATACAACCTAACCGCTACTTGGGTTTAACAGAAACACAAGTAGTCATACCTGATGACGGCATAGAAGATCCATTGTCTTATCGTCAGGCAATGAATGATGTAGATAAGGACGAGTGGGCCAAAGCCATGGACCTTGAAATGGAGTCCATGTACTTCAATCAAGTTTGGGAACTTGTAGATCTACCTGAAGAGGTCAAACCCATTGGGTGTAAATGGATCTATAAGAGAAAAAGAGATGCTGCTGGGAAAGTACAGACTTTCAAAGCAAGACTTGTAGCAAAGGGTTATACCCAACGAGAAGGAGTGGACTATGAAGAAACTTTTTCGCCAGTTGCTATGCTAAAGTCCATAAGAATCCTCTTATCCATTGCCACATTTTATGATTATGAAATTTGGCAAATGGATGTCAAAACAGCTTTTCTGAATGGCAATCTTGACGAGAGTATTTTTATGTCTCAACCCGAAGGGTTCATAACCCAAGGTCAGGAGCAAAAGGTTTGCAAACTGAATCGATCCATTTATGGGTTGAAACAGGCTTCTCGATCTTGGAATATTAGATTTGATACTGCGATCAAATCTTTTGGTTTTGACCAGAATGTTGATGAGCCTTCTGTATACAAGAAGATCAACAAGAATAAAGTAGCTTTCCTCGTACTTTATGTAGACGACATCCTACTCATTGGGAATGATGTAGGGTATCTGTCTGACGTAAAAGAATGGCTAGCAGCTCAATTCCAAATGAAAGATTTGGGTGAGGCCCAGTATGTTCTTGGGATCCAGATTATTCGGGATAGAAAGAACAAATCGCTAGCTTTGTCTCAGGCAACGTATATCGACAAGTTGTTGGCTCGATATTCGATGCAGAACTCCAAGAAGGGCTTGTTGCCTTTCAGCCATGGGGTTCACTTGTCTAAGGAACAGTCTCCTAAGACACCTCAAGAGGTTGAGGATATGAGACGGATTCCCTACGCCTCTGTCGTGGGTAGCTTAATGTATGCCATGCTATGCACGAGGCCTGACATTTGTTATGCTGTAGGGATTGTCAGCAGATATCAATCAAATCCAGGATTAGACCATTGGACCGCCGTTAAAGGAATCCTCAAGTATCTTAGGAGAACGAGAGATTACATGTTGGTGTTTGGGGCTAAGGAGTTAGTTCTCACGGGTTACACCGACTCTGACTTCCAAACTGACAAGGATTCTAGGAAATCTACGTCAGGGTCAGTTTTCACCCTTAACGGGGGAGCTGTAGTTTGGAGGAGCATAAAGCAGGGATGTATAGCAGACTCCACGATGGAGGCTTAATATGTAGCTGCTTGTGAAGCAGCTAAGGAAGCTGTTTGGCTAAGGAAGTTCTTGACAGATTTGGAAGTTGTTCCACATATGAACTTGCCCATTACGTTATACTGTGACAACAGTGGGGCTGTAGCCAATTCAAAGGAACCTCGCAGCCACAAAAAAGGTAAACACATAGAAAGGAAGTATCATCTGATTCGTGAAATTGTGCAAAGAGGAGATGTGGTCGTGACCAAGATCGCTTCCGAGCACAACATTGCTGATCCGTTTACAAAGTGTTCGAGGGTCATCTAGAAAGTCTAGGTCTGCGAGACATGTATATAGCGTAATCTAGGGCAAGTGGGAGATGTGTAATGGGTGTAAGGATGCCCTAGTTTATTGTATTTTGTATATTTACCTATTATGTAATGTACAAACATACATGTACCGTTTCCAGCTTTGGATTATTTTGTATATACTTTCCCTGTAACTTGAGTTTTAGTTCAAGTGGGAGTTTGTTGGGTTTTATGCCCTAAAACTCGTAGATAGTAAATGTACATTTGACCGAACATTAATAAAGTGATGTATTATTCAATGTTTGTACTATATCTTGTCTTGCAATAAACTAAACATCCATGGCTAATAGAATGAGGCTTGAACTAGTATGTAGGGACATACGGGGATTAATGTTCAAGTTTTAGCCTAAAGGGTCTGTAGTATAGGGATAAGGCTCGGTATCTTATCCTGGTGACACTATGGATACGGCCCGCTTTGTATATTGATACAAACGTAATGATCCAACGCGTTCATGTGGTTGACATGCGAGTGGGGGTATCCTGTGCAATGAGTTTGCACAAAGACCGAACCGCGAAATAGTTAACCACTAACTCTAACACCGTAAGTTAGCTCGGTTTCTATTTCACTAGGATGACCTAGGCAACTTGGCCTTTATCCTGAGTGGATTATGGACTCCTGTCCATGAGGGATTGTCCTTTGATTTGTACGGGTGAGAGTGGCCTGTTCGCCGACTCAATAAGCCTACCATTTTGGGGACAAGACCGAGTGGGGAGCTGGGAACGTAGTCTTACAAGATGGAATTCACTCCTTCCTGATATGAGGGTAAGTAGAGGTGTGTTCCCTTAAGTGGTGTCTCCGGGTCTTGAACAATGGGCCCTACCCTCTTTATGGCACGAGAGGGATTTCTGTTTGTTGGTTGGACCACAAACAGGTTGTTCATTAGAGGAGCACTGGTACTTAAGGATCAAGAGGTAGCCCAGGGGTAAAATGGTAATTTGACCTAGCTGGGGTACGAACACACGTGAAGGGCTAACTTGCTGTTGACGGTCGATATCCATGGACACAGAAATATATCTGCAGTGAGAAGAGTGCAGCTGTGGTTCTTTAGTGGAGTGAACCACAGTTAACGAATATTGATTAACTTGGTTAATGAGTTTAGCCAACTAATCTGATATCGTTGGAGCTTCTGATCTGTAGGTCCATCAGGTCCCACCGGTAGCTCTATAAGAGCGTTGAGATAAAATTCTAAGGTTAAGTTAAGTATTCGAAGGGGTTCGAATGTCAAACTAAAATATGAATTTGATTCATATTAAAACTATAGGTTATAATTAATGTGCATTGGATGTACATTAATACTATAGTTTCATGAGAGAGAATAATAATAATTGAATATATGATGTTCAATTTTATTATTTTAAAGTTAATTAATTTTGAATTAGTTAATTGTTCTAGTTTAATTAAATTTGATTTAATTGAACCATAAGATAAGAGGGATATTAATTTAAATTTGATTTAAATTAATGTTATTTTAATTAATATTGATTAATTAAAATTTAATTAATTTTAATTTAAAATTATGATTTTAAATTCTGATTAATTAAAAATATCAGGTAACTGATATTTCAGTTACCTGATATTATGTGAGGTGGCATTTTCTCCTGAGGTTTAGGTTAAAAAGAAAGGGTCGAGAGGCAGTTTGCTCTCTCCCTCATTCACGCCTCCCTCACTCTTGCCCTCTCGCTCTCTCTCGTGATTCTCTTCTCCATCTGTGATACAGAAAAGTTTTTTCCAGAAAAAAAATCCTTAGTTTTTCAAGGTTCCCACATAACCACTCAACATATTCCTTTTGAGAATACCGGTGATTCCTCGTGGTGGTGTTCGTGTCTATTATCCCAACAAAATCAAAGGTTTCTTGCTGCTGTAATTTTGGTGTCAAAAGTTTTTTTTTTCGAAGCGGTTCAAGAAGTTCTTCAAGGGTGAGTTTGTTCTTGAACTAGGATCAATAGGATCCTTTTCTAGATTAGATCTAGAATTGTTTCTTAATTTTCAGCATGTTTTTCCTCAGTTTTACAGCATGTTAATTTTCCAGTTTCTTGCTGTAAATTTATCCTTTGTGATCCGTATTGGTTTTTTTTTAATCTCGTTTAAAAATTAGTGTGATTCTGATTGTTTCCGCTGCGCAAAGGGCTATTATCCCTTCAAGTGTGTCATGAACTCCTTCTCAGGAGGGATTTTCCTTTGGTTAGTACGAGTGAGAATGGCCTGCACGTCGACTCAATAAGCCTACCTTCTTGGGGACAAGACCGAGTGGGGGACTAGGGACATGACAACACAAGATGGAATTCACTCCTTCCCGCTTCTAGGAGAAATCGATGAGTGTTCCCTTAACTGGTGACTCTAGGTCTTGAAGAGAGGGATCCCGCCCTTTCACTGGCCCGAGAGGGACTTTCTGTTTACTGGTTGGACCATAAACAAGTTGTTCATTAAAGGAGGATTGATACTTAAGGAGCCAGAGGTAACTCAAGGGTAAAACGGTAATTTGACCCAACTGTAGTTACGAACACTCGTGAAGGATTGACTTACCGTTGTTGGTCAATATCCATGGACACAGAAACATTCTACAGTGATTAAAACGCCTCGATTAAGACTCAAATCTTGTCCATTATCAAGACCTAGGAAAGTTTGTGGTGCAAGAAGTAGGAATGAAACTTTAATCTCCCTTTTGGAGATCATGCAGCTAAGTCATTTTTTTAAGTAAAAGAGAAAAAGTAAAAACAAAAAAAACAAAAAAAAAAAGAAAAGAAAAAAAAACATATTTAAGCTTTTGAACTTTTTGATTCGTTTGTTTATGTTTCGGGAAGTTAATAAGTAGAAGGAAGTCAAGAGACAAAAGGAAGAGAACTTGAGAGAGAGAAAATGTCAAAAGAAAAAAAAAGGAGTAGAAAAAAGACCATTAGACCTATTCTCGAGTGAAAGATGAGGCTATCAAGCGGATGTTCCTGGCCAGCTCATCTGATGAAGCTTCAAATCCCGTCCATTTTCAATGTCCCTCCTGGATGAACCTGAGACCTCAAATATGGAGGATAAACCTTCCAATAACTAAGGGAGTTTTCGTTGTTCTCTTTTAACCATCAACATGTTTCTTTGTTTTTAAGTTTCTTAGTTAGATCTTTTAGCAATGTGTTTCATGCATTAATTCATTGTTATTTTAGTTAGGTTTAGCATTGTTAGTTGTTAGCGTATTGTTTTCAGTATATTACTTTGTTAGTTTGTTAGGTTAGTTTGATGATGCTTAGGTTAGTTTTTTGTAAAATCAAAAACAAAATAACTTGGGCAAGAGGGAACTCTGTCTAAGGAAAATCCTATCTAGGAAATGGTACTTAAGATGTAAAGGTGTTCATATAACACATGTGGAAGCAATTTTAGGATCGGAGGCACTTAACTACATCAATTTTAGAAAATGAAAACATGCTCTCCAAATACTGTAAGCAGAGAGCAGAATTTGTACCAACCTTTTTAGAGACCGATTTAGCACCTCCCTTTGATTCCTTTGATCACGAACGGTGTGTGGACCACCTCTAGTGTCTTCCCTACTATTCTCCGGGCCAAGAACGACTTGTGGGAGTCTATAGAGATAGAGAATGGGAAGGGAATGCTTGAAGGTTCAAGCAATAGAGAGATATATGGAGATGAATGTGTTTGAGACCAAAAACCAGCAGCATAAGAATATGGAAAATGGCTCTCTTAGCTTTGAATATGATTCATAATTTATATATAGAGACCTTCCATGCAAGGAGAAGCCTCATGACACAAGACTCATGGTAGAATTGCAACTCAAAGTGGATTCTAGGTGTTTAATTCACAACACATGCAACTAGTGCATGGATGTGTTGTTTTCCATTTTTTATCAACATGCAAGAGTGGGAATCCAACTAGATCCACTAAATTGAATTCATGATCTGAATTTTTAGCTTGCAATTAACCCTAATTTCAATTCTAAATTTAAATTGATTTCTTCGTAATTAATTTGGGACATTTCCCATTAATCTGTTATGATTAATCCAATTAATCATTGTCACCTTGTGCAATCCATTATATATGATTCCTAATACATATATATTGTATTTAAAACACTTTTAAATACTTTATCTCTCATTTTGTAATTTAATTCATAATTAAATTATTATGTCAAACACAACTTACGATAATACCCTATTTCCCGATTTTGTACGATTCAAAGATTTCTATGAATTTGTTCTAGGCTTTATTCCGATATGAGCTAGTAGGGGGACCTAATGGACCTATAGATCATGGGCTCCAACAATTCGAGGCTAACCGAGTGATCTCATTATCCAAGCTATCCAACATTCGTTAACTACTGGGACACTCCATTATAGCCCGACAGTTGCACTCCCCTCACTATAGATATATTTTCGTCCACTTGATTTAACCATGTTCAGTAAGTCGATCCTTCACAGCTTTTTCGTAGCTATAGCTAGGTCAAATGACCGTTTTACCTCTATAGTACTTCTTGTTCCTTAAGTTCCACTAATCCTCTAATGAACAATCGGGTTGTGGTCCAACCATCAAACCTAAGTCCCTCTCGATTCAACGAGTGGTGGGGCCCTTGTTCAAGTCCTTGAGTTAGTACTTAAGGGAACAACCTCTCTACTATCCCTGAAATGGGTAGGAGCGAATTCCGTCTTGCGAGACTGTGTCCCCAGCTATCTATTCGATCTTCTCCCCGAAATGGTAGGCTTGTTGAGTCGACGATGCTGGCCACTCTCACCCATGCAGATCAAAGGGTAATCTCGTATAAACAGGAGTTCATAGCTAGCTCAAGATTAAGAACAAGTTACCTAGGTCATCTTTGAGAAATAGTCAGTTTCTTCACTAAACGACGTTATAAAGAGAAAATGACTAATTTCGTGGTCCAGTCTTATGCAAACTCATTGGATAGGACGCCCCCACTCGCATGTCTCCACATGAACGATTTAGGATCTCATTGTTTGTACTTAATACAAAGTGGGTCCCGTCCATAGTGTCCCCAAGATAAGGCACCCAACTGTATCTTCATACTATAAACTATCTTGACTATAAACATGAACTTGATCCTACGATATGTCCCTACATATAGTTCGAGTATTCATTTTATAGCCATGGATCTTAGTTTATTGGATTTAGGTTAATCATTCACAATTTACATATTCAATGACATCTTTTACTGAATAACCTCAATAACGTCTTTCTTGGAAATATAATATGTGAGAGATATATAAAGACAATAAACTAGGGCATCAACCATACCCTTACATTTCTCCCACTTGCCCTAGTCTAACAAAGCTCGTAGTCCTAGATTAACTAGGTGACCCTCAAAAACATTAGCTGTGAGGGGTTTTGTAAACGGATCAACCATGTGCTCCGAAGAATTCTGCATGACGATCACTGATAGCGAGCATAGCTAGCTAGTTTTCCCTAATTAATTTAGCTAGTCTTTGATGATTTATTGGCCATTTTATTGCACTTATTTGTTTATTTTGTAGGAAATGGTTGATTGGAGCTGAAGCGCAATATTGGAGTTAATCGGGTGCTCGGGATGTGAATAATTGCAAAAGAACCAAAGAGAATCAAAGAAGGAAAAGTCAAAGTAGGGTCAATCGCAGTCTAGCGTCGAGACGCTAGCTCTGGAGCGTCTCGACGCTGGCATTCCATATCTGAATAGGCGCTAAAAGGTCACAGCGTCTCGACACTGCGAGTTTTCCTTTCCAGAAACGCGCGTTTTGAAGGCAGCGTTGAGACGCTGTCTTGATAGCGTTGAGACGCTATGACGAAAAAACAGAATATAAGCTTCTTTTCGGCTAGGTTTTGGGGGGAGTTCAATTTGGGATGTTTTGGTGCCGACAATAGAGGAAAAATAAAGGCTTTGGAGGCTGAAACAAAGGGAGTAAGGTGGAAATCAACCCATTGTTTGTGGGGATCGTGACGGGGACGTTCGGTCTCGGCCTACAACGAGTTTATTTCTCTTTTCCCTTACCTTAGATAGTTTTGATGGCTGTTTTAGACTCTTGCTATATTGTAACGTTTTGTATGAGTAGCTAGGCTTTAATTCTTAGGGATTGATATAGCCGTTGGGCACGTTTTGGATTGATTTACGGTGTTTATGCTATTCATGTCATTTATGCATATGTTGTATCCTTAATGCTTTCGATTTACTGGCCATAAATTGATTGATGTTTATATTTGAATCTAACTCGGGAGAGACGATTTAAATTGGTGAACAATATGCATAACTAGAATTTAGATAAAAATCGCGAGATTAAGGTTAATTCTAGAAATTGTTATAAAGGTTAGCCTTATTGCCTTGTATGCTTATTGGATTTAGATAGGGACATCGGGTTCAATTGCATATGGGAGAATCATGTATGCTCGGGAGAGATATGTGTGATTTTAGTTGCCAAGATTTATGAATCATAGCATGTATTAATCCGTTTATTAATCCATAACTTCAATTGGTGAAATCAAATCCCTAAGACCAATTCTTCCCATTAGATTGTTACTTTTTGCTTTAGTTTTGTGTTTGATTCAATCATATTTTCATTCAATTTGATTCCCTAAATAAAATTGGTCAAAAGTATTTTCGGTAATTAAAATTTGGCTAGACACCAATCCAGAGGACGACATTCGAATTTATATTCACTATATTATAACTTGACCCGTACACTTGCGGTAAGCAATTTGCACATCAAGTTTTTGGCGCCGTTGCCGGGGATTGACATATTTAGTCATTTCTAATAACGTAGAAAAATTGTCCGGTCTTAGTTTAGGGTGTATTTTATTTTATTTTCTTATTTTTGTTATTTTTGTTTTTAGGTAGATTGCATTTTCTTCCTTTGTTGATTCTTTTCTATAATTAGATTTTTTCATATTTGTTTGATTTTTTCCATTGATAGATTTTTTTAGGTTTTCCTTTTTAGATTAGTTTTTCCTTATTTAGATTTAGTTATTTTCCTTTTCTTGTTTCTTTCCTAATTTATTTTCTTTCCTTTTCTTTTGTTTTTCTTTTAAGGTTAGTGTAGTTGGTGCATGCGAAAGAATAGGGAATTGACCTTAGTTCCCTTAGATCCAGAGATCGAAAGAACTTTCAATAGACTTCGAAGGGAAAATCAAGAAAATATCCAAATGGCCAATCCTAATCCTGAGGAACCTAAGCCCATCCGGGACTATTTTCAGCCGGTCTTTCAGGAGCAACAGTCGGGGATTGTCTATGCCCCAATTGTGCTTACAGAGGATCACCCATGGAGGAATCCAAATTCTCACCTGAAATCCTTCCTAGACATCTGTGGGACGGTAAAATTAAATGGTGTTTCTGAAGATGTCATTCGCTTACGTTTGTTTCCTTTTTCGTTGCAGGATAAAGCTCGGGACTGATTGCAATCAATTCCACCTGGAAGCATTACCACTTGGGATGCTTTGGTCCAGGCATTCTTACAGAAGTTCTTTCCTTCTGCTAAGACGGTCAAGCTGAGGACCGAAATTGGGACATTCCAGCAACAATTCGATGAACAGTTGTTCGAGGCTTGGGATAGATTTAAAGAGCTGCTAAGGAAGTGCCCTCAGCATGGCTACCCCGATTGGCTTCAGGTACAGTTATTTTATAATGGCTTAACTCTTAGCACAAAGACTATTATTGATGCAGCTGCAGGTGGGACTCTGTTGTCCAAGACTATTGAGAGTGTTGGGACTTTGTTATAGGATATGGCCACCAATAGCTATCAGTGGCCATCTGAGCGGTCGGGACCAAAAAAGATTGATGCTGGAGTGTTTGAAGTTGACAACGTAAGTGCACTCAGGCCCAGATGTCTTCTTTGGCTAATGCATTTTTGAAATTCTCAAGTTCAAGAAATGCTCAATCAATTGAGTCTGCAGCTGCCCTTGCATCCCAGACTCAGGAGGAAAATCTCGAGCATGTTCAGTATGTTTCGAATTCTAATTTTAGGGGGTACAATAATAATTCCACACCTACACATTATCACCCTAGCAATAGAAATCATGAGAATTTTTCCTATGGTAATAATAAGAATGTTTTGAATCCCCCTGGCTTCACCCCTCAAAGTAAAGAAAATAAGAAATCTTTAGAAGACCTTGTTGGAGCTTTTATTGCAGAATCAAGTAACAGGTCAAATAAGCTTGAGGAGGTCGTGATTGCAATAAACACTACTGTCAATGGTCATTTTGCAGCAATCAAGAATATAGAGACTCAGCTGGGACAACTGGTTAGTGTTGTCAACTCTATGAATAAAGGTAAAGCCCCAGTTGAACAGGAGAAATCTTCATTGGAGTTCTGCAAGGTCGTGTATGTGCATCACGAGGGGGAGATTCAATTAGCTGAGGAGGATGAGACCACTAAACCAGAGGAACTCACTGGAGAAGCTGAAGAAGGCACCACCTCAAACGAAGCTGAAAAGCTTAATCTTGAGCCTTCTATCCCCTCTCCTACTGTTTTAGTCCATAAATCAAAGAAAAAGAAAAATTCTAAGGTTAAGTTTGACAAGTTTTTAGAGGCTTTTATGGGTTTGCTTGTTAATATTCCTTTTTCAGATGCTTTGGAGCAGATGCCTCACTACAGAAAATTCATGAAAGAATGGCTCAACAAGAAGAAAAAGGAGAATCAAATGGAGACTGTATATTTAGCATCAACATGCAGTGCTCGTGTCCAATAGACAGTGCCAGAGAAGTTGACTGATCCCGGGAGTTTCACTATTCCTTGTAATTTTGGTACTTTTTCATGTAGAGCACTATGGGATCTAGGGGCTAGCATAAACATAATTCCTCTATCCCTATGCAAAAAGCTTAATATAGGAGAAATAAAATCTACTTCTGTTAGACTTCAGTTGGCTGACCAGTCTGTGGTTAGTCCATATGGGATTGTTGAGAATATTCTGATTAAAGTAGGTAGATTTCTCCTCCCTGTTGATTTCTTTGTGTTGGATATTAAAGAAAATCCTGCCATGCCTATTATATTAGGGAGACCATTCCTTGCTACAGGGAGGGTTATAATTGATATAGAACGCAGGGAGCTGATCATCAGAGTCCAACAGGAGAGGGAGGTTTTAAAAGCTTTTGAGGACCCCAAGAACAGATCAGATGCCATGTTGGTGGGCTATAGGAGTGGTGCTAGGAAGAGCACCAGTGATGGAACATCTAACAGGAGACCACCTTGATGCCTACTTGGTCAACACGTCGAGCTAATGACGTTAAAAAAGTGCTTATGGGAGGCAACCCAAGTAAGTTAGTTATGTCTTTCTTTTGAGTATTTATTTATTGTTTGTGTCCGTTTTGTAGGTCTTGTTTTCAGTCTCTCCTTTGCTTTCAAGCTGACAAGCTTTCAGTCAAGAAGTCATCATCATTCCAGGCCAGTCTTGTTCACTCCTTTCATTATTTTATTGTTTTCATGCTTGTTTATACCTTATTTTCTTTATACATTGAGGACAATGCATGTTTTAAGTTTGGGAGTGGATTAGCATGTTTGTGGAGCCCTTGAGCATCGAAGTTCGGGCTATAGTTTGGAGTTTCTTTGAATTAAGCATATGGTTGTTTTCTGGATGTATTTTTGCATGATTATGATGTCCTATGATAGGCTTTCTTGTCTATTTTCAAGCTTGTGATGAGTTGTAAACATGAGTGTCCAAAAAGGGAGACCTTTTAAACTTTTTCTAGGAGATGGCTTGCATGAGTAGAGTATTTGTCTTGGCTAGATTTGGATTTGAATGCTTAGGAGCGAATTATTGGGTTCATATGCTTGTTGTCACCTCTTAGGAGCGAAAATAATATATGCTTGTCATGATCATGAAAGAAAAATCATTCTTGTTGTTACTTGTGAAAAAAAAAAATTATGCCATGGTCCGTGCACAGTTTGCAATGTTTAATAAAGTTTTAGGCAAAAAGAGCTACCCCTATTGTGATCAGTTAGGCCAACCAGAGAAAACTCAGGTTAAGGGTCCCTACAATGGGTGTGTGAAAGCTAGTGCAACATATACATGCTTAATTTAATTGTTAATTATGAACACCTAAGTATGGAGGAAAACAAACTAATTTGTTCCATTAACTCATTAGTGAAACCTTAGTGCCAGTGTAGAGAGAAGATGAGCTGAGAGTTTAATAATCCAATCCCAGGCTAGTATAGTCTGATCTCGTTGAGTTAGATCTCGCTTGTGCACACTACAAGAAAAAACACTTTCAGTGGCGTATAAAACATGTCGCTGAAACGAAAAACGCGTCGGTAATACTTTCAGCGGCGCGCGTAGCTTCGTCGATGCATCTGTCGCTGTATTTACGTAGTCGTAAGTATTTGCGACATACTACTGTAGACGTTGCTGAAAGTCATCTTTAGTGACGTCTACACGCCGGTGTAAGCGATAGGTAGGGACGTGGGGACACGTCACTGAAGATCACTTTCAGCAACGCCCGACCCATTGTCGCTGAAAAAGATGTTTAGTGACATTGTTAGCACGTCACTAAAATCGTATACTTTCAGCAACATCCGGCACGTTGTCGCTGAAAAAGATATTCAGTGACATTGTCAACACATCACTAAAAGCTTGTGTTTAGTGACGCAGTACACACGTCACAGAAAATTGTTTATGATTTAAAAAAAAATAAATAGTTAATTCAATTAGTAAACCTGTAAATAAAATAATATTACCATCCTCAAACTAATTAACAATTCTACAATTAATCAAATAAAAAATATAATATGCCAATTTAATGTTAAAATGCACTACTTCATATATTAACCATAATCAAGAAACATGTCTAGAATCTAATACAAACAGATCATTTTAGAAAATGATCTCAAGTTTAGATGAAGTTTGTTTAACAAAATGATTCACATCACATCAAAATGACTAACAAAAGATCACAAACAAAAAAAAAATCAACCTACATTCTTCACATTTCCATACAAAAAAGGGGAGCGCCTTGTCAAACCATTCATGCATCCAAGCTGAAAAATAAAAAGGAAATAAAATATGTAAGCATGAGATTAAATAATTGAATTAGAGACGATATAACTCAAATCAAGATAAACTAAACTTACAACAACAAGAACTTTCAACATGGAACAAACATGAACACAACCACACTTATGAGAAATAATGAACACAAACTTAACAACATAAGCAACCATCTCTATTCAAAGAACTGAATAAAACAAGTGAAACTAAATTTATAAGAACTTAATGAAACTAAACTTATCAACATCACAACAACTACACTAGTTAAAATACTCAAGTGCAAATAGGTATCGACCTTTCTAAACACAACAACTAAATGGAAAATAAGTGAAACTAAACTTTAAAAAACACAATAACTAGTTAAAGGGCTTAACTGCAACAAGGTATTGACCCCCCAAATAGAATAACTTAACAACTATAACTTAGAAACTTAACTTTGCAAATGGAACAATTCAACTAAACAACTCAACAAAATTAAACTCCCTAAACACAATAACTTAAGTGCAACAAGGTATTGACCCCCCTCCCAAACACAATACCTTAACAAATCAAACAACGAAACTCATCTTTGCAAATGGAACAACTCAACAAAAATAAACTGCAGGATAGTCATAGCACTCAAGTAATATCAAGTCATTAGAAACAAATAAATGAACTTCAATACTTTCTACCTTCGACCTAATTTTAAGCTACAACTAACATAACTGCAGGATAGTCATAGCACTACAACAATTAATATTACCTTTTAGTTTTCATTATTTGACTGTTCTGGAGTCCTTTCCACATTAGACGATGAACCTTCTCAACTTGTCAACCTTCTTAAAATTTCTTCAATTGTGGCTTGTTGTGATGCAACTATATTGCACATAGAAAAGACTACAAAAAAAAATAAAAATAAAAGGAAAGCTTTGCTCTAGGATCTCAAACGATATAACCTATTAATCCATTTTCCTTAACATAAAATTTAACAAAGAGAACTCATTGAACTTACATGTAAATGAAATATAATCTCCATCAATGGGCAACAGAAAAAAAAAAAAAACAAAATACACACTTGGTAACACTAAACAAAACACAAACTGATGAACAATATCTCACCCCCCCTCCCAAAAAAACATTGTGCTATGTTCCAAATGGTGAAAGAATCTTGCCACAATTTGATTACTCATTACAACCGAAAGAAAAATGATTCTTTACAAAATATTTAAAAATCAACTTTAACTTCAAACTTGCATATCTATATCCACAATTCTAAATAAGATGATTCTTTTTTTCCTATAGTCATTATTATTATTTTTGTCTACTTTCACTTTTGGCGAGCTGTGACCTAACACTACAAGAAAAAACACCTTCAGTGGCGCACGAAACACGTCTGTAGGTTTCAAGAAAACAAGTTGAAATGCGTCCCATGTATGAGCAGATGAACTGCAATTCACATAAAAAAAAAATAGGTTCAATTATCCTTTACTTTCCACCTATACCACAGCCTCCATTGGAATAACTGATTAATCTGCATATTCGTACTAATGGAGTACCTCTGAAGAACCGAAAGAAATGCATTACGGAAATGACATGCTGCATAACAAGAAAATGTGCTTCTCCAATATATGACATAAGGAATACCCTAAAACAAATAAGCAACCAGTTAACCAAAATAGCTCATACTTCATACAAGCACATCAGAAATGTCATTCTGCAGCTTTCATAATAAATGCTCATATCCTAAAAATTGTCAATAGCAGTAAATACTGAAGCATATGAGAACTAATTAAAATTCACTTTGGAGTGAAATTTGTAGTTGCGTGTTTTTTCTTTGCTTTCATAATAAATGCTCAAATCTCTAGCTAGGCTAGCTATCAACTCATAAATTATTTTATTTGCTAACATAAATATGTTTAATTTTTATTTTAAGTTATAGATTTTTGGTTTTCTTTTTTTACTTCATCTTATTTGGCTCTTCCTTTTTCCTTATTCTTCCTGTGCCAAAGGCCAAGTATACAGGGAATGAGACTGTTAAAAAGAAAAATTCATGCACCATACATCTTCACATCAGCATGCTTAATTATGTACATGTTATAGGTGATTTTGGACCACACAGATGCACAAGGAGCTGACAAGGACAATCGGACAGAGGTGGGACCAAAAGACCGACCCAGAGGAAGACCGGACCAAAGGGTCGGGCCAACATGGCCCGACCCATATGGTCGGCCTCGGCGTTCTGCCGAGGCCGAGCATGTGGTCGGCCTCGGCAAAGGGCCGAGGCCCACCATTCGGCCCGTTTGCGCGGGCCGAGCCCGGTGACCTCTTTTCGGTCCCTGATGCCCCGAATCGCCCCGGTTCCGCCTGGTTCGTCCCGAAACACCTCCGAATTCCTAGAAACCCTAGGAGGACAAACAGGTATAAAACCCTCTCTTCACCACGGAGGAAGGGTTCCGAAACTCTATTCCTGACTCTCTCCTTACTATCTGTAGCTTCCCCTCGGTTTTCTGACTTAGGCATCGGAGGCGGTGTGGCTTACACCACGCCGGTGTGCAGTGGTTTTTGCTGGTCTTGCAGGTCACGTCTTCCCCAGTTTCTACAAATTCATTGTTGGTGTCACGTGAAGGTCAGGTGAGTCTTCTGTCCGGATTTTGGCATCAACAGTACACATTGACTATTTCAATGGAAACACATGGAAAATTAACAAATAATTATGATTTAAATGAATATGTACACAAAGGTAGAAGTGTACCATCAGGATCCTAACATGACTTACATTACAAGTTGGTTGCAACTTTTGGTTCCTTTTTGCTTTTGTTCCTTTTCTTTTTCAGTTTCGGGGTGTATCCATGTGGGACACCTACAAATTAATTCAAAGATAAGAAAGAACGAGTTAGAGAAGACGATGACTTGCCAATTGCTTCGATTTTCAGAATTCACACTTCGTCAATGGACAGCGAATCCAAGAATGGAAGACTTACAATAAAGGATTTCCACTCGAGTCGTTTTTGCCCCTCTGCTGTTGTAGATGGCTGTGACTGATCTCGAACATGTTGGAAGATATGGACGAGCACAACAGCATCAAGAGCCACATATTCTAGCTGAAGCATAATGAACTTTTTTTTAAAAAAAGTTCTTTTCTTCTACCACCAATACAATCTTTGGGGAAGAAAAAAAAACTGAAGCATCAAAAAGAAATTCATACACTAACCGAGAATTTGTGTTATACATTCAAAAATTTGCTGCAAATTACTCCAGTAATAAACACAAAAATTAAAGAGTCGGCCTAAACAGACCTTCAGTAGAAGGTTATGTATCAAACAAGGCGAGGTGAAGACTGAACGAAAAATGGAGAAATGAGCATCATACACTAACCGTGAGAGCTCGAGAAAGAGAATTACAACAGCGAGAGAAGGGACTTCCGGCTTGAACGGAGAACGAGAGAGCTTGAGAGAAAGAATCCAGCGGCGACCTTCGTGCAAGCTTCGACGGTGACCTGAGACGCTCGAATAGAAGACCAAAAAATGGGAGAGAGGGAAACGGGTGAGAGGGAAACCAGCGACAACTCAAAATAGAAGAAGGAAAAAGGGGGAAAACAACCCTAGCTTATTTTAATATTCTAATATTTTATTTCAAAAAAAAAAAATCTAATATTTAGTGAGACCAAACACAACCTTTAGCAATGTGATAAATATGTTGCTAAAAATAAAACTTTTTGTGGCGTGAGTTTATGCGTCACTGAAACTATTAGTGACATCTTATTTTATTGTGTCAGTGAAAATATATAATTGCGACATCTAGTTTAAGATGCCGCTGAAAGTCACTATTAGCGACTTATTTTTTCTATGTCACTAAAAAATTGTCGCTGAAAACACATTTTCTTGTAGTGGCAAGTTAATTTTGGAAAAATTTTAATTTGTCTCCCTCATTGGTCCTTGTGTGCATGTCTCTTGCTTGCTTGCCTATTGACTTTTGAGCCTTGAGGATTGAGTCATGGTTGTTGCATCCATTCTTCCATTATATGCTTGATTTTTAGTTTGCTCGAGGACTAGCAAACACTTAAGTTTGGGGGTGTTTGATAGCGAGCATAGCTAGCTAGTTTTCCCTAATTAATTTAGCTAGTCTTTGATGATTTATTGGCCATTTTATTGCACTTATTTGTTTATTTTGTAGGAAATGGTTGATTGGAGCTCAAGCACAATATTGGAGTTAATCGGGTGCTCGGGACGTGAATAATTGCAAAAGAACCAAAGAGAATCAAAGAAGGAAAAGTCAAAGTAGGGTCAACCGCAGGCTAGCGTCGAGACGCTGGCATTCCATATCTGAATAGGTGCTAAAAGGTCACAGCGTCTCGACTCTGCGACCTTAGCATTTTGACGCTGCGAGTTTTCCTTTCCAGAAACGCGCGTTTTGAAGGCAGCGTCGAGACGCTGTCTTGATAGCGTCTCGACGCTATGACGAAAAAACAGAATATAAGCTTCTTTTCGGCTAGGTTTTGGGGGGAGTTCAATTTGGGACGTTTTGGAGCCGACAATAGAGGAAAAACAGAGGATTTGGAGGCTAAAACAAAGGGATCAAGGTGGAAATCAACCCATTGTTCGTGGGGATCGTGACGGGGACGTTCGGTCTCGACCTACCACGAGTTTATTTCTCTTTTCGCTTACCTTAGATAGTTTTGATGGTTGTTTTAGACTCTTGCTACATTGTAACGTTTTGTATGAGTAGCTAGGCTTTAATTCTTAGGGATTGATGTAGCCGTTGGGCACGTTTTGGATTGATTTACGGTGTTTATGCTATTGATGTCATTTATGCATATGTTGTATCCTTAATGCTTTCGATTTACTGGCCATAAATTGATTGATGTTTATATTTGAATCTAACTCGGGAGAGAGGATTTAAATTGGTAATCAATATGCATAACTAGAATTTAGCTAAAAATCGGGAGATTAAGGTTAATTCTAGAAATTGTTATAAAGGTTAGCCTTATTGCCTTGTAAGCTTATTGGATTTAGATAGGGATATCAGGTTCAATTGCATATGGGAGAATCATGTATGCTCGGGAGAGATATGTGTGAATTTAGTTGCCAAGATTTATGAATCATAGCACGTGTTAATCCGTTTATTAATCCATAACTCCAATTGGTGAAATCAAATCCCTAAGACCGATTCTTCCCATTAGATTGTTACTTTTTGCTTTAGTTTTGTGTTTGATTCAATCATATTTTCATTCAATTTGATTCCCTAAATAAAATTGGTCAAAAGTATTTTCGATAATTAAAATTTGGCTAGACACCAATCTAGAGGACGACATTCGAATTTATATTCACTATATTATAACTTGACCCGACACTTGCGGTAAGCAATTTGCGCATCAATCACATGTCCTCGTTGCACGATCTCCCTGATGAGATGATATTTGTGCTCAATATGCTTTCCTTGCTTGTGACTTCGAGGTTCCTTGTAGTTTGCAACTGCTCCATTGTTATCACAATAGAGGGTGATGGGCAGTTGCATATTTGGAACAATTTCCAACTCTATTAGGAATTATCTTAGCCATACTGCCTCTTTTGCTGCTTCACAGGTGGCTACATACTTTGCTTCCATGGTAAACTCAGCAATGCAACCTTGCTATTGCTCCTCCATTAACAGTAAACACATACCCTTTGTACGTTTTTAATTTCTTTTTGGGCAGGTCTTCTGTCTAATGGTTCTCCATTGCTAGAAATCTCTCAACAGTATTCCATTAAGACAGAGGTTCTTGCCCTGTAGCCAACTGACTAATGAGAGTTCTAAGCTCAAACAATTCAAATTTGAACTTTCTTACCCCGTTGTTTGTGCTTGTCCTCTTAGCCATCATAAGAAAGAAACATAAAGACTAAACTAAACTAAAAATTCAAAATTCAAAATGAAAATAAAATATTTAACCATTTGCACTCCCTGACAATGGCGCCAGTTTGACGGGACTTGTCGAAGGTTCGAATCAAAGCAAATTTATAATCCATGAACACTAAAATACTTGCATTAGTAGTGGTTGGGGTCGATCACAGGTAGTGGCAGTTGGTTATTTATTTCGTATTTACTTATAGTTATAAAAAGCAGTAAAAAAATGGGATAGATATGCGAGGGAGATAAACATGCAAAGAATTAAAGTGCAGAATTTAAATCACAGGGAATTAAAGGGGAGAGAAATTAAATTGCAGGAAACATCAATAGACAAGAAAATTAATTAAATTAGACGACATCGATTGAAGAGATTCTTGGGGTCAAATGGTTTACTTTGATCATCGTATTCCTACCTATTTAAAGGTAACGTAAATTGCTTAATTGCCCAATCGATCTAATTTGAACCTAGAAAAGACCCTAAGCCCACCTAAGCCATCTAACCCGGTCATACACCGTCAATCGAATTAGACTCTAATTGATTAACCAATTAATTCGATTAAGCCCATCAAATCAAACAATTAACCATTAGCCTTATGTCTAGTAGATTGATTAGGACATTCGACATAATTCAGTATAGATTACTTCTAATGATATTTTGAATTCTAGACCTATTGTGTAAAGCAACAAAGTCAGAGTCTGCTCTTGGGACTCGTGCCCACGAATCAGTCTATACGCTAACTATTGAACTAATTATCCATTAGCTACTTGGAAATCAATTCTTTAGCATATTATTATCATACGAGTTGCGTCTTAGGGCATCAAACTAACCTACTGCACATGCTAATTTTACATACTGAATCCAAAATAAAATAGCAATATAAAATCAGAGAAACCAGCACAACATGAAACTAACAAAGAAATACATTCTATAACGCAAGAATCATCCATTCGGTGTCAACGGGTTTACACGGTGGTGAAACCGACTAAAATCTGCGACCCTACGATACAGTAGTAAAGAAATACAAGAGAAAACAGTAAAAAAACATACACCCTTAGGTTCTAGACGTGCAATGCGAAGAGAAACCGAGAGGAAGTCCAAAAATTACAACCAAAATCTAACCTACATGGCAGAATAAAACGAGGGTTTAATAGAAAATTAATTGTGGCGTCGAGACGCTCGGCATGGTGTCACGATGCCATGTCATCTTGACCTAGGGTTCGAAATCGGGCCAACATCGAGACGTTGGCCACGATGTCTCGACGCCTGGCCTTTTTCTAGCGAGCCTTCATTCCTTTATTAGTCTTCTTTGTTGCCTGCTCGGTTTAGGACTCGAACCTTTGACTCCTTGGAACCATTCTTCGGGCTCGTCACGATCCTCATGGTCTTCTCACCTCCTCGAAATCCATGGAATTCAAGTTAGCTAAAAACTCTGTAAATCACCCGAATTAGCTCCAACTTGTATGATTCGTTCCTAATATCTTCAATGTGCAAATTATCTACAAAATAAAAAAAAAAAACGCAAAGTGCACTCTAACAAGCTTAGATTATTAGCAAATAAATAGGACTAATTTGGTCCTATCAACTACCCAAGAAGCCTAAGATGCCAACCCCTTCTAGACCCTTCTGATTTGTCGTGATTAGGCCTAACGTTTCTCACCCAACAACTTTTATGCCTTTCCTCTGTGCTTCCACGTCTCACAAGTTCGTTAATTGTCATTGACGAAATTTCATTGACTTCTTCCTGATGACTTCTGTTGGGTTTTATGCCCTAAAACTCGTAGATAGTAAATGAAACAAATTAATCGATCTCAATAAGTCGTTATTTGAGTGATTCAGTAATTTGGTTATTGAATAAACCGAGTTTGCATTAATAAACCCTGAATCAAATAAACTAAGATCCGAGGTTGTTTAAATGAAACTTGGACTAGTATGTAGGGACATACGGGGATCAGTGTCCAAGTAACAACCTAAATGGTCTATAGTATAGGGATAAGGTTGGGTACCTTATCCAGGTGACACTATGTGATACGACCCACCTTGTATCCGATACAGATGCAATGATCCAAAGCATCCATGTAGGAGACATGCGGCTGGGGATATCCTATGCAATGAGTTTTCATAAGACCGGACCGCGAAATAGTAACCACTAGATGTAACGCCGTTAACTCAATCTCAATAGGATGACCTAGGTAACTCAATCTCGATCCTGAGTCTGTTATGAACTCCTTTTCAGGAGGGATTGTCCTTAGATTTGTATGGGTGAGAGTGGCCTGCTCGCCGACTCAATATTCCTACCATATCAAGGGCAAGACCGAATGGGGGCTGGGAACATAACAGTACAAGATGGAATTCACTCCTTCCTCTATTGAGGCAAGTAGATGTGTGTTCCCTTAAGGGCTGATTCCGGGGCTTGAACAAAAGCGCGCTGTCCTCTCTTGGCCCGAGAGGAATTTATGTTTAGTGGTTGGACCCTAAACAGGTTGTTCATTAGAGGGATCAATGGTACTTAAGGATCTAGAGGTAACCCAGGGGTAAAACGGTAATTTGACCCAGCTGGTGTTACGAAGACACGTGAAGGATTGACTTACTGCAATTGGTCGATATATGTGGACACAAAAATATTCTACAGTGAGAAGAGTGCAATTGTGGGTCTTTAGTGGAGTGACCCATGGTTAACGAATGTTGATTGACTCGGTTAATGAGTTTAGCTGATCAATCTCGTATCGTTGGAGCTTCTGATCTGTAGGTCCATTAGGTCCACCTGCTAGCTCAAAACGGGTTCTGAGAATATTTAGTCTTGATATTAAAGGGAATTAATATAATGTATGGAGCTACATCATTGTATAAAGTTTAATCAAAGAATTAAACTTTATAATTAATTTTTGGATATGATTCGAAATTAATTATTGAGAGAATAATGAATTTAATTAAATATGTGATATTTGATTAATTCATGAATTAATTAATTAGGGAATTAATTAATTAATTTTAATTTGGTTAAATGTGATTTAATCAAATTAATACTATAGTTTATATTTAATGTACATTTTGATGCACATTAAAACTATAAGTTAAATGAGAGATAAAATTGAATGTGATTCAATTATAAAATTAATTAAATATTTGATATTTAATTAATGTGGATTCAATTGATGAGATTAATTGAATGGCCAATTTAATTCAATTGAATATGATTCAAATTGAATTAAATACCTTAGGTTATAATTGGTTTAATTAATATTGATTTAATTAAATTAATTATAATTATTTAATTAATTAAATGATAACTGATAATTATTATTTAATTAATAGACGGCCTGGATCGCGTTGATTATGATCAACGACAGAGATCAAGTAGGGAATAACTCCCTCCCCACTTATCGTAAAGTTGAGAGGGAGTTTCCCTAACACTCGCTCACACTCTCTCATTTTCACGAAAAAAAAAAAAAGACAGGGAGGAACTCTCTCATCTCTCTCAAAGAATTAAGAAAATTCTAGCAATCCACTTGCTGTAATTTTCCCTTCCAATATGATCTTTGGGTTCCCACAAGCCAATCTTGAGTCCCAAGAGTCATAGCGGGTGAATCGACGTGGTGGTGTTCGTTGGGAGGAAGAAGAACGTACATTGGAGCATTGTGCAGTGTTCTTCAGTTCCATGTAAGTTCTTCGTAGATCTAAAATAGTTTTAGATTTTATTGTTTTTAGCATGCTTAATCTTAGATTAATTTAGAAATTGTTTCTATATTTGATTTGCCAACGTAGAGGTTTTTCTAAAATTGAAATTAAAAACGAGGTTGTTCTTGATTGCTTCCGCTGCCAAAAGGGATTTTAACCATTCAATTGGTATCAGATCCATCTCATTAATTGATTTCAATTAATGAAAATTGAGTTGGTTTATGGTGGGATTTATTCTACATTATTAATGTTGGTTTGCTGAAAAATTGTTTTCGTATATTTGGCCTTAGATTTACTGCATTTGATTTGATCAATTTGTAAAGGCCCCTGCGTTTTTGGGCAATTAAATCAGTAAATCGAGTCTTGTAAAGTCCGTGTCTAGATTAGGATTCATTTTGATGAAGATCGGGATGAATTGGGACGAAAAATCGATTAGAATCGACGCTGGAATCTGGAAAACAGAGGCTGAACAGAGGCGTAGCATCGCGACCCTATTCAACAGAGTCGTGACGCTGAAGAACGAAGGCTGGAAAAAATCAGGGCAGCGTCGAGACGCTTTGCCTACAGCGTCGAGACGCTGACGAAAGTTTCTGAATTCACGGAGCATTGAGCGAGACGTGCGGCGTGGGTTCTTGCGGTTGAAGCAGTTACGAAATAAAAATTAATTGCGTTGTTTAAGTCTCGAACGCTGGTGCTGGAGCAGTTGGCGTGCGCGCGTGATTAGCTTCCGGGAGGTCATGTGTTTGAACGTCAACGTGGGCAGTTATTTTCTGATATTTATTTTGGCCTGCGGTCTGGTTCATTTATTTCTGGTCCGGTTCGAGTGTTATGGGTCCGGTTTGAAGCGGTTCAAGCTGGTTCGGGCCGGTTCTTGAGCGGTTCAAGACTCAGAAGGATAATTAATTGAAATTATTGTAATTATCGTTTATTTTAATTATCCTAGGGGCCAATATACCGGTTTTTCAGCTATTTATTGCTTTACGAATGTCATTTAGCTAGATCCCACCATAGGTTAAGCATGTTTCATGCATTTTTATGTTATAAATGTTATAATATATGATAAAATCATGCATGAATTTAAATTTCATGAGTTATTTAGTATAATTGTTGTATTAAATATATGAAATTGGAAAAGCATGATGCATGACATTAATTAGATAAATATAAGATGTTATATTTTATTAATGTAGCATGCATGCTTAGATTTATTTTCATGAGTATTAATATAATAGTTATATTATGAATGAAAATAAATTTCAATGCTTATTTTCATGTATGATTTAATATAAAATGTTATATTAATAAAATGAAAATGGAATAGCATTGAGCATGACATTAATTAGATTAATATAAGAGTTATATTATATTAATGTCTAAATTCATGTGATTTAATTTCGTGAGTGATTAATTAATACAATCGATATTAATTAAATGAAATTGAAATTGCATGAAGCATGACACCACCTTAGATTAATATAATTGTTCTATTATCGGCGTCATGAGCATTATGGTGTTTAATAATTTGAATTAGATTGTTATTAAGAAACACCATAGAAGCATGTTATAGGGCTAATTATTAAAATTTTATAATAGTTATAAAATTGATTAGAAACCGTCAACCTATAACAAAGAGTTGCAAGTAAACATAGGACCTTAGGTTAAAATTGAATTAATTTTAAAATGTTTAAAATTAATTAGACCTAAGCTCATCCTTTTAATTCTAATATGATTAGAATTATATTCTTACTTAGGATTAAAATAGTTTGAATTTACTAAGTAGGAATAGCATTACTATGATTATAAGGGAACTCTCCCAGTGAGGTTCTGTCTAGGCTGGGGTATTTAAGTTGACGGTTTACGGAACACCTCCTACCTGGGAACTAACCCGAAACCTAAGTTGAATTAATCATAGTTTAATGTTAGCATGCAATGTCACTAGGTAATTAAAAGGGTTTAATTCACCTAAACATTAGTGTAAAGACCTTTATATAAGAGTTATATACAAGCATAGACTTAGATATATTCACTTAGCCGGAATTTACCTAAGTAATAGACCCTTTAATTATAAAAATACTTAGTGGGAGGAAATATATCAAAACAAGATTTTCATAAATCAATGTTTTGCTCTCACGTCCTCAAGAGTTCACAACGTGAGGTCCATGCTTGGCCTCGAGTCACCTTGGGATTGAACCGGTACCCCTACGGATGGTGTTTGCACTACAACAAATTTGGCTTTTAATGTCGGGCAATGCCCGACATTAAAAGTCTTTAAAAGTCTTTAAGTCTTTAATTAACATCAAAATATATTCCATGAGCCAGACGATTTTATTTCAACACACAACAAACTTCGAAACTCAAACTCAAATTTTCACGCAAAATAGATTCCAAAACGAGGAACATATTAAATTCTCTTACGCGCAACTGTAGGGAAACAAAAATCTTCGTTTCTTCCTTTGCGATGAACTGAATGAGCAACGAGTAGCAAGAACAAAAATACATGAACTATAAAGCCATAGAAAGTTGTACTCACCAGGGGAAACTTCCATGGAAACACAGAGAAGAAATCTCTTGCAAAATTTCAGCGGAGGAAATGGGCGACGTAAAGTATTAAGGGAAACAAAAAAGCAAAAGAAAGAGTAAATGAAAGTAAAAGCTAAAGAGATTGAAGATCTAGGGCTTAGATTCTGGGGAAGAGATCTAAATTTTACTCAAATAATTTACATTAAACAAAAAAGCCCACCTCATGTCGGAGATTAAGAGCTTAGTGACCGATGGTGAGGGGAAAAGATCAAGTCACCGTCGGTAAGCTTCCAGTCACCGCGTCGAACAAAAAAAACCCACGCGTTTGGAAGACGAGGAGAAGGAAAACCGAGCCGGAGATGTACTGCTTCAAGTCGGCGACGAGAGGTAAGCAAAACAGAGTCGCCCAGAAATCAGAAACTCATCGAAGAGACAAAAATCGAGTCAATAAAAGAAAAATCAACAGATGGGTACTTGGGATTTGTGGACAGAAACAAGTTTTGAGAATCACGAAGGGTGGACTGAGTAAGCCGCTGCGTCAACGCAGCGAGAAAGTCTTCCTCGTCATCGTCGTTTCTGGTGGTACTGTCGGTCTCGTTGGAGCCAAGGACAGATTCGACTGGAGAATCAACGGCAGAGGGGCTGAAGTCATAAGGGAAGTCAGTGGGGAAGGCGGCGGCGGAGGTGGGTTTTCCGGGGAGGGTGTCGTGGTCGGATAAAAAGTGGGGAGGAAGCCATAAATTGGAATCAGAGGCCATGGAGAGGAAGAGAAGGATGGAGAAATGGAGATTTTGGGGATTTGGAAGTGAAGAAGAAGAAGAAGGTGGAGTTGAGATTGTTGTTGGTGAAAGATTGAAGAAGATGGGGATTTAATAATGGAGGGAGTTGAAGAAATGGGTGTGATTTGAAGGAAGATCAGCGAAGATGAGAGAAGACGAAAGTGAATAGGCGAGAGAAGGGGGAAGAGAGAAATGTTGAGGAGAGAGAAGACGAGAGATGTCGGGGAGAGAGAAAGTAAAGGCACGGGGAGAGAAACTTTTGTTTTAAAACTGCCACGAATTAATATTTTTAAAATGGAGTTTTAATGTCGGGCAATGCCCGACATTAAAAGTCTGAAAATTTTCAAAGTCCACCATCCGACATTAAAAAGCCGCGCGTTTTTTCGTCCGACATTAAAAGGCCCGCGCATTTTTTTCTGTCCGACATTAAAAGCATAATTTGTTGTAGTGTTGCATGGATCAATATCAAGGTGAATGAGGGAGTATTTTATAGTAAGTGGGAGCCAGACACGTGTCAACGTATCCTACGGTCTCCTCCATTAGGTTGCACCGTGAGATCCCCATGATCTGCCTGCGAGTCGCCCTGGGAGCGATCACCCTACGGAGGGCTTGATCATGGGTGTCGGAACAACGCAAACTCCAGAAATGCATAGGGTTTCTTAGGTTCATTTCCAACTTTGACTTTTCCTACGGTAGCATTGTTGGGACCGACCTCTGAAATCTTAAAATGGAGGGCTACACTTACGGGGAATTGTTAAGGTGTTAATAATTTCCTAAACGAAAAAACGGTAGCTAAGAACTATTGGAATATGAGTTATTCTGGTAATAAGGATTGGCTGAGATTGTCTCAATTCAGGGGAGGAGTAGCTGACTGCCCTACGGTAGCTGTTGCTCTAGACCTCTGAAGTATCGTTGCAAAATGAATGTTTATTCTATGGGTCGATTAGTACTTTTGCTAAGTTGATTGGATTAAAATAATATTAATATTATTTTGTGTAATGGGTTAATGCAACATCACTAATTAAATTAATTTGTTTGTTTCAACATGAATCGTTCTTTGTATGCCTCTAATTACGTCGTGTGTAATAAAACTGGTATCACTAATACAACTAAGGAAATGCACTCAAACACTAACTGCGTGGATTTGGTCTTAACTGAGTGCTGTCCTCATGCCCACATGTCTAATTCATCTGAAATTGTTCATGATGAATATGACATAGGCTGCTTAGCAAAACTCAATGAAAATAAATGTGATTTATTGGTCATTGAAACGTGTATAGTGGAAAATGATGATACAACCTAGATCCTTCATTCAGGTGCCACTCATCACGTATGCTCTTCCTTTGACGGAATGAGCTCTTGACAACAATTAGATGCTGGGGAAATGACTCTCAGAGTTGGGACTGAGGAGTTCATTTCAGCTAAAGCAGTGGGAGACATTAAAATGTTCTTCTCCACAGAACGTTATATGTTATTAGATAATGTATATATAGTTCCTAAAATAAAAAGAAATTTGATTTTTGTATCTTGTTTGTTTGAACAAGGATATTTAGTGTCCTTTTCTGTAAATGAAGCTCTCATTACTAAAAGGGGTGTTGACATCTGTTCTGCAAACTTGGAGAACAATTTATATGTTTTAAGACCAATAGAGTCTAGGGCTATTTTGAACAATGAGATGTTTAAAACAGCTGAGACTCAACCTACAAGGCAAAAGGTTTCTCAAAGTACCTATCTTTGGCACTTGAGACTTGGCCACATAAATCTCAATAGGATTGGGAGATTGGTTAAGAACGGACTTCTAAGCCAGTTAGAAGATGGTACTTTACCTCCGTGTGAGTCTTGTCTCGAAGGTAAGATGACCAAACGACCTTTTACTGGAAAAGGTTATCGTGCCAAGGAGCCCTTAGAGCTCGTACATACGGATCTCTGTGGTCCAATGAATGCTAGGGCTCAAGGAGGGTATGAATATTTTATCTATTTCATAGATGATTACTCAAGGTATGGTTATTTATACCTAATGAGTCATAAGTCTGAAGCCCTTGAAAAGTTCAAGGAGTATAAGGCTGAGGTTGAGAACTTATTAGGTAAGACCATTAAAACACTTCAACCTGATCGAGGGGGAGAGTATTTGGACTTAGAATTCCAGAACTATTTGATAGAACATGGAATCACGTCCCAACTCTCAGCACCAGGTACACCTTAGCAGAATGGTGTATCTGAAAGGAGAAACAAAACCTTGTTAGACATGGTTCGATCTATGATGAGCTATGCTCAGTTGCCTAATTATTTTTAGGGTTATGCAGTAGAGACTGCATTTTATATTTTGAATGTTGTTCCCTCAAAGAGTGTTTCTGAAACACCATTTGAGCTCTGGAAAGGGCGTAAAGCTAGTTTACGTCATTTCAGAATTTTGGGCTGTCCTGCACATGTGCTAGTGGCAAATCCAAAGAAATTGGATTCACGTTCAAAATTATGCCTATTCGTAGGCTACCCAAAAGAAACAAGAGGTGGATATTTCTTCGATCCACAAGAAAACAAAGTGTTTGTATCGACAAATGCTACTTTCTTGGAAGAAGACCACGTTAGAGAACACAAACCACACAGTAAAATTTTGTTGAGTGAACTTTCTGGGGAAGCTACAAATGAATCAACAAGAGTTGTTGATGAGGCTGGACCTTCAACAAGGGTTGTTGATGATCCGAGTTCAGAGGCTGGACCTTCAATAAGAGTTGTTGATGAGCCCAGTACATCTGGTCAAGCCCATCCTTCTCAAGAGTTGAGAATGCCTCGACGTAGTGGGAGAGTTGTTATTCAACCTGAACGCTATCTGGGTTTAGCAGAAACTCCAGCTACCATACCTGATGATAGAGTTGAGGATCCATTGACCTTTAGACAGGCAATGAATGATGTGGATCATGACCAGTGGGTTAAAGCTATGGATCTAGAGATGGAGTCTATGTACTTCAATCATGTCTGGGATCTTGTAGACGTACCTGAAGGGGTAAAACCCATAGGGTGCAAATGGATCTACAAGAGAAAACGAGACGCAGCTGGGAAAGTACCGACTTTCAAAGCTCGACTTGTGGCAAAGGGTTATACCCAAAAGGAAGGGGTGGATTATGAAGAAACCTTCCCTCCAGTTGCCATGTTAAAGTCAATAAGGATACTCTTGTCCATTGCCACGTTTTATGATTATGAAATTTGGCAAATGGATGTCAAGACTGCTTTTCTGAATGGCAATCTTGAAGAGAACATCTTTATGTCTCAACCAGAAGGGTTCATTGCTCAAGGTCAAGAGCAAAGAGTTTGCAAGCTAAATCGATCCATTTATGGGTTGAAGCAAGCTTCCAAATCTTGGAATATAGGTTTGACACTACTGTCAAATCTTATGGCTTTGACCAGAACGTTGATGAGCCTTGTGTTTACAAAAGGATTATCAGCGGTTCAGTAGCTTTTCTAGTGTTGTATGTAGGTGATATTCTGCTTATTGGGAATAATGTAGAATATCTAGTTGAAATTAAAACTTGGCTATCAACTGAGTTCCAAATGAAAGATTTGGGTGAAGCTCAGTATGTTCTAGGGATTCAAATTATCAGGAATCGTAAGAACAAAACGTTAGCCCTGTCTCAAGCATCTTATATAGACAAGATGTTGTCTAAATATAAGATGCAGAATTCCAAGAGGGGCTTATTACCCTTCAGGCATGAAGTCCATCTTTTTAAGGAACAGTGTCCTAAGACACCTCAAGAAATTGAGGATATGAGACGGATCCCTTATGCTTCAGCAGTGGGCAGCCTTATGTATGCCATGTTGTGTACTAGGCCTGACATATGCTATGCCATTGGGATAGTTAGTAGATACCAGTCTAATCCAGGGTTAGACCACTGGAATGCAGTGAAAAACATCCTCAAGTATCTTAGGAGAATGAGGGACTATCAGCTTGTGTATGGCGCTAAGGATTTGATCCTTACAGGATACACAGACTCTGACTTTCAGGATGATAAGGATTCTAGGAAATCCACATCAGGGTCAGTGTTTACCCTAAATTGGGGCGCTATAGTCTGGCGTATCATCAAACAAGGATGCATTGCAGACTCCACCATGGAGGCCGAATATGTCGCTGCTTGTGAAGCAGCTAAGGAGGTTGTATGTCTTAGGAAGTTCTTGATGGATTTGGAAGTTGTTCTAAATATGAACTTGCCAATCACCCTTTATTGTGATAATAGTGGTGCAGTGGCAAATTCTAAAGAACCTCGCAGTCACAAGAGAGCCAAGCACATAGAGCGCAAATATCATCTCATCAGAGAGATCGTGCAACGAGGTGATGTGATCGTCACGAAGATAGCTTCGGAGCACAATATTGCTGATCCATTTACGAAGGCTCTCACGGCTAAAGTGTTCAAGGGTCATCTAGATGGTCTAGGTCTGCGAGATATGTACATAGAATAATCTAGGGCAAGTGGGAGAAGTGTAATGGGTATTCAAATGCCCTAGTTTATTGTATTTATCTGTATTTGTACTTTTCATGTATTATACAGTATTAATACAAAACAATTATTCCTACTTCAATGATTGTTCAATTAATTTTGATTAATGATTTACATTGCCCACTGGAGTTTTAGTTCAAGTGGGAGTTGTTGGGTTTTATGCCCTAAAACTCGTAGATAGTAAATGAAACAAATTAATCGATCTCAATAAGTCGTTATTTGAGTGATTCAGTAATTTGGGTTATTGAATAAATCAAGTTTGTATTAATAAACCCTAAATCCAATAAACTAAGATTCGAGGTTGTTTAAATGAAACTTGGACTAGTATGTAGGGACATATGGGGATCAGTGTCCAAGTAACAACCTAAATGGTCTATAGTATAGGGATAAGGCTGGGTACCTTATTCTGGTGACACTATGTGATACGGTCCACCTTGTATCCGATACAGATGCAATGATCCAAAGCATCCATGTAGGAGACATACGGGTGGGGGTATCCTATGCAATGAGTTTGCATAAGACTGGACCGCGAAATAGTAACCACTAAATGTAACGTCGTTAACTAGTCTAGCTTTCTATTTCAATAGGATGACCTAGGTAACTCAATCTCAAGCCTGAGTTTGTTATGAACTCCTTTTCAGGAGGGATTGTCCTTAGATTTGTATGGGTGAGAGTGGCCTGCTCACCGACTCAATATTCCTACCATATTAGGGGGCAAGACCGAATGGGGGCTGGGAACATAACAATACAAGATGGAATTCACTCCTTCCTCTATTGAGGCAAGTAGATGTGTGTTCCCTTAAGGGCTGATTTTGGGGCTTGAACAAAAGCGCGCTGTCCTCTCTTGGCCCAAGAGGAATTTCTGTTTAGTGGTTGGACCCTAAACAGGTTGTTCATTAGAGGGATTAGTGGTACTTAAGGATCTAGAGGTAACCCAGGGGTAAAACGGTAATTTGACCCAGCTGGTGTTACGAACACACGTGAAGGATTGACTTACTGCAATTGGTCGATATTCGTGGACACATAAATATTCTACAGTGAGAAGAGTGCAGTTGTGGGTCTTTAGTTGAGTGACCCATGGTTAACGAATGTTGATTGACTCGGTTAATGAGTTTAGCTGATCAATCTCGTATCGTTGGAGCTTCTGATCTGTAGGTCCTTTAGGTCCACCTGCTAGCCCATAACGGGTTCTGACATGATTTAGTCTTGATATTAAAGGGAATTAATATAATGTATGGAGATGCATTATAGTATAAAGTTTAATTAATGAATTAAACTTTATAATTAATTTTTAGATATGATTCGAAATTAATTATTGAGAGAATAATGAATTTAATTAAATATGTGATATTTGATTAATTCATGAATTAATTAATTGGGGAATTAATTTATTTATTTTAATTTGGTTAAATGTGATTTAATCAAATTAATACTATAGTTTATATTAATGTACATTTTGGTGCACATTAAAATTATAAGTTAAATGCGAGATAAAATTGAATGTGATTCAATTATAAAATTAATTAAATACTTGATATTTAATTAATGTGGATTCAATTGATGAGATTAATTGAATGGCCAATTTAATTCAATTGAATATGATTCAAATTGAATTAAATACCTTAGGTTATAATTGGTTTAATTAATATGCATTTAATTAAATTAATTATAATTATTTAATTAATTAAATGACAATTGATAATTATTATTTAATTAATAGACGACCTGGATCGCGTTGATTATGATCAACGACAGAGATCAGGTAGGGAATAACTGTTGGGATTTATGCCCTAAAACTCGTACATAGTGAATGTAACCGTTGACCGGATATTAATGAAATAATATTGATATATTTTTCCATTAATTGTTATTAGTTATTTTATATTTGTCTTTGCCTAATAATAACCCTAATCCAATAAACTAGACATCCAAGGTTGTAATATGAGTCTTGAACTATATGTAGCGACATATGGGATCATTGTTCAAGAAACAACCTAAAGGGTCTATAGTATAGGGATAAGACTGGGTGCCTTATCCTGGTGACACTATGGATACGGCCCACTTTGTATTTGATACAAACGCTGCGATCCAACGCGTTCGTGTAGGAGACATGCGAGTGGGGGTATCCTATGCAATGAGTTTGCATAAGACCGGACCGCGAAATAGTAACCACTGGTTATAACACCGTTAACTAGTTGGTTTTCTATTTAACTAGGACGACCTAGACAACTTAGTCTTAATCCTGAGTTGATTATGGACTCCTGCTCATGAGAGATTGTCCTTTGATTTGTATGGGTGAGAGTGGCCAATACGCCGACTCAATAAGCCTACCACTTTGGGGACAAGACCGAATGGGGAGCTGGGAACATAATCGTACAAGATGGAATTCACTCCTTCCCGACTTTAGGGAAGCAGATGAGTGTTCCCTTAAGTGGTTACTCCGAGTCTTGAACAAAGGGCCCTACCCTCTCAATGGCACGAGAGGGTTTTCTGTTTGATGGTTGGACCACAAACAGGTTGTTCATTTGAGGAGAATTGGTACTTAAGGAAATAGAGGAAACCCAGGGGTAAAACGGTAATTTGACCCAGCTGGTGTTACGGACACTCGTGAAGGACTAACTAGTCGATCTTGGTCTAGATCCGTGGACACAGAAAATATGTCTGCAGTGAGAAGAGTGCAACTGTGAGTCTATAGTGGAATGTACACACAGTTAGTGAATATTGATTAATATGGTTAATGAGTTTGACCAATTAATCTCACATCGTTGGAGCTTCTGATCTGCAGGTCCATTAGGTCCCACTGGTAGCTCGTAAAGTAATTTGAGGCAACTAAGTAATAGTTTTAGGGTTCTGTGATTGTCTGTTTTGCTAAATTGATTGGATTGTGTGCAATTGTTTGCTTGTATGATGGGTTAAGGCAAAGATAACTAATACGGTCATTGTTTGTTTAAATTTCAGCAATGTCTTCCTCAATTGTCTCTCTGCTTAAAAATGAGAAATTAACCGGCGAAAATTATGCTACGTGGAAGTCGAACTTGAATACGATTCTTGTTGTCGATGATCTGCGGTTCGTCTTAACGGAGGATTGTCCTCCAGCCCCTGCTCGTAATGCATCCCAGGCAGTTAAGGATGCTTATGACCGCTGGACAAAGGCCAATGATAAGACTCGCGTCTATATCTTAGCCAGCTTATCTGAAGTTTTGGCTAAAAGGCATGAGGGCATGGTAACAGCGAGGGAGATTATGAACTCTCTCCAGGAGATGTTTGGACAACAGTCCTACCAACTCCACCATGACGCTCTCAAATACGTTTATAGCTGTCGCATGAAAGAGGGCACGTCTGTTCGGGAGCATGTCCTGGATATGATGGTCCAATTCAACGTGGCAGAGGCAAACGGGGCGGTCATAGATGAGCGTAGTCAGGTTGCATTCATCTTAGAATCTCTTCCGAAGAGTTTTCTACAATTTCGAAGCAATGCAATGATGAATAAAATAACATTCAACCTGACTAGCCTCCTTAATGAGCTACAGCTCTATCAGTCTCTTCTTAAGAACAAGGGACAGATAGAAGGAGAGGCAAACGTTGTTCACTCCAAAAGAAAGTTCGAGAAGGGTTCATCCTCTGGAACTAAATCTGTAGCCACTTCTTCAAAGAAAACTCAGAAGAAGAAAGGAAACAAGGGGAAAACTCCCAGTACTGCTGCTAAAAACAAGGGAAAAGCCAAAGTTGTGGCAGATAAGGGCAAGTGTTTTCACTGCAATGTAGATGGACATTGGAAGAGAAACTGCCCAAAGTACCTTGCTGAGAAAAAGAAGGAAAAGGAAGGTAAATTTGATTTACTGGTTTTAGAAACATGCCTGGTAGAACATGATGAGTTTACCTGGATACTTGATTCAGGAGCAACTAATCATGTTTGCTCTTCTTTTCAGGAAAATAGTTCCTTTCGGCAGTTGAACGATGGGGAAATGACAGTCAGGGTCGGAACTGGAGAAGTCATTTCAGCTAAAGCAGTGGGAGCTGCGAAGTTATTTTTTAGAAATAGATTCTTACTTTTAGAAAGTTTGTTAATCGTTCCCAAGATTAAGAGGAACTTAATTTCTATTTCATGTTTGATTGAACGATCGTATACAGTTACTTGTGATATGAATGAAGCGTTCATTTATAAAAATGGTGTACTTATTTGTTCAGCCAAATTGGAAAATAACTTGTATGTTTTAAGACCAACCGAAAACAAAGCACTTTTAAATCACGAATTATTTAAAACTGCTGAAACTCAAAGTAAAAGGCAAAAGATTTCTCCATCAAGTAACAATACTCATCTTTGGCATCTTAGACTTGGTCATATAAACATCGATAGGATCGGTCGTTTGGTAAAGAATGGACTTCTAAGCAAGTTAGAAGATGATTCACTACCACCTTGTGAATCTTGTCTCGAGGGAAAAATGACCAAAAGACCCTTTACTGGAAAAGGTTACAGAGCCAAAGAACCCTTACAGTTAATACATTCGGATCTATGTGGTCCAATGAATGTAAAAGCTCGAGGAGGGTACGAATATATCATCTCATTTATAAATGATTATTCAAGATATGGTTACTTATACCTAATGGGACATAAGTCTGAAGCCCTTGAAAAGTTTAAGGAGTTTAAGGTTGAAGTTGAAAACCTATTAGGTAAATCTATTAAAGTACTTCGATCTGATCGAGGAGGGGAGTATATGGATCAAAGATTCCAGAATTATATGATAGAACATGGAATCCAATCTCAACTCTCAGCCCCTAGTACACCTCAGCAGAATGGTGTGTCAGAAAGGAGAAATAGAACCTTGTTAGACATGGTTCGATCAATGATGAGCTATGCTCAATTGCCTAGCTCGTTTTGGGGGTATGCAGTAGAGACTGCAGTATACATCATGAACAATGTTCCCTCGAAAAGTGTTTCTGAAACACCATTCGAGTTATGGAAGGGGCATAAACCTAGTTTGCATCACTTTCGCATCTAGGGTTGTCCTGCACACGTGCTTGTGACAAATCCTAAGAAACTGGAACCTCGTTCAAAACTGTGCCAATTTGTTGGTTACCCTAAAGAAACGAGAGGTGGTTATTTCTACGACCCACAAGAAAATAAGGTGATTGTATCGACAAACGCCACTTTCTTAGAGGAAGACCACATGAGAGATCATAAACCACGAAGCAAAATAATATTAGGAGAAGCTACTGAAGAATCATCAAGAGTTGTTGATGAAGTTGGACCTTCAACAAGGGTTGATGAAGGAACTAGTTCTTCAGATCCATCCCGTCCATCTCAATCGTTGGGAATGCCTCGACGCAGTGGAAGGGTTGTGTTACAACCTGGCCGCTACTTAGGTTTAACTGAAACTCAGGTTGTCATACCTAATGATGGCATTGAGGATCCATTGTCCTATCGACGGGCAATGAATGACGAAGATATGGATGAATGGGTCAAAGCCATGAACCTGGAAATGGAGTCAATGTACTCCAATTCTGTATGGGAACTTGCATATCTACCATATGGGGTAAAACCCATAGGGTGCAAATGGATCTATAAGAGAAAAAGAGATGCAGCTGGAAAGGTACAGACTTTCAAAGCTAGACTGGTGGCAAAGGGTTATACCCAAAAGGAGGGGGTTGACTATGAGGAAACCTTTTCACCTGTAGCCATGTTAAAGTCCATAAGAATTCTTTTATCCATTGCCACATATTATGACTATGAAATATGGCAAATGGACGTCAAGACTGCCTTTCTGAATGGTAATCTTGAAGAGAATATCATTATGTCTCAACCCAAAGGGTTCATAGCCCAAGGTCAGGAACAAAAGGTTTGTAAGCTAAATCGATCCATTTATGGATTGAAACAAGCATCCAGATCATGGAACATTAGATTTGATACTGCAATCAAATCTTTTGGCTTTGACCAAAACGTTGATGAGCCTTGTGTATACAAGAAAGTCAACAAAAGGAAAGTAGTTTTTCTAATACTTTATGTAGACGATATCCTACTCATTAGGAATGATGTAGGATACCTCACTGATATTAAGAAATGGCTAGCAGCCCAATTCCAAATGAAAGATCTGGGAGAGGCTCAATATGTTCTGGGAATCCAAATCATTAGGGATCGTAAGAACAAAACGCTAGCTCTGTCTCAAGCAACGTATATTGACAAGATGTTGTCTCGATATTCGATGCAAAACTCCAAGAAGGGACTCCTACCCTTCAGACATGGGGTACACCTGTCTAAGGAACAATCTCCTAAGACACCTCAAGAAGTTGAGAACATGAGACACATTCCCTACGCCTCAGCTGTGGGCAGCTTAATGTATGCCATGCTCTGCACTAGGCCTGACATATGTTATGCAGTGGGAGTAGTCAGTAGGTATAGTCTAATCCAGGGTTGGACCACTGGGGAGCGGTTAAGAATATCCTCAAGTATCTTCGGAGAACGAGGGACTACATGCTTGTGTATGGAGCCAAGGATTTGATTCTTACTGGATACACTGATTCTGACTTTCAAGCTGATAAGGATTCTAGGAAATCCACATCAGGGTCAGTATTCACCCTCAATGGAGGAGCAGTAGTGTGGAGAAGCATCAAACAAGGATGCATAGCAGACTCAACCATGGAGGCTGAGTATGTAGCAGCTTGCGAAGCAGCTAAGGAGGCAGTATGGCTCAGAAAGTTCTTGACTGATTTGGAAGTGGTTCCAAATATGAACGTGCCCATAACACTATACTATGATAACAGCGGGGCTGTAGCCAACTCAAAAGAACCTCGAAGCCACAAACGGGGTAAACACATCGAGAGGAAGTATCACCTGATACGGGAGATTGTGCAAAGAGGAGATGTGATCGTCACTAAGATCGCCTCGGAGCACGACATCGCTGATCCATTTACAAAGGCTCTCACGGCTAAAGTGTTTGAGGGTCATCTAGAAGGTCTAGGTCTACGAGATATGTATGCCATCTAATCTAGGGCAAGTGGGAGAAATGTATAATGGGTATAAGGATGCCCTAGTTCATTGTATTATTTTAATATACATGACATTTCCAGCTTTAGATTATTACATTTACATCCCACTAACTAGTGTTTTAGTTCAAGTGGGAGTTTGTTGGGTTTTATGCCCTAAAACTCGTAGGTAGTGAATGTAATCGTTGATCGGATATTAATGAAATAATATTGATATATTTTTCCATTAATTGTTATTAGTTATTTTATATTTGTCTTTGTCTAATAATAACCCTAATCCAATAAACTAGATATCCAAGGCTGTAATATGAGTCTTGAACTATATGTAGTGACATATGGGATCATTGTTCAAGAAACAGCCTAAAGGGTCTATAGTATAGGGATAAGACTGGGTGCCTTATCCTGGTGACACTATGGATACGGCCCACTTTGTATTTGATACAAACGCTGCGATCCAACGCGTTCGTGTAGGAGACATGCGAGTGGGGGTATCCTATGCAATGAGTTTGCATAAGACCGGACCGCGAAATAGTAACCACTAGTTATAACACCGTTAACTAGTTGGTTTTCTATTTTCACTAGGACGACCTAGACAACTTAGTCTTAATACTGAGTTGATTATGGACTCCTGCTCATGAGAGATTGTCCTTTGATTTGTATGGGTGAGAGTGGCCAATACGCCGACTCAATAAGCCTACCACTTTGGGGACAAGACCGAATGGGGAGCTGGGAACATAATCGTACAAGATAGAATTCACTCCTTCCCGACTTTAGGGAAGCAGATGAGTGTTCCCTTAAGTGGTTAGTCCGAGTCTTGAACAAAGGGCCCTACCCTCTCAATGGCACGAGAGGGTTTTCTGTTTGATGGTTGGACCATAAACAGATTGTTCATTAGAGGAGAATTGGTACTTAAGGAAATAGAGGTGACCCAGGGGTAAAACGGTAATTTGACTCAGCTGGTGTTACGGACACTCGTGAAGGACTAACTAGTCGATATTGGTCTAAGTTCCGTGGACACAGAAAATATGTCTGCAGTGAGAAGAGGGCAACTGTGAGTCTATAGTGGAATGTACACACAGTTAACGAATATTGATTATTGTGGTTAATGAGTTTAACCAATTAATCTCACATCGTTGGAGCTTCTGATCTGCAGGTCCATAAGGTCCCACTGGTAGCTCGTATAGTAATTTGAGGCAACTAAGTAATTAAATGTAAATAGAAAATGTTCAATTTACTAAGGGAAATAAATATAATATATATTGATATATTATTATGAGAGAAATTAATATTTGAAGAAGTTCAAATATAAATTTATGGAAGATTGAAAAAGTTCAAATAATGAATTAATTAATTTAAGTCCTAAAAGTGTTTGGGCAAAATTAATTAATTCAAGGCCGGAAATTAAATATGTGATATTTAATTGGTGGTTAATTAATTAAAGAATTCATTAACCATGAATTAATCAATTATGTAAATAATTAATCACTTAAGGAAGTGATTAATCATTTATGGGAATGATCTAATTACTTATGGAAGTAATTAGTCATTTATGGAAAAGATTAATCAATTGGGGAATTGATTGATCATGATTGATTAATTAAGGAATAAGATTGAATCAATTTTGGAAAAGATTGATTTAATTGAATATTTTATTCATGGCCTCTCTTTTATAAATAGAACACTAGACCTAATTGGTCATGACACTTGACACTCTTGAAAGACAAGACCTAGAATTCTCTCTAGCCTCCCTCTTAGAGAAAGACTCCCACAAGTCTTTGGCCTCCTAGACTTAGAGACATATCGGTGTAACCTCTGTGGTTATTGTGTCAATCAAGAACGAATTTCCAGCGAAGAAAAACAAAGGCGGCTGCTGCGTTTTCGTTCGTTGGAGCGTCGTTGGCGAAGCACGGTCAAGTCTACATCGGAAGTTTGTAACGGTTCTTCCTCTTTTCGTTAGAAAAGTTTTTTAAAATAAATTTACATTTATTTTAGCATGTTTAAACCGATTTTACAGCAACTTTAAAGCATGTTTAAAGTTTTGTTTGAGTTATCGTAACGGTATTTTAATGTTAATTAATATACGGCGTAAGGTCCAATCGATGCGCTTCCGCTGCGTGGGGACTTTTATTCCCTTCAGCTTAATCATAGATTAATTTAGAAATTGTTTCTATATTTGATTTGCCAACGTAGAGTTTTTCTAAAATTTAAATTAAAAACGAGGTTGTTCTTGATTGCTTCCGCTGCCAAAAGGGATTTTAACCATTCAACTTCATCTTCCAACTTCTTTCGTGTGGCTTCATATTCGAACAAGCTCGCACTCGCTGTGGCAATGGCTTCCACTAGTGGTTTCTTCATTGCTTCCTTTCTCCCCTCCTTCTTCATGTCCCCCGCGTCGACAACTCCCTTGGATTTTTGTCTCCGGTAACATCTGTCGGCGTTCTCTCTCTTGAAATTTGTTCTCAGTATTGATGTCTAAAGTATGCAATGAACTTATCCTGTGAGATCTTTGAAAATCTAGATTCTTATTATGGCTTTTATTAGTTTGTTGTCACTCCGATAGGCTTAGTCTCTAGCACTAGGAGTTTATGCATGACTATTTTAAGAATTAGGTGAAAAGAAAAGAAAGAAAAGAAAAAAAATTCTATGCCTGCAAAAAGAAAAAGCAACAAAAGAAAAAGAACTATCTGTTGAAAAAGAAAGAAAAGAAAGAAAATAATATTTTTGCTCACAAAAGAAAGAATAGAACTTGGGGTAAAAAGAGCTACCCTCCATTGTGATCAGTTAGGACCATCCAAGGATAAAAATCGGGATATGGGTCCCTGTAGCGGTGTGTGAAAGCTAGTGCCCTTAGGATCATAAAATGCAAGTTTGGGGAAATCCCCTGAGAAAAAGAAAAGAATCAGGCGCCTAGCATTTGTTTTTTTAAATTATGACATGTTAGGACTCTTAGCTAGTGTAGGGGGAAGAGAAATGGAAAAGGCCGTAAAACTAATCTAGGTTAGCAAAAGAAGCACTTGATATGTTTTGAGCATGCTATTCGTTAATACTAAGTTTCATTTTTTAAATTTATTCATGAGTATGCTATGCTTGCTTAGTCCAGTTGCATGTTTTCCATATTTTCTTAAGAGTTCTAAATCATTGAGGCTAGAGTGATTATTTTCATGCATCCATAGAATTTATTTTGCTTAGGACTAGCAAAAGCTTAAGTTTGGGAGTGTGATAGCATGGATAAATGTTACTATTTTCCCCTTAAATTGAATGGTTTTTGTTGTGCTTTAAAGTGTTTTTATTGGGAAAAATCAATTAATTAGTTATTTTTGTCCCTAGGAGCTTTTATTGGATTTTTGGAGAAATTGGAGAAGAAAAGAGCCCAAAACATGAAAAATTAACCATGGAGATGCAAGGTGGGCCATTTGGAAGAGTCCAAGACCTTGAAAGAAGAGGATTTAGGCCAAATAGTGAAGGAGAAGCAGAAAAATAAGCCAAGCCACGATTCTGGAATTTTCCAGTTGAAGGACAGCGTCGAGAGAGCTTCTCGACGCTGTTTCTTAGCATCTCGTTGCTGGGATAACCTGGGGATTAAGTTGATTACGTCCCAACATCACAACACTGTTTGCCTTAAAGCTCTATATAAAGCACGATTTGGCACTCGTTTTTGGCATCAAGCATTCATTTCCTCTAGTCTTCTAAAGGCTCTTTGAGCCATCTTGAGGGTCGGGTTGAGAGCGAGTGAGAGGAGTGCGAAATTCTTGTTTTTTGGGCATTTTTTTGGAGCGATCGGGAGTTTGTCTCGTGGGGGATCCAAGGCACAAGCAAGGGGTCTTCGATGGTTCAGTTCTTATCCTCTTAATTTGTTCATTTAATGCTTTAAACTATGTGTAGACGCCGTATTTGGTCCGACTTGATTTTTACTAATAATATTTTCATTTTTTCCAATATGTGGTGGTCAATTTGATTTTTGGTATGCCAACAAGAGCATAGCTTAATTGGCATAAAGTTGTACTGATAACCGTGAGGTTTATGGTTCAAATCCCTCCACCCCCACATATTATTAAAAACATTTGTTTTTTGGTTTGAATTGTTTATTTTCATTTTCATTTTTATTTTTTTTTCTTTTTTATTATTATTTTTATTTAATTAATTTATTTTTTTTATTATTTAATTTTAATTTTTTTTTCTTCTTTCTTTGGTCCATTCTTCCACTTCCTTCTCCCTCTCCCCCTTATTCTCCCAACCTTCCACCCTCCCCCCACTTTCTCAACCCATTCCCCTTTTCCCTCAACTGTTTCTCCAAGCTCTCCTATAAAAGGAGAGCTTATGGAGGATGAAAGGGACAAGAACAAAATGTGGAAAATGGGAGAACAACAATGTGGTGGGGAAATAGGAGAACAATGAGAGAGTGAAGAAATGAGTGATGAAAATCTAAGAAAGTTTGAGAGAGAAAGAGGTGAAGTTTGAGAGAGAAAGAGAGAAATTTTAAGCTTTTGAAAGATTGAGTTGCTCATTGTTTCGCTGCCACCGCTCACCACATCGTCGCCGCCGTTGAAGATCTACGTCGCCGCCACTCCGACGCCTGTAGCCACCTTGAACTCCAACCATCTAGCAGTAGCTCTGACCCACATTCTAGTGAATTTCCATGGAAGAAAAGGAAAAAAGAAAAGAAGAAAATCGTGGTGAAGAAGAAGAAGGGGAAAAGAGAAAAGAATAAATTGGTAAAGGTGGTGGGTCTCACCTATATTATTTATTTTTTTTTTGTTGGTTTATTATTTTCTCTCATTTCTTTTATAATTTTAAAAAAGAAACACAATTTTTTTTTTCCCTTTTCAAAAGCTATATATTTTTTTCTCCACTTTGATTTTAAGTTAGAATTCAAAAATCAATTTCAAAGTAGCTTTAACTGAGATTTTTCTAAATCAATTTTAATTAGGTTTTATTTGAAATTTCTAATTTGTATTGATTTTAATATTGAATTTCAAATTGATGACAATTTGGTTTTAATTGAAATTTTAAAGTCAAAATGCATATAAATTGGAATTTTCAAATCAATGTCTATTTAATTTTAAATTTGAAATAAATCTCAATTTTAGTTAAATTAGAAATCAATCTTAATTTTAATTAAATTGGGAATGTCTATGGACTTTTGGAGTTCAATTTCAATTTTGGTTTACATTAAAATCTCAAAATCAATTTCAATTAAACTTTAATATGAAATTTCTAATTTGAATTTCACATTAGTTTTAATTGACTTTGAATCAATGTCTTTAATTCACATTAGAGATCTCAATTCAGTTTCAATTCAATTTTTATTTGAAGCTTTGATTTCAATCCCATTTTTATTCTAAATTTGAATTTCCAATTTAATTTCTTTTAGGATTGTAAAAAAATAATCAAAGTCAATTTGGTTTAATTTCGATTTCAATTCAATTTCACTTTGGTTTTAAATTGATTTCATTTCAATTGAGTTTAATGGGGAGTCTTAGAACTCAATTTCAATTTAGCTTTGATTTGAAATTTTCAAATAAAGTTTTGGTTTTAATTTGAATAAATTGGTTAAGTTTGGGAATTCTTGGATGGATGTCAATTGGATCCTAATTTGATATTTTCAAATGAATTTCAATTTGAGTTTAATTTAGATTTCCAAAATCAATTTCAATTTGATTGGAAAGTGAGTTTTTTTTTTTTCAAATAAATTTCAAAATAGGTTTTGACCTAAATTATGAAATCAATTTTAATTTGGAATTAGCATTTCAGTTTTCCTCTTCAAATTGAATTTTATATTAAAATCTCCAAATAATCTCAAATTTGATTTTAAGTTAGAATCTCTTGAAATCAATGTCGGTTTGGTCTTAATTTGAAATTTAATTAATTTGGGATTTCAACTTTGGTTTGTTTTTAATTTGATTTCATTTTGGCATTTACAAATGAATTTTGATTTGGACTTGCCCAAGTGAATTTCAATTCAATTTTAGTGAATTTCAATTGGAATTTAATTTGGAATTTCACTTTCCCCTCCATTGGTCTTAATCTCGAATTCATCCATTGGTCTTAATCTCGAATTCAATGAGTTTCAAAGCGAATTTGGATTTTGTTTTTTCAAACGAATTTCAAATTGTATCTAATTAACTTGGAATTTCTGAGCAAAGATTAAAAATACGTTTTAATTGAGAATTTCAAAGTAAATGTCAATTTGGGTTCTAAATTAAAGTTTCCAAGTCAATGTCTTTTGGTTTTATATTGAAAAACAATTTCAATTTTAAACTAAATTAGAAATCAATTTTAATTTTGGAAAGGTTAAATAAAATTTCAAAAACATTATTTAATATTTTGAATGGTTAAAATAGATTGATTATGAAAACTTTAATGCTAATTTTGTCTAAGAACGGGTATTTAAGCTTTATGCTAATTTCCAGGCAGGGTGTTGAAATTTTGATTGTCAAAATAATTGACTAGTTAAACTTTATGCTAATTTCCAGGGTTTTTAGTTAAAAATAAAAGAAAGGGTTTTCTGCTTAAACCAAGCATAGCCTAAAATTGGAAATAAGAAAATTAACCTTACGTTGATCAGACTTTCATCTCTAATCAAAGATAAGGTTCGATTTAACCAAAAGAAAATGAATTGGACCTGACTCTGACCAGGCTTCGACCTTTAAATAAGAACGGGGTTCGATTTAACCAACAAAGTGAAATAGAAAATGGACCTGACTCTGACCAGGTTTCGACCTCTAAACAAGAATAGGGTTCGATTTAACCAACATAAATGGAAATGAAATGGACTTGACTCTGACCAGGCTTCGTCCACTAAACAAGAATAGGGTTCGATTTAACCAACAAAGATGGAAATGAAATGGACCTGACTCTGACGAGGCTTCGACCTCTACTAGTTAGCAGGGTTCGATTTAACCAAAAGAAGATGAGAATGGACCTGACTCTGACCAGGCTTCAACCTCTACTAGCTAGTAGGGTTCGATTTAACCAAAAGAAGAGGAAATTGACCTAACTCTGACTAGGCTTCGACCTCTACTAACTAGCAGACTTCGATTTAACCAAGAGCAAATGGGAATGGACTTGACTCTGACCAGACTTCGACCTCTTCTAGCTAGCAGGGTTTGATTTAACCAAAGGAAGATAAACAAGGATTTCATATTTCAGAAATTGACAACGGTTTTTATTTGAAAACTTAGTTGTCACAAATGAAAGATTTTAAAACAGAGATTTCGTATTTCAGAAATGAGACAACAATTTTTATTTCAAAATTTAGTTGTCAAAAAGTAAAAGATTTTAAAACAAGGACTTCGTATTTCAGAAATTTGTTTTAAAATGAGACAACGGTTTTTATTTCAAAACTTAGTTGCAAAAAAGGAAAAGATTTTAAAACATGGATTTCGTATTTCAGAAATTTGTTTTAAAATGAGACAACAGTTTTTATTTCAAAACTTAGTTGTCAAAAAGGAAAGATTTTAAAACAAGGATTTCCTATTTCAGAAATTTGTTTTAAAATGAGACAACGGGTTTTATTTCAAAACTTAGCTGTCGAAAATGAAAAGATTTTAAAACAGGGATTTCGTATTTCAGAAATTTGTTTTAAAACGAAACAACGTTTTTTATTTCAAAACTTAGTTGCCAAAAATGAAGAGATTATATAACAGGGATTCCGTATTTCAGAAATTTGTTTTAAAATGAGACAACGGTTTTTATTTCACAACTTAGTTGCCAAAAATTAAAGATTTTAAAACAAGGATTTCGTATTTCAGAATTTTTTTTAAAAATGAGACAACGGTTTTTATTTCAAAACTTAGTTGCCAAAAATGAAAGATTTTAAAACAGGGACTTCGTATTTCAGAAATTTGTTTTAAAATGAGACAACGGTTTTTATTTCACAACTTAGTTCCCGGAAAGGATAGATTTTAAAACAGGGAACTCGTATTTCAGATATTTGTTTTAAAATGAGACAACAGTTTTTATTTCAAAACTTAGTTGCCAAAAAAGGAAAGATTTTAAAACAGGGACTTCGTATTCCAGAAATTTGTTTTAAAATGAGACAACGGTTTTTATTTCAAAACTTAGTTGTCGAAAATGAAAAGATTTTAAAACAGGGATTTCGCATTTCAGAAATTTGTTTTAAAACGAGACAACAGTTTTTATTTCAAAACTTAGTTGCCAAAAATGAAAGATTTTAAAACAAGGATTTCGTATTTCAGAAATTTGTTTTAAAATGAGACAACGGTTTTTATTTCAAAACTTAGTTGTCAAAAATGAAGAGATTATAAAACAGGGATTCCGTATTTCAGAAATTTGTTTTAAAATGAGACAACGATTTTTATTTCAAAACTTAGTTGCCAAAAATGAAAGATTTTATAACAAGGATTTCGTATTTTCAGAAATTTGTTTTAAAATGAGACAACGGTTTTTATTTCAAAACTTAGTTGCCAAAAATGAAAATATTCAATTATAAGAAAGGAAAGATTCCTTTGAGCATATTGAAAATTTTCATGAATTGAGCATGTCCAAAATGAGAGTTTTACATATGAACAATCGTCTTAAAATGAGAGATAACACACTCAAAAGAGGTTGTGAAGATATGCAAAGGCAAGATATAACATTTATGTAAGATATAATGCACCATTTTCATGTGAATATCCTACGTGAAATAAATGTGTGCTTTTGCCCTAGTGTCATGGCTGAAACATACTCATTGACCACTCTAAGCAAGGATAATGCAACTAACCATGTATGACGACCGATGCCCTGATGATGAATTGACTAAGTAAATAAATTCGACTCTAAAGGCATGATATAGGGGATGTATGCATGATATTCATGTGATCCATTTTCACCAACTCCATGGTATGAAAACAAATTTTTTGAGAGAAATAGCGATGCAAACGATGTTGAATTGGTAAACAATTTTTTGAGCTTGATTTGTGAAATAAATTAAGATAACCAAATGTGCTCTCCATATTTAACAAAATGATCATCATTGCTTACTTTCATCATTCTTATCAATCAATATTTAGAAAGGAATCAAAGGAGAACCTCGTAGTCATCTTTGGAGGGAAACATTTTTTCTTTTTTTTTTTTTTTTCATTTCTTTCTTTTTGTTTATCTTGTTTCTTTTCTCTATTTTTGAATGCCTTCACTTGAAAGGGATCATGTATGTTAATCAGAGATTGCTCAATCTGAAAGGAAACATATATGTCAATCATAGATTGCTCAATCATACTGGGTATGGTATGCTGTTTTAGAAGTGTCTCATGTGCTAGTTTAGATAACTATCAATGGTAATTCGTAGCATTAGACATCTTACTTGATTCAACTACTTCATAACCTTAGCCTTGTAGTGGACAAAAGATTGGATACAGGAAAATGAATTTGGGTTAGAAACAAACGAGGATGATAGTCGAACAAAGAAAGCAAGTTTCTTTTTCGAAGAAAAAAGAATGAAGAAGGAAAACATGGATCACAAATGCATTTATAAAAAAAAAATCTCTTGAACAATAAGAGATTGAACATAATTTTGAACACTCACATACTAGAATATGGTTCAAATGAAAATATGTGTTAAGGTGACCCCATTTCTTTGGACAACTACTGTGAAAACAAGGAGTAGCTTCTCAATAGATCATCTCATATATCTCTTTCTTTCTCTGAGTCAACTCAAGATCTTTGATGAAACCCCCTCATTATTGTCATTGTTCTTTCCCTGAATGTGATTCTTCTATGAAAATATGATTCAACTTTCTATTCTTGAATGTGGAGAACCGCTCGAGATTGAAAGATTCTTCGTAAGAGAAGTGTGATTCTCTTAACTTGGCCTTTGCCCCAGTCTAAAACAACTTGCATAAGTGGTTGAATGACCTTGCCCCAGTGTAGCAATGGAGATTCTTGCTCCAATTTAATACTGACGACTTTGCCCCAACGTAATGATGAAAGCTTTGCCCCAGCGCAACAATGAAGGTTCTTGCTCAGTTGATGATTGTTTTGCCACAGATTAGTGACGATGTCTTTGTCCCAATGTAGCAATGAAGGTTCTTGCTCAAATTTAATAATGTTGGCTTTGTCCCAGTCTAGTGACGATGGCTTTGCCCCAGTCTAGTGATGATGGCTTGTCTCTAGCGCAACATTAAAGGTTCTTGCTCAGTTGATGATTGTTTTGCCACAGACTAGTCACGGTGTCTTTGTCCCATTGTAGCGATGAAGGCTCTTGCTCCAATTTAATATGTTGGCTTTGCCCCGGTCTAGTGATGATGGCTTTGCTCTAGTGTAGCAATGAAGATTCTTGCTCAGTTGATGATTGGCAAAGAAAATCTTCAAATCGTTTGTAGGTATGACCTCTTGATCTATATTGATTGTCCCAATCATACAATTTAAGAATTATCCTGGCCTTGTACATTTTTTTTCTTTTTTCTTTTTCATTTTTCTCTTTTTCTTTTCTTTTTCTTTTTTTTTTTTTTTTTATTTTTCTCTTTTTTTTAGGCCAAATATATGCTTCCATGACTAGCAGATGATGCAATCACATATAGAAGATCAATCATGTATAAGTCATCCTTTGCAACTTCAATAATCACTCCATGTTGCTTCTTTTTCAAAACTTAGTTGCCAAAAATGAAGAGATTATATAACAGGGATTCCGTATTTCAGAAATTTGTTTTAAAATGAGACAACGGTTTTTATTTCAAAACTTAGTTGCCAAAAATGAAAGATTTTAAAACAAGGATTTCGTACTTCAGAAATTTGTTTTAAAATGAGACAACGGTTTTTATTTCAAAACATAGTTGCCAAAAATGAAAGATTTTAAAACAGGGACTTCGTATTTCAGAAATTTGTTTTAAAATGAGACAACGGTTTTTATTTCACAACTTAGTTCCCGGAAAGGATAGATTTTAAAACAGGGAACTCGTATTTCAGATATTTGTTTTAAAATGAGACAACAGTTTTTATTTCAAAACTTAGTTGCCAAAAAAGGAAAGATTTTAAAACAGGGACTTCATATTCCAGAAATTTGTTTTAAAATGAGACAACGGTTTTTATTTCAAAACTTAGTTGTCGAAAATGAAAAGATTTTAAAACAAGGATTTCGCATTTCAGAAATTTGTTTTAAAACGAGACAACAGTTTTTATTTCAAAACTTAGTTGCCAAAAATGAAAGATTTTAAAACAAGGATTTCGTATTTTCAGAAATTTGTTTTAAAATGAGACAATGGTTTTTATTTCAAAACTTAGTTGCAAAAAATGAAGAGATTATAAAACAGGGATTCCGTATTTCAGAAATTTGTTTTAAAATGAGACAACGGTTTTTATTTCAAAACTTGGTTGCCAAAAATGAAAGATTTTAAAACAAGGATTTCGTATTTCAGAAATTTGTTTTAAAATGAGACAACGGTTTTTATTTCAAAACTTAGTTTCCAAAAATGAAAGATTTTAAAACAGGGACTTCGTATTTCAGAATTTTTTTTTTAAAATAAGACAACGGTCTTTATTTCATAACTTAGTTGTCAAAAAGGAAAATATTTTAAAACAGGGATTTCGTATTTTAGAAATTTGTTTTTAAAATGAGACAACGGTTTTTATTTCAAAACTTAGTTGTCAAAAAGGAAAAGATTTTAAAACAGGGATTTCGTATTTCAGAAATTTATTTTAAAATGAGACAACAGTTTTTATTTCAAAACTTAGTTGCCGAAAAGGAAAAGATTTTAAAACAGAGATTTCGTATTTCAGAAATTTGTTTTAAAAGGGAGAACTGTTTTTATATCAAAACATAGTTGCCAAAAATGAAAATGAAAAGATTTTAAAACAGGGACTTCGTATTTCAGAAATTTGTTTTAAAATGAGACAACTGTTTTTATTTCAAAACTTAGTTGTCGAAAATGAAAAGATTTTAAAACAGGGATTTCGCATTTCAGAAATTTGTTTTAAAATGAGACAATGATTTTTATTTCAAAACTTAGTTGCAAAAAATGAAGAGATTATAAAACAGGGATTCCGTATTTCAGAAATTTGTTTTAAAATGAGACAACGATTTTTATTTCAAAACTTAGTTGTCAAAAAGGAAAATATTTTAAAACAGGGATTTCGTATTTTAGAAATTTTTTTTTAAAATGAGACAACGGTTTTTATTTCAAAACTTAGTTGTCGAAAAGGAAAAGATTTTAAAACAGGGATTTCGTATTTCAGAAATTTGTTTTAAAATGAGACAACGGTTTTTATTTCAAAACTTAGTTGTCGAAAATGAAAAGATATTAAAACAGGGATTTCGCATTTCAGAAATTTGTTTTAAAACGAGACAACGGTTTTTATTTCAAAACTTAGTTGCCAAAAATGAAAGATTTTAAAACAAGGATTTCGTATTTTCAGAAATTTGTTTTAAAATGAGACAATGGTTTTTATTTCAAAACTTAGTTGCAAAAAATGAAGAGATTATAAAACAGGGATTCCGTATTTCAGAAATTTGTTTTAAAATGAGACAACGGTTTTTATTTCAAAACTTAGTTGCCAAAAATGAAAGATTTTAAAACAAGGATTTCGTATTTCAGAAATTTGTTTTAAAATGAGACAACGGTTTTTATTTCAAAACTTAGTTGCCAAAAATGAAAGATTTTAAAACAGGGACTTCGTATTTCAGAAATTTGTTTTAAAATGAGACAACGGTTTTTATTTCAAAACTTAGTTGTCAAAAATGAAAAGATTTTAAAACAGAGATTTCGCATTTCAGAAATTTGTTTTAAAACGAGACAACGGTTTTTATTTCAAAACTTAGTTGTCGAAAATGAAAAGATTTTAAAACAGGGACTTCGTATTTCAGAAATTTGTTTTAAAATGAGACAACTCTTTTTATTTCAAAACTTAGTTGTCGAAAATGAAAAGATTTTAAAACAGGGATTTCGCATTTCAGAAATTTGTTTTAAAATAAGACAACGGTTTTTATTTCAAAACTTAGTTGTCGAAAATGAAAAGATTTTAAAACAGGGACTTCGTATTTTAAAAATTTGTTTTTAAAATGAGACAACGGTTTTTATTTCAAAACTTAGTTGTCGAAAAAGGAAAAGATTTTAAAACAGTGACTTCGTATTTCAGAAATTTGTTTTAAAATAAGACAACGGTTTTTATTTCAAAACTTAGTTGTCAAAAAGGAAAATATTTTAAAACAGGGATTTCGTATTTTTTAAATTTGTTTTTAAAATGAGACAACGGTTTTTATTTCAAAACTTAGTTGTCGAAAAGGAAAAGATTTTAAAACAGGGATTTCGTATTTCAGAAATTTATTTTAAAATGAGACAACAGTTTTTATTTCAAAACTTAGTTGCCGAAAAGGAAAAGATTTTAAAACAGGGATTTCGTATTTCAGAAATTTGTTTTAAAAGGGAGAACGGTTTTTATATCAAAACATAGTTGCCAAAAATGAAAATATTCAATTATAAGAAAGGAAAGATTCCTTTGAGCATATTGAAAATTTTCATGAATTGAGCATGTCCAAAATGAGAGTTTTACATATGAACAATCGTCTTAAAATGAGAGATAACACACTCAAAAGAGGTTGTGAAGATATGCAAAGGCAAGATATAACATTTATGTAAGATATAATGCACCATTTTCGTGTGAATGTCTTACGTGAAATAAATGTGTGCTTTTGCCCCAGTGTCATGGCTGGAACATACTCATTGACCACTCTAAGCAAGGATAATGCAACTAACCATGTATGACGACCGATGCCCTGATGATGAATTGACTAAGTAAATAAATTCGACTCTAAAGGCATGATATAGGGGATGTATGCATGATATTCATGTGATCCATTTTCACCAACTCCATGGTATGAAAACAAATTTTTTGAGAGAAATAGCGATGCAAACGATGTTGAATTGGTAAACAATTGTTTGAGCTTGATTTGTGAAATCAATTAAGATAACCAAATGCTTTCTCCATATTTAACAAAATGATCATCATTGCTTACTTTCATCATTCTTATCAATCAATATTTAGAAAGGAATCAAAGGAGAACCTCGTAGTCATCTTTGGAGGGAAACATTTTTTCTTTTTTTTTTTTCATTTCTTTCTTTTTGTTTATCTTGTTTCTTTTCTCTATTTTTGAATGCCTTCACTTGAAAGGGATCATGTATGTTAATCAGAGATTGCTCAATCTGAAAGGAAACATATATGTCAATCATACGGGGTATGGTATGCTGTTTTAGAAGTGTCTCATGTGCTAGTTTAGAGAACTATCAATGGTAATTCGTAGCATTAGACATCATACTTGATTCAACTGCTTCATAACCTTAGCCTTGTAGTGGACAAAAGATTGGATACAGGAAAATGAATTTGGGTTAGAAACAAACGAGGATGATAGTCGAACAAAGAAAGCAAGTTTCTTTTTCGAAGAAAAAAGAATGAAGAAGGAAAACATGGATCACAAATGCATTTATAAAAAAAAAAATCTCTTGAACAATAAGAGATTGAACATAATTTTGAACACTCACATACTAGAATATGGTTCAAATGAAAATACGTGCTAAGGTGACCCCATTTCTTTGGACAACTACTGTGAAAACAAGGAGTAGCTTCTCAATAGATCATCTCATATATCTCTTTCTTTCTTTGAGTAAACTCAAGATCTTTGATGAAACCCCCTCATTATTGTCATTGTTCTTTCCCTGAATGTGATTCTTCTATGAAAATATGATTCAACTTTCTATTCTTGAATGTGGAGAACCGCTCGAGATTGAAAGATTCTTCGTAAGAGAAGTGTGATTCTCTTAACTTGGCCTTTGCCCCAGTCTAAAACAACTTGCATAAGTGGTTGAATGACCTTGCCCCAGTGTAGCAATGGAGATTCTTGCTCCAATTTAATAATGACGACTTTGCCCCAACATAATGATGAAAGCTTTGCCCCAGCGCAACAATGAAGGTTCTTGCTCAGTTGATGATTGTTTTGCCACAGATTAGTGACGATGTCTTTGTCCCAATGTAGCAATGAAGGTTCTTGCTCAAATTTAATAATGTTGGCTTTGCCCCAGTCTAGTGACGATGGCTTTGCCCCAGTCTAGTGATGATGGCTTGTCTCTAGCGCAACAATGAAGGTTCTTGCTCAGTTGATGATTGTTTTGCCACAGACTAGTCACGGTGTCTTTGCCCCATTGTAGCAATGAAGGCTCTTGCTCCAATTTAATATGTTGGCTTTGCCCCGGTCTAGTGATGATGGCTTTGCTCTAGTGTAGCAATGAAGATTCTTGCTCAGTTGATGATTGGCAAATAAAATCTTCAAATCGTTTGTAGGTATGACCTCTTGATCTATATTGATTGTCCCAATCATACAATTTAAGAATTATCCTGGCCTTGTACATTTTTTTTTCTTTTTTTCTTTTTCATTTTTCTCTTTTTCTTTTCTTTTTCTTTTTCTTTTTTTTTTTTTATTTTTCTCTTTTTTTTAGGCCAAATATATGCTTCCATGACTAGCAGATGATGCAATCACATATAGAAGATCAATCATGTATAAGTCATCCTTTGCAACTTCAATAATCACTCCATGTTGCTTCTTTGTCAATGCTCCTTGGTACCATGATAAGGTTATTTCTCAGGCAAAACTTATTGAAAGATTGTGAGACTTCGAGACAATTTCTCAAGTTACTAAGTCCAAGTTCTCAAGATTATCGTCCTTAGTCTTGGAGTCACCTTTTAATAAAAGGAGAGAAGACAGAAGATAGAAATGGTAGGAAGCGTGTAATTGAAAAATAGTTGAAATATAGGAATACTCAAACAACTACAAGTCTTAATTATGAAGCAGTAAATCATAAGAGTCTAATTCCTATTTCATTACTATTGAAGCTCTCTTGGTAACATCAGATGGATAGTTTTGAACGTTTGTCACATGGTTAGATGTGACAGTCTTAGATAAATGCTCTCAAGAGGGTAAACAAATGTAGAGATTCATCGGTATACATGATGAGTTTAGCAAAAGGTTTGATGGTGAATCAATAATTCATGCTGGCTTACCACAAAATCACATATGTTGTGGATTAGGCTTAAGGTTTTTCAGTGAGTAATTTTAGATCCCCACTATAAGGGGTATTTACCCTAGTGTGAAAATTCAAACCTTGTTCGAGGAGGTATGGTAATATGATATTTTAACACATGAGAAATATGGAGGTCAGGATAAGATTGCCTTTAATTGAGACTATGATTTTGCAATAATGGAGTGTGAAAATCATTCAGAAGGCAACAAAAATTATTGAGACTTGACCACTTTCTTTTTTCCTCGGTGAGAGTAGTGAGATCATTCTTTTTTTTTTTTTTTGTCTTTCTTTTTTTTTTGTTCTTTTCTTTTTTGTCTCATTTTTTCACAATCCCTCCAAATGAAAACTTACTTGCTAAACTCTTAACTGACAAGAATGATCAAAGTAAACTATGATCCTAAAAATTTTCTGGGAGAAACATGTGGTTTTACTTTTGTTTGCAATAAAAGATCACTTTCTTTTTTAAGAAAAAAAAAACATATGAAATGAATGATGCATAAATGCATGTATGATGAAACCTTGACCAAAAGAAAATAGCTCAATTTTCACATGTCCACGTTCTTCCTGACTACTTAGCTAACTTATGATAATCATATTCCATGCATGTGTTCTTGACTCATGGACCCTTCTCTATCTTTGAATCTTCATAATCTTAAGGGCAGTTCAAGGAGAAGTAGGCTTTATTGATAATGAAGAATAATCAAGTACACAAGATATTTCTTCTCATGATGAATAGAAACCCTTAACTCTAGTGACTAACGTCTGAACTGCCTTCATTCGATCTTGCACATGATGCTTCGATTCTTTCAAACGTGACCTAAAACTCTTCCATGATATTGGGATCACACTACTTTGGATATGGAGAGATTGAATTGATGGTATTGTAAGCATGAACACCAATAGATTTTTCCTGAATAAGCATGACGAAGCCTCGATAAATGCAATTGGTACTGGATGAACATTCACCACCTTTGCTACTTCTTACCATTATGATTGTAAGATACAATCAACCTTGTTGGTTGTGGATTATGCTGCAAAATAGGTGAATGAGCAAATGGTTTTGAGGAGAACTTTGCTGATTTTCTTTGTAGTTGTGCATGAGTCTTGACGTAGAAAATATTACTTGGACTTGTTGATCCTTTGAGCAGTCTTCTTCTTCTTTGATTGAAGATTCAACTGTATTATCGAACATCCTTCTGTGTTTAACCTCGTATTCAATTCTTTCTCCAATCATCATGATGTCTGAAAAATTGGTGGATGAACTTCCTATCATTCGATCATAGTATGGAGACTCAAGGGTATTAAAGAACATAATTGTCAATTCATTGTTAATTAAAGGTGGGTGTACTTATGCAAATGTATCACTCCTTTGAGCATATTCTTTAAAGCTCTCTACTCTTCCTTCCTCCCCATGTTCTGCAAGTATAATCGATCAAGAGCCATGTCTACATTATGCATGTATTTCTTCAAAAAGGAATCAACCAAACTCCTTCAAGAACGAATGTGTCTACTGTCTAATTGGATATACCAATGAGATGCTAGACCAGTTAAATTATCTTGAAAATAGTGTATGAGGAGCTTGTCATTTTGAGAATGTGCTGACATCTTTCTGCAATACAAAACGAGTTGGCTTTTGAGACAAGGCGTCCCATCATATTTTCCAAACTTAGGTACTTTGAATTTGGGTGGAATAACCAAGTTCTACACCAGACATAATTGGATAGGACCAACATTACCAAAGATGTCAGTTCCTTTAATCGCCTCTAATCTTTCCTCAAGCATTTCAACATTTTCTTGGTAATAACTTTTTACCTTTTCCAGTCAAGGTTCTTCAAATTACAGGATCATGAAGTTTAGGAACATTGAAAGTTGCTTTCAGTGGGATAGGTTTCTGGAACGCAAATTCAGTTTGACGACTTATGCTAGATTGACCCTCTTGAAAAACTGATAGCTTGCTGAAGGGGGGGGGGATGACTGTGGTTGAGTGAAATCTCTAGTTGGCTGACAAAGAGATATTTCTGACTTGTGCAAATGAGGTGAGTCACCAAGATTATTGACTGGGATGTCAGATTGAGAGACATCTGTCACTGTTTCACCATTCCCCAAAAGAGAGAATTTTCATGGCTTGTTCATGAGACTGCTCAACATTTTGTCCTTCCATGTCTTTGCCTTGTAGTCTGTAAGAACGACGAGCATGCGGTTGTTGAGCCATTCGCTTTTAGAAAAAAGAAAAAATAAAAGAACTATGCAAGTTTTTTTCATGAAATGCAACTGAATGATGTGATCGAAGAATGAAAATTGATGCATGAGAAGATACTATGCCATTATTGAGTAAAAAATGCAAGAAGTTTTTTTCTTTTAAATGACCTTAACATGAAATATGAGATAATGATGTATGGGAAAAATGTGTAAATTGTAAACATGGATTGAAATGCATGAAAAATGCCTACTATGTTCTAAATGCATCTTATGAAGAGAAAAAATGTCTCCTAGCCATAAACATGAGTGAAATATTCTTTGTGTTTGCATGAGAGTCAATGTGTCACAACTTTACGCAAATGTGAACATGGATCCACATGCATGACACTCTTGTTCTAAAGATGAACTCAGGATCCTTATGATGAATGAGTGGATATGAGGAACGAGGGCATTAAAAATCGACACTACCTCTATCATACGAGCCCTAACCCTAGATGATGGTCTATGAAGAAAATATTGTGATGAAGGGTGAAATAAAGATAATTCTAACCCTAATAAAGTGAGAAATTTGAACTTCTAAGGGTTCAAAAATTAATTTCAATGTTATAAAATAACAAAGAATTAACTCTAGTGAAGATTTTTCATGTGCCTGCACGGGGGCAATTATATCCCCTCGAAGGTCGACACTACTTCATCATGAAAAATATGATCCCAAAGGTCATGAATGAAATGAACCTAAATTATATGCATGACTCCTAAGACTCAAATATTTGCTAGATGTGCAACTTAAATCTATAAGGAGGAAAGAGAAGAAAAAAAAAATCTAAGAATTTTTCCTTTTTCTGAAAGGCATATGGAGAATTTATTTCAATGTGAAAATTTATTTCCACAATTTATTTCTTAAAAATGGAAAATTAAAAATTTTAAAATGAGAGATTCACTCAAGTTAAAGGGAACCTTTTTTTTTTATATATATAAAAAAAAAAGAAAGGAAACAATAAAAAGCTAATAAAAACAATTTTTTTTGCCCTCTTTTTTTTTACAAAAGATCCTATTGTTTCCAAACAAAAAAAACATTAATATTCCTTTTTTTTTTTTGTTTCACAAGAATATTTACAAAGAAATGATAAAATGAAAATAATGAGAAGATATTTGAGAAAAAAAATTGTAAAAGTGATGGAGGATAAAATTTCTAATCCTAGAAAACAAAAGATCCCAAATTAATTTCAATGTTATAAGATAACAATTGAATTAACTTGGACTAATGGAGATGGATTAAAATTAACCAGGAAACAAAGGATCTCCTGTCAATTTCAATGTTATAAGATAACAATTGAATTAACTTGAGTGGTGAGGATAATGTGAAATTAAAATTCTAATCCTAGAAGGGAAAATGTCTCAAATTCATTCAAATGTTATAAAATAACAAATGAATTAACATGAGGGCTTAGGATAATGTGAGATTAAAATTTTATTCCTAAAAAGAGTCTCAAAAATTAATTCAACGTTATAAAATAACGATTAAATTAACTTGAGCCAAAATTTTCATGCGCCTATACGAGGACAATGATGTCCCTTCAAAGGTCGGCATTACTAATTTCGAATGTGATGCATGGCTTAAGGGGAATGAGATAAAAAAAATGGTCAAGGACTGAACTAGATGGAATATAATTGAAGATGAGGAAAAAAAAAACCTTCATTTCGAAGATATTTTCTCCATCTAAAAAAAAAATCCAAAAAAAAAAAAAGAGAATAACTCTTCTTAAAAGAAACGAAAGAGATAAGAATACGTGGTTTTTTTTTTTAAAAAAAAACAAGTGAAGATAGAAATACTCTTATTTTTAAAGAAAGCTTTTAAAAAAACAACAAAAATAGGAAGACTCCTTATTTTTTAAAGAAGTGTTTTTTTTTACCAAAACAATGAGGATAAGATGACTTCCTCTTTTAATAAAAGCCTTAAAAAAAAAAGAAAAAAAAAAGGTAAGATGGTATCAAAAAGAAAAAGTTGAAACCTAATTACCATGATTAACCCATGTTTTTTTTAAAAAACACACACAAATAATGATAATACAAAATAAATGACCTAGAACTATGAGAATGAAGTGAGGGTAGAGAGGTTCTAACTCTAATGGATAAAAGGCTCCCAAATTAACCCGGATGTTATAAAATAACAAATGAACTAACTTGAGTGAGGATTTTTCGTGCGCCTATGCGAGGGCAATTATGTCCCTTCGAAGGTCGACACTACTACATCATCGATTCTAATCCTAAAGGGTATAGCCCGGGTATAGAGCTGTGATTCTGTGAGATGCATGATGATCTAAAAACAACATAATAAAATTACAGAAATAAATTATACAAAAATAAAATAAATAATGAACCAAATAAATAAATAAAAGGATAATAGAGAAAATAAAATTGAAGTGGCTTGACTCTCTAAAGTCCCCAGCAGAGTCGCCAAGCTGTCGCAACGTCATCGCGACGCGGAGCGGCCGACGTCCTTTCCTAAGGGTCTCTTTCGAGGTTAAGGGTTTGGAGTCGCCACCAATCATCTTGGGGTGTGATTGGTCACCCATTTTAAAGAAAAACCGGTCTTTGAAAACCAAAGATTAGGCTCGGGAGTCGATTGAGTGTAGGGAAGGTGTTAGCACCCCTACAACACCCGTTTAAAAACGGTTACCACATTTTATTTTAAAATTATCCTTTTATAACATGAATTGGTCATTTGTTTTGAAAAACAAACAAATAAATAATTAATCGACAAATGTCTCACTTTATCTTGCCCTAACTTTAAAACTAAAGTAAGGATTGATGTAGTGAGTGGGGTTATACCCAATAATTGATTGTCATGTAGGAATTTTCTTTTAATTAAAGAAAATTTGTCACCTCAAGAATTTGAGAAATTATCTCAACTCCGTCATAGGTTGTACATGAGCTAATTTGTCTCACATCTATTATTTAGCATTTCAAAAATAAAATGTGAAGTAATAATCATGAGTGGTATGACATCATTCAATGGAAAAAATATTTTTTCATTTTTAAATCAAGTTCAATTACAAATTCATTTGAAATTACTAAAGTAAAACTATTTTGAAATTCATTTGGAAAATCTAATTTAGAATCAAATTGAAGTTGATTTGAAAATTTTCTAAATTAAGATCCAATTGAAATTTTCATTGTCAAAATAATTGACTAGTTTAACTTTATGCTAATTTCCAGGCAGGGTGTTCCCTTTCGGTCAGCTTAAATACCTGTTCTTAGACAAAATTAGCATTAAAGTTTTCATAATCAATCTATTTTAACCATTCAAAATATTAAATAATGTTTTTGAAATTTGATTTAACCTTTCCAAAATTAAAATTGATTTCCAATTTCGTTTAAAATTTAAATTGTTTTTCAATATAAAACCAAAAGACATTGACTTGGAAACTTTAATTTAGAACCCAAATTGACATTTACTTTGAAATTCTCAATTAAAACGTATTTTGAATCTTTGCTCAGAAATTCCAAGTTAATTAGATACAATTTGAAATTCGTTTGAAAAAACAAAATCCAAATTCGCTTTGAAACTCATTGAATTCGAGATTAAGACCAATGGATGAATTCGAGATTAAGACCAATGGAGGGGAAAGTGAAATTCCAAATTAAATTCCAATTGAAATTCACTAAAATTGAATTGAAATTCACTTGGGCAAGTCCAAATCAAAATTCATTTGTAAATGCCAAAATGAAATCAAATTAAAAACAAACCAAAGTTGAAATCCCAAATTAATTAAATTTCAAATTAAGACCAAACCGACATTGATTTCAAGAGATTCTAACTTAAAATCAAATTTGAGATTATTTGGAGATTTTAATATAAAATTCAATTTGAAGAGGAAAACTGAAATGCTAATTCCAAATTAAAATTGATTTCATAATTTAGGTCAAAACCTATTTTGAAATTTATTTGAAAAAAAAAAACTCACTTTCCAATCAAATTGAAATTGATTTTGGAAATCTAAATTAAACTCAAATTGAAATTCATTTGAAAATATCAAATTAGGATCCAATTGACATCCATCCAAGAATTCCCAAACTTAACCAATTTATTCAAATTAAAACCAAAACTTTATTTGAAAATTTCAAATCAAAGCTAAATTGAAATTGAGTTCTAAGACTCCCCATTAAACTCAATTGAAATGAAATCAATTTAAAACCAAAGTGAAATTGAATTGAAATCGAAATTAAACCAAATTGACTTTGATTATTTTTTTACAATCCTAAAAGAAATTAAATTGGAAATTCAAATTTAGAATAAAAATGGGATTGAAATCAAAGCTTCAAATAAAAATTGAATTGAAACTGAATTGAGATCTCTAATGTGAATTAAAGACATTGATTCAAAGTCAATTAAAACTAATGTGAAATTCAAATTAGAAATTTCATATTAAAGTTTAATTGAAATTGATTTTGAGATTTTAATGTAAACCAAAATTGAAATTGAACTCCAAAAGTCCATAGACATTCCCAATTTAATTAAAATTAAGATTGATTTCTAATTTAACTAAAATTGAGATTTATTTCAAATTTAAAATTAAATAGACATTGATTTGAAAATTCCAATTTATATGCATTTTGACTTTAAAATTTCAATTAAAACCAAATTGTCATCAATTTGAAATTCAATATTAAAATCAATACAAATTAGAAATTTCAAATAAAACCTAATTAAAATTGATTTAGAAAAATCTCAGTTAAAGCTACTTTGAAATTGATTTTTGAATTCTAACTTAAAATCAAAGTGGAGAAAAAAATATATAGCTTTTGAAAAGGGAAAAAAAAAATTGTGTTTCTTTTTTAAAATTATAAAAGAAATGAGAGAAAATAATAAACCAACAAAAAAAAAATAAATAATATAGGTGAGACCCACCACCTTTACCAATTTATTCTTTTCTCTTTTCCCCTTCTTCTTCTTCACCACGATTTTCTTCTTTTCTTTTTTCCTTTTCTTCCATGGAAATTCACTAGAATGTGGGTCAGAGCTACTGCTAGATGGTTGGAGTTCAAGGTGGCTACAGGCGTCGGAGTGGCGGCGACGTAGATCTTCAACGGCGGCGACGATGTGGTGAGCGGTGGCAGCGAAACAATGAGCAACTCAATCTTTCAAAAGCTTAAAATTTCTCTCTTTCTCTCTCAAACTTCACCTCTTTCTCTCTCAAACTTTCTTAGATTTTCATCACTCATTTCTTCACTCTCTCATTGTTCTCCTATTTCCCCACCACATTGTTGTTCTCCCATTTTCCACATTTTGTTCTTGTCCCTTTCATCCTCCATAAGCTCTCCTTTTATAATAATATAAAGTTTATGAAACTTTATAATATAATTTTTGAAAGTAATTTCAAAAATTAATTCTTGAGAGAAAATATTTGAAAGAGTTCAAACAAAATTAATATGAATTGGATTCATATTAATTTTAATAAAATCCCTAAGATTAAATATATGATATTTAATTGGGTAATTAATTAAATATGGAATTAATTAATTATTTATTAAAATTAGTTGTTGTTCAAATAATAGATTTGAACTTATTCCTAGACCTTTTCCTAATAGGAAAAGGTCTTGGCCTTTACCTTTATATAGGACCCTTGGGGTGGGGTGAAAGGCATACCATTGTCTCTCCTTCTCTCAGAGATCTCTCTCAAATGACTCCCACAAGTCTTCCGCTTCAAGAAGTCTTAGAGATATACTGGTGTAGCCGATTGGTGGTGTTCGCACAAGAGGGTTGCTGCGTTTTCAATCTTATTGGCAAGAAAAGGCAAATTGATCAAGGCTTTCTACAAAAGTAAGTTTTCTATGAAATCCTAAATCACTAGGATCAATCTAGTTGATCTTTTATCATGTTTATAGCCTATGTACAGCCCATTAAATATAGATTTATTTTTGTAATTTTTTTGCAAATTGTATCGGTATTTCAATTAGAATCTAAGACTTTTCGCTGCGTGGGGTTTTTATCCCTTCATAAGAAACAACCTAAAAAGGTCTAGACAACACAAAAATACATAAGAAAGCGTGAAGAATCGGAAAAATGCTAAATGTTTAACCTTTATCGGCGCTGAAAGTCAAGACTTAGGTTTTATAATAATAGGCGTAGTGTCGAGAAGCGTCGAAACACTACACGTTTTTTCTTCTGCACATTTTTGTGGCAACATCGAGATGTTAGGGCCAGCGTCGAGACGCTCCGCTGCATTACAACATATTGCGTTGTTTTTCATGCTTAGTTTCAGCTTGCTTCCTTTCGGACTCAAACCTTTGATTTCTTTGGCACTAATCTTCAAGCTTGCGGACATCCGCTAGGGTCTTCTCACCTCCTCATCATCTGTGAACTTTAAGATTGTTCAAAATCAAGTCGGACCAAATACGGCGTCTACACTATGTATAGACGGGAAATGTAACAACCCTTATTTAGAGGGAAAAAGAAAAAAAAAAAGAAAAAAAATCAGTTTTTTATTCTGTAAAAAAAAAACTTCCCTAAAAAACTCTCCCTCTCCCGATTTGTCCCTCTTTTTCTCTCCAACCCACACCGACTTTTCTCCTTTCCCTCTCGGTAAGCAGGAAACAGCCACAACCCCTCTCTATCTCTCTTAGCAATCTCTCTCGCTCGTCGCTCACGAACTACACGCCGCCGTCTGGAGCCACCGTCGTTGCCGCACGAACCCACCAGCACCGGAGCAGCAACGCGCACCAACTGCTGCAACTTGCGAGCCAGCAGAAGACCGGCTGTCGCGTCCCCTTCTTCGTCCAACACACATGGGGGTTCATTTACAATGATTTCGACTCGAGGTAGGGTGTGGGAAGTGTTCAATCAACTCAAATCGGCATGAGTTAGTCGAACGATAAGCGTTCTTGCGTTTTTCTGACAATTCGAGCGATGGGTAATTAATCCTCCGTGATTTTAAGCGAATTCGGCTATGGGTAAGTGAGATCTAAAGCATTTTTAGTTGATTGTGTGTTTAATTGAATGTCCTTTGACATTGGTTTCCAATTTTAAGGTACCCATTGAGGTTAGAGCTCCAGTCGTCGAAATTTGGATCGAATTAGAACCCGGACAACAAGCTCAAGCAGGAGTTTGGGTAAGTTTTTTTTGGCTTTGAGTTGTCCCCAAATTATTTGGCCTTGGTTGAATGCAAGTTTACATCCTAATTGGTTTTGGAAACTTTTTGGTGTAGTTTGCCTAAGATCTTGGAGTTAAGCAATGTGATTAAATAATCCTCAAGCTTCGGTAAGTAACCTTACTACTTGGAAAGCCTTGGTTAGGCTATGCTACTTATTATGAAATGTTACATGCTTTGAATATTATAAAACAAGAGACATCGACTATGTACGGTTGGTATATGGAATGTGGATATTGTGTGTTCTGGCAATACTAAAGCTTTGAATATTATAAAACAAGAGACATCGACTATGTACGGTTGGTATATCGAATGTGGATATTGTGTGTTCTGGCAATACTAAATCTTTTGGTTATGCGTGTGTCCGTCTATATTGATTGCTCTGAATGTTTTGTGTTGGTAAGTATAGAATATTCTGCTTGGGTAAACCTTGAATGCTCTGAATGCTCTATGTTGGGTAAAATAGGATGTTCTATATGGTTGGGTTGTGGATGCGAGACCTGACTCGCTTTGTTTTGTGGAAGTTTGGAGTCTATTCTATTGATCGGAAGTGTTGTGGAAGTTTGTAGTTGGGAAGTTTTGAATATAGAAGCGTATTCTCTTGTTTACATGTGATAAGAAATTTGGGGACAACTATACGTATGTCGTTATGCTGCCGAATTTTTGGTAGCATTACAAGGAATAACGAGGCTAAGTTTAGAGATATCATTTAGATTACAGAGTGCTAATATTGACTGCTGGCTGTTTAAAATATGCATTTGCCTTTTCTGTTTCGTGTTTTGAATGTTGGTTATGATATCTATGCTTGAGTGAGATGAAAGGCGAGGTAGTTAAAACATGTGAAATTAGCCCTTCAGAACCTTTATGGGAAAGAAACTTGATGGTTAGGTTGCAAGTTAAATCAGACTCTGTTAACAGGGGCCCTACTACGAAATTATGATAGATTACTTATCCCAGTAAGGACCGTGGCAATTAAACACCTAGGACTGAGATGTGTATAGACTGAGATGAGGAGCTAAATGGACGGGACTCGACTTCGCAGACTAGGTGCCATCTACTATCTGTGGGAGTAAAGTTTCGACTAAAAACCCATGGACGCCCCACCAGTGAGTTGGTAGTGATAGTGCTATGTGCACATAGGTGCCTTGATGGGTGAGACTTAGCTTCACTGACTGGGTGCCTTCTACCATCAGTAGGAGTAAAGATCTCTCGCGATTCCCACTTGTGTACCTCCAGTGAGTTGGTAAGCATGGGACAGACTAGTTAATTGTCCACGTGACCCGTACGTCATGATAGATGAAACGAAATGAAATGAAGGCCCTTAACAACAACTAACCTCAAGATATCCACGTAATGCTTGTAAATCTCCTCCCAATAGTAGTGTGAACGTGACTTCCGCATAGTTTAGTTCCTCATTTTTCTTTTAGTCATATTTGTAAATGGTGGTTTGTAAGGGTTTAAATATATCTGTATATGGTTTTTAGAAAGTCTCTGTTTTAATGAAGTTTTTGCAAGTTTCTTGTTATATTTGGGATTCCAAGCCGAAAGGTTTTCTTTCTTTTAAATCTCAAGTGTTTTCTATTAAAGTTTATTTCTAAATAATCTTTCTCCTAAGTAATTAGGCATGTATGTGGTAACGACCCTAGGAATTAGTCATGAGAAGATGGGTCGTTACAGGAAATTTTGGTACTTATAGGATACATGTATAGTTAAATCTCAACTTAAGGGTCTTGAATGAATGAATATAGTTTAATGTTATTTTGATTGCCTATCTTTGTGTCCAGTTCACTGATTATTTGTGTGGGAGTTTTTAATGCTCTATAGATTCTGGACAAATTTATAGTGATTAGATACTTAGTGGAAACTCGACGGAGAGAAACTAAGTCAATGGAGAGAAACTAAGTTAGATCATAACCCACTCAACTACGCTTAATTGCTCGTAGTGACAACGAGATTAGTTGGTTAGACATAGAGATCAATAATGAATCAGGGTTCATTAATTAACCCATTTAATAGCGCTAAGGACACTTAGGTTGTTAAACTGAGTTAATTCTAATTAGGGGAAACCGACCGGAGAACCTATGTGATTAACGAAGATTCTAGATCTATAATTAGTCGGACACAACGTTAAGTAAATTAAAATAACTATTAAGTTGTATTCTAGAATTCAAGGCCCCGCATCTTAATTGACTCAATCTCCCTCTTTCTTTGTTAATTTTCTTGATCAATTTGTCTAATTGCTTTGTTTGAATTTCGTTCGAATCTTTCATCATGCTTAGTTCCCTAAATAGTAGGAAGCTTTAGTATTTTTAGTGTTTGGAAATTTGCCTTGTCTAAGTGCACTTCTCCCTATGGATACGATACTCAGCATAGTTGTCATTTCCTTATTACTTGTCGACCCGTTCAATTGCAATTAGATAATATTTAATTTTCATACAATTTAATGGGTTTTCATCTTTTTCAATGACTGTAGTCTTTTTTTTGCTCATGTGGGAAGTGCTGCGTGAAAATTTTTCATTCTATATCTATACAACTTTAAGAGAATAAATACTTTATTTATGTTTTTTTTAGTAATTTTTGAATGAAATGAAGTCAAAACTGTTATAAATCGCTAAGTGATCGAGTAAATTGACTACATTCTTAATTCTTGTGGTTTAAAATGATACAATTAATTGTTTGATATTTTAGTCAATACAAACCAAAAGTTGATGGATACAAACAAATCAGTTCTCCCCTTTTATTTTTATTGTTTATGGGTATTTATACCCCACATCAAAATCATAAAAAAAAAAAACTTCTTCATATCGATGTTGAACCTTCTGATTTAATGACAAATCAATATAACGACAAATATTTATCTTCCTTAACTATAAGATCTTATTTGTTATTCATAATTTCTACACTGGGATTGTTAAATATAGAAAAAAAAAACACAATTTTGTAAATATAAACCTTAAAGCAACTGAATTTTTTTGGGTGGGAATAATAATCAAATGATTCCAAAGAAAAATATTTTATAATGAAACAAATAAATTACCTGGTAAAAATGAAAGAGGATGTAAAGGAAGTTCAAATTTTCCTCACACAAATGTTATTCAAATAAATCTTAATCTTCTAGATCAATCCGATCAATGTTTAGAGCTATTCAGCCATTTCATACTCAATTATGAACGAATAGGATTAGATCAATGTTCTATTTCCCTGCAAAGTCAACAAAAATAATATTACCATTAATGCAAAAATATAAAACAAAATAAGACAAAATAAAAAGGAAAAACAATTACAATAAATCTGGGTATTACTTTCACGACAAATAATCAATTTCGTCGATCTCATCCATTTTTCAATAAGAAAAACGATGTAAAAGACTTCAAAATCTCACCAAATAAATTACAAAAGTCAAGTTTAGAATAAAATTAAACTTCACCATTTACAAATCAACTATTGAATAACTCTACCACGATTCACATTTTTTTGTTTAAATCCCCGACAACTTCATAACTTTAGCAAGAAAAAAAAAAAGAATTCAATCCATTCGATATACATTTTTTAATTTAATGAATTTGTTGGTGGATGAAAAGTGTATGATAAAAACTGATACATATTAACCTGTATACGTTTATGAAGTAACTTTTTTCCGTGGAAAGCATAAAACATACCAAACAGTTCCTTTTGACAATGTTTGCATGATGCCATACATTCCTCAACGGACTTAATGTGTTTGGCTTTACATTGTTGGGCGCATCCTTTCAAGCAGGGAAAGGCATCAACTGCCATCTTGAATTTAGCCTCCATGTCGGCCACATCCTTGGCTACAGAGAATTGTAGTGTCGCCACCGCCACAATGCATAATAGCAATGTTGCCATCATTTTGTTGGCCATTTTTCTTTGTTATTTCCTTTTTGTCTTGTTTAAGAATTTTCTTTCTTCTTTCTTCTTTTTTATCTCACAAGTGGATGAATGTTTGAGGTGATGGGAATGCCACTTTATAGGCTATCAATTGTTAAATTTAGATCATCGACTGCTAAGATTAGGTTTTCACTCTTTTTTCTATCTTTGGATAGAGATCACTTTGTTTGTTTTATGTTCACGAGTTTTTTTTCATACAAAATAAGATGAATAAAAGGCTTTTTCAAGGTCCCTTTCTCTCGTTTAATAGGGAGGGTTTTTTAAATTGCTAAATCGACGAATGACTTTAAGTGGTTTTCCTTGCACTAGAGAGAGGTCCATTCCATTATCTTAGATATATTTTACAAAATGGCTATGGGGTAATGTTTACCGAAATTAAATTGTCTGGTTATCCTATACGTATTTAAAAGAAAGTCGAAGATAATTGCCTCTTTTGAGAAGACCATTTATGAAGATCGCAACAAATCAAAATCTTCATCTTCTAGTGATTAAAATTCATGAATATTCAAATGATAAATATGACATTAAAAACAAAATCATAATAAAAGGTGTTTTTTTTTATAATAAAAGTTATTTGTTCTCGTTTAACATGGGTACTGAATAAAATTTATCCATGGTACTAAATCTACTTTCGTATTAATATGAACACAAAGAAGGGTGTCCTAATGGGATTTACATCTTTGCTCAATAACGAACACGGGGGATTTTGAAGCGATTTTTGTAAACTAAAATACAGGGATGTAAAACAAAGCCGGAGAAAATATTGGCAACAAGGAAGAAAAAAGGGATTGAAAATCTATGAAATATGATGTGGAATTTCCTTTCGCACGACCCTGGGTCAGGTTTTAATATAGTGATTTTCGTGTTAACAAGTGTCATCCTCTGGATTTGGTATTTAACAAAATTAATTACCGCGAATACTCTTGTCCAATTTTATTTAGGGATTCAAATTTTGTAATAATGAAGAAATTAAGACACAAAGGCTAAAAAATATGGAATTCAAATGATGAAATCTCTTTGGGAATTGATTTCCCCTATTGGGGTTGTGAATTAATTAATTAATGAATAGGCATGCAATGACTTATAAATCTTCGATGTTCTAATTTCATATTTATCTATCTGGAGAATAAATAATTCTCACACAACGATTTTTGTAAACTTAAATACAGGGATGTAAAATAAAGCCAGAGAAAATATTGGCAACAAGGAAGAGAAAAGGGATTGAAAATCCATGAAAAATAATGTGAAATTTCCTTTTGCAACCCCGGGTCAAGTTTTAATATAGTGATTTTCGTGTTAACGAGTGTCATCCTCTAGATTGAGTTTCTAACCAAATTAATTACAATGATTACTCTTGTCCAAATTTATTTAGGGATTCAAACTTAGTGATAATGAAGAAATCAAGACACAAAGGCTAAAAAGTATGGAATTCAAATGATGAAATTTCTTAGGGAATTGATTTCCCCTACTGGGGTTGTGAATTAATTAATTGATGAATGGACATGCAATGACTTATAAATCTTGGATGTTCTAATTTAAAATTTATCTCTCCAGAGCATAAATAATTTTCACACATATGATTAACCTGATATCCTTATCTAGCTAGATGGATTCACATGTATGGTTTAAATTGAATCATATTAACGATTTCTACAACTATGCTAAATCTTCCCATCTTAGGTTTATTATAGTTATGCAATTTATCTATCTAGACTAAGTCCCCACTCCCTAGCAAGAATTAGAGAAAACATCATTTAATTCATGACCAATGAAGTAAAAGTGTAAAAAACATAAATTTCATAAATAAGTTCAAGGCATTAGACATCCATCAAATAATCCAACAACGCCCAAAGGACTACATCAATCACTAAGAAAACAAACCTACCTACTCATACATGGCGCTACAACGTAAGTTAAATCTGAAAAAGCCATTAAAAACAACTAAAGAAAGGGAAAAAAGAGATAAAACACTATTTCACTGAAACCGCACGTCCTAGTCACGATCTCCACGAGCTAAGTCTTGAATCCCGCTCTTCCACTTTGCTTCGGCTCCCACAGAAGGTCTCTAGTCGATTTTAGAGCTAAAATTGCATGAAATGGACTCCCTTTGGACGTAACATATCGCTTTCTATTTATATGGAATCTGTCGACAGCGTCGAGATACTGTCCCTTTGCCGCCCATTTTGTTTTGAAAATAACTTGGCAGCGCCCAGACGGTAAGGACGCGACGTTGTCTTCTTTGTCGCCAGAAACAATTTAGGAAGTTAACTAGCATCAAGACACGCAGAAAGTAGCGTCGAGACGCTAGTTCTCGAGTTAGCCCACTTTGATACGCTTCCAACTTCATTTATTTTTATCTTCTTTTTGTCTTCTTTATGTCCTCAACACTCGATCAATTCCAATTTCTCTATTTTAATCCAAAACATAATTTTATACAAAATAACCAGGAAAATGCCTAAATTGGCGAAATAATACTCAAAGATTAATGAAAATGCTTAAATTTTTCTTTCTGAGCATAATAAGCATATACATTCTTTTCTTTCCTCCTAGGCAGGATTAAACATGCTAATTTGGAAAAAAAAAAACTCTTTAGCTCTTCCATACACCTATCGATGTGACAACAAGCATATGAATCTAATAATTCGCTCCTAAACATTCATGTCAAACTAATTATTCTATATAGAAACCAGAAAACTCAACCAAGGTTTACAACAGTTCAAAACAATGCCCAATCCAACGATTCTACTAGAATTAACTACTCATACTCAAAGGAGAACAACAAATAAATAAAAAATAATACATAAGATGTTGGGTTTATACGCTATTTAAATGCTTTATGGATGTCATTTAGATTTAAAATCCCACCTTAGGTTATAAAACATGCTCATGCATTTTATATATATTATAATTAGTTATAATGTATGGATTGAAATGCATGGTTTATTTTCATGAGTTTTTAATATATAGTTGAGTTATATTAATATCATTAAAAAGGATAAGCATGATGCATATAATTACATAGTTAAATATAAATAGTTATATTTAATAAAATTGTTTGCAGCATGCTACTTTGATTTAACAATTTTTGGCAATATTTTAATTGTTAATTGATTAATAATGGAAATCAAAGTTGCATTGGGCATGAAACATCCATAGTTTAATATAATTGTTATATTAATTTCATGCAATGCAAGGTAATATATATATAGTTTTATTATATTAACTTGAATATGATTGTTAATTATTTTAAAACTATAGTATGCATGATTATAGGGCTAATCGTTAAAATTTTGAATAGTTTAAAAATTGATGATTAGAAACCGTCAACCTATAATAAAGATTGCATGCAAACATAGGATCATAGGTAAATGTATTAATTTTTAAAATGTTTAAAATTAATTAGACCTAAGATCTTGTTAATTCTAATAGGATTAGAATTAAGTCTTGCTTGGTTTTTTTAAAATAGTTTTTATCTATTAAGTTGGATAAACATTACTCTGATTATAAGGGAACTCTACCGGTAAAGTTCTGTCTAAGGTTGGGGGTACTTAAGTTGACGGTTTACGGAACACCTCCTACCTGGGAACTGACCCGGAATACCAGAGTTGAATTAATCATGGTTAAATGTTAGCATGCAATGTCACTAGGTATATTAAAAGAGTTTAATACACCTAGATCTTTAGAGTAAAGACTTTACATTACTATGGTTAAAAGGGAACTCTCCCGGTTACGTTATGTCTAAGGCTGGAGGTATTTAAGCTGACGATTTACGAAACACCTGCTTGGGAACAAACTCAGAACCTGAGTTGAAATAACCATAGTCATGTAAGCATACGGTGTTGCTAGGTTAGTTAAAAGTGTTTAATTCACCTAGAACATTTCAATTCTCATTATAATAGTTATAATAAGATTAGACTTAGATAAATTGAATTAGTCGGATTTATCTAGGTTAATAAACCCTAAAATATACGGTAGGTCACTTTAGTGGGAGGTAAAATCAAAACTTGATTTAAATCGAGTTTTTACTCCTACGTCCCTATATTCGCAACGTGAGATCCATGCTCAACTTCATGTCGTTTTAGCGCGGCCTCCCTTCAAAAAGTGTTTGCATGGGTCAATAACAAGGTGAATGGGAAAGTGCCCATAGTAAGTGGGAGCGGGACACGTGTCAACGTATCCCTTGGTCTCCACCCATAGGTCACACCGTGAGAGTCTTATGATCCGCCTGCGTGTTGTCCTGGAGCAACCATCCCTTCGGAGGGCATGATCATAAGATTTGTAACACCGTGAACTCTGAAAAGGATAGGGTAACTTAGGCTAATTACCAACAGTTGTCTTTCCCTTCGGTAGCCTGTTGGTGCGTGCCTTTGGGATCTGAAAGTGGGAGGGCACACATTCCAAGATGATCAAGAGACGAAAAAAGATGGATGAAAAGACAGCGCCGACGCAACCAGAGCAAGTGGGCAAAAAAGGGGATTAAAAAGGCGCAGGTTGCCTAATGATGATCAAACAAGTGGTTATTACTTGATGAAGTTATCTTCCTCGCCTATAAATAGAGGCATAAGGAAGGAAGAAAAGGGGATAGAGGAGAAGAAGCAGATCAAGAAGGAACTGCAGAGATCCGCAAATAGGAGAAAACTTGTGTGTAATATTTTATGTCATAATGTCTTATTTTGCTCACATGAGCTAACTCTCCTCTTCATGGCTGAGCGCAAGCGCCTAATGCGGTGATAAGTACAACTTTTAAGCGCATGTTTTGGTTTAAATGAAACATTGATTGCTTTCTGCTTAGTTGCGTTAATCTTTTCATTGCTAATTCCCGCTTGGCTAGCCGGATGCGGTAACAGTATGCTAAATCCCTGACAGGTAATGCATATGGATCTCTCTAAGTAGAACAAGTTAGCGCATGTCATGTAGTCTTGGCAGCATTAAATTATTACCGCTAAAAGATATTGCATGCATGAGCTTTGATTGCGTTGTGACTAACTCAATCCCTTGTAAGTATTAAGAGAACTAAACTTCACGCATAAACTAGTCAAATAATCAACTGATAGTTTATTGCCAAACACATAAGGAATACCGGAAGGGAAACTTAATGATTTTTTCTCACTTAGGCATTAATGGATCAATTAACCAAAGTTAGCGCTACAAGATTCTTATAAATGCATGAGGTTGCAACCGCAAAAGCCTTGATACTTTTCGCATTGAACACTTTTTCTTCAGCTTTGATTATTCATTTTCTTTCAAGTAATTAATTTTTGTTTAAACTATACCAATCCCTTTTATGCCTTAAAACTAATATCGTACGCTTAGAGATTAAATCAGTGAATATTATTGACCACTTTTGTTTCATTTCCATGTGGATTCGACCCTGGACTCATCAGGTACTACTTGATTTAGTCAGTTTATACTTGGATTGATTTAAATCTACGACTACTAAACCAATCACTCTGACAACCAATCATTACACTTACGAGGATGAGTTAAGTGTGTTAACAAATCCTTGACCAAATAACGGTGGCTAATGCCTATAGGAATATGAGTTATTCCAAAATTAGAATTAGCTGAGAAGTGTCTCATTTCAAAGGAGGAGTATCTGATCACCCTTCGGTAGTTGTTGCTCTAAATCTCTGAAACATCGTTGCAAAACTAAATCAATAGTCTTAGGGTTATAAGATTGTTTGTTTTTTGCTAAACTGATTGGATTTTATGGAATTGTTTGTATTGCTCTTGTAATGGGTTAGTGCGATTAATAATCAAGTAATTTTTTATTTCAGCAATTCAATGATTAAATATGTGCATAGTCTTACACCTATAACGATGATTATACAACAAACTTAATCGATTAATTTGTGGCAAATATTTTAAGATTAGTTTTAACAGAGAAATGTTCTCATGCCCCAAATGTTTAAATCATTAAGAAGTGTTATTAATGAATGCAACATTGAGCCTTGCTCAACCAAAGAAGACTTGTCCAAATACAGTAAATTCGATTTACTAGTCTTGGAAACGTAATTTGTTAAGAATGGTGATTCTACCCGAATACTTGATTCATAGTCACAAATCACGTTTGTTCTTCTTGTTGAAAGGAATAAATTCCTGGCAACAACTTGATGGTATTGAGAAAACTCTCAAAGTTTTGAACTAGAGAGGTTATCTTTGTTGTAGCAATGGGGAACGTTAAGTTATTTTTTCCAGTGGGAGCAAATACATATTATTAGATAATATGTATATAATTCCTAAGATCAAAAGAAATTTGATTTCTGTATCTTATTGGCTGGAATAATGTTACTCTTTACCTTTCCCTGCTAACGCAGTTCATTTCAAGAAAGGGAGTTAACTTTTGTTCAGCTGAATTGAAAGATAACATAAATGTTTTTAAGACTAATTAAGAGTAAGGCAATCATAAACACTACGTTGCCTGAGGCTGCTACTATTCAAAGAAATGAAAGGCAACAGATTTCTCCTAAAGGAAATACCTTCCTTTGGTTCTTAAGGTGTTAGACTAGTTTTGATCTCAATATGATTGAGAGCTTAGTCTAGAGTATACTTCTAAGTTAGTTAGAAGAACACTCTCTAATACCAATTAAGTCATGCCTTATGGGCAATATGACTGATAGATCTTTTACTTGAAAAGAGCAAAAAGAGCCAAAGAGCCCTTAGAACTCGTACATTTGGATCCTCGTGGTCTAATATGTTAAAGCAGTGGGAGGGCATGAATAATTCATCTATATTATAGATAATTATTCAAGGTGTGTGTATCTCAACCTAATGCAACTTAAGTCTAAAGCTCTTGAGAAATTCAAAGTGGTTTGAGACTGAAGTTGGAAACTTGTTAGGTGACATGATAAAAACACTTTTATCTGATCGAGGTGTAGAGTAGATGAGACTTGAGATGCCAAGACTATTTGATAGAACATGGAATTACATCTCAACTACCCCTGAAGCACCTTAAGGAAATGGTGTATCAGATAGGAGAAGTAGAACCTTATTGGATACGGTTCGATTCATTATGAGCTTTGCTCATTTGCCTGACTCGTTTTGGGGTCATGTAGTGTTGACTGCAGCACATACTTCGAACAATGTTCCATAAAAAATATTTATGAAACATCTTTTGAATTGTGGATAAGACGTAAAAGGAGTTTACGTTATTTTTGGGGAGTTCAACACACGTGCTTGTGACTAACCCAAAAAGTAATTGGAACACTGTTCAACAGTATACCTATTCGTAGGCTACCCCATGAAAACGAAAGAAGTGGATACTTCTTCAATCCGCAAGAGAATAAAGAATTTGTACCGACAAATGCTACATTTTCAGAAGAATACCGCATAAGAATTAATAAGCCACAAAGTAAGGTCGTTTTTTAAGTAAACTAACTGATGAAGCTACAAAAATATCAACAAGAGTTGTTGATCAATCAACAAGGGTTGTTGATGATGTTGGACCTTTAACAAGAGTTGTTGATAAGGCCAATACAACTGGTTAGTTACATTTATCTCAAGAGTTGAGAGTGCCTCAATGAAGTGGGAGGATTGTTCTACAATCTGATCGTTCCATTTGCTTAATTGAAGCCCAAATCATCATACTTGATGATGATTTAGAGGATTCATTGTCTTAGAGCAAGGCGATGAATGATGTTAATAAGAACCAATTGGATTAAAGTGATGGACCAGGAATTGAAATATATGATTTCAATTCCATCTAGAATGTTGTAGATCTATCTATTGGGGTAACACCTATGGATTACAAATGAATCTACAAGAAGAAACGAGACATAATCTTATGGTTAGACTTATGGCAAAAGGGTTATACCCAGAGACAGGGGACTGTAAGAAATTCTTATCTCCTGTCGTCATGTTGAAGTCTGTTAGAATTCTTGTCCATTTAGAATGGATGTCAAGACTACCCTTTTGAATGATAATCTGGAGAAGCGTATCTACATGTCTCAAGCAGAATGGTTCATTTAGCAAGATCAGAAGCAAAAGGGGTTTGCAAGCTTAAGTGATCCATTTATGGATTGACCTAAGCAATTCGATCTTGGAATATAAGATTTGATACTGTGATCAAATCTTTTGGCTTTGATCAAGAACATTTATTAATCTTGTCTTTACAAGAAGATCGTCAATAGTTCAGTAGCTTTATTAGTGTTGTAAGTGATTGATATCCTACTCATTGGGAATGATGTAGGTTATCTTACTGACTAGTAAAATAAGCAAGCAGCTCATTTCCAAATGAAAATTTGGAAAAAGCGAAAGTTTATTCTTCGGATCCAAATCATTAGGAACCGTAAGAACAAAAATCTAGCCTTGTCTCAAGTGTCTTATATCTACGAGATGTTAGTTAGATATAAGATGCAGAATTCGAAGAAGGTTTCATTACCTTTTAGGCGTGGAATTCATTTTGTCTAAGAAATTGTTTCCTAAGAAACCTCAAGAAGTTGAGGACATGAGATGAATGCCCTATGCAATAGGAGTTGTCAGTAAATATCAATCTAATCCAAGATTTGATCACTGGAAAACCGTTAAGAATATCCTCAAATATCTGAGGAGAAAGAGAAACTATATGCTCATGTATGGGTCTAAGGATTTGATCCTTACAGGATACACTGATATGGATTTTAAGACTGATAAGGATATCTGTCTAACATAAAAGAATGGCTAGCGGCCCAATTCCAAATGAAAGATTTAGGAGAGGTTGAATATGTTCTTGGAATCCAAATAATTCGAGATCGACAGAATAAAACACTAGCCTTGTCTCAAGCAACGTATATTGACAAAATGTTGTCACAATATGCGATGCAGAACTCCAAGAAGGGCTTATTGCCTTTCAGGCAAGGGGTTCACTTGTCTAAGGAATAGTGTCGTAAGACACCTCAAGAGATTGAGGATATGAGACAGATTCCCTACGCCTCCACTGTGGGAAGCTTAATGAATGCAATGCTCTGCACGAGGCCTGACATCTTTTATGTTGTAGGGATAGTCAGCAAATATCAATCAGTATCCATGGTCAAACTTTACAAAAGAGCTATAGTGTGGCATAGTTACAGTCTTTACCATATAGGCCGAAAATAAGCTTCTTGTGAAGCAGCGATAAAGATTGTAAGGCTTAGAAAGTTCTTGACTAATTTGGAATGTGTTCCAAATGTGAACTTGCCCATCAGACTTTATAGTGATACAGTGGTGCAGTGGCAAATTCATAAGAAATTTGCAGCCCAAGACAAGCAAGCACATTGAATTAAATTGAAATATTCACAAAGGCTCTCTCGGCTAAAGCGTATGAGGGTCATCTACAAGGTCTAGGTCTACGAGTTATGTACAAAGATGAAATCTAGGGCAAGTGGGGGAAATGTAATGGGTATAGTGATACCATTATGTAATGGGTATAGTGATGCCCTAGTTTATTGTATTTGTACATTGTATATGTTTTATACATGTATTTATACACCCACTGCTGAATAGATTGTTGTGCATCTCACTAAATTAGAGCTTTAGTTCAAGTGGGAGTTTGTTGGGTTTTATGCCCTAAAACTCGTAGATAGTGAGTGTAAACAAATTTTATACTTGTATTTAATAAAGTGTTATTTAGTTTTTGCAATAAAATGTTATTGTTAAATATTGCACTATTTGACCCAAATCCAATAAACTAAGATCCAAGGTTGTATGTATGTAACTTGAACTAGTATGTGGGGACATACAAGGATCGATATTCAAGTAACAACCTAAAAGGTCTATAGTACAAGGATAAGGCTGGGTACCTTATCCTGGTGACACTATGGATACGACCCGCTTTGTATTATGATACAAACGCAATGATCCAACGTGTTCATGTAGTTGACATGCGAGTGGGGGTATCCTATGCAATAAATTTGCATAAGACCGGACCGCGAAATAGTTAACCACTGACTGTAACACCATTAGTTGGCTTGGTTTCTATTTCACTAGGATGACCTAGACAACTCAGTCTCAATCCTGAGTGGATTATGGACTCCTGTTCACGAGGGGTTGTCCTTTGATTTGTATGGGTGAGAGTGGCCAGCACGCCGACTCAATAAGCCTACCATTTTGGGGACAATACCGAGTGGGGAGCTGGGAAAATAATCACACAAGATGGAATTCACTCATTTCCGACTCTAGGGTAAGTAGAGGTGTGTTCCCTTAAATGGTGTCTCCGGGACTTGAACAATGGGCCCAACGCTCTCTATGGCACGAGAGGGACTTCTGTTTGTTGGTTGGACCTCAAACAGGTTGTTCATTAGAGGAGCACTGGGGACTTAAAGACAAAGATGTAAACCAGGGGTAAAACGGTAATTTGACCCAACTGGGATACGAACACACGTGAAGGACTGACTTGTAGTATTGGTCGATATCCGTGGACACAGAAATATTCTACGGTGAGAAGAGTGCAACTGAGGGTCTTTAGTGGAGTGACCCACAGTTAACAAATGGAGACTAACTTGGTTAATGAGTTTAAGCCGATTAGTCTCGTATCGTTGGAGCTTCTGATCTGTAGGTCCATTAGGTCCCACTGGTAGCTCGTAAAAAGACTTGAAGCAAACAAATATAAATTGTAAATTGAAAGTGTTCAATTTATCGGGGGAATCGTATAATGTATATTGATGCATTATAATATAAAGTTTATGAAACTTTATAATATAATTTTTGAAAGTAATTTCAAAAATTAATTCTTGAGAGAAAATATTTGAAAGAGTTCAAACAAAATTAATATGAATTGGATTCATATTAATTTTAATAAAATCCCTAAGATTAAATATATGATATTTAATTGGGTAATTAATTAATTATGAAATTAATTATTTGTTTATTAATTAGAGGTATTTTCCTATTAGAAAAGAAAATATTTGAAAGAGTTCAAATAAATTTAATATGAATTGGATTCATATTAATTTTAATAAAATCCCTAAGATTAAATATGTGATATTTAATTGGGTAATTAATTAAATATGGAATTAATTAATTATTTATTAAAATTAGTTATTGTTCAAATAATAGATTTGAACTTATTCCTAGACCTTTACCTCTATATAGGACCCTTGGGGTGGGGTGAAAGGCATACCATTGTCTCTCCTTCTCTCAGAGATCTCTCTCAAATGACTCCCACAAGTCTTCCGCTTCAAGAAGTCTTAGAGATATACTGGTGTAGCCGATTGGTGGTGTTCGCACAAGAGGGTTGCTGCGTTTTCAATCTTATTGGCAAGAAAAGGCAAATTGATCAAGGCTTTCTACAAAAGTAAGTTTTCTATGAAATCCTAAATCACTAGGATCAATCTAGTTGATCTTTTATCATGTTTATAGCCTATGTACAACCCATTAAATATAGATTTATTTTTGTAATTTTTTTTGCAAATTGTATCGGTATTTCAATTAGAATCTAAGACTTTTCGCTGCGTGGGGTTTTTATCCCTTCATAAGAAACAACCTAAAAAGGTCTAGACAACACAAAAATACATAAGAAAGCGTGAAGAATCGGAAAAATGCTAAACGTTTAACCTTTATCGGCGCTGAAAGTCAAGACTTAGGTTTTATAATAATAGGCGTAGTGTCGAGAAGCGTCGAAACACTACACGTTTTTTCTTCTGCACATTTTTGTGGCAACATCGAGATGTTAGGGCCAGCGTCGAGACGCTCCGCTGCATTACAACATATTGCGTTGTTTTTCATGCTTAGTTTCAGCTTGCTTCCTTTCGGACTCAAACCTTTGATCTCTTTGGCACTAATCTTCAAGCTTGCGGACATCCGCTAGGGTCTTCTCACCTCCTCATCATCTGTGAACTTTAAGATTGTTCAAAAACACTCGAATTAGCCCGAATTAGCAGCAATTTGTGTGGTTTGTTGTCAATGCTTCCATTCCTCGAATCACCTGTAAATTAGACAATTAAACCATAAAATTCTTCTAACAAGTTTAGATTAGCTGAAATAAGATAACAGGAATAAGGTGCTATCAAATACTCGCTACCTAAATATTGATAGTCTTCGAGCAAGGTAAACAAACCAAAAAACAAGTTGTATATAAATGTGGTAATGCAATTCAAGCCTCGAAGCTCAAAAGTCCAAAATAAAAAAGTCTAGAGACATGCACACGAGACCAAATGGGGAGACGAATCAAAAGTTTTCAACGACAATCTTGCACAAGAGAGTTTTAGCCCACCTGAAGAGGACTCTACTGACCCGATATTAATTTATTAAAGTGGATTCTAGGTGTTTAATTCACAACACATGCAACTAGTGCATGGATGTGTTGTTTTCCATTTTTTATCGACATGCAAGAGTGGGAATCTAACTAGATCCACTAAATTGAAGTCATGATCTGAATTTTTAGCTTGCAATTAAACCTAGTTTCAATTCTAAATTGAAATTGATTTCTTGGTAATTAATTTGGAACATTTCCAATTAATTTGATATGATTAATCCAATTAATCATTGTCACCTTGTGCAATCCATTATATATGATTCCTAATACATATATATTGTATTTAAAACACTTTTAAATACTTTATCTCTCATTTTGTAATTTAATTCATAATTAAATTATTGTTTCAAACACAATTTACGATAATACCCTATTTCCCGATTTTGTACGATTCAAAGATTTCTATCAATTTTTTCTAGGCTTTATTCCGATACGAGCTAGTAGGGGGACCTAATGGACCTATTGATCATGGGCTCCAACGATTCGAGACTAACCGACTAATCTCATTATCCAAGCTAGCCAACATTCGTTAACTACCGAGACACTCCACTATAGCCCGACAGTTGCACTCCCCTCACTATAGATATATTTTCGTCCACTTGATTTAACCATGTTCAGTAAGTCGATCCTTCACAGCTTGTTCGTAGCTATAGCTAGGTCAAATGACTGTTTTACCTCTATAGTACTTTTTGTTCCTTAAGTTCCACTAATCCTCTAATGAACAATCGGGTTGTGGTCCAACAATCAAACCTAAGTCCCTCTCGATCCAACGAGAGGTGGGGCCCCTTGTTCAAGTCCTGGAGTTAGTACTTAAGGGAACAACCTCACTACTATCCCTTAAATGGGTAGGAGCGAATTTCGTCTTGCGAGACTGTGTCCCCAGCTATCTATTCGATCTTATTCCCAAAATGGTAGGCTTGTTGAGTCGGCGATGCTGGCCACTCTCACCCATGCAGATCAAAGGGTAATCTCGTATAAACAGGAGTTCATAGTTAGCTCAAGATAAAGAACAAGTTATCTAGGTCATCTTTGAGAAATAGTTAGTTTCTTTAGTAAACAGCGTTATAAAGAGAAAATGACTAATTTCGTGGTCCAGACTCATGCAAACTCATTGGATAGGACGCCCCCACTCGCATGTCTCAACATGAACGATTTAGGGTCTCATCATTCGTACTTGATACAAAGTGGGTCGCGTCCATAGTGTCCCCAGGATAAGGCACCCAACCGTATCTTTATACTATAGACTATTTTGACTATAAACTTGAACTTGATCCTACGATATGTCCCTACATATAGTTCGAGTATTCATTTTATAGCCAAGGATCTTAGTTTATTGGATTTAGGTTAATCATTCGCAATTTACATATTCAATAACATCTTTTACTGAATAACCTCAATAACGTCTTTCTTGGAAATATAATATGTTTAATGGTTTACAAACTACGAGTTTATAGGACATTAAACCCAACAAACTCCCAGTTGGACTAGAAACTCTAGTGCGATAAAGGAAGTTAGGTGTGAGAGATACATAAAGACAATAAACTAGGGCATCAACCATACCCTTACATTTCTCCCACTTGCCCTAGTCTAACAAAGCTCGTAGTCCTAGATTAACTAGGTGACCCTCAAAAACTTTAGCCGTGAGGGGTTTTGTAAACGGATCAGCTATGTTGTGCTCCGAAGAATTCTGCATGATGATCACATCTCCTCGTTGCACGATCTCCCTGATGAGATGATATTTGCGCTCAATATGTTTTCCTCGCTTGTGACTTCGAGGTTCCTTAGAGTTTGCAATTGCACGATCTCAATACTACTGCTCCTCCATTTACAGTAAACACATGTCCTGATGTTGATTTCCTTGAATCTGTATCGGTCTGAAAATCTGAGTGAGTGTATCCTGTAAGGATCCAATCCTTAGCTCCATACACGAGCGTATAATCCCTAGTTCTCCTTAGATACTTAAGGATCTTTTTAACAACAGTCCAATGTGCATGTCCAGGATTAGACAGATATCTGCTAGGCTATGGGATGCAGCTGCAAATCATGTCCTTAGAAGTCTAGGATCGAGTTTCCTAGTCTCATGTTTCCAAATGTTTTTCTATCATGTTTTTACTATGATGATATTGTAAAATGATTTATGGTTTTGGGCCCGATTTGTTAAATAAAAGATTTGTACTTATAATCTCTTCCGCTTTAAAGTTTTTCAAAGTTTTACGTTCTCATGCATGTAGTAGCGACCCTTTGTACGTTTTTAATTTCTTTTTGGGTGGGTCTTCTGTCTATTGGTTCTGCATTGCTGGAAATCTCTCAACGGTATTCCATTCAAACGGAGGTTCTTCGGGCAACTGATTAATGAGAGTTCTAAGCTCAGACAATTCAAATTCGAACTTTCTTACCTCGTTGTCGGTGCTTGTCCTATTAGGCATCATAAGGAAGAAACACAAAGACTAAACTAAACTAAAAATTCAAAATTCAAAATGAAAAGAAAAATTCAATGGGTTTTTCGTCGACTTTCAACTATGGGTAAGTTAGGAAAGAATTTTTGGTTGATTAATGTAGTTTGGATGAATACCCATTGGATTTCGCTAATGTTTTCAAGGTACCCACAAATTTTGGAGGTCGAATTATTGAGCTAGAGCGAGGTTGAAACCCCGGACAACAAGTGTCGGTTCTTTTTTGGGTAAGTTTGTGGGTGTAAGAGTGTCTCTAAGTTGATTAGCTCTTTGTAGAACTCTCGATTTAAACTTCTATTGATTTCTTTAGAATTTTTCTCCTTTTTGTAGTTGCTTAAAGCCTTGGAGTTAATGATTTTGTTAAGGTTTATCACGTGTTTATTTGGCTAAGGTAAGTAGCTATTTGGACACACAATTTCTATGCTTTAGACCCATTGTAAGTAGCCATTTGGATGTAATTTCTATCCTTTAGTCTCGTTGCATAATTGATGGAATTAATATGTAGCAATTGGATTGAGTTATATGCTTTAGATTAATTTTCTTTGAAAATTTAATATGTTAGCATGGACAAGATTTAAGCCTTGAGTTTTGCTTGTGAATTTATATAAGCATGATTAGCTTCATTGTAAGGCATGATGTTAGTACGAGGATCTTAAAGTTATCTATAGCATCTTTTGAGTTACTTGGAAGCATGTTTTGTTTAGATAAATTATGATTGGCAATGAATGTCTACTTAAGTTAGACTTGAGCTGTGGATGAGAGATCTGACTCGCTTTGGTTGTAAGGGTTTGATTACCGGAAGTGTGTGGATGTTCGTAGTTGGGCAGTTTTGAGTATATGAGTGCTTTGTCTTCTTTTCAGGTGATTAGAAAAATTTGGGGTTGTCCGTATATGTATGTTGTTATCCCTTAGACCATGATGCGCTTAATGGGTTGGCTGATTAGTATAGACCTCAGGTTCTCCAAGCACATTTTAATATGCCTTCTAGAGAACCATTCGCGTGAATGAGAATAGTTCAGAATTAGGACCTTATCATGTTTTAGGGCCTCACGTAGACTTAAAAGATCCTTAAGTCTTATGTTAGCTAGGGTCATCTCTTTCCCCATCCCAGGACTGATGGAACCAGTTTTCTGGCACGAGATCGTGCATTCTATCATTGACTGGTAGATTCCAGTTTTCATGCATGGGATCGTCAATTCTATCATTGGCTAGTAGATTTGAGTTTTCATGCATGGGATCGTGCATTCCATCAGTCGACTGTTAGAGTCTAGTTTTCCGGCACGAGACCGTGCGCTCTATCAGTCTGAAGACGATGTTGAGCGCAGGCACAGGATCGTGCGCCATATGGCACTAATGCATGTTTTCATGCACCAGATTGTTCCACCCTATTTTCATGATTCACGGGTGTTGTGTTTGGATAGGTTTAGTTTTGCTAGAGGTTGCCAACTAGTGTCTACTTTACTTGCCTTACCTGACTGACCCACACAACACTCTAGTTGGCACAAGTTGGGTATAGGTAATCACCCTAGACAGAACGTTTCATGAACCTAGTTATCACCCAGAGTTAGAAACCTGAATAACTGTTGCAGTTAGGTCCCTCTGATGTTAAGACCTAAATATTGTTGGGTTTTATGCCCTAAAACTCATAGATAGTGAATGTAATCGTTGACCGGATATTAATGAAATAATATTGATATATTTTTCCATTAATTGTTATTAGTTATTTTATATTTGTCTTTGCCTAATAATAACCCTAATCCAATAAACTAGACATCCAAGGCTGTAATATGAGTCTTGAACTATATATAGCGACATATGGGATCATTGTTCAAGAAACAGCCCAAAGGGTCTATAGTATAGGGATAAGACTGGGTGCCTTATCCTGGTGACACTATGGATACGGCCCACTTTGTATTTGATACAAACGCTGCGATCCAACGCGTTCGTGTAGGAGACATGCGAGTGGGGGTATCCTATGCAATGAGTTTGCATAAGACCGGACCGTGAAATAGTAACCACTAGTTATAACACCGTTAACTAGTTGGTTTTCTATTTTCACTAGGACGACCTAGACAACTTAGTCTTAATCCTGAGTTGATTATGGACTCATGCTCATGAGAGATTGTCCTTTGATTTGTATGGGTGAGAGTGGCCAATACGCCGACTCAATAAGCCTACCACTTTGGGGACAAGACCGAATGGGGAGCTGGGAACATAATCGTACAAGATGGAATTCACTCCTTCCCGACTTTAGGGAAGCAGATGAGTGTTCCCTTAAGTGGTTACTCCGAGTCTTGAACAAAGGGCCCTACCCTCTCAATGGCACGAGAGGGTTTTCTGTTTGATGGATGGACCATAAACAGATTGTTCATTAGAGGAGAATTGGTACTTAAGGAAATAGAGGTGACCCAGGGGTAAAACGGTAATTTGACCCAGCTGGTGTTACGGACACTCGTGAAGGACTAACTAGTCGATATTGGTCTAAGTTCCGTGGACACAGAAAATATGTCTGCAGTGAGAAGAGTGCAACTGTGAGTCTATAGTGGAATGTACACACAGTTAACGAATATTGATTATTGTGGTTAATGAGTTTAACCAATTAATCTCACATCGTTGGAGCTTCTGATCTGCAGGTCCATAAGGTCCCACTGGTAGCTCGAAAAGTAATTTGAGGCAACTAAGTAATTAAATGTAAATTGAAAATGTTCAATTTACTAAGGGAAATAAATATAATATATATTGATATATTATTGTGAGAGAAATTAATATTTGAAGAAGTTCAAATATAAATTTATGGAAGATTGAAAGAGTTCAAATAATGAATTAATTAATTTAAGTCCTAAAAGTGTTTGGGCAAAATTAATTAATTCAAGGCCGGAAATTAAATATGTGATATTTAATTGGTGGTTAATTAATTAAAGAATTCATTAACCATGAATTAATCAATTATGTAAATAATTAATCACTTAAGGAAGTGATTAATCATTTATGGGAATGATCTAATTACTTATGGAAGTAATTAGTCATTTATGGAAAAGATTAATCAATTGGGGAATTGATTGATCATGATTGATTAATTAAGGAATAAGATTGAATCAATTTTGGAAAAGATTGATTTAATTGAATATTTTATTCATGGCATCTCTTCTATAAATAGAACACTAGACCTAATTGGTCATGAGACTTGACACTCTTGAAAGACAAGACCTAGAATTCTCTCTAGCCTCCCTCTTAGAGAAAGACTCCCACAAGTCTTTGGCCTCCTAGACTTAGAGACATACCGGTGTAACCTCTGTGGTTATTGTGTCAATCAAGAAGGAATTTCCAGCGAAGAAAAACAAAGGTGGCTGCTGCATTTTCGTTCGTTGGAGCGTCGTTGGCGAAGAACGGTGAAGTCTACAACGGAGGTTTGTAACGGTTCTTCCTCTTTTCGTTAGAAAAGTTTTTAAAATAAATTTAGATTTATTTTAGCATGTTTAAACCGATTTTACAGCAACTTTAAAGCATGTTTAAAGTTTTGTTTGAGTTATCGTAACGGTATTTTAATGTTAATTAATATACGGCGTAAGGTCCAATCGATGCGCTTCCGCTGCGTGGGGACTTTTATTCCCTTCAATCGGCATCAGAGCCATCACTGTCCCTATTAATTAATTTTAAAAAGTTGCGATAGGCTCTAATAGGTGGGATTTATGCATAATGTATGTTCGGTTTGCATTGAACTGTTTGGGTTAATTTTATGGCCATAGATTTTATTTTTATGTGATTTTGATCATGTAAGGCCCGGTGTTTCGGGTATTTTATGTAAAATCGAGTCCTATGTAAGTCCGGGTCTAGAATAGGTTTTTATGAGATAAAAATCGGAGCAATCGCCGCTGAAATCAGGGCCCAGATTCTGCCTCCAGACGCAACAGCGTCGGGACGCTCCTTCAACAGCGTCTCGATGCTGTCTCGATACCGAAGGCGCTCGGTAAGGAAAGCACACAGCGTCGGGACGCTACCTCAACAGCGTCTCAACGCTGTCTCGATTACGCAGGCGCCAAATATGGAAAACGCACAGCGTCGGGACGCTAATCAACACAGCGTCTCGACGCTGTCACGATGGAGGCGCGACCTAGGGTTTCAAAAGGCGCGGTTCAAGGTGTAACCGGTCCGGTTCGGACCGGTTCGGCTGGGCTGGGACCTATTTGGTCCGGTTCAGCCAATTTTTGGCATGATCCGTGATTTTGGAGGCCGGTTCGAGGTGGTTCGGGGCGGTTCGTGCTGTCTAGACTAATTCCGGAGCTGTACATGGTTTTTTTTTTTAGGATAGAATTTAGCTAAATTAATGTAATTTAATGCTTTATTTTATCCTAGGGGCCAAAATTAACCGGTTCAATTGCTATTTATATGCTTTATGGATGTCATATAGATTATTTAATCCCACCTTAGGTTATAAACATGCTCATGCATTTTTTTTTATATATTATAAATTGTTATAATGTATGTTTAAATGCATGGATTTGTTTTCATATTTTTAATATAAGTGTATATTAATTATATGAAAAATTGGAAAGCATGAAGCATGTCATTACTTAAATTAAATATAAATAGTTATGTTTAATGTGATGAATGAAGCATGCTTGATTGATTTTCTTGATTGGCTTATAATTGTTATAATAAAAGAAAATCAAAATTGCATGAAGCATGAAACATCCATAGTTAAAAATATAATTGTTATATTATTCATGCAATTAGTGTGGTTTAATTATTTAATTTGAATGAGATTGTTGAATGAATTAAACCCTAGATTCTTGATTATAGGAGTAATCATTAAAATTTGAAATAGTTCTTCAATATTAATGATTAGAAACCGTCAATCTATAATCAAGATTTGCATGCAAACATAAGATCATAGGATAAATGGGATTAATTTTAAATTGTTTAAAATTAATTAGACCTAGATCGATTTCTAATAGGATTAGAATCTTTTCTTACTTAGAATTAAAAATAGTTTTAATTTACTAAGTAGGAAAAACATTGCTATGATTATAAGGGAACTCCACCGGTAATGTTCTGTCTAAGGCTGGGGGTATTTAAGTTGACGGTTTACCGAACACCTCCTACCTGGGAACTGACCTGGAATACCGGAGTTGAATTAATCATAGTTAAATGTTAGCATGCAATGTCACTAGGTTTATTAAAAGTGTTTAATGCACCTAGATCTTTAGAGTAAAGACCTTACATTACTGAGGTTATAAGGGAACTCTCTCGGTAAAGTTCTGTCTAAGGTTGGGGGTATTTAAGTTGACGGTTTACGGAACACCTCCTACCTGGGAACTAACCGGATTGAGTTGAATTAACCATAGTAATGTTGACTTGCAATGTTGGGTTTATTAAAAGAAGTTTAATTCACCCGAAAGATTGCAGTTGAATCTTTTCCATAATTGTTATAATAGGATCAGACTTAGATAGATTGACTTAGCCGAATACTATCTAAGTTAAACAACCCTATATTAACCTTATGACATTTTCAGTGGGAGGAAAATTACAAAACGAGATTTAAATCAAGTTTTGCTCCTACGTCCCTATATTCACAACGTGAGATTCATGCTCGGCTTCGAGTCGCCCTAGGAGCGGCCTCCCTTCGGAAAGTGTTTGCATGGATCAATATCAAGGTGAATGGGAAAAATGTCTAGAGTAAGTGGGAGCGGGACACGTGTCAACGTATCCCTCGGTCTCCGCCCATAGTTCACACTGTGAGAGTCCTATGATCCGCCTGCAGGTTGCCCTGGCGCATCCATCCCTTCGGAGGGCCTGATCATAGGATTCGGAACATCGTGAACTCCTAAAAAGGATAGGAGCTCTTAGGCTAATCACCAACAGTTGTCTTTCCCTTCGGTAGCCTGTTGGTGCGTGCCTCTGAGATCTGAAAGTGGGAGGGTTACACTTACGAGGATAAGTTAAAAGTGTTAACAAATCCTTGACCGAACAACGGTGGCTAATGTCTATAGGAATATGAGTTATTCTGGAATTAGAATTAGCTGAGAGGTGTCTCATTTCAAAGGAGGAGTACCTGATCACCCTTCGGTGGCTGATATTCTAAACCTCTGAAACGTCGTTGCAATACTAAATCAATAGTTTTAGGGTTCTGTGATTGTCTGTTTTGCTAAATTGATTGGATTGTGTGCAATTGTTTGCTTGTATGATGGGTTAAGGCAAAGATAACTAATACGGTCATGGTTTGTTTAAATTCAGCAATGTCTTCCTAGTCTCATGTTTCCAAATGTTTTTCTATCATTTTTTTACTATTATGATATTGTAAAATGATTTATGGTTTTGGGCCCGATTTGTTAAATAAAAGATTTGTACTTATAATCTCTTCCGCTTTAAAGTTTTTCAAAGTTTTACGTTATCATGCATGTAGTAACGACCATGTGTACGTTTTTAATTTCTTTTTGGGCGGGTCTTCTGTCTATTGGTTATGCATTGCTGGAAATCTCTCAGCAGTATTCCATTCAGACAGAGGTTCTTGCCCTGCAACCAACTGACTAATGAGAGTTCTAAGCTCAGATAGTTCAAATTTGAACTTTCTTACCCCGTTGTCTGTGCCTGTCCTCTTAGCCATCATAAGAAAGAAACACAAAGACTAAACTAAACTAAAAATTCAAAATTCAAAATGAAAAGAAAATATTTAACCATTTGTACTCCCCGACAATGGCGCCAGTTTGACGGGACTTGTCAAAGGTCCGAATCAAAGCAAATTTATAATCCATGAACACCAAACTACTTGCATTAGTAGTGGTTGGGGTCGATCAAAGGTAGTGGCAGTTGGTTATTTATTTCGTATTTACTTTGAGTTATAAAAGCAGTAAAAAAAGGGGGATTGAAATGTTAGGGAGATAAACATGCAAAGAATTAAAATGCGGAATTTAAATCATAGGGAATTAAGGGGAGAGAAATTAAATTGCAGGAAACATCAATAGCCAAGAAAATTAATTAAATTAGACGATGTCGATTGAAGAGATTCTTGGTGTCGAATGGTTTACTTTTATCATCGTATTCCTACCTATTTAAGGCTAACATAAATTGCTTAATTACCCAATCGATCTAATCTGAACCCAAAAAAGACCCTAAGCCCACCTAAGCCATCTAACCCGATCATACACCGTCCATCGAATTAGACACTAATTGATTAACCAATTAATTCAATTAAGCCATCAAATCAAACAATTAACCATTAGCCTTATGTCTAGTGGATTGATTAGGACATTAGACATAATTCGGTATAGATTACTACTAATGATATTTTTTATCCTAGACCTATTGTGTCAAGCAACAGAGTCAGAGTCTGCTCTTGGGACTCGTGCCCACGAATCAGTCTATGCGTTAACTATTGAACTAATTATCCATTAGCTACTTGGAAATCAATTCTTTAGCATATTATTATCATACGAGTTGCGTCTTAGGGCATTAAACTAACCTACTGCACATGCTAATACTACAAACTGAATCCAAAATACAATAGCAATATAAAATCAAAGAAACCATCAGAACATGAAACTAACAAAGAAATACATTCTATAACACAAGAATCATCCATTCGGTGTCAATGGGTTTACACAGTGGTAAAGCCGACTAAAACCCGCGACCCTATGCTACAATAGTAAAGAAATACAAGAGAAAACAGTAAAAAAACACACCCTCGGGTTCTGGACGTGCAATGCAAAGAGAAACCGAGAGGAAGTCCAAAAATTACAACCAAAATCTAACCTAAATGGCAGAATAAAACAAGGGTTTATATAGAAAATTAATTGTGGCGTCGAGACGCTGGGCATGGGGTTTCGATGCCATGTCGTCTTGACCTAGGGTTCGGAATCGGGCCAACATCGAGACGCTGGCCACGACGTCTCGACGCCTGGCCTTTTTCTAGCGAGCCTTCATTCATTTACTAGTCTTCTTTGTTGCCTGCTCGGTTTGGGACTCGAACCTTTGACTCCTTGGAACCATTCTTCGAGCTCGACACGATCCTCATGGTCTTCTCACCTCCTCGAAATCCATGGACTTCAAGTTAGCTCGAAAACTCTCTAAATCGCCCGAATTAGCTGCAACTTGTATGATTCGTCCATAATATCTTCAATGTGCAAATTATCTTCAAAATAAAAAAAAAAAAACGTAAAGTGCACTCTAACAAGCTTAGATTAATAGCAAATAAATAGGACTAATTTTGTCCTATCAACTGCCCAAGAACCCTAAGATGCCAACCCCTTCTAGACCCCTCTGATTTGTCGTGATTGGGCCTAGGGTTTCTCACCCAACAACTTTTCTGCCTTTCCTCTGTGCTTCCATGTCTCACCAGTTCGTTACTTGTCATTGTACAAAATTTGATTGACTTCTTCCCGATGACTTCATCTTCCAACTTCATATTCGAACAAGGTCGCACTCGCTGTCGGCAATGGCTTCCACTAGTGGTTTCATCATTGCATCCTTTCTCCCATCCTTCTTCATGTCCCCCGCGTCGACGACTCGCTTGGATTTTTGTCTACCGTAACATCTGTCGACGTTCTCTCTCTTGAAATTTTTTCTCAGTATTGATGTTTAAAGTATGCAATGAACTTATCCTGTGAGATCTTTGAAAATCTAGATTCTTATTATGCCTTTTATTAGTGTGTTGTCACTCTGATAGGCTTAGTCTATAGTACTAGGAGTTTATGCTTGACTATTTTAAGAACTAGGTGAAAAGAAAAGAAAGAAAAGAAAAAAAAAATGATATGCCTGCAAAAAGAAAAAGCAAGAAAAGAAAAAGAACTATCTGTTGAAAAAGAAAGAAAAGGAAGAAAAAAATGTTTTTCCTCGCAAAAGAAAAAATGGAACTTGGGGTAAAAAGAGTTACCTTCGTTGTGATCAATTAGAACAATCCAAGGATAAAAATTGGGATACGGGTCCTTGTAGCGGTGTGTGGGGAAATCCCCTGAGAAAAAGAAAAGAATCAGGCGCCTAGCATTTTTTTTTTTTTAAATTCTGACATATTAGGACTCCTAGCCAGTGTAGGGGGAAGACAAATGGAAAAGGCCATAAACTAATCTAGGTTAGCAAAAGAAGCACTTGATATGTTTTGCGCATGCTATTCGTTAATACTAAGTTTCATATTTTAAATTTATTCATTAGTATGCTATGCTTGCTTAGTCCAGTTGCATTTTTTCCATATTTCCCTAAGAGTTCTAAATCATTGAGGCTAGAGTGATTATTTTCATGCATCCATAGAATTTATTTTGCTCGGGAAAAACTTGATGCGCAAATTGCTTACCGCAAGTGTACGGGCCAAGTTATAATATAGTGAATGTAAATTCGAATGTCGTCCTCTAGATTGGTGTCTAGCCAATTTTTAATTACCGAAAATACTCTTGGCCGATTTTATTTAGGGAATCAAATTGGATGAGAATATAATTGAATCAAACACAAAACTCATGCAAAAAGTGACAATCTAATGGGAAGAATTGGTCTTAGGGATTTGATTTCACCAATTGGAGTTATGAATTAATAAACGGATTAACACATACTATGATTCATAAATCTTGACAACTAAAATCACACATATCTCTCCCGAGCATACATGATTCTCCCATATGCAATTGAACCCGATATCCCTATCTAAATCCAATAAACATACAAGGCAATAAGGCTAACCTTTATAACGATTTCTAGAATTAACCTTAATCTCCCGGTTTTTAGCTAAATTCTAGTTATGCATATCGATTTCTAATTTAAATCCTCTCTCCCGAGTTAGATTCAATCATAAACATCAACCAATTTATGGCCGGTAAATTGAAAGCATTAAGGACACAAAATATGCATAAATGACATCAATAACATAAAAATCGTAAATCAATCCATAATGTGCCCAACGGCTACATCAATCCCTAAGATTTAAAGCCTAGCTATTCATACACAACGTTGCAATATAGCCATAATCTAAAACAGCCATAAAGATTAACTAGAGAGAGGGGAAGAAGAAATAAACTCATTGTAGGTGTTGGGTTCCTAGAGTGAGTAAAAATATGATATAAAATACTCTAGAATTCCTGTGCAAGTATACACAGTCTGCAGCAAGTAATATTATCAATCTGAGCCCTGAATTAGTTTCCACTCTACCTATTTCTGTGTAACTTTCCAATGGTTTCAAGAATAGTAAAATAATTTGGTTTTATCGGAATTATGCTGAAGCAAAATAAATGACAGAACAACGAGTAAACAAATAGATAGACAGGTTAAAGACAGGCGCTGGTTAGGTTTTAGTTATTGTTCTACGATATGCTCTAGCAATATTATTGATCATGCATTTCTCGCAGTATTATTAGCGGATTCCTCCCGGAACTCCGGATCTTTTGGGATATGTTTCAAACCCAATGAAGAGCGACCGATCAAGCACTAGGCAACTGGCTATCCCTAGCTCAGTCACTAGTGTTCACCAATACACAATGATCGTAGTGTGGATAATTGCCACACACTCTCTAAATCATCCCTGAAACTAGAGAGAGCTATTCACACCGGCTGGCCAGGTGGGTATAAAATGGAAATAAGCACAACAATTAACCAAAATGCGATAGTCAATTTATTACTAGAGATGAAGCACATTAATCACATTATTCCTAACCAACACCTTAAGCTACTTAGTTCATAATAGGCATAGGAATACGAATTACAATCTGAGTATGCATGTCCATAACCACAAGTTAATAAAGAAAATAAACTCCCTAATCAGCTTGCGGAAGATGGTGTTCTTGATCTTCAATCTCTCAAAAATATTTGGTTTCCAAGGGAAAACATGGAATGAGTTTGACTTGGACGGCTACTTCCTTTTATAAAAGGATAGGAGACTTGAATTAGGTCAACTTGGACACGTGTAGGGTTCTCCTTGCTCCTTTATCCCGAAAATAACTCAACAGAAGTCGGTTTATGAAGTTGGCTAACGAGTTGTGATGTGGCAGTTCTGTTCCCAGTTTTGCTGCAGTACAGAATTTGCTCCCTCCAGTCGCTCAGCAGCATAATCTGCACAAAATAATTTCCAATGCTTCCATTCTTCCAAATGGGTTATAACATGTAATATCTATCCAAAACCAACCCTAATAAGCATAGAGGGCACACAAATCTCTATATAATTGAGGCCTAAATAACTACCTTTTGGGCAGTTATCATACCCCCAAACTTGAACTATTGCGCGTCCCGAGCAATACTAACTCACCTTCCTTCAAGAATTCAGAACATTAGACAAAGAACAGCTTAATCAAACCAGACAGTCCAACACTACCTTTAACCTTTACCTGAGCACTCTGCAAAACCAAGCTCTGCTGCAGCAAAATGATTCCTCCGGCATGGACAAATAATCACCACTTTTCAACTTAATTCTAAGAACTCACCACAGCCTAGCTCTATTATAAGACATTTCAAAACATATTTTTAAAGGGGTTTATATCATTATTTATCAGACTTAAAGCAGCCTTATAGTCATAAACTCTTTATCATGGGATGACCAACTTTATGGTGCAGTATACCCTTGCCTCAAGCTTATCACCAACTAGGCTCAATACTCATTATAAAGCTAAAAAATCATTAGTTATTCTATCTCTTGCTCCTCAGAATGGCGACGTTTTATGATGAAGCTCACCTAAGTTTTGGAAGACAAAAAAACTGCTGGATCATCATTCATCCCTCAAAACTTTTGCTCTGTCAATTTTTTCAGCAAAATTTTCAACAATCCATTTTTTTCAGCAAATCATTTTGTTCATATTTCCTAGGTCATCTTTTGACGCGAAGACAAACTGTGGGTATCACAAATATCCCCGGTTACTCAATAACCTAACAAATTTTTAATTGAAGGAGAGGAATGCTCGAGCAAAATAATTCGAGTAGCAAAAAGTCCCCCAAACTTGAATTATTCATTGTCCCCAATGAATCATTAATAAAGCAATTATACCCCCAAACTTAAATTTTTCTATCGGAATTTTTAAACTAAACATGGGACTCAGATTAAGCTTAAAGTGGATCATACAAGTCAATACTACCTTCAAAATCTTCTTTGCCGCAGCAACAGTCCAGGCTAGAAGAAACGCTCAAGCAAAAGGTTTCTGGAGATCCGAATACCTTGATCTAATTAAGCTTAATCAGTCCAAGCTTCAAAAATTCAGAAGAAAATAGCTAAGTTAGGCATTACTCAGTGCTATAAAACAGAAACAACTCTGAAAATTTCATTAAGAATAGAGAAAAATATACATCAGCAGATATTTTTGTCGCCTATAAACAGAAAACAAAAACTGGGGTTCTCGTCTTTTTAGCTTCCTTTTTCGGAGCATCAGATGTAGTAGGTTCAACTTCCTCTACATCTCTTTCCTTTCGACTTCTTGTTTTCTCCATTATAGACTTGAAGAAATTTGTTTTCACTTCGAAGAATGGAAAGAAACATAAGGAAAAAGAGTGGAAGAAGAAGAAGAAACAAACCTGAGTGGTGTTTAAATGAGGCTTTAGAAAATAAAATAATCAGTGACAAATCTTCCCCCATTAATATCTTTTACCGTTTAAACCTGCAAGTAATTAATCAAATTAAAATTTCAAAACGGTAAGATTTTACCATAATGATGTGCTGTCCAACGGCTCTATCGTTCGATTTCCCTATGCAACACATGGAAGCACCTGATCGTCATGCAATATTACCTGCTCAACGAAAATTTAAATCCCAACGGTAAAAATATTCTTAACCACATCCGTAATATTCTGATGATATATTCACTCTAACTAGAAGATTGCAAAAAAAAAAACAAATTGGGTAACAAGATTTTCTTCTAGAAGAATCTTTTCACACGAAAAATTCAAATTCAAACCGCCAAAATCAAATCTTATCTTATTATTAACTTCAGCCGAATATGTAATTCTTATCTTATCTTATCTTTTCACACTGAAATATTATTAAATCTAAACCTAAACAAAAATTCAAATAATAAAAACTAAATAAAATCTAACTAAATCTAATTAATTAAAAGATAATCCAAAGATAATCCAAATAAATAATCCTAAAATCAAATCAAATCAAATTCAAAACGAAATAGATAAAATCTCACTACCAACAATAATAAAAATACTTAAAAATAAAATCATGCAAAATCAAATCTAACCTAACCGAAATTAAAATCAAATCAGCGAAAAATAAAATTAATACAAACTCTGGGAGCTCAAAATGTTGCTCTGTGAAATGCTCCCGCAAATGTCCTGCTCTCTCAATCATCAACTAACTTTAGGGAAGGATATTTCGCCTGAAATTCCTCTCCCCAATAATTTTTCACACGTTGTCCATTCACTTTGAACAGTCCCATCTTTTTCATCTTGCAAAGTAACTGCTCCATGGGGAAAAACCTCAACCACAGTAAATGGTCCTGACCATTTAGATTTTAGTTTTCCAGGAAATAATTTTAATCTAGAATTATAAAGCAAAACTTTCTGACCCTTGACAAACTCTTTAGATTTAATTTTCATGTCATGCCACAGCTTAGTTGTTTCCTTATACATTTTCGCATTTTCGTAAGAAAATAGACGAAATTCTTCTAACTCATTAAGCTGCAGCATTCTTATTGCTCCTGCGCGACTCAGATCAAAATTTAACTTTTTCAAAGCCCAAAATGTTTTATGCTCAAGTTCTAATGGTAAATGGCAAGCTTTCCCATATACTAACCTATAGGGAGACATACCTAGAGGAGTCTTATAAGCTGTCCTATAAGCCCAAAGAGCCTCATTACTACTTTCTCTAAAATAACTTTAATTTCCCTATTACTAATTTCAGCTTGGCCATTTGCTTGTGGGTGATAAGGGGTAGCTATCCTATGTTTAATCCCATACTTAGCTAAAAGCTTAGTTAAGATATTATTAACAAAATGTGTACCCTCATCACTCACTAGAGCCCTAGGTGTCCCAAACCGCGCAAAAATGTGCGATTGAAGCAACCTTGCTACTGTCTTGGCATCACTCTGATGGCATGCAATGGCCTCCACCCATTTGGACACATAATCAACTACCAATAAGATAAAAACATTGCCATTAGAAGGGAGAAATGGCCCCATAAAGTCAATACCCCATACATCAAATAATTAAACTTCTAAAATATAAGTAAGAGGCATTTCATCTCTAGGCCCCAAATTTCCTCTCCTTTGGCAAGCATCACATTGGTTGTAGAACCAATGGGCATCCTTGAATAACGTAGGCCAGAAAAATCTGCAATGCAAAATCCTCATAGCTGTCCTCTGATCGCTGAAATGACCTCCATACGGCGAAGAGTGACATTGCTCCAGGATTTCCTTTGCTTCAGCACCTGAAACACACGTACGAATAATACCGTCAGAGCATTACTTATACATAAATTGTTCATCCCAATAGAAAAATTTTGAGTCATGCTTAAAATTTTTCTTCTGCCTCCAATCCATGTCAATAGGGGTGACTCCCTTTACCAAGAAGTTGGCAATGTCAGCATACCAAGGGACATCCCTAACTACCTTTACTTCAACAGCATAGAGTTGTTCATCTGGAAAAGAATCGGAAATGGCAGATTGCTCCAGCAAAGATGATGACGAATCAAGACGAGATAAATGATCTGCAATAACATTTTCTGATCCTTTCTTGTCCTGTATCTCCAAGTCAAATTCCTGCAATAGTAAAATCCAACGAATTAGTCTAGGCTTTGCATCTCTTTTAGACATTAGGTACTTTATTACTGCATGATCCGTGAAAACCGCGACTTTGGATCCAACCAAGTATGGTCGGAACTTCTCAAAAGCGAACACCACAGCTAACAACTCCTTTTCAGTAGTTGTATAGTTGACTTGTGCTTCAGTTAAAACCTTGCTTGCATAATATATAGGATGGATAAATTTGCCCTGCTTTTGCCCCAGCATCGCACCTACTGCAGCATCACTCGCATCACACATTACCTCAAATGGCAAATTCCAATTAGGTGCGCAAAGAATGGGTGTTGAGATTAAAGCAACCTTTAAAGTCTCAAAAGCCTTCCTACAATCTGCAATAAAGTCAAAAACATGATCAGTACACAATAAGTTACAAAGAGGTTTACTGATTTTGGAGAAATCCTTTACGAACCTCCTATAAAAACCAGCATGTCCTAAAAAACTCCGAATTCCCTTCACTGAATTCGGTGGCTCTAGTCTTTCAATAACCTCAACATTTGCTCTATCAACTTGTAGACCATTTTTAGAAATTTTATGACCTAACATTATGCCCTCCTTCACCATGAAGTTGCATTTTTCCCAATTAAGAACTAGATGGGTATCCTCACATCTTTTTAACACCTTTCCTAAATTTTCTAAACAATTCTGAAAAGACCCTCCAAACACTGAAAAATCGTCCATAAACACTTCAACAGTGGACTCAATCATATCATAAAAAATTGCTAACATACACCGCTGAAATGTTGCTGGAGCATTGCAGAGGCCGAAAGGCATCCTCCTAAAAGCGAATGTCCCATAAGGACAGGTGAAAGTGGTTTTTTCCTGATCCTCAGGAGCAATAGTAATCTGATTATACCCACAATAACCATCCAAGAAACAGTAGTAGGCCTGACCAGTAAATCGATCCAACATCTGATCGATAAATGGTAGAGGGAAATGATCCTTTCGGGTAGCTTTATTAAGCCTTCTGTAATCCAACAAACCCTCCAGCCAGTTACTGTCCTGGTTGGAATCAACTCATTATCTTTATTGCTCACCACAGTGACACCTCATTTCTTAGGAACACATTGGACAGGGCTTACCCAATTGCTATCGGCAATTGGATAGATGATCCCAACATCCAACCATTTAATTACCTCATTTTTAGCAACCTCTTTCATTGCAGGGTTAAGCCTTCTTTGTTGCTCAATACTCCTAAAGGATCCCTCCTCTAGAGTGATTTTGTGCATACAAAAAGATGGGCTAATTCCCTGAATATCAGCCAATGTCCAACCTATAGCCTTGCGGTATTGCTGCAACAATTTTATTAAGGCCTCCTCATGCTCTGACATTAAATCTGTTGCAACAATAATGGGCAACGTCTCACTTTCCCCAAGATACACATACTTTAGATGCTCTGGCAAGGGCTTCAAATCTAAAGTAGGTGCCTCGATCAAGGATGGCTTAATTGGGGGAGCGTTTCTTTGATCTAAATCTAAAGACTCAAAAACATCCTCACACCTAAACAATTCTTTTTCATTTTTTCTATCTAAAGAACAAAATTCAAAATCTTCTACACTAACCTCTCCATGCTTTTCTGAATGCTTATCAGCCGAATCTTGTATTGCTGTCTCAAGAACTGTGCTCTCCAGAATCCTGATGAAGGAGCAATCCTCCATTTCGTCTGGATACTTCAAGGCTTTAAACACGTTAAATTTCACTTCCTCATTACAGACTCTCATTGTTAATTCCCCTTTTTGAACATCTATTAACGCCCTACCAGTAGCCAAAAATGGACGTCCTAGAATAATTGGGACATCTTTATCAGCCTCATAGTCTAAAATAATAAAATCAACAGGAAATATGAATTTATCAACTTTTACTAAGACGTCCTCAATTTTACCCTCTGGATATGTGATAGACCTATCAGCTAATTGGAGTGTAACTGTGGTAGGCCTAGCTTCACCAATACCAAGCTTCCGATAGACCGAAAGAGGCATAAGGTTAATGCTTGCGCCTAAATCACATAGTGCTCTACCTACTTCTTTTCCACCTATAGACACGAGTATAGTAAATGACCCTGGATCCTTAGCCTTGGGGGGTAGCCCATTCTTAAGAATAGCACTACACTCCTCAGTAAGAGATACAGTTTCAAACTCACTTAACCTTTTCTTTTTAGTCAAAATATCCTTAAGAAATTTAGCATAATTAGGAATTTGCCCAATAGCTTCTACTAGAGGGATATTTATATGCAACTGCTTAAGAATCTCTAAAAACTTTTTAAATTGACCATCCTGATTCTTAGGCATTTGCCTTTGTGGAAAAGGTAGAGGTGGTACATAAGGTGGGGGTGGTACATATGGTGGTTCCACATCTAGATTGAGTTTCTAACCAAATTAATTACAGTGATTACTCTTGTCCAAATTTATTTAGGGATTCGAACTCAGTGATAATGAAGAAATCAAGACACAAAGCCTAAAAAGCATGGAATTCAAATGATGAAATCGCTTAGGGAATTGATTTCCCCTATTGGGGTTGTGAATTAATTAATTTATGAATGGACATGCAATGACTTATAAATATTGGATGTTCTAATTTCAAATTTATCTCTTCGAAGCATAAATAATTCTCACACATATGATTAACCCGATATCCCTATCTAGATTGATTCACATGTATGGTTTAAATTGAATCATATTAACGATTTCTACAACTATGCTAAATCTCCCCATGTTAGGATTATTATAGTTATGCAATTTTTCTATCTAGACTAAGTCCCCACTCCCTAGCAAGAATTAGAGAAAACATCATTTAATTCATGACCAATGAAGATTAAGCGTAAAAAACATAAATTGCATAAATAAGTTCAAGGCATTAGACATCCATCAAATAATCCAACAACGTCCAAAGGACTACATCAATCACTAAGAAAACAAACCTAGCTACTCATAAATGGTGCTACAATGTAAGCTAAATCTAAAAAAGCCATTAAAAATAACTATAGAAAGGGAAAAAAGAGATAAAGCACTATTGTCACCGAAACTGCACGTCCTAGTCACGATCTCCACGAGCTAAGTCTTGAATCCCGCTCGTCCACTTTGCTTCGGCTCCCACAGAAGGTCTCTAGTCGATTTTAGAGCTAAAATTGCATCAAATGGACTCCCTTTGGACGTAGTATATCGCTTTCTATTTATATGGAATCTGTCGACAGCGTCGCGATACTGTCCCTTTGCTGCCCATTTTGTTTTGAAAATAACTTGGCAGCGTCCAGACGGTAAGGATGCGACGCTGTGCTGTTTGTCTCCAGAAACAATTTAGGAAGTTAACTAGCATTAAGACACCCAGAAAGTAGCGTCAAGACGTTAGTTCTCGAGTTAGCCCACTTTGATACACTTCCAACTTCATTTATTTTTCACTTCTTTTGGTCTTCTTTAAGTCCTCAACACTTGATCAACTCCAATTTCTCTATTTTAATCCAAAACTTAATTTCATACAAAATAACAAGGAAAATGCATAAATTGGGCAAATAATACTCAAAGATTAATGAAAATGCTTAAATTTTTCTTTATGAGCATGATAAGCATATACATTCTTTTCTTTCCTCCCAGGCAAGATTAAACATGCTAATTTGGAAAAAAAAAAAAAAAAAAACTCTTTAGCTCTTCCCTACACCTATCGATGTGACAACAGGCATGTGAATCTAATAATTCGCTCCTAAGAATTCATGTCAAACTAATTATTCTATATAGAAACCCGAAAACTCAACCAAGGTTTACAACAATTTAAAACAATGCCCAATCCAACGATTCTACTAGAATTTACTCATACTCAAAGGAGAACAACAAATAAATAAAAAGTAATACATAAGAAACAATCTAAAAAGGTCTAGACAACACAAAAATACATAAGAAAGCGTAAAGAATCAGAAAAATGTGAAACGTTTAACCTTTATCGGGGCTGAAAGTCAAGACCTAGATTTTATAATAATCGGCGTAGTGTCGAGAAGCGTCGAGACACTACACGTTTTGTCTTCTGCACATTTTTGTTGCAACATGGAGATGCTAGGGCCAGCGTCGAGACGCTCCGCTGCATTACAACATATTGCGTTGTTTTTCATGCTTAGTTTCCGCTTGCTTCCTTTCGGACTCAAACCTTTGATCTCGTTGGCACTAATCTTCAAGCTTGCGCACATCCGCTAGGGTCTTCTCACCTCCTCATCATCTGTGAACTTTAAGATTGTTCAAAAACACTCGAATTAGCCCGAATTAGCAGCCATTTGTGTGGTTTGTTGTCAATACTTCCATTCCCCGAATCACCTGTAAATTAGACAATTAAACCATAAAATTCTTCTAACAAGTTTAGATTAGTTGTAATAAGATAACAGGAAGAAGGTGTTATCAAATACTCGCAACCTAAATATTGATAGTCTTCGAGCAAGGTAAACGAACCAAAGAACAAGTTGTATATAAATGTGGAAATGCAATTCAAGCCTCGAAGCTCAAAAGTAAAAAATAAAACAGTCTAAAGGCATGCACACGAGACCAAATGGGGAGACGAATCAAAAGTTTTCAACGACAATCTTGCACAGGAGAGTTCTAGCCCACCTAAACAGGACTCTACTGACCCGATATTAATTTATTAAACTCTCATCCTATCTTCCGCTTAATCTGACACTAAAGTGTCGCTAAAAAGTCTAAATGAAACAAACATGGTTGCTTTATCATGCTAAACTTTTTTTTCATATATTTAATCTACTCATATATTAAATCACTCATGAAAATAGACATGCAATTTGAACATACATTGTAACATTTATAATATATATGTTAAACCAATTTACCAAACAATTCAACCACAAAGCTCTTAAGCACAGTAGTAGCAAGTCTAAAACGATAAACAGAGTAATAAAGGAGAATGAAAAAGAATGGGACACATAAAACTTATAGTGGTTCGATCCGAAAAAGTTGATCTACATCCACTTGAGGCTATCCACTAGTATCATCAGCATTACAATATTCATCACCTTCCCTTCACAGCAAGCATTCATCAGCTTCACAACAATATCTCTATCGTAGAGTACAATTGCACACAGAAGTATGATCTCAAGCCCCCAGCTCACTGACCTTACTCAATCACTCATACATAAGATGAACTTCTCACAGACACTCTCTAGGTCTAGAATTACTCTCACTCACCTTTTTCTAGCCCCATCAATTCTGAGATTTTATATTAACAATCTCATTCCAATTGAATAGTACATGATGCACTCAATGAAACCCTCTCTAACAAATTAAAAGAATCGGGTAACTAACTAAAACAGAGTAGTACCCGAAACCATACCCGAGACTGTAGAATACCCGACTTGCTGAGGTGGCTTCATTAATCTTAATTGTTGATGAATTTCCAGCAGGTCATTTGAGGGACTAAAAGTGTATGTTAGCTGGCAAACCTTCAACAATTCTTCATCTTTGACAGATAACAGACAATCTCTTGTAATGCTTCATTCTAACTAGTGGAGTCATGGCCTCTACCTTCATTCTTCAATCACCAACAATATTGAGAGTTGAAAGGCAACTCTCAAACTTCTTTGCAGGCAACACTTTAGTAAGGGCATCAGCAGCATTATCTTCTGTGTTGATCTTCTCAAGTTTCAGCTTCCCATCAGCAATGATATCACGAATAAAATGGAACCTCACATCTATGTGTTTGGTTCGCTCGTGATATGTTTGATTCCTTGAGAGATATACGGCGTTTTGACTATCGCAGAGGATTGTTGCACTGTCTTCAAGACTGATTCCAAGCTCTTCAATCAGTTCATACAGCCACAGTCCCTCCTTAAATAACTCTGTCAAAGCCATGTATTCAGACTCAGTAGTTGAGAGAGCAACTACTGATTGCAAACTTGCCTTCCAGCTGATTGTGTTGCCAAATAATGTAAATACAAGACCAGAAAGTGATCTTCTTCGATCTCTATCACCTGCATAATCTGCATCAACAAAACCAACACGTTTTGTGTTTAATAAATCGGTTTTTGTATATTTCAAACCATAGAAAGCAGTACCTTTAACATACCTTAATAACCACTTAACTGCTGACCAATGATACTTACCAGGACAAGCCATAAATCTACTTATCACACTGAGAGCATATGCCAAATCTGGCCTTGAACAGACCATCAAATACATGAGACTCCCAACAACATTCGCATATGGTATATTTTTCATTTCAAGTTCCTCTTCATCTGTTTTAGGAGAATGATCAAGGGACAATTTGAAATGATTTCCCAATGGCACATTCACTGGTTTACAGTTATTCATACCATATTTATTCAGCATTTTGTTGGCATACAATTCTTGAGATAGAAATATTGTTTCATTCTTCCTATCTCTCTTAATATCAATACCTAGAATTCTTCTTGCTTCACCTAAATCCTTCATATCCAAAGTACCTTTTAATGTGTCTTTTAATCTATTTATCTCATATTTATCAGAAGATGCCAATAACATGTCATCAACATACAATAGGAGATAAATTGAAGCTTGATTCCTACCATGTTTAAAGTATACACAATGATCAAGATTACTTCTTGTAAAACCACAAGACAACATGAAGGAGTCAAATTTAATATACCAGTGTCTTGGAGCTTGTTTCGGCCCATACAAGGATTTTTTGAGCAAGCAGACCTGATTTTCAGTCCCTTTGGTTACATATCCCATTGGTTGTTGCATGTAAATGGTTTCAGACAACTCACCATGCAAGAAGGTTGTCTTAACATCTAATTGATCTCGCTCAAGTCAAAAACAGTCACAAGGGACAGCAGGGTTCTTATGGAGGAGTGTCTAACAACAGGTGAGAAAATTTCTCCATAATCCACTTCCTCTTTTTGTGTAAAACCCTTAGCAAATAACCTTGCCTTATACCTTAGTGGTTGTGAAGAATCAACATTGTGCTTCACCTTAAAAATCCATTTACATCCAACCAATTTCTTATTATGAGGTCTGTCAACTAATTCCCAAGTATTATTATGTAGCAATGACTTCATTTCATCATCCATTGATTCTTTCCATTAATCACTATCTTTAGAACTCATGGCTTCATTATAGGTAAGTGGTTCATGATCTACTAAATCCATTTCAGTACACAGGGCATAATGGACAACATCTGCACTAGCATATCGAGAAGGTCTCCTAATTTCCCTTCTCTGTCTATCACGGGTCAGGCTGTAATTTTGCAAAGAGTCAGTTGCTGGTTGTGAACTTTCTGTTTGAACAGTTTCAGGTTGAATATCAGTTTCCTCAGTCACAATTTCTTGTTCAGTAGCCTCTATCTCAGTAACTGAATGTTTTGAAGAAAATTCCAGCTCCATTTCAAAGGTCTGCTTATTTTCAGTTTTAGAGGCTTCAGAATCAGGATTCTTTTCAAATGCAATTACAGACTCATCAAAGGTTACATCTCTACTTATGATACATTTTTCTTCACCTTTTTCAATACACCATAACCTATAACCTTCCACTCCCGAAGGATACCCTAAAAACAAGCACTTCTTGACTCTATGATCTAATTTTCCTTCTTTGGAATGTGCATAGGCAATGCAACCGAAGTTCCTAAGATTACTCAAATCTGGTGGATGATTAGACCATTTTTCAATAGGAGTTTTAAAATCAATAACAGTAGATGGGCTCCTATTGATCAAATATGTTGCTGTTGTGAGAGCTTCACCCCAGAATTTTTTAGGTAAACAAGCATTTGACATCAAACACCTAACTTTTTCAAGAAGAGTTATATTCATTCTTTCAGCCAGCCCATTCTGTTGTGGTGTTCCCCTCACAGTCAAATGCCTAACAATTCCCTCTGTTTTGCAGTATTCTTTAAATTCAGTGCTTAGGAACTCTAAACCATTATCAGTTCTAAGACACTTCACCTTCCTTTCAGTTTGCTTTTCAACTAATGTTTTCCATTGGGTGAAGGTTTTAAAGGTCTCATCTTTGGTTTTTAACAGGTAAGTCCATACTTTTCTGGAGTAGTCATCAACAATACATACGAAGTATCTAGCTCCTCCCATTATAGGTGTCTTTTCAGGCCCCGACAAGTCAGCATGAACATAATCAAGAATTTTCTTTGAATTATGTTGCCCTTTACCAAAAGACACTCTAGTTGACTTACCATAAACACAATGGTCACAGACCTCCCAAGATGATACAGCAAACTTTCCCAACAACCCCTGTTTAGACAATTCTTTCAGACCTCTCTCACTCATGTGACCCAATCTAGCATGCCACAATCTGGTTTGGTTTTGATCCCTAACCGTAGCAATGGCAGTAGTTCCTACCACTGTGTTTCCATTTAAAACATATAAACCATTGTGTATGGTTCCCCTGGCTTTGATTATTGCTCCTTTTACAATTTTAATAGTATCATTTTCAAGTTTACACAGGTACCCAACTTTATCAAAAACACCTAGGGATATTAGATTACGTCTGAGGTCTGGAACATATCTCACATTAGACAGTTCTCTCACATGATTATCGAACATTTTAACTTGGACCGTTCCTATCCCTTTAATACTGCATTCTTGATGATTTCCTAGCAACACTTTACCACCATCTACTTCTTCAAAATTCATAAACCAGAGTTTATTAGGTGTCATATGGAAGGAACAACCAGAATCAAGGATCCATTCAGGGTCAAAATTCCCATCAGACACAGTTAAAACTTCAGCAGTCTCATAATTTTCAGTTATGTTTACATTATGTTGCTCATCATATTTCTTTGACTCATTTTTCCTTTTATTCTTTAGTTTACAACAATTTCTGCGTATGTGACCTTCTTTATGACAATAGTAACATCTTTTAGTCTTATTTCCTTGAGATTTAGACCTACTTCTGCTATTATTTCTTGTAGATTTCTTTTTTGTTCTTCCCCTCGAGAACAAGGCCTCACTCTCCTTCCCTTTTCCCTTTTTAATTTCTAAGTCTCTAGCCCGAAGTGCACCGAGCACAACATCCATAGAAAGGCTATCTATCCCATATCTAATTGCGGACTTAACTTCATTATAGGTTTCGTGAAGAGAGTTTAATAGGATAATAACTTTGTTTTCATCAGACATTTTTTCCTCAATGCTAGCTAGGTCTAAAACAATTCGATTAAAGTCATCAAGATTTTGTTCAAGGTCTTTTGAGGAATCCATCTTAAAACAAAAGAACCTCTCCTTTATATAAACCTTATTAGTCAGAGACTTTGTTTGGTAAATTTTATCAAGCTAACTCCACAGTTCTATAGCATCTTTTGCTTCATGTACTTGACGCAGTACATTGTCAGCTAAGTAAAGAATTATAGTGCTAAATGCAAATTCTTTGGTTTCTTTAACATCTGATTCAGATAAACCATTTGTCAAATCAGTAGACTCATCTAACACCTTAGCTACCTTTTGTTGGACAAGCAAGGCACGCATCTTCTTTTTCCACAAAGAAAAATCGCCTTTACCATCAAACCGTTCTACCTCAAATTTAGCAGCCATAATCAAAATTACTTTTAGGGATTCAAGCAATATTCAAGCTCTGATACCAATTGTTAAACCAATTTACCAAACAATTCAACCACAAAGCTCTTAAGCACAGTAGTAGCAAGACTAAAACGATAAACATAGTAATAAAGGAGAATGAAAGAGAAAGGGACACATAAAACTTATAGTGGTTCGATCCGAAAAAGTTGATCTACATCCACTTGAGGTTATCCACTAGTATCATCAGCATTACAATATTCATCACCTTCCCTTCACAGCAAGCATTCATCAGCTTCACAACAATATCTCTATCGCAGAGTACAATTGCACACAGAAGTATGATCTCAAGCCCCCAGCTCACTGACCTTACTCAATCACTCATACAGAAGATGAACTTCTCACAGACACTCTCTAGGTCTAGAATTACTCTCGCTAACCTTTTTCTAACCCCATCAATTCTGAGATTTTATATTAACAATCTCATTCCAATTTAATAGTACATGATGCACTCGATGAAACCCTCTCTAACAAATTAAAAGAATCGGGTAACTAACTAAAACAGAGTAGTACCCGAAACCATACCCGAGACTGTAGAATACCCGGCTTGCTGAGGTGGCTTCATTAATCTGAATTGTTGATGAATTTCCAACAGGTCATTTGAGGGACTAAAAGTGTATGTTAGCTGGCAAACCTTCAACAATATAAAATGCATGAGCATGCTTATAACCTAAGGTGGGACTAAAAATTAAATGACATACATAAAGCATTTAAAGTAGCATATGAGTCGGTTAATTGGCCCCTGGGCTAAATAAATAATAAAATTACATTAATGTCATCAAATTCTATCCTAAAAAGCCTTCAGTTGCTTCAAAATTTGACCGAAATTGTTTGAACCGACCAAAAATTGTTAAAAATTGGTCATAACCGCTAAAAAATCGGTCAAAACCATTGGAAAAATTGGACAGAAATGGTTCGCTGGACCAGACATGAACCTCACCTTCTCGTGGACCGAACCAGACATGCACTGAACTGTGCCTAAAATTGACATCTGCCATGCGTCATTGCTCAGATGCAACTGACCTCTCCCGCCGTGCGTTTGTTTTTATTCCCAACCACTTTACCATTGTCCAACCTCTGTTTTCCACCATTTTGCCAATTTTTGTCCTGATGTTCATCCTGCACTAGATTCAGACTTACAAACTCGAATTTACAATTAATCACCCAAAAAACACAAGAACTGTTGGGTTTTATGTCCAAAAACTCATAGATAGTGAATGTTAACGAATTGTATACTTGTATCAATAAAGTGTTATTGAGGTTTATGCAATAAAGTGTTTTTGTCATTTTAAGTCTAAAATTGCACAATATAACCCAAATCTAATGAACTATGATCCAAGGTTTTTGATATGTAACTTGAACTAGTATGTGGGGACATACGGGGATCAATGTTCAAGTAACAACATAAAAGGTCTATAGTACAAGGATAAGGTTGGGTACCTTATCCTGGTAATACTATGTGATACGACCCGCTTTGTATTCGATATAGATGTATTGATCCAAGGCATTCATGTAAGAGACATGCGAGCGGGAGTATCCTATGCAATGTGTTTGCACAAGACCGGACCACGGAATAGTAAACCACTAAATGTAACACCGTTAACTAGTTAGGTTATTGTTTCAATATGATGACCTAAGTAACTCAGTCTTAATCTTGAGTGTGTCCATGAACTCCTTCTCACGAGGGATTGTCCTTTAATTAGTACGGGTGAGAGTGGCCTGCACGCCAACTCAATAAACCTACCTTCTTGGGGACAAGACCGAGTGGGGGGCTGGGGGCATGACAACACAAGATGGAATTCACTCCTTCCCGCTTCTAGGAGAAATCGATGAGTGTTCCCTTAAGTTGTGACTCCAGGTCTTGAATAGAGGGATCCCGCCCTCTCACTGGCCCGAGAGGGACTCTCTGTTTACTGGTTGGACCATAAACATGTTGTTCATTAGAGGAGCACTGATACTTAAGGAGCAAGAGGTAACTCAAGGGTAAAACAGTAATTTGACCCAGCTGTAGTTACGAACACTCGTGAAGGATTGACTTACCGTTGTTGGTCAATATCCATGGACAAAGAAACATTCTACAGTGATTAAAACGCCTCAGTTAAGACTCAAATCTTGTCCATTATGAAGACCTAGGGTCAAGATGAAAGTTTTTGTGGTGCAAGAAGTAGGAATAAAGCTTTGATCTCCCTTTTTGAGTTCATGCAACTAAGTCATTTTTTTTAAGTAAATGAGAAAAAGTAAAAAAAAAAACAAAAAACAAGAAAGAAAAAAAACATATTTAAGCTTTTGAACTTTTTGATTCGTTTGTTTATGTTTTGGGAAGTTAATAAGTAGAAGGAAGTTAAGAGACAAAAGGAAGAGAACTTGAGGGAGAGAAAAGGTCAAAAGAAAAAAAAGGAGTAGAAAAAGGACCATTCACTACAACAAAGTATAGTTTTAAAGTCGGACAAAAAAATAGGCGCGGAGGCTTTAATATCGGACAAAAAAACGTGCGCGGGCTTTTTAATGTCGGAAGAATTTTTTCGAACTTTTAATGTCGGGCAATGCCCGACATCAAAGAGTAGCCTTTAATGTCGGGCATTGCCCGACATTAAAAGTTATTTTTTTTATTTTTTTTTTAAAAATTTTAAAAAATAGTAAAAATGAAATAACTTTCTCTCTCCCCGACACGCGTTTTCTGCCCTAAGTCCTCTCTGCTCGAAAACGAAAACCAAACCCACGAAAACGAAAACAAAACCCACGACGGCGGCGGCTTCCTCCCTCATCGACGGTGGCGGCTTCCTCCCTCCTCCACGGCGGGCTAACGGACGGCGACTCATTCTCTCGGACGGCGAGCATTTCTTCCGTTTTTCTCATCGACGACGGTTTTTTTTCTTCCGTTTTTCTCGACCGACGGCGAGCATTTCTTCCATCATCGCCAGCAAATCTAACAAATTTTCTTGAACATTTCAGATCTAGCAACCTCTCTCGAACTTCTTCCCTCATCGATGGCCAGCATTTCAGATCTGTGGAGAGTTTCAGAATTTGTGAGCTCAAACTCAAAAGACCGTCGACAAGTGCCATTTTCGTGAAGCTCAAGCTCAAGCTCATCTCCAGCAAGTGGGTTTTCTCCAAACTTACAGACCGTCAGCCAACACTTCTTCGTGGGTTCCAGATCTCTGTTTTTGGGTAACAAATTAGTGGTGTTCGTCACTGTTCGTGGGTAGATCTGAGGTGGTCGTGGTCGTGGGTAGCAAATCCGACACCGAATTTTTAAGATTTGAGTGAGATTACTTGGTAAAATTTTTTTGCTTCTTTTTAATTTTATAAAAATGTAGAGTTAAATTTAATTGATTAGTTGGTTAAGTTTATTTTTGTCTTGGATTGGATGATGGATAGAAAATATTGTTGGAAAAATAGTTGAGAAATTATCATGTTGAAATTGTTGGTGTTAGTTTATAAATTTAGTTCCTTTTTACTCTATAATGTTGATAGTTTCTATAATGTTGTTCCTTTTTACTAAAACTAAAGAAAGGTAGCTTTGAAATACTTGTTTTTGTTTGGGAATGTAAACTTTTTACTAAAACTAAAGAAAGATAGTTGCGATAATGTTGAATTTTTGTTAGGGAATCATCAAAGAAAAGTTGGACATTTTCTCTTTTTTATTTCTTTCTTTCCACAATCTTTTTTTTTTTTTCCTTAAGACTTCTTCCCACTTTCTATTACCAAATATAGCCCATAAGAAATCAATATCTAACTAGAAAAGTTTGGATAAACTAACTTAAGAATTCTTCCCACTTTCAAATTGTTTGTTTGTGTGTGCTTATAAGTTGAGTTGAGTTGGGGGGGGGGGGGTTGAGAAATACTTGTGTTATGGTTTATGTTTTAGTTGGATTTATTGGGAATTTGATGGATACTTAAGTCATGTTGTGAAATGGTTTGTTTGAGTTTAGTTTTATAGGAAGTTGATTAATACTTAAGATATCTCTTGAAATTGTTTGTTATAATTCGTTATTTTACTTGAGTTTAGTGGAGGAAAAGTTGAGATCAAATGCTTTAATTAGAATTTTAAAGTTGGTTGTTTTAGTTTATGGTTTTAGCTGAGTTTAGGTGGAAGTTGATAAATACTTAAATTAAAATTTGAAATTGTTGGTCTTAGTTTGTAAGTTTAGTTAAGTTGAGGGTTGAGAAATACTTATTTATGGTTTCAAATTGTTTGTTTGTGTGTGCTTATAAGTTTAGTTGAGTTGGGTGGGGGGGGGGGGGTTGAGAAATACTTGTGTTATGGTTTATGTTTTTAGTTGGATTTATTGGGAATTTGATGGATACTTAAGTCATGTTGTGAAATGGTTTGTTTGAGTTTATAGTAAATTGCAGATTCTAATTTTTTTTACAGGAAGGAAGAAATAGTATTGTTGGTTAGCTATGTTTGCAACCAACAATTTTTTTATTTAATACTGAATAAAAATGATGACGGGCATTGCCTGTCATTGAAACATACAAAAACAGATTTTTAATGTCGGACATATTATATGGGAAAATTAAAATCTCCAAACTTTTAATGTCACACATTTAATGTCGCACGCTTCTGATGTCGCCACTTTTAATGACGGGCAAGACCAACATTATAAGTACACTTTTAATGTCGGACAGTGCTTTTAATGTCGGGCAATGACCGACATTAAATGCGACCGACATTAAAATCGTGCTATCTATGTCGGTCAACCAGAAAACAAAACAGTCTTTTAATGTCGGGCAGGACCGACATTATAAGTACGCTTTTAATGTCGGACAACGCTTTTAATGTCGGGCAATGACCGACATTAAAAGCGACCGACATTAAAACCGTTCTATTTATGTCGGTCAACCAGACAACAAAACAGTCTTTTAATGTCGGGCAAGGCCGACATTATAAGTAAACTTTTAATGTCGGACAAGGTCTTTAATGTCTGGCATTGACCGACATAAAAAGCGACCGACATTAAAAGTGGCTTTTAATGTCGGGCATTGACCGACATTAAAAGAGACCGACATTAAAACTTCTAATGTCGGTGTTTTAAATGTCGGTCAGTGACCGGATGTCGGGCATTGCCTGACATTAAAAGCCAAAATTGTTCCAGTGATTAGACCTATTCTCGAGTGAAGGATGAGGATATCAAGTGGATGTTCCTGGCCAGCTCGTCTGCTGAAGCTTCAAATCCCGTCCATTTTCAATGTCCCTCCTAGATGAACCTGAGACCTCTAATATGGAGGATAAACCTTCAAATAACTAAGGGAGTTTTCGTTGCTCTCTTATAACAGTCAACATGTTTCTTTGTTTTTCAGTTTCTTAGTTAAATCTTTTAGCAATTTGTTTCGTGCATTAATTCATTGTTATTTTAGTTAGGTTTAGCATTGTTAGTTGTTAGCATATTTCTTTGAGTATATTACTTTGTTAGTTTGTTAGGTTGGTTTGATGATGCTTAAGTTAGTTTTTTGTAAAATAAAAAACAAAATAACTTGGGCAAGAGGGAACTCTGTCTAAGGAAAATCCTATCTAGGAAATGGTACTTAAGATGTAAAGGTGTTCATATAACACATGCGGAAGCAATTTTAGGATCGGAGGCACTTAACTACATCAATTTTAGAAAATGAAAACATGCTCTCCAAATACCGTAAGTAGATAGCAGAATTTGTACCAACCTTTTTGGACCCCGATTTAGCACCACCCTTTGATTCCTTTGATCACGAACGATGTGTGGACCACCTCTAGTGTCTTCCCTACTATTCTCCGGGCCAAGAACGACTTGTGGGAGTCTATAGAGATAGAGAATGGGAAGGGAATGCTTGAAGGTTCAAGCGATAGAGAGATATATGGAGATGAATGTGTTTGAGACCAAAATCCAGTAGCATACGAATATGGAAAATGACTCTCTTAGCTTTGAATCTGATTCATACTCTATATATAGAGATCTTCCATGCAAGGATAAGCCTCATGACACAAGACACATGGTAGAATTGCAACTCAAAATGGATTCTAGGTGTTTAATTCACAACACATGCAACTAGTGCATGGATGTGTTGTTTTCCATTTTTTATCCACATGCAAGAGTGGGAATCCAACTAAATCTACTAAATTGAATTCATGATCTGAATTTTTACCTAGCAATTAACCCTAATTTCAATTCTAAATTGAATTTGATTACTTTGTAATTAATTTGGGACATTTCCAATTAATTTGATATGATTAATCCAATTAATCATTGTCACCTTGTGCAATCCATTATATATGATTCATAATACATATATATTGTATTTAAAACACTTTTAAATATTTTATCTCTCATTTTCTAATTTAATTCATAATTAAATTATCGTGTCAAACACAATTTACGATAATACCCTGTTTCCCGATTTTGTACGATTCAAAGATTTCTATCAATTTGTTTTAGGCTTTTTTTCGATATGAGCTGGTAGGGGGACCTAATGGACCTATAGATTATGGGCTCCAACGATTCGAGGCTAACCGACTAATCTCATTATCCAAGCTAGCAAACATTCGTTAACTACCGGGACATTCCACTATAGCCCGATAGTTGCACTCCTCTCACTATAGATATATTTTCATCCACTTGATTTAACCATGTTCAGTAAGTCGATCATTCACAGCTTGTTCGTAGCTATAGCTAGGTCAAATGGTCATTTTACCTCTATAGTACTTTTTGTTCCTTAAGTTCCACTAATCCTCTAATGAACAATCGGGTTGTGGTCCAACCATCAAACCTAAGCCCCCCTCGGTCCAACGAGAGGTGGAGCTGCTTGTTCAAGTCCTAGAGTTAGTACTTAAGGAACAACCTCTCTACTATCCCTGCAATGGGCAGGAGCGAATTCCGTCTTGCGAGACTGTGTCCCCAGCTATCTATTCGATCTTATCCCCAAAATGGTAGGCTTGTTGAGTCGGCGATGCTGACCACTCTCACCCATGCAGATAAAAGGGTAATCTCGTATAAACAGGAGTTCAAAGTTAGCTTAAGATTAAAAACAAGTTACTTAGGTCATCTTTGAGAAATAGTCAGTTTGTTCACTAAACGGCGTTATAAAGAGAAAATGACTAATTTCGTGGGCCAGTCTCATGTAAACTCATTGGATAGGACGCCCCCACTCGCATGTCTCCACATGAACAATTTAGGATCTCATCGTTTGTACTTAATACAAAGTGGGTCGCGTCCATAGTGTCCCCAAGATAAGGCACCCAACCGTATCTTTATACTATAGACTATCTTGATTATAAACTTGAACTTGATCCTACGATATGTCACTACATATAGTTCGAGTATTCATTTTATAGCCAAGAATCTTAGCTTATTGGATTTAGGTTAATCATTCACAATTTACATATTCAATAACATCTTTTACTGAATAACCTCAATAACACCTTTCTTGGAAATATAATATGTTTAATGATTTACAAACTACGAGTTTATAGGACATTAAACCCAACAAACTCCCACATGGACTAGAAACTCTAGTGGGATACAGGAAGTTAGGTGTGAGAGATACATAAAGACAATAAACTAGGGCATCAACCATACCCTTACATTTCTCCCACTTGCCCTAGTCTAACAAAGCTTGTAGTCCTAGATTAACTAGGTGACCCTCAAAAACTTTAGCCGTGAGGGGTTTTGTAAACGGATCAACCATGTTGTGCTCCGAAGAATTCTGCATGACGATCACATCTCCTCGTTGCACGATCTCCCTGATGAGATGATATTTGCACTCAATATGCTTTCCTTGCTTCTGACTTCGATGTTCCTTAGAGTTTGCAACTGCTCCACTGTTATCACAATAGAAGGTGATGGGCAGTTGCATATTTGGAACAATTTCCAACTCTATTAGGAATTTTCTTAGCCATACTGCCTCTTTTGCTGCTTCGCAGGTGGCTACGTACTTTGTTTCCATGGTAAAGTTAGCAATGCAACCTTGCTTAATACTCCTCCATACTATTGCTCCTCCATTTACAGTAAACACATATCCCGATGTTGATTTCCTTGAATCTATATCGGTCTGAAAATCTGAGTCAATGTATCCTGTAAGGATAAAATCCTTAGCTCCATACACAAGCGTATAATCCCTAATTCTCCTTAGATACTTAAGGATGTTTTTAACAACAGTCGAATGTGCATGACGAGGATTAGATAGATATCTGCTAGGCTATGGGATGCAGCTGCAAATCATGTCCTTAGAAGTCTAGGATCGAGTTTCCTAGTCTCATGATTCCAAATGTTTTTCTATCATGTTTTTACTATAATGATATTGTAAAAGGATTTATTGTTTTGGGCCCGATTTTTTAAATAAAAGATTTGTACTTATAATCTCTTCTGCTTTAAAGATTTTCAAAGTTTTACGTTCTCATGCATGTAGTAGCGACCCTTTGTACGTTTTTAATTTCTTTTTGGGCGGGTCTTCTGTCTATTGGTTCTGCATTGATGGAAATCTCTCAACGGTATTCCATTCAGACGGAGGTTCTTGCCCTGCAGCCAACTGACTAATGAGAGTTCTAAGCTCAGACAGTTCAAATTTGAACTTTCTTACCCCGTTGTCTGTGCTTGTCCTCTTAGCCATCATAAGAAAGAAACACAAAGACTAAACTAAACTAAAAATTCAAAATTCAAAATGAAAAGAAAATATTTAACCATTTGCACTCCCTGACAATGGCGCCAGTTTGACGGGACTTGTCGAAGGTCCGAATCAAAGCAAATTTATAATCCATGAACACTAAACTACTTGCATTAGTAGTGGTTGGGGTCGATCACAGGCAGTGGCAGTTGGTTATTTATTTCGTATTTACTTTGAGTTATAAAAGCAGTAAAAAAAGGGGGGATTGAAATGCTAGGGAGATAAACATGCAAAGAATTAAAATGCGGAATTTAAATCACAGGGAATTTGAGGGGAGAGAAATTAAATTGCAGGAAACATCAATAGACAAGAAAATTAATTAAATTAGACGACGTCAATTGAAGAGATTCTTGGGGTCGAATGGTTTTCTTTGATCATCGTATTCCTACCTATTTAAGGCTAACGTAAATTGCTTAATTGCCCAATCGATCTAATCTGAACCCAGAAAATACCCTAAGCCCACCTAAGCCAACTAACTCGGTCATATACCGTCCATCGAATTATACTCTAATTGATTAACCAGTAAATTCGATTAAGCCATCAAATCAAACCATTAACTATTAGCCTTATATCTACTGGATTGATTAGGACATTCGACATAATTCGGTATAGATTACTTCTAATGATATTTTGGATCCTAGACCTATTGTGTCAAGAAACAAAGTCAGAGTCTGCTCTTGGGACTCGTGCCCACGAATCAGTCTATGCGCTAACTATTGAACTAATTATCCATTAGCTACTTGGAAATCAATTCTTTAGCATATTATTATCATACGAGCTGCGTCTTAGGGCATCAAACTAACCTACTGCACATGCTAATATTACATACTAAATCCAAAATACAATAGCAATATAAAATCAAAGAAACCATCAGAACATGAAACTAAGAAAGAAATACATTCTATAACGCAAGAATCATCAATTCGGTGTCAAAAGGTTTACACGGTGGTGAAATCGACTAAAATCCGTGACCCTACGCTACAGTAGTAAAGAAATACAAGAGAAAACAGTAAAAAAAACATACACCCTTAGGTTCTGGACGTGCAATGCGAAGAGAAATTGAGAGGAAGTCCAAAAATTACAACCAAAATCTAACCTAAATGGCAGAAAAAAACGAGGGTTTATATAGAAAATTAATCATGGCGTCGAGACGCTGGGCATGGTGTCTCGATGCCATGTCGTCTTGACCTAGGGTTCGGAATCGGGCCAACATCGAGACGCTGGCCACGACGTCTCGACGCCTGGCCTTTTTCTAGCGAGCCTTCATGCCTTTACTAGTTTTCTTTGTTGCCTGCTCAGTTTGGGACTCGAACCTTTGACTCCTTGGAACCATTCTCCGGGCTCGTCACGATCCTCATGGTCTTCTCACCTCCTCGAAATCCATGGACTTCAAGTTAGCTCAAAAACTCTCTAAATCGCCCGAATTAGCTCCAACTTGTATGATTCGTCCCTAATATCTTCAATGTGCAAATTATCTACAAAATAAAAAAACAAAGCGCAAAGTGCACTCTAACAAACTTAGATTAATAGCAAATAAATAGGACTAATTTCGTCCTATCAACTGCCCAAGAACCCTAAGATGCCAACCCCCTTATAGACCCCTCTGATTTGTCGTGATTAGGCCTAGGGTTTCTCACCCAACAACTTTTCTGCCTTTCCTCTGTGCTTCCATGTCTCACCAGTTCGTTACTTGTCATTGTACGAAATTTGATTGACTTCTTCCTGATGACTTCATCTTCCAACTTCGTCCACGTGGCTTCACATTCGAACAAGCTCGCACTCGCTGTTGGCAATGGCTTCCACTAGTGGTTTCTTCATTGCTTCCTTTCTCCCCTCCTTCTTCATGTCCCCCGCGTCGACGACTCCCTTGTATTTTTGTCTCCGGTAACTTTTGTCGGCGTTCTCTCTTGAAATTTTTTCTCAGTATCGATGTCTAAAGTATGCAATGAACTTATCCTGTGAGATCTTTGAAAATCTAGATTCTTATTGTGGCTTTTATTAGTTTGTTGTCACTCTGATAGGCTTAATCTCTAGCACTAGGAGTTTATGCATGACTATTTTAAGAATTAGGTGAAAAGAAAAAGAAAGAAAAGAAAAAAAATGTTATGCCTGCAAAAAGAAAAACCAACAAAAGAAAAAGAACTATCTGTTGAAAAAGAAAGAAAAAAAAGAAAAAAAAAAATTTTGCTCGCAAAAGAAAGAATAGACCTTGGGGTAAAAAGAGCTACCTCCGTTGTGATCAGTTAGGACCATCCAAGGATAAAAATCGAGATATTGGTCCCTGTAGCGGTGTGTGAAAGCTAGTGCCCTTGGGATCATAAAATGCAAGTTTGGGGAAATCCCCTGAGAAAAATAAAAGAATCAGACGCCTAGATTTTTTTTTTTTTTAAATTATGACATGTTATGACTCTTAGCTAGTGTAGGGGGAAGACAAATGGAAAAGGCCGTAAAACTAATCTAGGTTAGCAAAAGAAGCATTTGATATGTTTTGAGCATGCTATTCGTTAATACTAAGTTTCATTTTTTAATTTTATTCATGAGTATGCTATGCTTGCTTAGTCCAGTTGAATGTTTTCCATATTTTCCTAAGAGTTCTAAATCATTGAGGCTAGAGTGATTATTTTCATGCATCCATAGAATTTATTTTGCTCGGGACTAGCAAAAGCTTAAGTATGGGAGTGTGATAGCATACTTAAGGCACAAGCAAGGGGTCTTTGAGCCATCTTGAGGGTCGGGTTGAGAGCGAGTGAGAGGAGTGCGAAATTCTTCTTTTTTGGGCATTTTCTTGGAGCGATCGGGAGTTTGTCCCGTGGGGGATCCAAGGCACAAGCAATGGGTCTTCGACGGTTCAGTTCTTATCCTCTTAATTTATTCATTTAATGCTTTAGACTATGTATAGACGGGAAATTTTTGTACTTATAGGATACATGTATAGTTAAATCCCAACTTACGGGTCTTGAATGAAGGAATATAGTTCAATGTTATTTTGATTGCCTATCTTTGTGTCCAGTTCACTGATTATTTGTGTGGGAGTTTGTATTGCTCTATAGATTCTGGCCAAATTTATAGTGATTAGATACTTAGTGGAAACTCGACGGAGAGAAACTAAGTCAACAGAGAGAAACTAAGTCAGATCATAACCCACTCAACTACCCTTAATTGCTCGTAGTGACAACGAGATTACTTGGTTAGACGTAGAGATCAATAATGAATCAGGGTTCATTAATTAACCCATTTAATAACGCTAAGGACACTTAGGTTGTTAAACTGAGTTAATTATAATTAGGAGAAACCGACCGGAGAACCTATGTGATTAACGAAGATTCTAGATCTATAATTAGTCGGACACAACGTTAAGTAAATTAGAATAACTATTAAGTTGTATTCTAGAATTCAAGACCCCGCATCTTAATTGACTCAATCTCCCTCATTCTTTGTTAATTTTCTTGATCAATTTGTCTAATTGCTTTGTTTGAATTTCGTTCGCATCTTTCATCATGCTTAGTTCCCTAAATAATAGGAAGCTTTAGTATTTTTAGTTTTGGGAAATTTGCCTTGTCTAAGTTCATTTCTCCCTATGGATACGATACTCATCATAGTTGTCATTGATTTATTACTTGTCGACCTGTTCACTTGCAATTATATAATATTTAATTTTAATACAATTTAATGGGTTTTCATCTTTTTCAGTGCCTGTAATCTTTTCTTTGCCCATGTGGGAAGTTCTGCGTGATAAATTTTCATTCTATATTTATACGACTTTAAGAGAATGAATACTTTATTTATGTTTTTTTAGTAATCTTTGAATGAAATTAAGTCAAAACTGTTATAAATCGCTAAGTGATCGTGTAAATTGGCTACATTCTTAATTCTTGTGGTTTAAAATGATACAATTAATTGTTTGATATTTTAGTCGATACAAACCAAAAGTTGATGGATACAAACAAATCAGTTCTCCCTTTTTATTTTTATTGTTTATGGGTATTTATACTCAACATAAAAATCCTAAAAAAAAAAACCTTCTTCATATCGATGTTGAACCTTCTGATTTAATGACAAATCAATATAACGATAAATATTTATCTTCCTTAACTATAAGATCTTATTTGTTATTCATAATTTCTACACTGGGATTGTTACTTAAATATAGAAATAAAAAAAAAACACACACAATTTTGTGAATATAAACCTTAAAGCAATTGAATTTTTTTGGGTAAGAATAATAATCAAATGATTCCAAACAAAAAATATTTTATAATGAAACAAATAAATTACGAGGTAAAAATGAAAGAGGATGTAAAGGAAGTTCAAATTTTCCTCACACAAATGTTATTCAAATAAATCTTAATCTTCTAGATCAATCCGATCAATGTTTAGAGCTATTCAGTCATTTCATACTCAATTATGAACGGATCGGATTAGATCAACGTTCTATTTCCCTGCAAAGTGAACAAAAATAATATTACCATTAATGCAAAAATATAAAACAAAATAAGACAAAATAAAAAGGAAAAACAATTACAATAAATCTGGGTATTACTTTCACGGCAAATAATCAATTTCGTCGATCTCATCCATTTTTCAATAAGAAAAACGATGTAAAAGACTTCAAAATCTCACCAAATAAATTACAAAAGTCAAGTTTAGAATAAAATTAAACTTCACCATTTACTAATCAACTATTGAATAACTCTACAACGATTCACATTTTTTGTTTAAATCCCCGACAACTTCATAACTTTAGCAAGAAAAAAAAAAGAATTCAATCCATTCGATATACATTTTTTAATTTAATGAATTTGTTGGTGGATGAAAAGCGTATGATAAAAACTGATACATATTAACATGTATACGTTTATGAAGTAACTTTTTTCTGTGGAAAGCATAAAACATACCAAACAGTTCCTTTTGACAATGTTTGCATGATGCCATACAATCCTCAACGGACTTAATGCGTTTGGCTTTACATTGTTTGGCGCATCCTTTCAAGCAGGGAAAGGCATCAACTGCCATCTTGAATTTAGCCTCCATGTCGGCCACATCCTTGGCTACAGAGAATTGTAGTGTCGCCACCACCACAATGCATAATAGCAATGTTACCATCATTTTCTTGGCCATTTTTCTTTGTTATCTCCTTTTTGTCTTGTTTAAGAATTTTCTTTCTTCTTTCTTCTTTTTAAACTCACAAGTGGATGAATGTTTGAGGTGATGGGAATGCCACTTTATAGGCTATCAATTGTTAAATTTAGATCATCGACCGCTAAGATTAGGTTTTCACTCATTTTTTCTATCTTTGGAGAGAGATCACTTTGTTTGTTTTATGTTCACGAGTTTTTTTTCATACAAAATAAGATGAATAAAAGGCTTTTTCAAGGTCCCTTTCTCTCGTTTAATAGGGATGGTTTTTTAAATTGCTAAATCGACGAATGCCCTTTCTCTCCTGTTTGTCGCCATAAACAATTTAGGAAGTTAACTAGCATCAAGACACCGAGAAAGTATCGTCAAGACGCTAGTTCTCGGGTTAGCCAACTTTGATACGCTTCCAACTTCTTTTATTTTTCGCTTCTTTTGCTCTTCTTTAAGTCCTCAACACTCGATCAACTCCAATTTCTCTATTTTAATCCAAAACTTGATTTCATACAAAATAACTAGGAAAATGCATAAATTTGCCAAATAATACCCAAAGATTAATGAAAATGCTTAAATTTTTCTTTTTGAGCATGATAAGCATATACATTCTTGAAACTCTTTAGCTCTTCCCTACACCTATCGATGTGACAACAAGCATATGAATCTAATAATTCGCTCCTAAGCATTCTTGTCAAACTAATTATTCTATATAGAAACCAGAAAACTCAACCAAGGTTTACAACAATTCAAAACAATGCCCAATCCAACTATTCTACTAGAATTAGCTACTCATACTCAAAAGAGAACAACAAATAAATAAAAAGTAATACATAAGAAACAACCTAAAAAGGTCTAGACAACACAAAAATACATAAGAAAGCGTAAATAATTGGAAAAATGCGAAACGTTTAACCTTTATCGGCGCAAAAAGTCAAGACCGAGGTTTTATAATAATCGGCGTAGTGTTGAGAAGCTTCGAGACACTACACGTTTTTTCTTCTGCACATTTTTATGGCAACATCGAGATGCTAGGGTCAGCGTTGAGACGCTCCACTGCATTACAACATATTGCATTGTTTTTCATGCTTAGTTTGAGCTTGCTTCCTTTCGGACTCAAACCTTTTATCTCTTTGGCACTAATCTTCAAGTTTGCGCACATCCGCTAGGGTCTTCTCACCTCCTCATCATCTGTGAACTTTAAGATTGTTCAAAAACACTCGAATTAGCCCGAATTAGCAGCAATTTGTGTGGTTTGTTGTCAAGGCTTCCATTCCCCGAATCACCTGTAAATTAGACAATTAAACCATAAAATTCTTCTAACAAGTTTAGATTAGCTATAATAAGATAACAGGAATAAGGTGCTATCAAATACTCGCAACCTAAATATTGATAGTCTTCGAGCAAGGTAAACAAACAGAAGAACAAGTTGTATATAAATGTGGTAATACAATTCAATCCTCGAAGCTCAAAAGTAAAAAATAAAACAGTCTAGAGACATGCACACGAGACCAAATGGGGAGACGAATCAAAAGTTTTCAATGACAATCTTGCACAAGAGAGTTCTAGCCCACCTACAGAGGACTCTACTGACCCGATATTAATTTATTAAACTCTCATCCTATCTTCCACTTACTCTGAGACTAAAGTGTTGCTAAAAAGTCTAAATGAAACATACATGGTTGCTTTATCATGCTAAACTTTTTTTTTCATATATTTAATATACTCATACATTAAATCACTCATGAAAATATACATGCAGTTTGAACATACATTGTAACATTTATAATATATAAAATGCATGAGCATGCTTATAACCTAAGGTGGGACTAAAAATTAAATGACACACATAAAGCATTTAAAGTAGCATATGAGTCGGTTAATTGGCCCCTGGGCTAAATAAATAACAAAATTACATTAATTTCATCAAATTCTATCCTAAAAAGCTTTCAGTTGCTTCAAAATTGGACCAAAATTGTTCGAACCGACCAAAGATTGTTAAAAATTGGTCAAAACTGCTCAAAAATGAATCAAACCCATTGGAAAAATTGGACTGAAATTGTTCGCTGGACCAGACGCAAACCCCACCTTCTCCTCGATTGAACCGGACGTGCACTGAACTGTGCCTAAAGCTGACATCAGCCATGCATCATTGCTCAGATGCAACTGACATCACCCGCCGTGCGTTTGTTTTTATTCCCAACCACTTTACCATTGTCCAACCTCTATTTTCCACCATTTTGCCAATTTTGGTCCTGATGTTCATCCTACACTAGACTCGAACTTACAAACTCGAATTTACAATTAATCACCCAAAAATGCAACGACTGTTGGGTTTTATGTCCTAAAACTCATAGATAGTGAATGTTAACGAACTGTATACTTGTATCAATAAAGTGTTATTGAGGTTTATGCAATAAACTGTTTTTGTCATTTTAAGTCTAAAATTGCACAATATAACTCAAATCTAATGAACTAAGATCCAAGGTTGTTAATATGTAACTATAACTAGTATGTGGGGACATACGGGGATCAATGTTCAAGTAACAACCTAAAAGGTCTATAGTACAAGGATAGGGCTTGGTACCTTATCCTGGTAATACTATGTGATACGACCCGCTTTGTATTCGATACAGATGTATTGATCCAAGGCATCCATGTAAGAGACATACGAGCGAGGGTATCCTATGCAATGAGTTTGCATAAAACCAGACCACGAAATAGAAAACCACTAAATGTAACACCGTTAACTAGTTAGGTTACTGTTGCAATATGATGACCTAGGTAACTCACTCTTAATCCTGAGTGTGTCATGAACTCCTTCTCACGAGGGATTGTCCTTTGATTAGTACAGGTGAGAGTGGCCTGCACGCCGACTCAATAAGCCTACCTTCTTGGGGACAAGACCGAGTCGGGGGCTCGGGACATGACAACACAAGATGGAATTCACTCCTTCCCGTTTCTAGGAGAAGTCGATGAGTGTTCCCTTAAGTGGTGACTCCAGGTCTTTAACAGAGGGATCCCTCCCTCTCACTAGCCCGAAAGGGACTTTCTGTTTACTGGTTGGACCATGAACATGTTGTTCATTAGAGGAGCACTGATACTTAAGGAGCCAAAGGTAACTCAAGGGTAAAACAGTAATTTGACCCAGCTGTAGTTACGAACACTCGTGAAGGATTGACTTACCATTGTTGGTCAATATCCATGGACACATAAACATTCTACAGTGATTAAAACGCCTCAGTTAAGACTCAAATCTTGTCCATTATCAAGACCTAGGGTCTAAATGAAAGTTTTTGTGGTGCAATAAGTATGAATAAAGCTTTAATCTCCCTTTTGGAGATCATGCAGCTAAGTCATTTTTTTTTTTAAAGTAAAAGAGAAAAAGTAAAGAAAAAAAAGAAAAGAAAAAAAAACATATTTAAGCTTTTGAACTTTTTGATTCGTTTGTTTATGTTTCGGGAAGTTAATAAGTAGAAGGAAGTTAAGAGACAAAAGGAAGAGAACTTGAGGGAGAGAAAAGGTCAGAAGAAAAAAAAAAGGAGTAGAAAAAGGACCATTAGACCTATGCTTGAGTGAAGAATGAGGCTATCAAGTGGATGTTCATGGCCAGCTCATCTGCTGAAGCTTCAAATCCCGTTCATTTTCAATGTCCCTCCTGGATGAACCTGAGACCTTTAATATGGAGGATAAACCTTCCAATAACTAAGGGAGTTTTCGTTGTTCTCTTCTAACCATCAACATTTTCTTTGTTGTTCAGTTGTTGAGTTAGATCTTTTAGCAATTTGTTTCATGCATTAATTCATTGTTATTTTAGTTAGGTTTAGCATTGTTAGTTGTTAGCATATTTTTTTCATTATATTACTTTGTTAGTTTGTTAGGTTAGTTTGATGATGCTTAGGTTAGTTTTTTGTAAAATCAAAAACAAAATAACTTGGGCAAGATGAAACTCTGTCTAAGGAAAATCCTATCTAGGAAATGATACTTAAGATGTAAAGGTGTTCATATAACACATGCGGAAGCAATTTTAGGATCGGAGGCACTTAACTACATCAATTTTAGAAAATGAAAACATGCTCTCCAAATACCGTAGGTAGAGAGCAGAATTTGTATCAACCTTTTAGGAGACCGATTTAGCAACTCCCATTGATTCCTTTGATCACGAACCGTGTGTGGACCACCTCTAGTGTCTTCCCTACTATTATCCGGGCCAAGAACAACTTGTGGGAGTCTATAGAGATAGAGAATGGGAAGGGAATGCTTGAAGGTTCAAGCAATAGAGAGATATATGGAGATGAGTGTGTTTGAGACCAAAATCCAACAACATAAGAATATGGAAAATGACTCTCTTAGCTTTGAATCTGATTCATACTCTATATATAGAGATATTCCATGCAAGGAGAAGCCTCATGACACATGAGACATGGTAGAATTGCAACTCAAAGTGGATTATAGGTGTTTAATTCACAACACATGCAACTAGTGCATGGTTGTGTTGTTTTCAACTTTTTATCAACATGCAAGAGTGGGAATCCAAATAAATCCACTAAATTGAATTCATGATCTGAATTTTCAGCTTTCAATTAACCATAATTTCAATTCTAAATTTAAATTGATTTCTTGGTAATTAATTTGGGACATTTCCAATTAATTTGATATGATTAATCCAATTAATCATTATCACCTTGTGCAATCCATTATATAAGATTCCTAATACATATATATTGTATTTAAAACACTTTTAAATACTTTATCTTTCATTTTCTAATTTAATTCATAATTAAATTATTGTGTCAAACACAATTTACGATAATACCCTATTTCCCGATTTTGAACGGTTCAAAGATTTCTATCTATTTTTTATAGGCTTTATTCTGATATGAGCTAGTAGGGGGACCTAATGGACCTATAGATCATGGGCTCCAATGATTCAAGGCTAACCTACTAATCTCATTATCCAAGCTAGCCAACATTCGTTAACTACCGGGACAATCCACTATAGCCCGATAGTTGCACTCCCCTCACTATAGATATATTTTCGTCCACTTGATTTAACCATGTTCAGTAAGTCGATCCTTCACAGCTTGTTCGTAGTTATAGCTAGGTCAAATGCAAGTTCCCTAGGTCATCTTTGAGAAATAGTCAGTTTCTTCAGTAAACTGCGTTATAAATAGAAAATGACTAATTTCGTGGTCCAATCTCATGCAAACTCATTGGATAGGACGCCCCCACTCGCATGTCTCCACATGAACGATTTAGGATCTCATCGTTTGTACTTAATACAAAGTGGGTCGCATCCATAGTGTCCCAAGGATAAGGCACCCAACTGTATCTTTATACTATAAACTATCTTGATTATATACTTGAACTTGATCCTACGATATGTCCCTACATATAGTTCGAGTATTCATTTTATAGCCAAGGATCTTAGTTTATTGGATTTAGGTTAATCATTCGCAATTTACATATTCAATAACATGTTTTACTGAATAACCTCAATAACGTCTTTTTGGGAAATATAATATGTTTAATGATTTACAAACTACGAGTTTATAAGACATTAAACCCAACAAACTCCCACTTGGACTAGAAACTCTAGTGGGATACAGGAACTTAGGTGTGAGAGATACATAAAGACAATAAACTAGGGCATCAACCATACCCTTACATTTCTCCCACTTGCCCTAGTCTAACAAAGCTCGTAGTCCTAGATTAACTAGGTGACCCTAAAAAACTTTAGCCGTGAGGGGTTTTGTGAACGGATCAGCTATGTTGTGCTCCGAAGAATTCTGCATGATCTCCCTGATGAGATGATATTTGCGCTCAATATGCTTTCCTCGCTTGTGACTTCGAGGTTCCTTAGAGTTTGCAACTCCTCCACTGTTATCACAATAGAGGGTGATGGGCAGTTGAATATTTGGAACAATTTCCAACTCTATTGGGAATTTTCTTAGTGATAGCGAGCATAGCTAGCTTGTTTTCCCTAATTAATTTAGCTAGTCTTTTATGATTTATTGGCCATTTTATTGTGCTTTAATGTTTATTTTGTAGGAAATTATTGATTGGAGCTAAAACGTGATATTGGAGTCAATCGGGTGTTCGGGACGTGAAAAGATACAAAAGAACCAAAGAGAATCAACGAAGAAAAAGTCAAATTGGGGTCAAATGCAGACCAACGTCGAGACACTTTCTTGACAGCGTCTCGATGCTTCGAGGAAAAAAACAGAATATAAGTTATTTGCGGCTAGGTCTGAGGGGGGATCTTTTTGGAACGTTTTGGGAGCCGTAAACAGAGCAAAATAGAGGCTTTTGGGGCAGAAGCAAAGGGAGCAAGGTGGAAATCAACCCATTGTTCGTGGGGATCGTGACGGGGACGTTCGGTCTCGGCCTACATAGAGTTTAATTCTTCTTTCCCTTACTTTAGTTAGTGTTTATGGCTCTTTTAGATCACAGTTATATTGTAACGCAATGTATGATTAGCTAGGTCTTTACTATTAGGGATTGATGTAGCCATTGGGGCAATTATGGATTAATGTTATGGATTTATGTTGTTGATTCATTTATGCATATTTGTGTCTTTAATGCTTTCAATTTACCGGCCATAAATTGATTGATGTTTGTGACTGAATCTAACTCGGGAGAAAGGATTTAGCTTAGAAATCATTATGCATAACTAGGATTTAGCTAGAAATCGGGAGATTATGGTTAATTCTAGAAATCGTTAAAAAGGTTATCCTTATTGCCTTATATGTTTATTGAATTTAGATAGGGATATCGGGTTCAATTGCATGTGGGAGAATCATGTATGCTCGGGAGAGGTATGTGTGATTTTAGTTTACCAAGATTTATGAATCATAGCATGTGTTAATCCATTAATTAATCCATAATCCCAATTCGTGAAATCATATCCCTAAGACCATTGTTTCCATTAGATTGTCATTATTTGCATTATTTTGTGTTTGATTCAATTGCATTCTCACTCGATTTGGTTCCCTAAATAAAATTGGTCAAGAGTATTTCCGGCAACTAAAATTGACTAGACACCAATCCAGAGGACGACATTCGAATTTCACATTCACTATATTATAACTTGACCCGTACACTTGCGGTAAGCAATTTGCGCATCATGTTTTTGGCGTCGTTGCTGGGGATTGGCATATTTAGCCAATTTTAATATCGTAGAAAATTTTTTCGGTCTTAGTTTAGGGTGTATTGTATTTTTTTGTTATTTTTGTTATTTTTATTTTAGGTAGATTGCATTTTTTTTTCCTTTGTTGATTGATTTCCATATTTAGATTTTTCCATATTTGTTTGAATTTTCCATAGATAGATAGATTTTTTCCTTTTTAGTGTTTTCCTTCATTTTTAGATTAGTTTTCCTTATTTGTTAGTTTCCTTATTTGTTTTTTCCATATTTGTTTTTGCATTCCATATTAGTTTATCTTTTCCTTTTGTAGATTATAGTTTCCCATTGTAGATTCATTTATTTCCTTTTCTTGTTTCTTTCCTAATTTATTTTCTTTCATTTTCTTTTGTTTTTCCCTTTTTAGGTTAGTTGTGTTGGTGTATGCGAAAGACTAGGGAATTGGCCTTAGTTCCCTTTGACCCATAAATCGAGAGAACTTTGAGTAGAATTCGAAGGGAAAGTAAAGAAAATCATATCCAAATGGCCAATCCTAATCTTGAGGAGCCTAAGCCTCTTAGGGACTACTTTCAACTGGTCTTTCAGGAGCAACAGTCGGGGATTGTCTATGACCCGATCAATGCTAATAATTTCGAGCTGAAAACGGGTCTCATTCAAATGACTCGAGATTGTGCTTACAGAGGATCACCCATGTGTTGGGTTTTATGCCCTAAAACTCGTAGATAGTGAATGTAACCATTGACCGGATATTAATGAAATAATATTGATATATTTTTCCATTAATTATTATTAGTTATTTAATATTTGTCTTTGCCGAATAATAACCCTAATCTAATAAACTAGACATCCAAGGCTGTAATATGAATCTTGAACTATATGTAGCGACATATGGGATCATTGTTCAAGAAACAGCCTAAAGGGTCTATAGGATAGGGATAAGACTGGGTGCCTTATCCTGGTGACACTATGGATACGTCCCACTTTGTATTTGATACAAACACTGTGATCCAACGCGTTCGTGTAGGAGACATGCGAGTGGGGGTATCCTATGCAATGAGTTTGCATAAGATCAGACCGCGAAATAGTAACCACTGGTTATAACACCGTTAACTAGTTGGTTTTCTATTTCACTAGGACGACCTACACGACTTAGTCTTAATCCTGAGATGATTATGGACTCCTGCTCATGAGAGATTGTCCTTTGATTTGCATGGGTGAGAGTGGCCAGTACGCACTCAATAAGCCTACCATTTTGGGGACCAGACCGAATGGAGAGCTGGGAACGTAATCGTGCAAGATGGAATGCACTCCTTCCCGACTTTAGGGAAACAGATGAGTGTTCCCTTAAGTGGTTACTCCGAGTCTTGAACAAAGGGCCCGACCCTCTCAATGGCATGAGAGGGTTTTCTGTTTGATGGTTGGACCACAAACAGGTTGTTCATTAGAGGAGAACTGGTATTTAAGGAAATAGAGGTAACCCAGGGGTAAAACGGTAATTTGACCCAGCTAGTGTTACAGACACTCGTGAAAGACTAACTAGTCGATATTGATCTATATCCGTGGATACAGAAAATATGTATGCAGTGAGAAGAGTGCAACTGTGAGTCTATAGTGGAATGAACGCACAGTTAACAAATATTGATTAATGTTGTTAATGAGTTTGACCAATTAATCTCACATCGTTGGAGCTTTTGATCTGCAGATCCATTAGGTCCCACTGGTAGCTCAAAAAGTAATTTGAGGCAACTAAGTACTAAATGTAAATTGAAAATGTTCAATTTACTAAGGGAAACAAATATAATATATATTGATATATTATTATGAGAGAAATTAATATTTGAAGAAATTCAAATATAAATTTATGGAAGTTTGAAAGAGTTCAAATAATGAATTAATTAATTTAAGGCCTTAAATCTATTTGGGCGAGTTAATTAATTCAAGGCCGGAAATTAAATATGTGATATTTAATTGGTGGTTAATTAATTTAAGAATTCATTAACTGGGAATTAATCAATTATGGAAATAATTAATCACTTAAGGAAGTGATTAATCATTTATGGAAATGATCCAATCACTTATGTAAGTAATTAGACATTTGTGGAAAAGATTAATCAATTATGGAATTGATTGATCATGATTGATTAAATAAGGAATAAGATTGAATCAATTTTGGAAAAGATTGATTTAATTGAATATTTTATTCATGACCTCTCTTCTAAATATAACACTAGACCTAATTGGTCCATGACACTTTGCTCTTGCTCTTAGACTCTCGAGACAAGAACTAGAATTCTCTCTAGCCTCTCTCTTAGAGAAAGACTCCCACAAGTCTTTTGCCTCCTAGACTTAGAGACATATCGGTATAACCTCTGTGGTTATTGTGTCATTCAAAGGAGAAATTTCCAGCGATCACAAGAAAAGGAGGCCGCTGCGTTTTCGTTCGTGGAGCGTCGTTGGCAAAGAACGGTCAAGTCTACAACGAAGGTTTGTAACGATTCATCCTTATTTCTTTAGAAAAGCATGAAAATAAATTTAGATTTATTTTTCAGCATGTTTAAACCAATTTTCCAGCAGCTTTAAAGAGTGTTTAAAGTTTGTTTGAGTTTTCGTAACGGTATTTTAATGTTAATTAATATACGACTAAGGTCCAATCGATGCGTTTCCGCTGCGTGGGGACTTTTATTCCCTTCAATCGGCATTAGAGCCATCGTTGTCCCTATTAATTAATATTAAAAGTTGCGATAGGCTCTAATAGCTAGGATTTATGCATAATGTATGTTCGGTTTGCGTTGAACTGTTTGGGTTAATTTTATGGCCATAGATTTTATTTTTATGTGATTTTGATCATGTAAGGCCCGGTGTTTCGGGTATATTATGTAAAATCGAGTCCTATGTAAGTCTGGGTCTAGAATAAGTTTTGATGAGATGAAAAACAGAGCAATCGCCGCTGAAATCGGGGCCAAAATTGGGGAATCGATGCTGCTGCTACCCAGATTCTACCTCCAAACGCAACAGCGTCGGGACGCTACTCCAACAGCGTCTCGACGTTGTCTCGATACAGCAGGCGCTCAGATATGGAAAACGCACAACGTCGGGATGCTATCAACACAGCGTCTCGACGCTGTCACGATGGAGGCGCGCATTAGGGTTTCAAAAGGTGCGGTTCAAGGGAAGGTTGGTCCGGTTCGGACGGGCTGGGACCTATTTGGTCCGGTTCAGCCAACGTTTGGCATGGTTCGTGATTTTGGAGGCCGGTTGAAGGTGGTTCGGGGCGGTTCGTGATGACTAGACAAAATTCCGGAGCTGTACAAGGATTTTTAGGATAGAATTTAGCTAAATTAATGTATAAAATTGAACATCACATATTCAATTACTATTTTCTCTCTCAAAACTATAGTATTAATATACATCCAATGCATATTAATTATAACTTATAGTTTTAATATGAACCAAATTCATATTTTAGTATAACATTCGAACACCTTCGAATATTCAATCCATCCTTAGAATTTTACCTCAACGCCCTAAATGAGCTACCGGTGGGACCTAATGGACCTACAGATCAGAAGCTCCAACGATATGAGATTAGTTGGTTAAACTCATTAACCAAGTTAATCAATATTCGTTAACTGTGGTTCACTCCACTAAGGAACCACAGCTGCACTCCTCTCACTGCAGATATATTTCTGTGTCCACGGATATTGACCGTCAACAGCAAGTTAGCCCTTCACGTGTGTTCGCACCCCAGCTAGGTCAAATTATCGTTTTACCCCTGGGCTACCTCTTAGTCCTTAAGTACCAGTGCTCCTCTAATGAAAAACCTGTTTGTGGTCCAACCAACAAACAGAAATCCCTCTCGTGCCATAAAGAGGGTAGGGCCCATTGTTCAAGACCCGGAGACACCACTTAAGGGAACACACCTCTACTTACCCTCATATCAGGAAGGAGTGAATTCCATATTGTAAGACTACGTTCCCAGCTCCCCACTCGGTCTTGTCCCCAAAATTGTAGGCTTATTGAGTAGGCGAACAAGCCACTCTCACCCGTACAAATCAAAGGACAATCCCTCATGGACAGGAGTCCATAATCCACTCAGGATTAAGGCCAAGTTGCCTAGGCCATCCTAGTGAAATAGAAACCGAGCTAACTAACGGTGTTAGAGTTAGTGGTTAACTATTTCGCGGTCCGGTCTTTGTGCAAACTCATTGCACAGGATACCCCCACTCGCATGTCAGCCACATGAACGCGTTGGATCAGTACGTTTGTATCAATATACAAAGCGGGTCGTATCCATAGTGTCACCAAGATAAGGTACCCAGCGTTATCCCTATACTACAGACCCTTTAGGCTAAAACTTGAACATTGATCCCCGTATGTCCCTACATACTAGTTCAAGCCTCATTCTATTAGCCATGGATGTTTAGTTTATTGGATTAGGGTTAACAAGACAAGATATAATACAAACATTGAACAATACATCACTTTATTAATGTTCGATCAAATGTACGTTTACTATCTAAGAGTTTTAGGGCATAAAACCCAACACATACAAACAAACAATTGCACACAATCCAATCAATTTAGCAAAACAGACAATCACAGAACCCTAAAAACATCGATTTAGTTTTGCAACGATGTTTCAGAGGTTTAGAATATCAGCCACCAAAGGGTGATCAGGCACTCCTCCTTTGAAACGAGACACCTATCAGCTAATTCTAATTCCAGAATAACTAATATTCCTATACGCATTTGCCATCGTTGTTCGGTCAAGGATTTGTTAACACTTTTAACTCATCCTCGTAAGTGTAACCCTACCACTTTCAGATCTCAGAGGCACGCACCAACAGGCTACCGAAGGGAAAGACAACTGTTGGTGATTAGCCTAAGAGCTCCTATCCTTTTTCAGGAGTTCACGATGTTCCGAATCCTATGACCAGGCCCTCCGAAGGGATAGTTGCGCCAGGACAACCTGCAGGCGGATCATAGGACTCTCACGGTGTGAATTATGGGCGGAGACCGAGGGATACGTTGACACGTGTCCCGCTCCCACTTACTCTAGACATTTTTCCCATTCACCTTGATATTGATTCATGCAAACACTTTCCGAAGGGAGGCCGCTCCTAAGGCGACTCGAAGCCGAGCATGAATCTCACGTTGTGAATATATGGACATAGGAGCAAAACTTGATTTAAATCTCGTTTTGTAATTTTCCTCCCACTGAAAATGTCCTGAGGTTAATATAGGGTTGTTTAACTTAGATAGTATTCGGCTAAGTCAATCGATCTAAGTCTGATCCTATTATAACAATTATGGAAAAGATTCAACTACAATCTTTTGGGTGAATTAAACTTCTTTTAATAAACCCAACATTGCAAGTCAACATTACTATGGTTAATTCAACTCAATGTTCGGGTCAATTCCCAGATCGGAGGTGTTCCGTAAACCGTCAACTTAAATACCCCCAGCCTTAGACAGAACTTTACCGAGAGAGTTCCCTTATAACCTCAGTAATGTAAGGTCTTTACTCTAAAGATCTAGGTGCATTAAACACTTTTAATAAACCTAGTGACATTGCATGCTAACATTTAACTATGATTAATTCAACCCCGGTATTCCAGGTCAGTTCCCAGGTAGGAGGTGTTCCGTAAACCGTCAACTTAAATACCCCCAGCCTTAGACAGAACATTACCGGTGGAGTTCCCTTATAATCATAACAATGTTTTTCCTACTTAGTCGATTAAAATTATTTTTAATTCTAAGTAAGAAAAAAATCTAATCTTATTAGAAACTGATCTAGGTCTAATTAATTTTAAACAATTTAAAATTAATCCAATTTTATCCTATGATCTTATGTTTGCATGCAAATCTTGATTATAGATGAGATTTCTAATCATTAATATTAAAGAACTATTTCAAATTTTAATGATTAATCCTATAATCAAGAATCTAGGGTTTAATTCATTTAACAATCTCATTCAAATTAAATAATTAAACCACACTAATTGCATGAATAATATAACAATTATATTATTAACTATGGATGTTTCATGCTTCATGCAATTTTGATTTTCTTTAAATATAAAAATTATAAGCCAATCAAGAAAATCAATCAAGCATGCTTCATTCATCACATTAAACATAACTATTTATATTTAATGTAAGTAATGACATGCTTCAGGCTTTCCAATTTTTCATATAATTAATATACACTTATATTAAAAATATGAAAACAATTCCATGCATTTAAACATACATTATAACAATTTATAATATATAAAAAATGCATGAGTGTGTTTATAACCTTAGGTGGGATTAAATATTCTATATGACATCCATAAAGCATATAAATAGCAATTGAACCGGTTAATTTTGGCCCCTAGGATAAAATAAAGCATTAAATAAATTAAACTATAAGATAAGAGGGATATTAATTTAAATTGGATTTAAATTAATTTTATTTTAATTAATTTAAAATTAATTAAAATACAATACAATTAATTGTAATTTAAAATTATGGTTTTAAAATTATAATTAATTAAATTAAAAAATAAATAAATAAATATCAGGTAACTGATATTTCAGTTACCTGATATTATGCTTTTTTAAAAAAAGGACGTGGTCAGGGTGCAGTTGCAAAAAATCACTCTTAGTCTCACGCCTCTCTCCCTCTCTATCGCTCTCTCTCTGTTTCTGCTCTCTCTCTCTGAGAATACAGAAGGTTTCATCCAAAAATATCCTGAGTTTTTTTTGGCTTCCACAAGCTTCCAACGCAACATCCTACTCGAGAATACCGGTGAACCTTCGTGGTGGTGTTCGTGGTGTTTTTCCAGCAAGATCAAGGTGTGACTGCTGCTGTTTTTGGGAGAAAATCGAAGAATTTTGGCGAAACGTTCAAGGATTTCTTCAAGGGTAAGGATTTTCTTGAACTAGGGTCATTAGGACCCAATTCTAGATTAGATCTAGAATTTTTTCCCTTGATTTTTAGCATGCTTATATCTGTTTACAAGACTCAATTTTACTATAATGTTCGCTGTAAAAATTTATTTTCTTTTGCCGTCGTATTGGTATCCCAATCAGCGTTTTACTCGAAAAGGTCTTTGTTATTTTCCGCTGCAAAAAGGGCTATTATCCCTTCAATTGGTATCAGAGCCATTTCGAATTTAAAACGTTGTTTTGAGATTTACGATTGGTTTTGTATGGTGGGATTAATTGCATTGTGAATGTATGGTTTGCGATAAACTGTTTTGGTTTCGATTGGCCTTAGATTTACAGCTTTATTTATGATTTGATTATGTAAAGGCCCCTGCGTTTTGGGCAAATATTCTGTAAATCGAGTCTGTAAAGTCCGGGTCTAGTTTTGTGCTTGAAAATTAGTGAAGAACGTGCAAAAATCGACAATTTTGGTGAAGAACAGCCGCGGTTCTGCCCAGGAAACAGCTCCAGACGCAACAGCGTCGGGATGCTTAGCCTTGTGCGTCTCGACGCTGTCGCGATTCCACGCTCCAGACGGTTGAAATCGCGCCAGCGTCGGGACGCTATCTTCACAGCGTCTCGACGCTGTCACGATTTCGTGCGGCGGTTGTTTTATGTGAAAACGTGTGCTGAAACCCTAAAGGGTGGTTTGGTTCGTGCGGTTAGGGTTGGATATGGACCGGTTTGGTCCGGTTCAACTCGGTTCATGGGTGGTTCGGCATTTTCAAGCCCGGTTCGAAGCGGTTCGGGTCGGTTCGTGGATCCTAGACCATTTGTGGAGCTGTACTTTATGTAATAGGATAGTTTTAAAGCTTTAATTAGTGTAATTTTTGCTTTAATTATCCTAGGGGCCAATTAAACCGGTTTATTCGCTATTTAAATGCTTTGTGGATGTCATTTAAATTTAATCCCACCTTAGGATATAAAGCATGCTCATGCATTTATGTATGTTATAATTAGATTATAATATATATGTTTGAAATGCATGGTTTGATTTTCATGATTTATTTAATATATAGTAGAGTTATATTAAATTCATGAAAATGGAAGAGTATGATGCATGCAATTACATAGTTATAATATAAGAGTTATATTAAAAATTATTTGTTTGCAGCATGCTAAGTTGATTTTCCATTTTTTTGCTATAATAAAGTTGTTTATTATTTAAATGGAAATCAAATTGCATTGAGCATGATACATCCATAGGTTAATATAATGGTTATATTAATTATCATGCAATGCTAAATACTATAGTTTAAATTTCATTAACTTGAATATGATTGTTAATTGTTTTAAAAACTATAGTATGCATGATTATAGGGCTAATCATTATAAAATTTTGAAATAGTTTAAAATTTTATGATTAGAAACCGTCAATCTATAATCAAGATATGCATGTTCACATAGGATCTTAGGTTAAATTGAATTAATTTTAATGGGTTAAAATTAATTAGACCTAAGATCATTTTCTAATAGGATTAGAATATCTTACTTAATTTTAAAAATAGTTTTAATGAACTAAGTAGGACGAGCATTCCTAAGATTATAAGGGAACTCTACCAGTGAAGTTCTGTCTAAGGATTGGAGGTATTTAAGTTGACGGTAAACGGAACACCTCCTACCTGGGAATGAATCTGGAACACTGGAGTTGAATTAATCTCAGGTTAATGTTAGAATAATGTCGCTAGGTTAATTAAATTGGTTTAATACACCTAGACATTAGGTCTTATTATAATAGTTATAATAGGACTAGACTTAGATAAATAACTTAGCCGGATTTATCTAGGTTTAATCAAACCCTAAAATTAATAATAGGTTACTTTAGTGGGAGGAAAATTACAAAACTTAATTTAAATTGAGTTTTGCTCCTACGTCCCCGTGACGTTCACACCGTGAGATCCATGCTCGGCTTCGTGTCGTCGTAGAGCGGCCTCCCTTCGGAGAGTGTTTGCATGGGTCAATACCAAGGTGAATGGGGAAAGTGACTATAGTAAGTGGGAGCGGGATGCGTGTCAACGTATCCTTCGGTCTCCACCCCTAGGTCACAACGTGAGATTCCTATGATCCGCCTGCGTGTTGCCCTGGAGCAACCACCCCTTCGGAGGGCCTGATCATAGGATTCCGAACACCGTGAACTCCTTAATAGGATAGGATCATTTAGGCTAATTACCAACAGTTGTCTTTCCTAACGGTAGCCTGTTGGTGCGTGCCTCTGGGATCTGAAAGTGGGAGGGTTACACTTACGGGGAGGAGTTAATTTGTTAACAAATCCTTGACCAAACAACGGTGGTTAATATCTAATGGAATATGAGTTATTCTGGTATTAGAAATTGACTGAGAAGAGTCTCATTTTAGAGGAGGAACAACTGATCACCCTTCGGTGGCTGTTCTTCTAAACCTCTAAAGCATCGTTGCGAAACACAATCATAGTTTTATTAGGGTTCTTTGATTGTTTGTTTGCAAAATTGATTGGATGTATGCAATTGTTTGTATTGCTTGTGTGATGGGTTAAGGCAAAGATAACTAATACGGTCACTTGTTTGTTTTTCAGCAATGTCTTCCTCTATAATTTCCCTACTTAAAAATGAACAACTTACCGGCGAGAATTTTCCACAATGGAAATCTAACCTCAATACAATACTCGTGGTTGAAGACTTAAGGTTCGTCTTAACGGAGGAATGTCCTCCCGTTCCCCCTCGCACTGCCACCCAGGCAGTTAAGGACGCCTACGAACGCTGGACCAAGGCCAATGAAAAGGTCAAAGTCTATATTTTGGTCAGCTTGTCTGAAGTGTTGGCCAAGCGTTACGAGAACGTGGCAACTGCCAGGGAAATTATGAATTCCCTGCAGGAGATGTTTGGACTTCCGTCCTACCAGCTCCACCACGACGCCTTGAAGAACGTCTTCAATGCCAAGATGCTGGAAGGTCAATCTGTTCGGGAGCATGTCCTGGACATGATTAACCAGTTCAACATAGCTGAGGCAAATGACGGGGTTGTCTGCGAGTGCAGTCAGGTTGCGTTCATCCTTCACTCGCTCCCGGCGAGCTATCTGTCTTTCAGGACGAACGCGAGCATGAATAAGATTCAGTTCAACCTGACTACCCTCCTCTCGGAGTTACAGATTTAGGAGTCCCTGCAAAAGAGCAAGGGAAAGAGTGTGGTTAAAGGAGAGGCCAATGTGGCCCATTCCAAGAAGAAGTTCCTGAAGGGTTCATCCTCAGGGACTAAATCTGTACCCCAGGCTTCTTCATCGAAGCAGATCCAAAAGAGGAAGGGAGACAAGGGGAAGGCTCCTGCACAGGCTGTGCAAGGGAAGAGGAAGGCAAAAGTCGTGGCCGACAAAGGCAGATGCTTTCACTGTAATGCAGATGGTCACTAGAAGCGCAACTGTCCCCGCTACCTTGCTGAGAAGAGAAGAGAAAAAGAAGGTAAATTCGATTTACTTGTGTTAGAGACTTGTCTCGTTGAACATGATGAGTTTGCCTGGATACTGGATTCGGGAGCCACTAATCATGTTTGTTCTTCTTTTCAGGGAAATAATTTCCAGCAGCTGGCAGAGGGTGAAATGACGCTCAAGGTCGGAACGGGAGACGTCGTTTCAGCTCGTGCAGTGGGAGCTGCAAAATTATTCTTTAGAAATAGGTTTTTAATTTTAGAGGACTTGTACTTGGTTCCTAGAATTAAAAGGAACCTAATTTCTGTTTCAGCTTTGTTAGAACAATGTTATACTGTTTCCTTCTTGCTTAATGAAGATTTAATTTCAAAGAATGGAGTTTACATTTGTTCAGCTAAGCATGAGAATAATTTGTTTGTGTTAAGACCAAATGATGCTAAGGCCATTTTAAGTCATGAAATGTTTAAAACGGCCGAAACACAAAACAAAAGGCAAAAAGTTTCTCCTTTAAGTAACAACACGTATCTTTGGCATCTTCGTCTTGGTCATATTAACATCGATCAGATCGATCGTTTGGTTAAAAATGGGTTTCTATGTGACATAGAATATACATCTTTACCACCCTGTGAATCGTGTCTCGAGGGTAAAATGACCAAGAGGCCTTTTACTGGAAAAGGTTATAGGGCCAAAGAACCACTTGAACTAATACATTCGGATCTTTGTGGTCCAATGAATGTAAAGGCTCGAGGTGGTTATGAATATTTCATCTCTTTCATAGATGATTATTCTCGATACGGTTACTTGTACCTGATGGACCATAAGTCTGAAGCTCTTGAAAAGTTCAAAGAGTTTAAGGCTGAGGTAGAAAACCTGTTAGGTAAAACGATTAAAACACTTCGATCAGATCGAGGTGGAGAGTATTTAGATCAGCGATTCCAGGACTATATGATAGAACATGGAATCCAATCACAACTCTCAGCACCTGGTACACCTCAGCAGAATGGTGTATCAGAAAGGAGAAACAGAACCTTGTTAGACATGGTTCGATCTATGATGAGCTATGCTCAATTGCCTAGCTCGTTTTGGGGGTATGCAGTAGCGACTGCAGTACATATTCTTAACAACGTTCCCTCAAAAAGTGTTTCTGAAACTCCTTTTGAGCTATGAAGGGACGTAAACCTAGTTTTTGTTACTTCCATATCTGGGGTTGTCCTGCACATGTGTTAGTGACAAATCCTAAGAAATTGGAACCACGTACGAGATTATGCCAATTTGTTGGGTACCCGAAAGAAACGAGAGGTGGTCTTTTCTATGACCCTCAAGATAACAAAGTATTTGTATCGACAAATGCAACTTTCTTGGAGGAAGACCACATACGAGATCATCGACCACGAAGTAAGTTAGTATTAGGAGAAGCTACAGAAGGATCAACAAAGGTTGTTGATGAACCTGGTCCTTCAACAAGAGTTGTTGGAGAATGCAGTTCTTCTCGTCAATCTAGTCCTCCTCACGTAGTGGGAGAGCTTCGACGCAGTGGGAGGGTTGTGACACAACCTAACCGCTACTTGGGTTTAATAGAAACACAAGTAGTCATACCTGATGACGGCGTAGAAGATCCATTGTCTTATCGTCAGGCAATGAATGATGTAGATAAGGACGAGTGGGCCAAAGCCATGGATCTTGAGATGGAGTCAATGTACTTCAATCAAGTTTGGGAACTTGTAGATCTACCTGAGGGGGTCAAACCCATTGGGTGTAAATGGATCTATAAGAGAAAAAGAGATGCTGCTGGGAAAGTACAGACTTTCAAAGCAAGACTTGTAGCAAAGGGTTATACCCAACGAGAAGGAGTGGATTATGAAGAAACTTTTTCTCCAGTTGCTATGCTAAAGTCCATAACAATCCTCTTATCCATTGCCACATTTTATGATTATGAAATTTGGCAAATGGATGTCAAGACAGCTTTTCTGAATGGCAATCTTGACGAGAGTATTTTTATGTCTAAACCCGAAGGGTTCATATCCCAAGGTCATGAGCAAAAGGTTTGCAAACTGAATCGATCCATTTATGGGTTGAAACAGGCTTCTCGATCTTGGAATATTAGATTTGATACTGCGATCAAATCTTTTGGTTTTGACCAGAATGTTGATGAGCCTTGTGTATACAAGAAGATCAACAAGAATAAAGTAGCTTTCCTCGTACTTTATGTAGACGACATCCTACTCATTGGGAATGATGTAGGGTATCTGTCTGACATAAAAGAATGGCTAGCAGCTCAATTCCAAATGAAAGATTTGGGTGAGGCCCAGTATGTTCTAGGGATCCAGATTATTCGGGATAGAAAGAACAAATCGCTAGCTCTGTCTCAGGCAACGTATATCGACAAGATGTTGGCTCGATATTCGATGCAGAACTCCAAGAAGGGCTTGTTGCCTTTCAGGCATGGGGTACACTTGTCTAAGGAACAGTCTCCTAAGACACCTCAAGAGGTTGAGGATATGAGACGGATTCCCTACGCCTCTGCCGTGGGTAGCTTAATGTATGCCATGCTATGCACGAGGCCTGACATTTGTTATGCTGTAGGGATTGTCAGCAGATATCAGTCGAATCATGGGTTAGACCACTGGACCGCCGTTAAAGGAATCCTCAAGTATCTTAGGAGAACGAGAGATTACATGTTGGTGTTTGGGGCTAAGGAGTTAGTTCTCACTGGTTACACCGACTCTGACTTCCAAACTGACAAGGATTCTAGGAAATCTACGTCAGGGTCAGTTTTCACCCTTAACGGGGGAGCTGTAGTTTGGAGGAGTATAAAGCAGGGATGCATAGCAGACTCCACCATGGATGCTGAGTATGTAGCTGCTTGTGAAGCAGCTAAGGAAGCTGTTTGGCTAAGGAAGTTCTTGACAGATTTGGAAGTTGTTCCAAATATGAACTTGCCCATTACGTTATACTGTGACAACAGTGGGGCTGTAGCCAATTCAAAGGAACCTCGCAGCCACAAAAGAGGTAAACACATAGAAAGGAAGTATCATCTGATTCGTGAAATTGTGCAAAGAGGAGATGTGGTCGTGACCAAGATCGCTTCCGAGCACAACATTGCTGATCCGTTTACGAATGCCCTCTTGGCTAAAGTGTTCGAGGGTCATCTAGACAGTCTAGGTATGCGAGACATGTATATAGCGTAATCTAGGGCAAGTGGGAGATGTGTAATGGGTGTAAGGATGCCCTAGTTTATTGTATTTTGTATATTTACCTTTTATGTAATGTACAACATACATGTACCATTTACAGCTTTGGATTAAATTGTATATACTTTCCCTGTAACTTGAGTTTTAGTTCAAGTGGGAGTTTGTTGGGTTTTATGCCCTAAAACTCGTAGATAGTAAATGTACATTTGACCGAACATTAATAAAGTGATGTATTGTTCAATGTTTGTATTATATCTTGTCTTGTTAACCCTAATCCAATAAACTAAACATCCATGGCTAATAGAATGAGGCTTGAACTAGTATGTAGGGACATACGGGGATCAATGTTCAAGTTTTAGCCTAAAGGGTCTGTAGTATAGGGATAAGGCTGGGTACCTTATCCTGGTGACACTATGGATACGGCCGGCTTTGTATATTGATACAAACGTACTGATCCAACGCGTTCATGTGGCTGACATGCGAGTGGGGGTATCCTGTGCAATGAGTTTGCACAAAGACCGGACCGCGAAATAGTTAACCACTAACTCTAACACCGTTAGTTAGCTCGGTTTCTATTTCACTAGGATGACCTAGGCAACTTGGCCTTAATCCTGAGTGGATTATGGACTCCTGTCCATGAGGGATTGTCCTTTGATTTGTACGGGTGAGAGTGGCCTGTTCGCCGACTCAATAAGCCTACCATTTTGGGGACAAGACCGAGTGGGGAGCTGGGAACGTAGTCTTACAAGATGGAATTCACTCCTTCCTGATATGAGGGTAAGTAGAGGTGTGTTCCCTTAAGTGGTGTCTCCGGGTCTTGAACAATGGGCCCTACCCTCTTTATGGCACGAGAGGGATTTCTGTTTGTTGGTTGGACCACAAACAGGTTGTTCATTAGAGGAGCACTGGTACTTAAGGACCAAGAGGTAGCCCAGGGGTAAAACGGTAATTTGACCTAGATGGGGTACGAACACACATGAAGGGCTAACTTGCTGTTGACGGTCAATATCCGTGGACACAGAAATATATCTGCAGTGAGAAGAGTGCAGCTGTGGTTCTTTAGTGGAGTGAAACACAGTTAACGAATATTGATTAACTTGGTTATTGAGTTTAACCAACTAATCTCATATCGTTGGAGCTTATGATCTGTAGGTCCATTAGGTCCCACCGGTAGCTCATTTAGGGCGTTGAGGTAAAATTCTAAGGATGGATTGAATATTCGAAGGTGTTCGAATGTTATACTAAAATATGAATTTGGTTCATATTAAAACTATAGGTTATAATTAATATGCATTGGATGTATATTAATACTATAGTTTTGAGAGAGAAAATAGTAATTGAATATGTGATGTTCAATTTTATTTTAATTTTTATTAATTAATTTCGAATTAATTAATTGATTTAGTTTAATTAAATTTGATTTAATTAAACTATAAGATAAGAGGGATATTAATTTAAATTGGATTTAAATTAATGTTATTTTAATTAATTTAAAATTATATAAAATACAATACAATTAATTGTAATTTAAAATTATGATTTTAAAATTATAATTAATTAAATAAAAATAATAATAATAAATATCAGGTAACTGATATTTCAGTTACCTGATATTATGCTTTTTTAAAAAAAGGACGTGGTCAGGGTGCAGTTGCAGAAAATCACTCTGAGTCTCACGCCTCTCTCCCTCTCTGCTCTCTCTCTCTGAGAATACAGAAGGTTTCATCCAAAAATATCCTGAGTTTTTTTTTGGCTTCCACAAGCTTCCAACACAACATCATACTCGAGAATACCGGTGAACCTTCGTGGTGGTGTTCGTGGTGTTTTTCCAGTAAGATCAAGGTGTGACTGCTGCTGTTTTTGGGAGAAAATCGAAGAATTTTGGCGAAACGTTCAAGGATTTCTTCAAGGGTAAGGTTTTTCTTGAACTAGGGTCATTAGGACCCAATTCTATATTAGATCTAGAATTTTTCCCTTGATTTTTAGCATGCTTATATCTGTTTACAACACTCAATTTTACTATAATGTTCGCTGTAAAAATTTATTTTCTTTTGTCGTCGTATTGGTATCCCAATCGGCGTTTTACTCGAAAAGGTCTTTGTTGTTTTCCGCTGCAAAAAGGGCTATTATCCCTTCAGTATGATGGGTTAAGGGAAAGATAACTAATCAGGTCATTGTTTGTTTAAATTTCAGCAATGTCTTTCTCAATTGTCTCGCTTTTAAAAAATGAGAAATTAACTGGCGAAAATTATGCTACGTGGAAGTCGAACCTGAATACGATTCTTGTTGTCGATGATCTGCGGTTCGTCTTAACGGAGGATTGTCCTCCAGCCCCTGCTCGTAATGCATCCCAAGCAGTTAAGGATGTTTATGACCGCTGGACAAAGGCCAATGATAAGACTCGCGTCTATATCTTAGCCAGCTTATCTGAATTTTTGGCTAAAAGGCATGAGGGCATGGTAACAACGAGGGAGATTATGAACTCTCTCCGATAGATGTTTGGACAACCGTCCTACCAACCCCACCATGACGCTCTCAAATACGTTTATAGCTGTCGCATGAAAGAGGGCACGTCTGTTCGGGAGCATGTCTTGGATATGATGGTCCAATTCAACGTGGCAGAAGCAAACGGGACGGTCATAGATGACCGTAGTCAGGTTGCATTCATCTTAGAATCTCTTCCGAAGAGTTTTCTGCAGTTTCGAGGCAATTTAATGATGAATATGAACTAGTAGGGGGACCTAATGGACCTATAGATCATGGGCTCCAACGATTCGAGGCTAACCGACTAATCTCATTGTCCAAGCTAGCCAACATTCATTAACTATCGGGACACTCCACTATAGCCCGATAGTTGCACTCCCCTCACTATAGATATATTTCCGTCCACTTTATTTAACCATGATTAGTAAGTCGATCCTTCACAGGTTGTTCGTAGCTATAGTTAGGTCAATAAGCCGTTTTACCCCTATAGTACTTCTAGTTCCTTAAGTCCCACTGATCCTCTAATGAACAATTGGTTTATGGTCCAACCAATAAACCGAGTCCCTCTCGGGCCAATGAGAGGGCGGGATCCCTTTGTTCAAGCCTCGGAGTCAGCACTTAAGGGAACAACCTCTCTACTATCCCTTATTCGGGTAGGAGTGAATTTCTTCTTGCACGGCTATGTCCCCAGCTATCTACCTGTTCCTATCCCTAAAATGGGAGGCTTATTGAGTCGGCGATACTGAGCCACTCTCACCTATGCAGATCTAAGGATAAGCCCGATTAAACAGGAGTTCATAGTTAGCTCAGGATTAAGATCGAGTTACCTAGGTCATCACATGAAATAGTCAGTCTCGTCAGTAAACGGTGTTATAAAGCGAGAGCGACTTATTTCTCGGTCATGGTCTTATGCAAACTCATTGCATAGGACACCCCCACTCGCATGTCTCTACATGGACGATTTAGGATCACATCGTCTATACCATCTATAAAGTGGCCTGCGTCTCATAGTGTCTCCAGAATAAGGTACCCAACCCTATTCCTATACTATAGACCGTTTTGGCTATTACTCAAGCTTGATCCACTTTTATGTCTCTACATAAAGCTCAAGTGTTCATCCTATAGCCATGGATCTTAGTTTATTGTATTTGGGTTATATATGTGCAATTTAATTTATTCAGTAATGACTTTTACTGAATCAATCTCGATAACACCTTTATCGAATAAGTATATAATTCATTTTAACATTCATTATCTACGAGTTTTAGGGCACCAATCCCAACAGAATAAAATAACATTCAACCTGACTAGCCTCCTGAATGAGCTACAACTCTACCAGTCTCTTCTTAAGAACAAGGGACAGATAGAAGGAGAGGCAAACGTTGTTCACTCTAAAAGAATGTTCGAGAAGGGTTCATCCTCTGGAACTAAATCTGTAGCCACTTCTTCAAAGAAAACTCAGAAGAAGAAAGGAAACAAGGGGAAAGCTCCCAGTATTGCAGCTAAAAGCAAGGGAAAAGCCAAAACTATGGCAGATAAGGGCAAGTGTTTCCACTGCAATGTAGATGGACATTGGAAGAGAAACTGCCCAAAGTACCTTGCTGAGAAAAGTAAGGAAAAGGAAGATAAATTTGATTTACTGTTTTTAGAAACATGCCTGGTAGAACATAATGAGTTTACCTGGATACTTGATTCAGGAGCAACTAATCATGTTTGCTCTTCTTTTCAGGAAAGTAGTTCCTTTCGGCAGTTGAACAATGGGGAAATGACACTCAGGGTCGGAACTGGAGAAGTCATTTTAGCTAAAGTAGTGGGAGCTGCGAAGTTATTTTTTAGAAATAGATTCTTACTTTTAGAAAGTTTGTTAATCGTTCCCAAGATTAAGAGGAACTTAATTTCTATTTCATGTTTGTTTGAACAATCGTATACAGTTACTTTTGATATCAATGAAGCGTTCATTTATAAAAATTGTGTACTTATTTGTTCAGCCAAATTGGAAAATAACTTGTATGTTTTAAGACCAACCGAAAACAAAGCACTTTTAAATCATGAATTATTTAAAACTTCTGAAACTCAAAGTACAAGGCAAAAGATTTCTCCATCAAGTAACAATACTCATCTTTGGCATCTTAGACATGGTCATATAAACATCGATAGGATCGGTCGTTTGGTAAAGAATGGACTTCTAAGTAAGTTAGAAGATGATTCACTACTACCTTGTGAATCTTGTCTCGAGGGAAAAATGACCAAGAGACCCTTTACTGGAGAAGGTTACAGAGCCAAAGAACCCTTAGAGTTAATACATTCGGATCTATGTGGTCCAATGAATGTAAGAGCTCGAGGATGGTACAAATATTTCATCTCATTTATAGATGATTATTCAAGATATGGTTACTTGTACCTAATGGGACATAAGTCTGAAGCCCTTGAAAATTTTAAGGAGTTTAAGACTGAAGTTGAAAACCTATTAGGTAAATCTATTAAAGTACTTCGATCTGATCGATGAGGGGAGTATATGGATCAAAGATTCCAAGATTATATGATAGAACATGGAATCCAATCTCAACTCCTAGCCCCTGGTACACCTCAGCAGAATGGTGTGTCAGAAAGGAGAAATAGAACCTTGTTAGACATGGTTCGATCAATGATGAGATATGCTCAATTGCCTAGCTTGTTTTGGGGGTATGCAGTAGAGACTGCAGTATACATCTTGAACAATGTTCCCTCGAAAAGTGTTTCTAAAACACCTTTCGAATTATGGAAGGGGCGTAAACCTAGTTTGCATCACTTTCGCATCTGGGGTTGTCCAACACACGTGCTTGTGACAAATCCTAAGTAACTGGAACCTCGTTCAAAACTGTGCCAATTTGTTGGTTACCCTAAAGAAACGAGAGGTGGTTATTTCTACGACCCACAAGAAAATAAGGTGATTGTATCAACAAACGCCACTTTCTTAGAGGAAGACCACATGAGAGATCATAAACCACGAAGCAAAATAATATTAGGAGAAGCTACTGAAGAATCATCAAGAGTTGTTGATGAAGTTGGACCTTCAACAAGGGTTGATGAAGGAACTAGTTCTTCAGATCCATCCCGTCCATCTCAAACGTTGGGAATGCCTCGACGCAGTGGGAGGGTTGTATTACAACCTGACCGCTACTTGGGTTTAACTGAAACTCAGGTTGTCATACCTAATGATGGCATTGAGGATCCACTGTCCTATCGACAGACAATGAATGACGAAGATAAGGATGAATGGGTCAAAGCCATGAACCTGGAAATGGAGTCAATGCACTCCAATTCTGTATGGGAACTTACAGATCTACCAAATGGGGTAAAACCCATAGAGTGCAAATGCATCTATAAGAGAAAAATAGATGCACCTAGAAAGGTACAGACCTTCAAAGCTAGACCAGTGGCAAAGGGTTATACCCAAAAGGAAGGGGTTGACTATGAGGAAACCTTTTCTCCTATAGCCATGTTAAAGTCCATAAGAATTCTCTTATCCATAGCCACATATTATGACTATGAAATACGGCAAATGGACATCAAGACTACTTTTCTGAATGGTAATCTTGAAGAGAATATCTTCATGTCTCAACCCGAAGGGTTCATAGCCCAAGGTCAGGAACAAACGGTTTGTAAGCTCAATCGATCCATTTATGGATTGAAACAAGTGTCCAGATAATGGAACATTAGATTTGATACTGCAATCAAATCTTTTGGCTTTGACCAAAACGTTGATGAGCCTTACGTGTACAAGAAAGTCAACAAAAGGAAAGTAGCTTTTCGAATACTTTATGTAGACGATATCCTACTCATTGGGAATGATGTAGGATACCTCACTGACATTAAGAAATGGCTAGCAGCCCAATTCCAAATGAAAGATCTGGGAGAGGCTCAATATGTTGTGGGAATCCAAATCATTAGGGATCGTAAGAACAAAACGCTAACTTTGTCTCAAGCAACGTATATTGACAAGATGTTGTCTCGATATTCGATGGAAAACTCCAAGAAATTACTACTACCCTTCAGACATGGGGTACACCTGTCTAAGGAACAATATCCTAAGACACCTCAAGAAGTTGAGAACATGAGACACATTCCCTACGCCTCAGCTGTGGGCAGCTTAATGTATGCTATGCTCTGCACTAAGCCTGACATATGTTATGCAGTGGGAGTAGTCAGTAGGTATCAGTCTAATCTAGGGTTGGACCACTGGGGAGCGATTAAGAATATCCTCAAGTATCTTCGGAGAACGAGGGACTACATGCTTGTGTATAGAGCTAAGGATTTGATTCTTATTGGATACACTGACTCTGACTTTCAAGCTGATAAGGATTCAAGGAAATCCACATCAGGGTCAGTATTCACCCTGGATGGAGGAGCAGTAGTGTGGAGAAGCATCAAACAAGGATGCTTAGCAGACTCAACCATGGAGGCTGAGTATGTACAGCTTGCGAAGCAGCTAAGGAGGCAGTATGGCTTAGAAAGTTCTTGATTGATTTGGAAGTGGTTCCGAATATGAACGTGCCCAACTCAAAAGAACCTCGAAGCCACAAACGGGGTAAACACATCAAGAGGAATTATCACCTGATATGGGAGATTGTGCAAAGAGGAGATGTGATCGTCACTAAGATCGCCTCGGAGCACAACATCGCTAATCCATTTATGAAGGCTCTCACAGCTAAAGTGTTTGAGGGTCAGCTAGAGGGTCGAGGTCTACGAGATATGTATGAAATCTAATCTAGGGTAAGTGGGAGAAATGTATAATGGGTATAAGGATGCCCTAGTTCATTGTATTATTTTTAATATACATGACATTTCCAGCTTTAGATTATCGCATTTACATCCCACTACCTAGTGTTTTAGTTCAAGTGGGAGTTTGTTGGGTTTTATGCCCTAAAACTCGTAGATAGTGAATGTAACCGTTGACCGGATATTAATGAAATAATATTGATATATTTTTCCATTAATTGTTATTAGTTATTTTATATTTGTCTTTGCCTAATAATAACCCTAATCCAATAAACTAGACATCCAAGGCTGTAATATGAGTCTTGAACTATATGTAGCGACATATGGGATCATTGTTCAAGAAACAACCTAAAGGGTCTATAGTATAGGGATAAGACTGGGTGCCTTATTCTGGTGACACTATGGATACGACCCACTTTGTATTTGATACAAACGTTGCGATCCAACGCGTTCGTGTAGGAGACATGCGAGTGGGGGTATCCTATGCAATGAGTTCTCATAAGACCGGACCGCGACTTAGTCCACTGGTTATAACACCGTTAACTAGTTGGTTTTCTATTTCACTAAGACGACCTAGACGACTTAGTCTTAATCCTGAGTTGATTATGGACTCCTGCTCATGAGAGATTGTCCTTTGATTTGCATGGGTGAGAGTGGCCAGTACGCCGACTCAATAAGCCTACCATTTTGGGGACAAGACCGAATGGGGAGCTGGGAACGTAATCGTGCAAGATGGAATTCACTCCTTCCCGAATTTAGGGAAGCAGATGAGTGTTCCCTTAAGTGGTTACTCCGAGTCTTGAACAAAGGGCCCTACCCTCTCAATGGCATGAGAGGGTTTTCTGTTTGATGGTTGGACCACAAACAGGTTGTTCATTGAGAGATTTTAGCCCTAATTTCGACTAGAGACCTACTGTTGGAGCTGAAGCAAGGACGAGGACCGGGAATTTCACTTGGTGGCGTGGATATCGAGATGGGGACGTGCCGGGTTCGACGACATTAAGTGTTTCCTTCCCTTTTTCTTCTCTCTAACTAGACTTTATGGTTTTTTCATGTTTAGTTGAGCTTGTAACCGCATGTATGAGTAGCTAAACTTGTGGCTTAGGGACTGATGTAGTCGTTTTAATTTATGGACTGATTTACGGAATAAGTTGTGCAATGGTTATTATGTATGCAATCTTTATTTAATGCTTTCAATTAATTGGCCATTAGTTGAATGACTTAAGTGTTGATTCTTGCTCGGGAGAATTTAGCGTAGACTTATTCAAGATTGCATGACTAAAGTTTATTTTCTAATTCGTGACGGTTTTTAGAGTAATTTTAGAATTGGTCAAAAGAACTCATTGCCTTGCATGTTAATAAACTTAGATAGGGATATCAAGTTGGTTAATTTGCATGAGAATCAATTATACTCCGGAGAGGTAGTTCTGATTAAAGGTTCTTAGGCTCATGATTCCATTGTGCATAATAACTTATTCCTTAAAATCAATCCTAGATTAAATTGGGGAAATTAAATCCCTAAGTGTTTTCTCAATTGCATATCCACTGTTTACTTGTTTTGATTTATTTTTCGATCTACCACTCACTACTTTGTGTTCCCTAAATAAAATTGAGCAAGATAATTCACAATACTTGATTTAGCTTAAAAATCCAATCCAGAGGACAACACTCGTTTATACGATCACTTTATTATTACTTGAGCCGTGCGCTTGCGGTAGAAAAATTCCACATCATGTCTCTAAGTTGATTAGCTCTTTGTAGAACTCTCGATTTAAACTTCTATTGATTTCTTTAGAATTTTTCTCCTTTTTGTAGTTGCTTAAAGCCTTGGAGTTAAAGATTTTGTTAAGGTTTATCAAGTGTTTATTTGTCTAAGGTAAGTAGCTATTTGGACACACAATTTCTATGCTTTAGACCCATTGTAAGTAGCCATTTGGATGCAATTTCTATGCTTTAGCCTCGTTGCATAATTGATGGAATTGATATGTAGCCATTGGATTGAGTTCTATGCTTTACATTAATTTTCTATGAAAATTTAATATGTTAGCATGGATAAGATTTAAGCCTTGAGTTTTGCTTGTGAATTTATATAAGCATGATCAGCTTCATTATAAGGCATGATGTTAGTATGAGGATCTTAAAGTTATCTATAGCATCTTTTGAGTTACTTGGAAACATGTTTTGTTTAGATAAATTATGATTGGCTATGAATGTCTGCTTAAGTTAGACTTGAGCTGTGGATGAGAGATCTGACTCGCTTTGGTTGTAAGGATTTGATTATCAGAAGTGTGTGGATGTTCGTGGTTGGGCAGTTCTGAGTATATGAGTGCTTTGTCTTGTTTCAAGGTGATTAGAAAAATTTGGGGTTGTCCGTATATGTATGTCGTTATCCCTTGGACCATGATGCGCTTAATGGGCTGGCTGATTAGTATAGACCTCAGGTTCTCTAAGCACGTTTTAATATGCCTTCTAGAGAACCATTCGTGTGAATGAGAATAGTTCAAAATTAGGACCTTATCATGTTTCAGGGCCTCACGTAGACTTAAAGGTTCCTTAAGTCTTATGTTAGCTAGGGTCATCTCTTTCCCCATCACAGGACTGATGAAACCAGTTTTCAAGCACGGGATCGTGCATTCTATCATTGACTAGTAGATTCCAGTCTTCATGCACGAGATCGTGCATTCTATCATTGACTAGTAGATTCGAGTTTTCTTGCACGAGATCGTGCAATCCATCAGTTGACTGTTAGGGTCTAGTTTTCCGACACGAGACCGTGCGCTCTATCAGTCTCAAGACGGTGTTGAGCCCAAGCACGGGATCGTACGCCATATGGCACTAATGCATGTTTTCATGCACCAGATTGTTCCACCATATTTTCATGATTCACGAGTGTTGTGTTGGGATAGGTGTAGTTTTGGTAGAGGTTGCCAACTAGTGTCTACTTTACTTGCCTTACCTGACTGACCCACACAACACTCTAGTTGGCACAAGTTGGGTATAGGTAATCACCCTAGACAGAACGTTTCATGAACCTAGTTATGACCCAGAGTTAGAAACCCGAATAACTGTTGCAGTTAGGTCCCTCTGATGTTAAGACCTAAATATAAGTTTCATGCTTGTAGATTTCATGTTATTAGATCTCGTGTTATCAGTTTTAACCCTTAAATGGGCTACTTACTGACTATATTCTTATATACTCACCCATGCTACATGACTTTCCTTTTCAGGTGGTACATGATGACATCAGGCGAGTGGTGAGGGCAGTGACTTCGCTAGGCTATGGGATGCAGCTGCAAATCATGTTCTTAGAAGTCTAGGATTGAGTTTCCTAGTCTCATGATTCCAAATGTTTTTCTATCATGTTTTTACTATTATGATATTGTAAAATGATTTATGGTTTTGGGCCCGATTTGTTAAATAAAAGATTTGTACTTATAACCTCTTCCGCTTGAAAGTTTTTCAAAGTTTTACGTTCTCATGCAGGTAGTAGCGACCCTTTGTACGTTTTTAATTTCTTTTTGGGTGGGTCTTCTGTCTATTGGTTCTGCATTGCTGGAAATCTCTCAACAGTATTCCATTCAGACGGAGGTTCTTGCCCTGCAGCCAACTGACTAATGAGAGTTCTAAGCTCAGACAGTTCAAATTTAAATACCCCCAAACTTAAGCTTTTGCTAGTCCTCGAGCAAACTATAAATCAAACAGACAGTAGAAGAATGGATGCAAAAATCAGAACTCAATCCAAAATTAACTTGCACAAGCGAGATCTAACTCAACAAGATCAGACTCTACTAGCCCGGGATTGGATTATTAAACTCTCAGCTCATCTTCCCTCTACACTGGCACTAAAGTTTCACTAATGAGTTAATGGAACAAATTAGTTTGCTTTCCTCCATACTTAGGTGCTTTTAGTTAACAAATAAATTAAGCATGTATATCTGGCACTAGCTTTCACACACTCATTGCAGGGACCCTTAACCTGAGTTTTCTCTGGTTGACATAACTGATCACAACAGGGGTGGCTCTTTTTGCCTTAATTTTTATTAAACATTGCAAACTGTGCACAGACCATGGCGTAATATTTTTTCAACAGTAACAACAAGAATGATTTTTCTTTATGAACAAGATAAGCATATATTCGTTTCTTTCCTCCTAAGCAAGATCAAACAGGCTAATTTGCAAAAAAATAACTCTTTAGCTCTTCCCTACACCTATCGAGGTGACAACAAGCATATGAACTCAATAATTCGCTCCTAAGCATTCAAATCCAAATCTAGCCAAGACAAATACTCTACTCATGCAAGACATCTCCTAGAAAAATTTTAAAAAGTCTCCCTTTTTGGGCACTCATGCTTACAACTCATCACAAGCTTGAAAATTGACAAGAAAACCTATCCTAGGATGTCATAATCATGCAAAAAATACATCCAGACAACAACCATATGCATAATTCAAAGAAAGCTCAAAACTATAGCCCGAACTCAGATGCTCAAGGGCTCCATAAACATGCTAATCCACCCCCAAACTTAAAACATGCATTGTCCTCAATGTATACATAAAATAAGGCATAAACAAGCATGAGAACAATAAAAGAATGAAAGGAGTGAACAATACTGGCCTGGAATAGTGATGACTTCTTGACTGAAAGCTTGGAACCTCGAAAGCTTGAAAGCAAAGGAGAGAAAGAAAACAAGACCTACAAAACAAAAACAAAAAATAAATCAAAAACCGAAAAGAAAACACACTAAACTTACTTGGGTTGCCTCCCATAAGCGCTTGTTTAACGTCATTAGCTCGATGTGTTGACTGTGCTTCAAGGAGGCTTTTGTTCTGTGAATCCAACAGAGGTGCTCTTTCTTGCACCATTCCTGTAGCCCATGAAGAGCACTTCATCTTTAGAGTCTGCAACTGCTTTAAAAATTTCTTTTTCGTTCTTGACTCTAATAGTGAGCTCCCTGCGCTTAATATCAATAATAACTCGCCAAGTAGCGAGGAATGGTCTTCCTAATATGACAGGCATCAAAGGATTTTCTATCATGTCCATAACATACAAGTCAATAGGGAGGAAAAATCTGCCTACTCTGATTAAAACATTTTCTACAATGCCAACTGGTCTAACCACAGACTGATCAGCCAATTGGAGCTTTACCGGAGTAGATTTAATCTCACCTATGTCTAACTTTTTGCACAGAGACAATGGAATAATATTAATGCTAGCACCTAAGTCACATAATGCTCTAAAAGAGTAAGTACCAAAACTACAAGGAACATAAAAACTCCCTGGATCTGCTACTTTTTCAGGTACTTTATGTTGTACTCTGGTGCTGCATGTGGAAGCAAGATATACAGTGTCAACCTTCTTTTCCTTTCGCTTCTTTGCTAACCACTCCTTCATGAACCTGTTGTATTGGGGCATCTCTAATGCCTCTACAAAAGGAATATTAATATTCAGATTCATAAAAGCATTCATAAATTTATCAAACTGAACCTGATTGTTCTTTTTCTTCTTTTTTCTTTTTCTTTTCCTTGGGAACCATCAGTGTGGGAGAAGGAATAGGAGGCTCAAGGTTAGGCTTTTCAGCCTCATCTACTTATGTGTCCTCCTCAGCTTCCCCTGTAGGCGTTTCATAATCCTCAGACTCAGGCTCCTCTCCAGCTTCCTCCTGGTGCACAGTGATTGCCTTACAGTACTCCATCTGGGTTTTCTCTTGCTCAGCTGGAGCCTTACCTTTATTCATGGTGCTCACAACATTCACCAACTGTCCCAGCTGAGTCTCAATGTTGTTGATGGCAGCAATGTTGCCATTCACTGTGGTGTTGATGGCAATGATTGCCTCCTCTAATTTGGTTGTCCTGTTACTAGACTCTGCAATGAAAGCTCCAACAAGATCTTCTAACTTTGTATTTTCTTTAGTTTGAGGGGCAAAACCAGGGGGGTTAAGAATATTCTTCGTATTTGCATAAGAGAAATTTTCATGGTTCCTATTGTTAGGGTGATAATGTGTAGGTGTAACATTATTATTATATCCCCTAAAATTAGAATTTGATACATATTGAACCTGTTCAATGGTCTCCTCCTCAGGTCTAGATGCCAAAGCAGCCTCTGATTCAATTGACTGTGCACTCCCTGTACCTGAAAATTTAATAAAAGCATTAGCGAGGGAAGTCATCTGGGCCTGGAGTGCACTTACTTTATCAAACTCAAACACTCCAGCAGCAATCTTTTTAGGTGTAGACCGCTCAGATGGCCACTGATAGCTGTTGGTGGCCATATCCTCTAGAAGTATGCGAGCATTTTTCACGGTCTTGGACAACAGAGTCCCACCTGCAGCTGCATCAACAATCGTCTTTGTACTAGGAGTCAAACCATTATAAAACAATTGAACCTGAATCCAGTCGGGATATCCATGCTGAGGGCACTTCCTCAGCAACTCATCATATTGTTGTTGGAATGTCCCAATCTCGGTCCTCAGCTTGACCGTCTTTGCAGGAGGGAAAATTTTCCTTAAAAAGGCCTGGACCAAAGCATCCCAGGTGGTGATGCTCCCAGGGGTAATAGATTGCAACCAATCTCGTGCGTTATCTTGCAAAGAAAAAGGAAATAAGCGTAAGCGAATAGCATCCTCAGAAACTCCATTTATTTTTATCGTCCCACAAATGTCCAAAAATGATTTAAGATGAGAATTTGGATCCTCAGTGGGCGATCCTCTATATGCACAGTCTCGAGCCATCTAAATGAGACTGATCTTCAGCTCAAAGTTGTTGGCATTAATTGGGGCATAGACAATCCCCGATTGTTGCCCCTGAAACACGGGCTGAAAGTAATCTCTTATAGGCCTAGGCTCCTCAGGTGGATTTTGGTCAGCCATTTGAATAATTTCTCTATTTTCCCTTCGAAGCCTATGAATTATTATTTCAATCTCGGGATCCAATGGTATCACTTCTCTACTACTACACATACAAAAACAAATCTACCCTAAAAAGGAAAGAAAACAATTATGGAAAGAAACAAAGAAAAGAAAACAACTAATCTAAATATGGAAAATATAATCTAGAAAAAGGAAAGAAAATAACCTAATATGGAATGCAAAAATAAATATGGCAAAACACAAATAAGGAAAAACTAATCTAAAAAGGAATAACAAGAAACAAATAAGGAAAAGATTACACAATTAAAAGAAAAACTAAGTTAGAAAAACAAATATGGAAAGAAAAACAAATAAGGAAAAAAATGCAATCAACCTAAAAAAGTAAAAATACACCCTAAATTAAGATCAAACAATTTTTTCACAATATCAATCTAGCTAAATGTGCCAATCCCCGGCAATGGCGCCAAAAACTTGATGTGGACTTTTCCTACCGCAAGCGCACGGGTCAAGTAATAATATAGTGAATGTAATTCGAATGTCGTCCTCTGGATTGGATTGTTAAGCAAATCAAGTATTGTGAATTATCTTGCTCAATTTGATTTAGGGATCAAAAAGTGATGAATGATTAATGGAAAACTAAATTAAAGCAAGTAAAAAGTGTGGAAATTTAATTGGGAAAAATACTTAGGGAATTGATTTCGCCGATTTTGTCTATGATTGATTTTAAAGGATAAGTTATTATGCACAATGGAATTATGAGTCAAAGACCCTTTAATCACAACTACCTCTCCCGAGTATAATTGATTCTCATGCAAATTAATCTACTCGACATCCCTATCTAAGTTTACTAACATGCAAAGAAATGAGATCTTTTGACCAATTCTAAAGTTAATCTAAAACCGTCACGAATTAGAAATTAAACCTTAGACATGCAATGTTGAGTAAGTCTATATTAAATCCCCTCTCCCGAGCTAGATTCAAAACTTAAATCATCTAACTAATGGCCAATTAATTGAAAGCATTAAATCAAGATTACAAACCTAATAACCAATGCACAACTTAAACCATAAATTCAATCCATAAACTTAATCAACTACATCAATCCCTAAGCTACAAGTTTAGCTACTCGTGAATAGAATTACAAGCTCAACTAAACATGTAAAAGCCATAGAATCTAGCTAAAGAAAGGAAAAGGGAAGGAAAAACTCAATGTAGGCCGAGACCGACGTCCCCCTCCCGATCCCCACGAACAATGGGTTGATTTCCGATTTTCTCCCTTAGCTTCAGCCTTCAAATCCTCTGTTTTAGCTCTGTTTTCGGCCCCAAGAAGTCCCAAAATTGAATCCCCCAAAAACATAGCCGAAAGGATCATTATATAGCAAATTTTCGTCCTAGCGTCGAGACGCTGTCAAGACAACGTCTCAACGCTGCCTCTAAACACGCGTGATCTGGAAAGGAAATTACACAGCGTCGAGACGCCTAAGGGCTAGCGTCGAGACGCTAGTCACCATTTGACCGAATTTTTACTTTTTTCCTTTTTAATTCTTTTTCCTTCCTTTGCATCTTTTCACGTCCCGAGCACCCGATTAACTCCAATATTGCGCTATAGCTCCAATCAACCATTTCCTACAAAATAAACAATAAAATGCAATAAAATGGCCAATAATCATCAAAGACTAGCTAAATTCAATAAGTAAAGATATCTAGCTATGCTCGCTATCAGAACTTTCTTATCCCGTTGTCTGTGCTTGTCCTCTTAGCCATCATGGGAAAGAAACACAAAGACTAAACTAAACTAAAAATTCAAAATTCAAAATGAAAAGAAAATATTTAACCATTTGGATTCCCCGACAATGGCACCAGTTTAATGGGACTTGTCGAAGGTCCGAATCGAAGCAAGTTTATAATCCATGAACACTAAACTACTTGTATTAGTAGTGGTTGGGGTAGATCACAGGTAGTGGCAGTTTGTTATTTATTTCGTATTTACTTTTAGTTATTATAGCAGTAAAAAAAGGGGATTGAAATGCTAGGGAGATAAACATGCAAAGAATTAAAATGCAAAATTTAAATCACAGGGAATTAATGGGGAGAGAAATTAAATTGAAGGAAATATCAATAGCCAAGAAAATTAATTAAATTAGACGACGTCGATTGAAGAGATTCTTGGGGTCGAATGGTTTACTTTGATCATCGTATTCCTACCTATTTAAGGCTAACATAAATTGCTTAATTACCCAATCGATCTAATCTGAAACCAAAAAAAGACCCTAAGCCCACCTAAGCCATCTAACCCGATCATACACCTTCCATCGAATTACACTCTAATTGATTAACCAATTAATTCGATTAAGCCATCAAATCAAACAATTAACCATTAGCCTTATGTCTAGTGGATTGATTAGGACATTAGACATAATTCGGTATAGATTACTTCTAATGATATTTTGGATCCTAGACCTATTGTGTCAAGCAACAAAGTCAGAGTCTGCTATTGGGACTCGTGCCCACGAATCAGTCTATGCGCTAACTATTGAACTAATTATCCATTAGCTACTTGGAAATCTATTCTTTAGCATATTATTATCATACGAGCTGCGTCTTAGGGCATCAAACTAACCTACTTCACATGCTATTATTACATACTGAATCCAAAATACAATAGCAATATAAAATCAAGGAAACCACAGAACATGAAACTAACAATGAAATACATTCTATAACACAAGAATCATTCATTCGGTGTCAACGGGTTTACACACTGGTGAAGCCGATTAAAATCTGTGACCCTACGCTACAATAGTAAAGAAATACAAGAGAAAACAGTAAAAAAACATACACCCTTAGGTTCTGGACGTGCAATGCAAGGAGAAACCAAGAGGAAGTCCAAAAATTACAACCAAAATCTAACCTAAATGGCATAATAAAACGAGGGTTTATATAGAAAATTAATCGTGGCGTCGAGACGCTGGGCATGGTGTCTCGATGCCATGTTGTCTTGACCTAGGGTTCGGAATCGGGCCAACATCGAGACGCCGGCCTAAACATCTCGAAGCCTGGCCTTTTTGTAGCGAGCCTTCATTCCTTTACTAGTCTTCTTTGTTGCCTGCTCGGTTTGGGACTCGAACCTTTGACTCCTTGGAACCGTTCTTTGAGCTCGTCACGATCCTCATGGTCTTCTCACCTCCTCGAAATCCATGGACTTCAAGTTAGCTTGAAAACACTCTAAACCGCTCGAATTAGCTCCAACTTGTATAATTCGTCCCTAATATCTTCAATGTGCAAATTATCTACAAAATAAAAAAACAAAGCGTAAAGTGCACTATAACAAGCTTAGATTAATAGCAAATAAATAGGACTAATTTGGTCCTATCAACTGCCCAAGAAGCCTAAGATGCCAACCCCTTCTAGACCCCTCTCATTTGTCGTGATTAGGCCTAAGGTTTCTCACCCAATAACTTTTCTGCCTTTCCTCTGTGCTTCCATGTCTCACCAGTTTGTTACTTGTCATTGCACGAAATTTGATTGACTTCTTCCTGATGACTTCATCTTCCAACTTCCTCCGCATGGCTTCATATTCGAACAAGCTCGCACTCGTTGTTGGCAATGACTTCCACTAGTGGTTTCTTCATTGTTTCCTTTCTCCCCTCCTTCTTCATGTCCCCCGCGTCGACGACTCCCTTGGATATTTGTCTCCGGTAACATCTGTCGGCGTTCTCTCTCTTCAAATTTTTTCTCAGTATTGATGTCTAAAGTATGCAATGAACTTATCGTGTGAGATCTTTGAAAATCTAGATTCTTATTATGGCTTTTATTAGTTTCTTGTCACTCTGATAGGCTTAGTCTATAGCACTAGGAGTTTATACTTGACTATTTTAAGAACTAGGTGAAAAGAAAAGAAAGAAAAGAAAAAAAAGTTATGTCTGCAAAAAGAAAAAGCAACAAAAGAAAAAGGACTATCTGTTGAAAAAGAAAGAAAAGGAAGAAAAAAATGTTTTTCCTCGCAAAAGAAAAAATAGAACTTGGGATAAAAAGAGCTACCTCCGTTGTGATCAGTTAGGACCATCCAAGGATAAAAATCGAGATATGGGTCCCTGTATCGGTGTGTGAAAGCTAGTGCCCTTAGGATCATAAAATGCAAGTTTGGGGAAATCCCCTGAGAAAAAGAAAATGATTAGGTGCCTAGCATTTTTTTTTTTTTTTTGAAATTCTGACATGTTAAGACTCTTAGCCAGTGTAGGGGGAAGAAAAATGGAAAAGGCCGTAAAACTAATCTACGTTAGCAAAAGAAGCACTTGATATGTTTTGAGCATGCTATTCATTAATACTAAGTTTCCTTTTTTAAATTTATTCATTAGTATGCTATGCTTGCTTAGTCAAGTTGCATGTTCTCCATATTTCCCTAAGAGTTCTAAATCATTGAGGCTAGAGTGATTATTTTCATGCATCCATAGAATTTATTTTGCTCGGGACCAGCAAAAGCTTAAGTTTGGGAGTGTGATAGCATGCATACGTGTTACTATTTTTCGCTTAAATTGAATGGTTTTTGTTGTGCTTTAATGTGTTTTTATTGTGCAAATTCAATTAATAAGTTATTTTTGTCCCTAGGAGCTTTTATTGGATTTTTTGGAGAAATTGGAGAAGAAAATAGCCCAAAACATGAAGAATTAACCATGGAGATGCAAGCTGGGCCATTTGGAAAAGTCCAAGACCTTGAAAGAAGAAGATTTAGGCCAAATGGTGAAGGAGAAGCCGAAAAATAAGCCAAGCCACGATTATGGAATTTTCTAGCCGAAGGACAACGTCGAGAAAGCGTCTTGACGCTGTCTCTTAGCATCTCAACGCTGGGATAACTTGGGGTTTAAGTTGATTACGTCACAGCATTGCAACACTGTTTGCCTTGAAGATCTATATAAAGCACGGTTTGGCACTCGTCTTTGGCATCAAGCATTCATTTCCTCTAGTCTTCTAAAGGCTCTTTGAGCCATCTTGAGGGTCGGGTTGAGAGCGAGTGAGAGGAGTGCGAAATTCTCGTGGGGGATCCAAGGCACAAGCAGGGGGTCTTCGACGGTTCAGTTCTTATCCTCTTAATTTATTCATTTAATGCTTTTGACTATGTATAGACGGGAAATTTTGGTACTTATAGGATACATGTATAGTTAAATCCCAACTTACGGGTCTTGAATTAATGAATATAGTTTAATGTTATTTTGATTGTCTATCTTTGTGTCCAGTTCACTGATTATTTGTGTGGGAGATTTTAATGCTCTATAGATTCTGGCCAAATTTATAGTGATTAGATACTTAGTGGAAACTCGACGGAGAGAAACTAAGTCAGATCATAACCCCTCAACTATGCTTAATTGCTTGTAGTGACAACGAGATTAGTTGGTTAGACGAAGAGATCAATAATGAATTAGGGTTCATAATTAACCCATTTAATAGCGCAAAGGACACTTAGGTTGTTAAACTGAGTTAATTATAATTAGGGGAAACCGACCAAAGAACCTATGTGATTAACAAAGATTCTAGATCTATAATTAGTCGGACACAACGTTAAGTAAATTAGAATAACTATTAAGTTGTATTCTGGAATTCAAGACCTCGCCTCTTAATTGACTCAATCTCCCTCATTCTTTGTTAATTTTATTGATCAATTTGTCTAATTGCTTTGTTTGAATTTCGTTCGCATCTTTCATCATGCTTAGTTCCCTAAATAATAGGAAGCTTTAGTATTTTTAGTGTTTGGAAATTTGCCTTGTCTAAGTGCACTTCTCCCTATGGATACGATACTCATCATAGTTGTCATTTCTTTATTACTTGTCGACCCGCACTTGCAATTAGATAATATTTAATTTTCATACAATTTATTGGTTTTTCATCTTTTTCAGTGCTTGTAGTCTTTTCCTTTGCCCATGTGGGAAATGCTGCGTGATAATTTTTCATTCTATATCTATACGACTTTAAGAGAATAAATACTTTATTTATGTTTTTTTAGTAATTTTTGAATGAAATGAAGTCAAAACTGTTATAAATCGCTAAGTGATCGTGTAGATTGACTACATTCTTAAATCTTGTGGTTTAAAATGATACAATTAATTGTTTGATATTTTAGTCGATACAAACCAAAAGTTGATGGATACAAACAAATCAGTTCTCCCTTTTTATTTTTATTGTTTATGGGTATTTATACTCCACATCAAGATCATAAAAAAAATCTTCATATTGATGTTGAACCTTCTGATTTAATGACAAATCAATATAATGACAAATATTTATCTTCCTTAACTATAAGATCTTATTTGTTATTCATAATTTCTACACTGGGATTGTTACTTATATATAGAAAAAAAAAACACAATTTTGTGAATATAAACCTTAAAGCAATTGAATTTTTTTGGGTGAGAAAAATAATCAAATGATTCCAAAGAAAAATATTTTATAATGAAACAAATAAATTACATGGTAAAAATGAAAGAGGATGTAAAGGAAGTTCAAATTTTCCTCACACAAATGTTATTCAAATAAATCTTAATCTTCTAGATCAATCCGATCAACGTTTAGAGCTATTCAGTCATTTCATACTCAATTATGAACGGATCAGATTAGATCAACGTTCTATTTCCCTGCAAAGTCAACAAAAATAATATTACCATTAATGCAAAAATATAAAACAAAATAAGACAAAATAAAAAGGAAAAACAATTATAATAAATTTGGGTATTACTTTCACGACAAATAAATTACTTTCACGACAAATAATCAATTTCGTCGATCTCATCCATTTTTCAATAAGAAAAACGATGTAAAAGACTTCAAAATCTCACCAAATAAATTACAAAAGTCAAGTTTAGAATACAATTAAACTTCACCATTTACAAATCAACTATTGAATAACTCTACCACGATTCACATTTTTTGTTTCAATCCCCGATAACTTCATAACTTTAGCAAGAAAAAAAAATAATTCAATCCATTCGATATACATTTTTTAATTTAATGAATTTGTTGGTGGATGAAACGCGTATGATAAAAATTGATACATACTAACATGTATACGTTTATGAAGTAACTTTTTTCCGTGGAAAGCATAAAACATACCAAACAGTTCCTTTTGACAATGTTTGCATGATGCCATACAATCCTCAACGGACTTAATGCGTTTGGCTTTACATTGTTGGGCGCATCCTTTCAAGCAGGGAAAGGCATCAACTGCCATCTTGAATTTAGCCTCCATGTCGGCCACATCCTTGGCTACAGAGAATTGTAGTGTCGCCACCACCACAATGCATAATAGCAATACTACCATCATTTTCTTGGCCATTTTTCTTTGTTATCTCCTTTTTGTCTTGTTAAAGAATTTTCTTTCTTCTTTCTTCTTTTTTAACTCACAAGTGGATGAATATTTGAGGTGATGGGAATGCCACTTTATAGGTTATCGATTGTTAAATTTAGATCATCGACCGCTAAGATTAGGTTTTCACTCTTTTTTCTATCTTTGGATAGAGATCACTTTGTTTGTTTTATGTTCACAAGTTTTTTTCATACACAATAAGATGAATAAAAGGCTTTTTCAAGGTCCCTTTCTCTCGTTCAATAGGGATGGTTTTTTAAATTGCTAAATCGACGAATGCCTTTAAGTGGTTTTCTTTGGACTAGAGAGAGGTCCATTCCATTATTTTAGATATATTTCACAAAATGACTATGGGGTAATGATAACCGAAATTAAATTGTCTGGTTATCCTATACGTATTTAAAAGAAAGACGAAGATAATTGCCTCTGTTGAGAAGACCATTTATGAAGATCGCAACAAATCAAATTCTTCATCTTCTAGTGATAAAAATTCATGAATATTCAAATGATAAATATGACATTAAAAACAAAATCATAATAAAAGGTTTTTTTTTTTTTTATAATAAAAGTTGTTTGTTCTCGTTTAACATGGGTACTGAATAAAATTTATTCATGGTACTAAATCTACTTTCGTATTAATATGAACACAAGGAATGGTGTCCTAATGGGATTTACATCTTTGCTGAATAACGAACACGGGGGATTTTCAAGCGATTTTTGTAAACTAAAATACAGGGATGTAAAATAAAGCTGGAGAAAATATTGGCAACAAGGAAGAAAAAAGGGATTGAAAATCTATGAATATGATGTGGAATTTCTTTTCGCACGACCCCGGGTCAAGTTTTAATATAGTGATTTTCGTGTTAACGAGTGTCATCCCTGGATTGGGTATCTAACCAAATTAATTACCGCGAATACTCTTGTCCAATTTTATTTAGGGATTCAAATTTTTTGATAATGAAGAAATCAAGACACAAAGGCTAAAAAGTATGGAATTCAAATGATGAAATCTCTTTGGGAATTGATTTCCCCTATTGGCGTTGTGAATTAATTAATTGATGAATAGGCATGCAATGACTTATAAATCTTTGATGTTCTAATTTCATATTTATCTCTCCGGAGAATAAATAATTCTCACACATATGATTAACCCGATATCCCTATCAAGATTGATTCACATGTATGGTTTAAATTGAATCATATTAACGATTTCCACAACTATGTTAAATCTCCCCATCTTAGGATTATTATAGTTATGCAATTTATCTATCTAGACTAAGTCCCCACTCCCTAGCAAGAATTAGAGAAAACATCAATTAATGCATGACCAATGAAGTAAAAGCGTAAAAAGCATAAATTGCATAAATAAGTTCAAGACATTAGACATCCATCAAATAATCCAACAACGATCAAAGGACTACATCAATCACTAAGAAAACAAACCTAGATACTCATACATGGCGCTACAATGTAAGCTAAATCTGAAAAAGCCATTAAAAAAACTAAAGAAAGGGAAAAAAGAGATAAAACACTATTGTCACCGAAACCGCACGTCCTAGTCACGATCTCCACGAGCTAAGTCTTGAATCCCACACTTCCACATTGCTTCGGCTCCCACAGAAGGTCTCTAGTCGATTTTAGAGCTAAAATTTCATCAAATAGACTCCCTTTGGACGTAGCATATCGTTTTCTATTTATATGGAATCTGTCGACAGCGTCACGATATTGTCCCTTTGTCGCCCATTTTGTTTTGGAAATAACTTGGCAGCGTCCAGACGGTAAGGACGCGACGCTGTCCTGTTTATCGCCAGAAACAATTTAGGAAGTTAACTAGCATCAAGACACCCAGAAAGTAGCGTCGAGACGCTAATTCTCGTGTTAGACCACTTTGATACGCTTCTAACTTCATTTATTTTTCGCTTCTTTTGCTCTTCTTTAAGTCCTCAACACCCGATCAACTCCAATTTCTCTATTTTAATCCAAAACTTAATTTCATACAAAATAACCAGGAAAATGCATAAATTGGCCAAATAATACTCAAAGATTAATGAAAATGCTTAAATTTTTCTTTCTGAGCATCATAAGCATATACATTATTTTCTTTCTTCCCAGGCAAGATTAAACATGCTAATTTGGAAAAAAAAAAAAAAAAACTCTTTAGCTCTTCCCTACACCTATCGATGTGACAACAAGCATATGAATCTAATAATTCGCTCCTAAGCATTCATGTCCAACTAATTGTTCTATATAGAAACCAGAAAGCTCAACCAAGGTTTACAACAATTCAAAACAATGCCCAATCCAACGATTCTACTAGAATTAGCTACTCATACTCAAAGGAGAACAACAAATAAATAAAAAATAATACATAAGAAACAACCTAAAAAGGTCTAGACAACACAAAAATACATAAGAAAGCGTAAAGAATCAGAAAAATACGAAACGTTTAACCTTTATCGGCACTGAAAGTCAAGACCTAGGTTTTATAATAATCGACGTAGTGTCGAGAAGCGTCGAGACACTACACGTTTTGTCTTCTGCACATTTTTGTGGCAACATCGAGATGTTAGGGCCAACGTCGAGACACTCCGCTGCATTTTCAACATATTGCGTTATTTTTCGTGCTTAGTGTCGAGAAGCGCTTGGGTCTTCTCACCTCCTCATCATCTGTGAACTTTAAGTTTCTTCAAAAACACTCGAATTAGCCGAATTAGCAGAAATTTTTGTGGTTTGTTGTCAATGCTTCCATTCCCTGAATCACCTGTAAATTAGACAATTAAACAATAAAATTCTTCTAATAAGTTTAGATTAGTTGTAATAAGATAACAGGAATAACGTGCTATCAAATACTCGCAACCTAAATATTGATAGTCTTCAAGCAAGGTAAACAAACCAAAGAACAAGTTGTATATAAATGTGGTAATGCAATTCAATCCTTGAAGCTCAAAAGTAAAAAATAAAACAGTCTAGAGACATGCACACGAGACCAAATGGGGAGACGAATCAAAAGTTTTCAACCACAATCTTGCACAAGAGAGTTCTAGCCCACCTAAAGAGGACTCTACTGACCCGATATTAATTTATTAAACTTTCATCCTATTTTCCCCTTACTCTGACACTAAAGTGTCGCTAAAAAGTCTAAATGAAACAAACATGGTTGCTTTATCATGCTAAACTTTTTTTCATATATTTAATATACTCATATATTAAATCACTCATGAAAATATACATGCAGTTTGAACATACATTGTAACATTTATAATGTATAAAATGCATGAGCATGCTTATAACCTAAGGTGGGATTAAAAATTAAATGACATACATAAAGCATTTAAAGTAGCATATGAGTCGATTAATTGGCCCCTAGGATAAATAAATAAAAAAAATTACATTAATTCCATCAAATTCTATCCAAAAAAGCCTTCAGTCGCTTCAAAATTGGACCGAAATTGTTCGAACCGACCAAAAATTGTTAAAAATTGGTCAAAACTGCTGAAAAAACGATTAAACCCATTGGAAAAATTTGACTGCAATTGTTAGCTGGACAAGACGCAAACCTCACCTTTTCCTGGACCGAACCGAACGTGCACTGAATTGTGCTAAAGCTGACATCAACCATGCATCATTGCTTAGCTGCAACTGACATCACCCGCTGTGCGTTTGTTTTTATTCCCAACCACTTTACCATTGTCCAACCTCTGTTTTCCACCATTTTGCCAATTTTTGTCCTGATGTTCATCCTAAACTAGACTCGGACTTACAAACTTGAATTTACAATTAATCACCCAAAAACGCAAGGACTGTTGGGTTTTATGTCCTAAAACACATAGATAGTGAATGTTAACGAATTGTATACTTGTGTGAATAAAGTGTTATTGAGGTTTATGCAATAAAGTGTTATTGTCATTTTAAGTCTAAAATTGCACAACATAACCCAAATGCAATGAACTAAGATCCAAGGTTGTTGATATGTAACTTGAACTAGTATGTGGGGACATACGGGGATCAGTGTTAAAGTTGAAGATTGGAATTCCCAATTCCGTTACAGCGGAAGCAATTGGACCGTTCGTAAATTAATTTTGTTCTACAAAAATACTAATACATTGGCAAAAGGTTAAGCGATGAGAAACATACCTCTGTTGACGTCTCTGAATACTTCAACGGATGATTCTCTAATTGCTCTGCAACAATGAAGAACACCACCATTCGATCTTCCCCGCTATAACTCTGAGATTAGGAACGTAGTTGTGGGACTACCTAATCTTGAATGGGAAAAACTCCAGATAGAAAATTCTCCCTAGTGTTCTTGAGTTGAGAGAATATGAGAAGCCCTTATGGTGGCCATAAGTTGTAGTACCTAAACCCTAGGGTTAGTGTTCTATTTATAGGAGAAATGTCATGAATAAAATATTCATTTAAAATCAATTATTTTCATAACTGATTTAATCTTTTCCATAATCAATCAATTCCATAACCAATCAATTCCCTAATTGATTAATCTTTTCCATAAATGATTGATCACTTCCATAAGTGATTAATCATTTCCATAATTGATTAATTTCCAATTAATTAATTCTTTAATTAATTAATCACCAATTAAATATCATATATTTAATTCAGACCTTCTACTAGTTAATTAATTAATTGCCCAATTAAATATCATATATTTAATTTCAGGCCTTCAATTAATTAATTCTATAATATGAATCAAATTCATATTAAAATTTGAACTCCTTCAAATTCTCTTATATCCTATAAATTTAATACGAATCGAATGCATATTAATATTTGAACTTCTATAGTTTAATTAAATCTCATTTAATTTAAACTAAATTGAATAATTAATTAATTCATCTTCTAATTAAATATCATATATTTAATTAGACATATATTTGAATTCTTTCAAATATACCAATCTCTCGATATAATAAAGTTTAATCTCAAATTAGACTTTATATTTTAATGCATTACTATACATTATTTTAATTTGTATCTCATACAATTAACTTAATTCTCAATATGAATTTGAACTATTCAAATTCTCTCAAGATATATTTGTTCCTAATTACTCTTTACGAGCTAAAAGGGGGACCTAATGGACCTACAGATCAGAAGCTCCAATGATATGAGGTTAATAGATTAAACTCATTAATCAGGTTAACCAATATTCATTAACTGTGGGTCATTCCACTAAAGACCCACAACTGAACTCTTCTCACTGTAGAACATTTTTGTGTCCATGGATGTAGATCTATGCCGGTAAGTCAATCCTTCACGAGTGTCCGTAATCACAGTTGGGTCAAATTACCGTTTTAACCCTGTGTTACATTTGTCTCCTTAAGTACCAGCGCTCCTCTAATGAACAACCTGTTTATGGTCCAACCATTAAACAGAAAGTCCCTCTCGGGCCAGTGAGAGGGCGGGATCCCTTTGTTCAAGTCTCGGAGTCACCACTTAAGGGAACACTCATCTACTTCACCTAGAAGCGAGAAGGAGTGAATTCCTTCTTTTGTTGTCATGTCCCCAACCTCCCACTCGGTCTTGTCCCCAAAAAGGAAGGCATATTGAGTCGGCGTATGGGCCACTCTCACCCATGCTAATCAAAGGACAATCCCTCATGAGAAGGAGTTCATGATACACTCAGGATTAAGATTGAGTTACCTAGGTCATCCTATTGAAACGGAAACCTAATTAGTTAACGGTGTTATAACTAATTGTTGGCTATTTCGTGGTCCGGTCTTATGGAAACTCATTGCATAGGATACCCCCACTTGCATGTCTACTACATGGATGCCTTGGATTAAGACGTCTGTATCGAATACAAAGCGGGTCGTATCTCATAGTGTTACCAGGATAAGGTACCCAGCCTTATCCTTGTACTATAGACCTATTAGGTTGTTACTTGAACACCAATCCCCGTATGTCCCCACGTAGTAGTTCAAGTCACATGTAAACAACCTTGGATCTTAGTTTATTGGATTTGGGTCAAATTGTGCAATATTTAACAATAACACTTTATTATAGAAACTCAATTACACTTTATTGAAACAAGTATACAATTTGTTTACATTTACTATCTACGAGTTTTAGGGCATAAAACCCAACACAAGTGAAAACCTAAAAGGTCTATAGTACAAGGACAAGGCTGGGTACCTTATCATAGTAATACTATGCAATACGACCCGCTTTGTATTTGATATTGATGTATTGATCCAAGACGTCCATGTAAGAGACTTTCGAGCAGGGGTATCATATGCAATGAGTTCGCATAAGACCAGACCACGAAATAGTAAACCACTAAATGTAACACCGTTAACTAGTTAGGTTACTGTTTCAGTATGATGACTGTTGGGTTCCTAGAGTGAGTAAAATATGATATAAAATACTCTAGAATTCTTGTGCAAGTATACACAGTCTGCAGCAAGTAATATTATCAATCCGAGCCCTGAATTAGTTACCACTCTACCTATTTTTGTGTAACTTTCCAATGGTTTCAAGAATAGTAAAATGATTTGGTTTTATCAGAATTATGCTGAAGCAAAATAAATGACAGAACAATAAGTAAACAAATAGATAGACAGATTAAAGACAGGCGCTGGTTAGGTTTTAGTGATTGTTCTAAGATATGCTCTAACAATATTATTGATCATGCATTTCTCGCATTATTATTAGCAGATTCCTCCCGGAACTCCGGATCTTTTGGGATATGTTTCAAACCCAATGAAGAGCGACCGATCAAGCACTAGGCAACTGGCTATCCCTAGCTCAGTCACTGGCGTTCACCAATACACAATGATCGTAATGTGGATAGTTGTCACACACTCTCTAAATAATCCCTGAAACTAGAGAGAGCTATTCACACCTGCTGGCCAGGCGGGCATAAAATGGGAATAAGCACAAAAATTAACCAAAATGCGATAGTCAATTTATTACTAGAGATGAAGCACAGTAATCACATTATTCATAACCAACACCTTAAGCTACTTAGTTCATAATAGGCATAAGAATACGAATTACAATCTGAGTATGCATGTCCATAACTACAAGTTAATAAAGAAAATAAACTCCCTAATCAGCTTGCGGAAGATGGTGTTCTTGATGATCTTCAATCTCTCTAAAATATTCGGCTTCCAAGGGAAAACATGGAATGCCTTTGACTTTGACGGCTACTTCCTTTTATAGAAGGATGGGAGGCTTTGAATTAGGTCAACTAGGACACGTGTAAGCCTCTCCTTGATCCTTTATCACGAGAATAACTCAATAAAAGCCAGTTCATGAAATTGGCTAACGAGCTGTGATGTGGCAGTCCTGTTGCAAGTTTTGCTGCAACATAGATTTTGCTCCCTCCAGTCGCTCAACAGCATAATCTACACAAAATAGTTTCCAAAGCTTTCATTCTTCCAAATGGGTTAAAACATGTAATATCTATCCAAAACCAACCCTAATAAGCATAAAGGACACACAAATCGCTATATAATTGAGGCCTAAATAACTACCTTTTGGGCAGTTATCATACCTCAAAACTTGAACTATTGCGCGTCCCGAGCAATACTAACCAATCTTCCTTCAAGAATTCAAAACATTAGACAAAGAATAGCTTAATCAAACCAGACAGTCCAACACTACCTTTAACCTTTACCTGAGCACTCTGCAAAACCAAGCTCTGCTGCAGCAAAATGATTCCTCCGGCATGGACAAATAATCACCACTTTTCAAGTTACTTCTAAGAACTCACCACAGCTTAGCTCTATTATCAGACATTTCAAAACATATTTTTAAACGGGTTTATATCATTATTTATCAGACTTAAAGCAGCCTTACAGTCATAAGCTCTTAAGCATGGGATGACCCACTTTATGGTGCAGTATACCCTTGCCTCAAGCTTATCACCAACTAGGCTCAATACTCATTATAAAGCTCAAAAATCCTTTGTTATTCTATCTCTTGCCCCTCAGAATGGCGACATTTTATGATGAAGCTCACCTAAGTTATGGGAGACAGAAAAACTGTTGGATCATCATTCATCCCTCAAAACTTTTGCTCTGTCAATTTTTTCAGCAAAATCTTCAACAAATAATTTTTTTTTAGCAAATAATTTTTCTCATTTCCTAGGTCATCTTTTGACGCGGAAACAAACTATGGGTATCACAATTGTCCCCGGTTACTCAATAACCTAACACATTTTAATTTGAAGGAGAGGAATGCTCGAGCAAAATAATTGGAGTTGCAAAAAGTACCCCAAACTTGAATTATTCATTGTCCCCAATGAATCATTAATTAAGCAACTATACCCCCAAACTTAATTTTTTCTATCTGAATTTTTAAACTAAAAATGGGACTCAGTTTTCAGCTTAAAGTGGATCGTATAAGTCAATACTACCTTGAAAATCTTCTTTGCCGCAAAAACAGTCCAGGATAGAAGAATGCTCAAGAAAAAGGTTTCTTGAGATCAGAATACCTCGATCTAATTAAGCGTAATCAGTCCAAGCTTCAAAAATTCAGAAGAAAATTAGTTAAGTTAGGCGTTACTCAGTGCTCATGGAACAAAAATATCGAAAAATGTTATTAAAAACATAAGAAAAGAAAGTACATAGCTGAGATATATATTTTGTTTAAAACAGAAAAATTAAAAAGACAAGCAGACGGGGTCAGATATGTGTGAGCAAACAAAATTATAGGATCAAAATTAATGCTCGTTGAAGATCATCTTATCCATCAATCTTCCTGACCCTGCTCTTCATCATCATTCTCTTCTCCTCTTTCAGCAGGTGGGGGCGGAATCCAGGGGTTCAACAGATCGTCAGGGAATATGGGAAGGGCTGGGTATGGGCTTGAAAAATTCTCTTGCAGCGCCCTCTTTAAGCCGGCATCCCGATTCTTAACATAGCTCCAGAAGGTTAAAGTCTGCCTCTCAGCAAACTCCTGCCTACTGGCCGAAAGTGCCAGTTGTTCTAGAATCGTGTTGATGTCGTAGATAAGCCCACCTTGACGTACCTCCTGCACACGCTGGAGCCGTGCCAAATTGGGCGTGTCTATGATCCCCTTATCAAACAGGATCACATCTCCCTCATCCACCGGAACCCCTACTCTTCTGCACAGCATCGTGATTGTATTCGGAAAGAATAGTTTCCCCACCTTCTTTTTCCAACATCCAGAAATCTCATTCGCAATGATCCTCCCTACGTTAATACTGAGAGACCGTAAGATGGCAAAAGCTAGGAGAACCCGTTCCCTGGAGATTGTCGAGTCATGTGTTGTTGGAAGCATCTTCTGTCTAATAAATCCCATCCATGTGTTCGCTTCCTTTTTCAAATAAGCCGACTAGAATGTCCTCTTATGAGTCTTGGATAACTGCCATTGTGCCCCTTCAATTCCTACCTCCCTTACAGCCTCACTTAGTTGCTCATCAGATGGCGCCAAAACCATCTCATTATACGCCGCATGGGGGAAGTTTTGAACGTTGTACAGTGCATTGATAGCACTTGGACTCCAATCCACCTCGACTCCTCGGACAATTACCTGGAAACCATCCTCCTTGACAATGTTAGCATAAAATTCACGCACCACCAGTGCGTTTACAAATTCAGGCTTCGCACAAAACAGCTCCCATCCGTGGTCTGCAATACTGGTCCTCAGAAACTATGGATGATCAACACTGAAACCGCGCTCGAACAAGAAATCCCTTTTCAGAAGCTCAGCGTATTTTTCTCTGGCAAAGTTATTGACGTAGCGATCAAATAGAACCTGTTGTTCTTCTATCGCCTCGTGTTCTTCTGATGCTTCAGCAATATTTTTGCCTTTTTCTACCCTTTGCTTGAGCAACTGCTCTTCCTCAGTCTTCTTTTCTGTTTCTTCTCTTTCTTTGTCCTCAGCTTCTTTCTTCTCTCTTTCCTCTCGCTCTGCCTTTTCTCTCTCAGAATCTGATGATGGTGGTGACGGGGTATCAGTCCGAATCACCTGAACACGGTTGGCCTTTCTCTTTATGCGGCGGCGTTTCGGCAGTTCGGGCATGATTACCTCAACACGAGCTTCTTGGTCCTACTCATTTCTTCTTTCAGACACTACGTCTGCCTGCTCGTCTCTCACCATCTCAGCCTGCTGTTCTTGATTCTCCTCAACATTTTCCTCTCGAGTCGTATCTGTATCCGCAAGTCTCTGATCAGCCTCTCCTGGGGTCTGTTCTTGCGGTTCTTCCTTGTCTTCTTAAACCACTGCAGCAACCTCATCCTCTGTCACTTTTTCATGTTCTTCCGCCCTCTGTTGTCGCCTTCTTCTTTTAGCTTCTTTCTCCTTCGGTGTTCTTTTCTTCTTAGTTTTTACTTTCGGAACTTCGAGGGTAATGGGTATTTCCTCTTCACTCTCTTTCTCTCTTTCTTTCCTCGCTCTTGTTTTGGCCATGGATAACTCAAAGGGTTTTGCAGAGAATGAAAAGGAGAAAGAAAGAATGTAGATGGCAAGATAGAATCAAGAAGACGAAGTGAGGAGAAACGTGCCAATGTCTGCAAATAAATAAGGCTCCAACAATTTGAAATCCTAACCGAAAGGATTTTCTTCGTAATAAATGGTTTTACCGTTCATATTTACTTTGCAATTCAAATCCCTAACGGTAAAATCTTGGAATTTCAATCATCTATGGGAAATAACGACATGTTGTCAATGGCTAAACCGTTGGATTATCCCTGCACGACATGTGGCAGCATCCCTGCAATTCACCTGCCCATAGAAATTCAAAAATCCCAACGGTAAAAATAATTACTCACACTAAAATCCTTCCTATTCGTACGAGATATTTGCTCTAGTATTATCTTTGCTGCAACAATCTTCTGAACCTGTCGAATCTTAGATACAGAATTTAAATTTCAAAATAGGAAAATCAAATCTTTTAAATTCAAATTGAACTTAACCGATCAAATCAAACTTAATTTTTTTTATTCTTAAAGCCGAATCAATTAGAGAAAATCTTTATTAACTAACAGAATTCAAATAACTGAAAATAAAATCCACATAAAACAAAATCTAATTAATGAAAAGATAATCCTAAAAATAATCTAAATAAATAACCTGAAAATCAAATCAAATTCAAAACGAAATCCCAAATAAACAAATACTTAAAGATAAAAATCTAATAAACCATGCAAAATTAAATCCAACCGAATCAAAATTAAAAACAAGTAAGAAAAATAAAATCAACATAACACTGGGAGCTCAAAAATTTTTCTCTGTGAAATGCTCCCGCAAAAATCCTACTCTCTCAATCAACTAACTTTAGGGAAGGATATTTCGTCTGAAATTCCTCTCCCCAATAATTTTTCACACGTTGTCCATTCACTTTGAACACTCTCCCATCTTTTTCATCCTGCAAAGTAACTGCTCCATGGGGAAAAACCTCAACCACAGTAAATGGTCCTGACCATTTAGATTTTAGTTTTCCAGGAAACAATTTCAATCTAGAATTATAAAGCAAGACTTTTTGACCCTTGACAAACTCTTTAGATTTTATTCTCTTGTCATGCCACAGCTTAGTCTTTTCTTTATACATTTTCGCATTCTCATAAGAAAATTGGCGAAATTCCTCTAATTCATTAAGCTGCAGCATTCTTATTGCTCCTGCGCGACTCAGATCAGAATTTAACTTTTTCAAAGCCCAAAACATCTTATGCTCTAGCTCCAATGGTAAATGGCAAGCTTTCCCATATACTAACCTATAGGGAGACATACCTAGAGGAGTCTTATAGGCTGTCCTATAAGCCCAAAGAGCCTCATCCAACCTAAAAGACCAATCCTTTCTAGATGGATGGACTACTTTCTCTAAAATCGATTTAATTTCCCTATTACTGGTTTCAACTTGACCATTTTCTTGTGGGTGATAAGGGGTAGCTATCCTATGCTTAATCCCATACTTAGCTAAAAGCTTAGTTAAGATATTATTAAATGTGTACCCTCATCACTCACTAGAGCCCTAGCAAAAACTTGATGTGGACTTTTCCTAACCGCAAGCGCACGGGTCAAGTAATAATATAGTGAATAGTAAATTCGAATGTCGTCCTCTGGATTGGATTTTTAAGCAAATCGAGTATTGTAAATAATCTTGCCCAATTTTATTTAGGGATCAAAAAGTGATGAATAGGTGATGATAAAAACAAATCAAAGCAAGTAAAAAGTATGGAATTTCAATTGGGAAAACTACTTAGGGAATTGATTTCGCCGATTTCGCTTAGGATTGATTTTAAAGAATAAGTTATTATGCATAATGAAATTATGAGCCAAACACCCTTTAATCACAACTACCTCTCCCGAGTATAATTGATTCTCATGCAAATTAACCAACTTGATATCCCTATCTAAGTTTATTAAAAAGCAAGGCAATGAGATCTTTTAACTAATTCTAAAGATAATCTAAAACCGTCAAGAATTAGAAAGTAAACTTTATTCATGCAATCTTGAGCAAGTCTAGATCAAATCCCCTCTCCCGAGCTAGATTCGAAACTTAAATCATTCAACTAATGGCCAATTAATTGAAAGCATTAAATCAAGATTACAAACACAATAACATTGCACAACTTAAATCATAAATCAATCCATAAACTTAATCAACTACATCAATCCCTAAGCTACAAGTTTAGCTACTCATGAATGAAAATACAATCTCAACTAAACATGTGAAAGCCATAAATCTAACTAAAGAAAGAAAAGGGAAAAGAAATCTCAATGTAGGCCGAGTCCCGACGTCCCCGTCACGATCCCCACGAACAATGGGTTGATTTCCAAGTTCCTCCTTTGTTTGCAGCTCCAAAAGCCTCTATTCTGTCCTCTTTACGGCTCCAAAAGGTCCCAAATTGATCCCCCTAAAACCTAGCCGAAGTGAAGCTTTTATTCGGATTTTTCGTCTAAGCGTCGAGACGCTGTCAAGACAGCGTCGCGACGCTGCCTCTTATACGCGCGTTCTGAATAAGGAAAAACGGTAGCGTCGGGATGCTTCCTATCATAGCGTCTCGACGCTGTAAGCTTTACGCGCCTAATCTGATATGGAATGTGAGCGTCGAGACGCTAGCCTGCTGTTGACCGAGATTTGACTTTTTTCCTTTTTTACTCTTTTCATTCCTTTGCCTCTTTTCACGCCCCGAGCACCCGATTAACTCTGATATTGCATTATAGCTCCAATCAACCATTTCCTACAAAATAAACATTAAAGTGCAATAAAATGGCCCAAAAATCATACAAGACTAGCTTAATTAAATAAGTAAAGATAGCTAGCTATGCTTGCTATCAAATACCCCCAAACTTAAGCTTTTGCTAGTCCTCGAGCAAACTCTAAATCAGACATACAATGGAAGAATGGATGCAACAATCATAACTCAATCCTCAAGGCTCAAAAGTCAATAACCAAGCAAGCAAGAGACATGCACACAAGGACCAATGAGGGAGACAAATTAAAATTTTTCCAAAATTAACTTGCATAAGCGAGATCTATCTCAACAAGATCAGACTCTACTAGCTCGGGATTGGATTATTAAACTCTCAGCTCATCTTCCCTCTACACTGGCACTAAGGCTTCACTAAGGAGTTAATGCAACAAATTAGTTTGTTTATCCCCATACTTAGGTGCTTTTAATTAACAATTGAATTAAGCATGTAAATGTGGCACTAGCTTTCACACACCCATTGCAGGGACCCTTAACCTGAGATTTCTCTGGTTGGCCTAACTGATCACAACAGGGGTAGCTCTTTTTGCCTTAATCTTTATTAAACATTGCAAACTGTGCACAGGCCATGGCATAATAATTTTCTTTTCAACAGTAACAACAAGAATGATTTTTCGTTATGAACATAATAGCAGATATTCTTTTCTTTTCTCCTAAGCAAGATCAAACATGCTAATTTGCAAAAAATTAACTCTTTAGCTCTACCCTACACCTATCGAGGTGACAACAAGCATATGAACCCAATAATTCGCTCCTAAGCATTCAAATCCAAATCTAGCCAAGACACATACTCTACTCATGCAAGCCATCTCCTAGAAAAATTTTAAAAAGTCTCCCTTTTTGGGCACTTATGCTTACATCTCATCACAAGCTTGAAAATTGACAAGAAAGCCTAACCTAGGACATCATAATCATGCAAGAGTAGCATCCAAAAAACAACCATATGCATAATTCAAAGAAAGCTCAAAACTATAGCCCGAACTCAGATGCTCAAGGGCTCCACAAACATGCTAATCCACCCCCAAACTTAAAACATGCATTGTCCTCAATGTATAAAGAAAATAAGGCATAAACAAGCATGAGAACAATAAAAGAATAACAGGAGTGAATAATACTGGCCTGGAATGATGATGACTTCTTGCTTGAAAGCTTGGACTCTTGAAAGCTTGAAAGCAAAGGAGAGGAAGAAAACAAGACCTACAAAACAAAAACAAACAATAAATCAAAAACAAAAAGAAAACACACTAAACTTACTTGGGTTGCCTCCCATAAGCGCTTGTTTAACGTCATTAGCTCGACGTGTTGCATGTGCTTCAAGGAGGCTTTTGTTCTGTGAATCCAACAGAGGTGCTTTTTCTTGCACCTTTCCTGTAGCCCATGTAAAGCACTTCATCTTTAGAGTCTTCAACTGCTTTAAAGATTTCTTTTTCGTTCTTGACTCTAATAGTGAGCTCCCTGCGCTCAATATCTATGATCGCTCGCCCAGTAGCGAGGAATGGTCGTCCTAATATGACAGGCTTTGAAGGATTTTCTATCATGTCCATAACATACAAGTCAATAGGGAAGAAAAATCTACCTACTCTTGTTAACACATTTTCTACAATACCAACTGGTCTCACCACAGATTGATCAGCCAATTGGAGCTCTACAGGAGTAGACTTAATCTCACCTATATCTAACTTTTTACACAAGGACAATGGGATAATATTAATGTTAGCACCTAAATCACATAATGCTCTGAAAGAATAAGTACCAAAACTACAAGGAACAGAAAAACTCCTTGGATCTGCTACTTTTTCAGGTACTTTTTGTTGTACTCTGGTGCTGCATGTGGAAGCAAGATAAACAGTGTCAACCTTCTTTTCTTTTCGCTTCTTTGCTAACCACTCCTTCATAAACCTGTTGTATTGGGGCATCTCTAATGCCTCTGCAAAAGGAATATTAATATTCAGATTCATAAAAGCATTCATAAATTTATCAAACTGAACCTGATTATTCTTTTTCTTCTTTTTCTTTTTCTTTTCCTTTGGAACCATCAATGTGGGAGAAGGAATAAGAGGCTCAAGGTTAGGCTTTTCAGCCTCATCTGCTGATGTGTCCTCCTCAGCTTCTCCTGTAGGCGTTTCATAGTCCTCAGATTCAGGTTCCTCTTCATATTCCTCCTGGTGCACAGTGATTGCCTTACAATACTCCATCTGGGGTTTCTCTTGCTCAGCTGGGGCCTTACCTTTATTCATGGTGCTTACCACATTCACCAACTGTCCCAGCTGAGTCTCAATGTTCTTGATGGCTGCACTGTGGCCATTCACTGTTGAATTGATGGCAATGACTGCCTCCTCCAGCTTGGTTGTCCTGTTACTAGACTCTGCAATGAAAGCTCCAACAAGATCTTCTAACTTTTTATTATCTTGAGTTTGAGGGGCAAAACCAGGAGGATTAAGAACATTCTTAGTATTAGCATAAGAGAAATTTTCATGGTTTATGTTGTTAGGGTGATAATGTGTAGGTGTAGAACTATTATTATATCCCCTAGAATTAAAATTTGATACATACTGAACCTACTCGATGGTCTCCTCCTGAGGTCTAGATGTGAAAGCACCAGCTGATTCAATTGATTGAGCACTCCCTGTACCTGAAAATTTCATAAAAGCATTGGCAAGGGAAGTCATATGGGCCTGGAGTGCACTTACTTTATCAACCTCAAACACTCCAACAGCAATATTTTTAGGTGTAGACCGCTCAGATGGCCACTGATAGCTGTTGGTGGCCATATCCTCTAAACGTGTGCGAGCGTTTTCCACGGTCTTGGACAACAGAGTCCCACCTGCAGCTGCATCAACAATCGTTTTTGTACTAGGATTTAAACCATTGTAAAACAACTGTACCTGAAGCCAATCGGGGTAACCATGCTGAGGACACTTCCTCAGTAGCTCTTTGAATCGCTCCCAAGCTTCGAATAGCTGCTCATCATATTGTTGTTGGAATGTCCCAATCTCGGTCCTCAGCTTGACCGTCTTTGCAGGAGGGAAAAATTTCTTTAAAAATGCCTGGACCAAAGCATCCCAAGTGGTGATGCTCCCAGGAGTAATAGACTGCAACGAATCACGTGCTTTATCCTGCAAAGAAAAGGGAAATAAACGTAAGCGAATAGCATCCTCAGACACTCCATTAATCTTTGCCGTCCCACAAATATCCAAAAATGATTTAAGATGAGAATTTGGATCCTCAGTGGGCGATCCTCTGTATGCACAGTCTCGAGCCATCTGAATGAGGTCGGTCTTCAGCTCAAAGTTGTTGGCATTAATCGGAGCATAGACAATCCCCGACTGTTGCCCCTGAAACACAGGCTGGAAATAATCTCTAATAGGCCTAGGCTCCTCATGTGGATTTTGGTCTGCCATTTGAATAATTTCTCTATTTTCCCTTCGAAGCCTAAGAATTGTTCTTTCTATCTCGGGATCAAATGGTATCACTTCTCTACTATTACGCATGCAAAATTAAAAATACCTTAAAAAGAAAAGAAAAAAACAAATATGGAAATAAATAAAGAAAAGGAAACAACAAATCTAAATATGGAAAATAAACAAACTAACCTAATATGGAATGCAAAAATAAATATGACAAAATGCAAATAAGGAAATTAACCTAGAAAAGGAAAAACAAGAACAAATAAGGAAAAGATTACACAACTAAAAGGAAACTAACCTAGAAAATCAAATATGGAAAGAAAAACAAATAAGGAAAAAACGCAACAAACCTAAAAAAGTAACAATACACCCTAAATTAAGATCAAGCAATTTTTCCACAATATCAATCTAGCTAAATGTGCCAATCCCCGGCAACGGCGCCAGAAACTTGATGTGGACTTTTCCTAACCGCAAGCGCACGGGTCAAGTAATAATATAGTGAATAGTAAATTCGAATGTCGTCCTCTGGATTGGATTTTTAAGCAAATCGAGTATTGTAAATAATCTTGCCCAATTTTATTTAGGGATCAAAAAGTGATGAATAGGTGATGATAAAAACAAATCAAAGCAAGTAAAAAGTATGGAATTTTAATTGGGAAAACTACTTAGGGAATTGATTTCGCCGATTTCGCTTAGGATTGATTTTAAAGAATAAGTTATTATGCACAATGAAATTATGAGCCAAACACCCTTTAATCACAACTACCTCTCCCGAGTATAATTGATTCTCATGCAAATTAACCAACTTGATATCCCTATCTAAGTTTATTAAAAAGCAAGACAATGAGATCTTTTAACTAATTCTAAAGATAATCTAAAACCGTCAAGAATTAGAAAGTAAACTTTATTCATGCAATCTTGAGCAAGTCTAGATCAAATCCCCTCTCCCGAGCTAGATTCGAAACTTAAATCATTCAACTAATGGCCAATTAATTGAAAGCATTAAATCAAGATTACAAACACAATAACATTGCACAACTTAAACCATAAATCAATCCATAAACTTAATCAACTACATCAATCCCTAAGCTACAAGTTTAGCTACTCATGAATGAAAATACAATCTCAACTAAACATGTGATAGCCATAAATCTAACTAAAGAAAGAAAAGGGAAAAGAAAACTCAATGTAGGCCGAGTCCCGACGTCCCCGTCACGATCCCCACGAACAATGGGTTGATTTCCAAGTTCCTCCTTTGTTTGCAGCTCCAAAAGCCTCTATTCTGTCCTCTTTACGGCTCCAAAAGGTCCCAAATTGATCCCCCTAAAACCTAGCCGAAGTGAAGCTTTTATTCTGATTTTTCGTCTTAGCGTCGAGACGCTGCCTCTTATACGCGCGTTCTGAATAAGGAAAAACGGTAGCGTCGAGACGCTTCCTATCATAGCGTCTCAACGCTGTAAACTTTACGCACCTAATCTGATATGGAATGTGAGCGTCGAGACGCTCAAGAGCTAGCGTCTCGACGCTAGCCTGCTGTTGACCGAGATTTGACTTTTTTCCTTTTTTACTCTTTTCATTCCTTTGCCTCTTTTCACGCCCCGAGCACCCGATTAACTCTGATATTGCATTATAGCTCCAATCAACCATTTCCTACAAAATAAACATTAAAGTGCAATAAAATGGCCCAAAAATCATACAAGACTAGCTTAATTAAATAAGTAAAGATAGCTAGCTATGCTTGCTATCAGTGTCCCAAACCGCGCAAAGATGTGCGATTGAAGAAACCTTGCTACTGTCTTGGCATCACTCTGATGGCATGCAATGGCCTCCACCCATTTGGAAACGTAATCAACTACCAATAAGATAAAAACATTGCCATTAGAAGGGGGAAATGGCCCCATAAAGTCAATACCCCATACATCAAATAATTCAACTTCTAAAATATAAGTAAAAGGCATTTCATCTCTAAGCCCCAAATTTCCTCTCCTTTGGCAATCATCACATTGCTTGTAGAACCAATGGGCATCCTTGAATAACGTAGGCCAGAAAAATCCGCAATGAAAAATCCTCATAGCTGTCCTCTGACTGCTGAAATGACCTCCATACAGCGAAGAATGACATTGCTCCAGGATTTCCTTTACTTCAACACCTGAAACACACCTACGAATAATACCGTCAGAGCATTGCTTATACATAAATGGCTCATCCCAATAGAAAAATTTTGCGTCATGCTTAAACTTTTTCTTCCGCCTCCAATCCATGTCAATAGGAGTGACTCCCTTTGCCAAAAAGTTGGCAATATCAGCATACCAAGGGACATCCCTAACTACCTTTACTTCAACAGCAAAGAGTTGTTCATCTGGAAAAGAATCGGAAATGGCAGATTGCTCCAGTAAAGATGATGATGGATCAAGACGAGATAAATGATCTGCAATGATATTTTCTGATCCCTTCTTATCCTTTATTTCCAAGTCGAAATCCTGCAATAATAAAACCCAACAAATTAGTCTAGGCTTTGCATCCTTCTTAGTCATTAAATACCTTATTGTTGCATGATCCGTGAAAACCGTGACTTTGGATCCAACCAAATATGACCGGAACTTCTCAAAAGCAAACACCACAACTAACAACTCCTTTTCAGTAGTTGTATAGTTGACTTGTGCCTCATTTAAAACCTTGCTTGCATAATATATAGGATGGATAAATTTGCCTTGCTTTTGCCCCAGCATAGCACCTACCGCAGTATCACTCGCATCACACATTACCTCAAATGGTAAATTCCAATTAGGTGCGCAAAGAATGGGTGTTGAGATTAAAGCAGCCTTTAAAGTCTCAAAAGCCTTCCTACAATCTGCATCAAAGTCAAAAACATGATCAGTGCACAATAAGTTACAAAGAGGTTTACTGATTTTGGAGAATTCCTTTATGAACCTCCTATAAAAACAAGCATGTCCTAAAAAACTCTTAATTCCCTTTACTGAATTCGGTGGCTCTAGTCTTTCAATAACCTCAACTTTTGCTCTATCAACTTGTAGACCATTTTTAGAAATTTTATGACCTAACACTATGCCCTCCTTCATCATGAAGTGGCATTTCTCCCAATTAAGAACTAAATGGGTATCTTCACATCTCTTTAATACCGTACCTAAATTTTCTAAACAATTCTGAAAAGACCCTCCAAACACTGAAAAATCGTCCATAAATACCTCAACAGTGGACTCAATCATATAAGAAAAAATTGTTAAAGTACACCGCTGAAATGTTGCTGGAGAATTGTAGAGGCCAAAAGGCATTCGCCTAAAAGCGAATGTCCCATAAGGACAGGTGAAAGTGGTTTTCTCCTGATCCTCAGGAGCAATAGTAATCTGGTTATACCCAGAATAACCATCCAATAAACAGTAGTAGGCCTGACCAGCCAATCGATCCAACATCTGGTCGATAAATGGTAGAGGGAAATGATCCTTACAGGTGGCCTTATTAAGCCTCCTGTAGTCCATACAAACCCTCCAGCCAGTTACTGTCCTGGTTGGAATCAACTCATTTTCTTTATTACTTACCACAGTGACACCTCCTTTTTTAGGAACACATTGGACAGGGCTCACCCAATTGCCATCGGCAATTGGATAAATGATCTCAACATCCAACCATTTAATTACCTCCTTTTTAACAACCTCTTTCATTGCAGGGTTAAGCCTTCTTTGTTGCTCAATACTCCTAAAGGATCCCTCCTCTAGAGTGATTTTGTGCATACAAAAAGATGGGCTAATTCCCTGAATATCAGCCAATGTCAAACCTATAGCTTTGCGGTATTACTGCAGCAATTTTATTAAGGCCTCCTCATGCTCTAGCATTAAATTTGATGCAACAATAATGGGCAACGTCTCACTTTCCCCAAGATACACATACTTTAGATGATCCGGTAAGGGTTTCAAATCTAAAGTGGGTGCCTCAATCAGGGATGGCTTAATTGGGGGAGCCTTTCTTTGATCTAAATCTAAAGACTTAAAAACATCCTCACATCTAAACAATTCTTTTTCTTTTTTTCTATCTAAAGAACAAAATTCAAAATCTTCTACACTAACCTCTCCATGCTTTTCCGAATGCTTATCAGCTGAATCCTGTATTGCTGTCTCAATAACTGTGCTCTCCAGAATCCTGATGAAGGAGCAATCCTCCATTTCGTTTGGATATTTCATGGCTTTAAAGACATTAAATTTTACTTCTTCATTACAGACTCTCATTGTTAAATCCCCTTTTTGAACATCTATTAACGCCCTACCAGTAGCAAAAAATGGACGACCTAGAATAATTGGGACATCTTTATCAGCCTCATAGTCTAAAATAATAAAATCAACAGGAAATATGAACTTATCAACTTTTACTAAGACGTCCTCAATTTTACCCTCTAGATATGTGATAGTCCTATCAGCTAGTTGGAGTGTGACTGTGGTAGGCCTAGCTTCACCAATACCAAGCTTCCGATAGACCGAAAGAGGCATAAGGTTAATGCTTGCGCCTAAATCACAGAGTGCTCTACCTAATTCCTTTCCACCTATAGACACAGGTATAGTAAATGACCCTGGATCCTTAGCCTTGGGGGGTAGCCCATTCTTAAGAATAGAACTACACTCCTTAGTAAGAGATACAGTTTCAAACTCACCTAATCTTTTCTTTTTAGTCAAAATATCCTTAAGAAATTTAGCATAATTAGGCATTTGCTCAATAGCTTCTACTAAAGGGATATTTATATGCAATTACTTAAGAATCTCTAGAAACTTTTTAAATTGACCATCCTGGTTCTTAGGCTTTTGCCTTTGTGAAAAGGTAGATGTGGTACATAAGGTGGGGGCGGAACATATGGTGGTTCTACATCTGGCACAAAACCAGATGCTCCAGCATTTTTATTGCTGCCTCTAGCACCCTGACCATACTCTAACTCTTTCTCAACAACAATATTTTTATCACTATTATTATTTAAATCCTGGGTCATTCTAGACTCTTCTAGTGGCTTACCACTTCTAAGAGTCACTGCCTTTACCTGCTCCTTACCTTCCCTTCGAGGGTGTTCAGTATCCGAGGGAAGTTTCCCTTCAGGCCTTGCCTTCAGCTCACTGGCCAGCTGACCCACTTGCAATTCCAGGGCTCTCATCGAAGCTTGATTACTTTGAATCGTGGCATCTGTACGAGCCATAAATTCTTTCATCATCACTTCGAGATAATTTCCCGAATTTTGCTGGGGCAAAACCTGCTTGTTTTGCTGGGGCATTACCTGCGCTTTAGCAAATCCCGGCTGGTTCATCTTTTGTTGCGCTTGTACGTTATTTCCCTGACCTCCCCATGAGAAGTTGGGGTGGTTGCGCCAACCTGGATTATAGAAGTTACAATAAGGGTTGTTCCTCTGATTACCTAAAAAAAAAACAGAAGCTGGATTGTTGGGGCAAAACTCGTAGTTGTGGTCTTCACCACAATAGACACATGCTTCGTCTGTGACTTGGTTCACCACTGCAGTAGGCTCCATAGCTGGTGGCTGGTGATGACTAATCACTGTCACATTCTTAAGAGCGTTAACAATCATAACAAGATCAGCCCTGATGGTGGACACACCATCAACCTCTAACACACTCTTAATTTTTATATTCGTGCCTTTAACATCCGACCGAAGCATTAAAAGTTTTTGCCAAAAGGGCCCCTCCAGCCGAAGCATCAACCATGCCTTGGGTCACTCCATTTAAACCATTGTAGAATCTTTCCATTTGAATACAATGAGGTAAACCATGGTGGGGACACTTTCACAAAAGCTCCTTAAACCTTTCCCAAGCCTCACTAAAAGTCTCATCTTCAAGTTGCCTAAACCCTACTAATTCACTCCTCAATTTAGCATTTCTATTAAGTGGGAAATATTTACTCAAAAATTTTTCAGCTAACTCATCCCACGTCCTAATTGACCCTGGAGCAAAAAAGTTTAACCATGACTTTGCTCCATCTCTAAGAGAATACAGAAACAAAGTTAATCTAAGAGCATCTTTAGGCACTCCTTGAATTACAAAAGAATCACTAACTCCTAGAAAAGACTTAAGAAGTAAATGAGGGTCTTCAGATGTCAAACCATGGAATTGCCCCACGATTTGCAACATCTGAAACATTACCGGTTTCATTTCAAAATTTTCCGCTTGGATTTGGGGACGTGAAATCCCTGGATTCAACTCATTAAACATCGACACAGCATATGCTCGAATGGCTCTGGTCTTATCGTTCGCTATCAAGATAAGATTCTCAGCCTGATTATTTTGCTGCTCATTTTGCTCAAACAGCGGACTTTGCTGCAACAACGGATTCTGCTGGGGGTTTGCTGCTGTTGGACCTTCAGGACCCTCCGGAAGACGCTGCACGTTCTCCATCTGGTTTCTGCGCTGCTCCCTCCTTCTCTTCCTAAATGTCATTTCAATTTCTGGATCAAGCTCAAACCGTACCCCAGGCGGATCGCTCATACACCAAAATCACACCTGCCAAAACAAAAGAAACAATCAAAAAGTTCTAGCACCAAACCACTAAAACACATACACAAAAGTAAATCAGATAAAAACTTATCCAAGTTCCCCGGCAACGACACCAAAAACTTGTTGGGTTCCTAGAGTGAGTAAAATATGATATAAAATACTCTAGAATTCCTATGCAAGTATACACAGTCTGCAGCAAGTAATATTATCAATCCGAGCCCTGAATTAGTTTCCACTCTACCTATTTTTGTGTAACTTTCCAATGGTTTCAAGAATAGTAAAGTTATTTGGTTTTATCGGAATTATGCTGAAGAAAAATAAATGACAGAACAAAGTAAACAAATAGATAGACAGATTAAAGACAGGCGATTGTTAGGTTTTAGTGATTGTTCTAAGATATGCTCTAGCAATATTATTGATCATGCATTACTCGCAGTATTATTAGCGGATTCCTCCCGGAACTCCGGATCTTTTGGGATATGTTTCAAACCCAATGAAGAGCGACCGATCAAGCACTAGGCAACTGGCTATCCCTAGCTCAGTCACTGGCGTTCACCAATACACAATGATCGTAGTGTGGATAATTGCCACACACTCTCTAAATCATCCCTGAAACTAGAGAGAGCTATTCACACCGGCTGGCCAGGCGGGCATAAAATGGGAATAAGCACAACAATTAACCAAAATGCGATAGTCAATTTATTACTAGAGATGAAGCACAGTAATCACATTATTCCTAACCAACACATTAAGCTACTTAGTTCATAATAGGCATAAGAATACGAATTACAATCTGAGTATGCATGTCCATAACCACAAGTTAATAAAGAAAATAAACTCCCTAATCAGCTTGCGGAAGATGGTGTTCTTGATGATCTTCAATCTCTCTAAAATATTCGGCTTCCAAGGGAAAACATGGAATGCCTTTGACTTTGACGGCTACTTCCTTTTATAGAAGGATGGGAGGCTTTGAATTAGGTCAACTAGGACATGTGTAAGGCTCTCCTTGATCCATTATCACGAGAATAACTCAACAAAAGTCGGTTCATGAAATTGGCTAACGAGCTGTGATGTAGCAGTCCTGTTGCCAGTTTTGCTGCAGCATAGAATTTGCTCCCTCCAGTCGCTCAGCAGCATAATCTGCACAAAATAATTTCCAATGCTTCTATTCTTCCAAATGGGTTAAAACATGTAATATTTATCCAAAACCAACCATAATAAGCATAAAGGACACACAAATCCCTATATAATTGAGGCCTAAATAACTACCTTTTGGGCAGTTATCAATGACCTAGGTAACTTAGTCTTAATCTTGAATGTGTCATGAACTCATTCTCACGAGGGATTGTCCTTTGATTAGTATGGGTGAGAGTGGCATGCAAGCCGACTCAATAAGCCCACCTTCTTGGGGACAAGACCGAGTGGGGGGCTGGGGACATGACAACACAAGATGGAATTCACTCCTTCCCGCTTCTAGGAGAAGTCGATGAGTGTTCCTTTAAGTGGTGACTCCAGGTCCTGAAGAGAGGGATCTCGCCCTCTCAATGGCTCGAGAGGGACTTTCGGTTTACTGGTTGGACCATAAACAGGTTGTTCATTAGAGGAGCACTGATACTTAAGGAGCCAGAGGTAACTCAGGGGTAAAACGATAATTTGACCCAACTGTAGTTACGAACACTCGTGAAGGATTGACTTACTGTTATTGGTCAATATCTGTGGACACAGAAACATTCTACAGTGATTAAAACGCCTCAGTTAAGACTCAAATCTTGTCCATTATCGAAACCTAGGGTCAAGATGAAAGTTTCTGGTGCAAGAAGTAGGAATAAAGCTTTAATCTCCCTTTTGGAGATCATGCAGCTAAGTCTTTTTTTTTTTTTAAGTAAAAGAGGAAAAGTAAAAAAAAAAAAAAAAAAAAGAGAAAAGAAAAAAAAACATATTTAAGCTTTTTAACTTTTTGATTCGTTTGTTTATGTTTCAGGAAGTTAATAAGTAGAGGGAAGTTAAGAGACAAAAGGAAGAGAACTTGAGGGAGAGAAAAGGTCAAAAGAAAAAAAAGGAGTAGAAAAAGGACCATTAGACCTATGCTCGGGTGAAGGATGAAGCTATCAAGCGGGTGTTCTTGGCCAGCTCATCTGATGAAGCTTCAAATCCTCTCCATTTTCAATGTCCCTCCTGGATGAACCTGAGACCTCTAATATGGAGGATAAACCTTCCAATAACTAAGGGAGTTTTTGTTATTCTCTTCTAACCATCAGCATGTTTCTTTGTTTTTCAATTGCTTAGTTAGATCTTTTAGCAATTTGTTTCATGCATTAATTTATTGTTATTTTAGTTACGTTTAGCATTGTTAGTTGTTAGCATATTGTTTTCAGTATATTACTTCGTTATTTTGATAGGTTAGTTTGATGATGCTTAGGTTAGTTTTTTGTAAAATCAAAACCAAAATAACTTGGGAAAGATGGAACTCTGTCTGAGGAAAATCCCGTCTAGGAAATGGTACATATGATGTAAAGGTGTTCATATAACAAATGCGGAAGCAATATTAGGATCGGAGTCACTTAACTACATCAATTTTAAAAAATGAAACCATGCTCTCCAAATACCGTAAGCAGAGAGCAGAATTTGTACCCACCTTTTTAGAGACTGATTTAGCAACTCCCTTCGATTCCTTTGATCACGAACGGTGTGTGGACCACCTCTAGTGTCTTCCCTACTATTCTCCGGGCCAAGAACGACTTGTGGGAGTCTATAGAGATAGGGAATGGGAAGGGAATGCTTGAAGGTTCAAGCAATAGTGAGATATATGGAGATGAGTGTGTTTGATACCAAAATCCAACACCATAACAATATGGAAAATGGCTCTCTTAGCTTTGAGTATGATTCATACTCTATGTATAGAGATCTTCCATGCAATGAGAAGCCTCATGACACAAGACACATGGAAGAATTGCAACTCAAAGTGGATTCTAGGTGTTTCATTCACAACACATGCAACTAGTGCATGGATGTGTTGTTTTTCACTTTGTATCAACATGCAATAGTGAGAATCCAACTAAATCCACTAAATTGAATTCATGATCTGAATTTTTAGCTTGCAATTAACCCTAATTTTAATTCTAAATTGAAATTGATTTCTTGGTAATTAATTTGGGACATTTCCAATTAATTTGATATGATTAATCCAATTAATCATTGTCACCTTGTGCAATCCATTATATATGATTCCTAATACATATATATTGTATTTAAAAACACTTTTAAATACTTTATCTCTCATTTTCTAATTTAATTCATAATTAAATTATTGTGTCAAACACAATTTACGATAATACCCTATTTCCCGATTTTGAACGATTCAAAGATTTCTATCAATTTGTTATAGGCTTTATTCCGATATGAGCTAGTAGGGGGACCTAATGGACCTATAGATCATGGGCTCCAACGATTCGAGGCTAACCGACTAATCTCATTATCCAAGCTAGCCAACATTCTTTAACTACCGGGACACTCCACTATAGCCCGATAGTTGCACTCCCTCACTATTGATATATTTTCGTGCACTTGATTTAACCATGTTCAGTAAGTCGATCCTTCACAGGTTGTTCGTAGCTATAGCAATGTCAAATGATCGTTTTACCCCTATAGTACTTCTTGTTCCTTAAGTTCCACTAATCCTCAAATGAACAATCGGGTTGTGGTCCAACCATCAAACCTAAGTCCCTCTCGATCCAACAAGAGGTGGGGCCCCTTGTTCAAGTCTTGGAGTTAGTACTTAAGGGAACAACCTCTCTACTATCCTTAAAATGGGAAGGAGCGAATTCCGTCTTACGAGACTATGGTCCCAGCTATCTTTTCGATCTTATCCCCAAAATGGTAGGCTTGTTGAGTCGACGATGCTGGCCACTCTCACCCAAAATGGTAGGCTTGTTAAGAAAAAGTTACCTAGGTCATCTTTGAGAAATAGACAGTTTCTTCCGTAAACGGCGTTATGAAGAGAAAGTGACTAATTTCGTGGTCCAGTCTCATGCAAACTCATTGCATAGGACGCCCCCACTCGCATGTCTCCACATGAACGATTTAGGATCTCATCGTTTGTACTTAATACAAAGTGGGTCGCGTCCATAGTGTCCCCAAGATAAGGCACCTAATCGTATCCTTATACTATAGATTATCTTGACGATAAACTTGAACTTGATCCTACGATATGTCCCTACATATAGTTCGAGTATTCATTTTATAGCTGAGGATCTTAGTTTATTGGATTTAGGTTAATCATTCACAATTTACATATTCAATAACATCTTTTACTGAATAACCTCAATAACGTCTTTATTGGAAATAGAATATGTTTAATGATTTGCAAACTATGAGTTTATAGGACATTAAACCCAACAAACTCCCATTTGGAGTAGAAACTCTAGTGGGATACAGTAAGTTAGGTGTGAGAGATACATAAAGACAATAAACTAGGGAATCAACCATACCCTTACATTTCTCCCACTTTCCCTAGTCTAACAAAGCTCGTAGGTCTAGATTAACTACGTGACCCTCAAAAACTTTAGCCGTGAGGGGTTTTGTAAACGGATTAGTCATGTTGTGCTCCGAAGAATTCTGCGTGACGATCACATCTCCTCGTTGCACGATCTCCCTGATGAGATGATATTTGCGCTCAATATGCTTTCCTCGCTTGTGACTTCGAGGTTCCTTAGAGTTTGCAACTACTCCATTGTTATCACAATAGAGGGTGATGGGCAATTGCATATTTGGATCAATTTCCAACTCTGTTAGGAATTTTCTTAGCCATACTTTCTCTTTTGCTGCTTCGCAGATGGCTACGTACTCTGCTTTCATGATAGAGTCAGCAATACAACCTTGCTTAATACACCTGCATACTACTGCTCCTCCATTTATAGTAAACACATATCTCGATGTTGATTTCCTTGAATCTATATCGTTCTGAAAGTCTGAGTCAGTGTATCCTGTAAGGATCAAATCCTTAGCTCCATACACGAGCGTATAATCCCTAGTTCTCCTTAGATACTTAAGGATGTTTTTAACGGTAGTCTAATGCGCATGTCCAGGATTAGACTGATATCTGCTAACAATTCCTACGGCATAGCATATGTCGGGTCTGGTACACAACATGGCATACATCAAACTACCAACTGCTGATGCATAGGGAATACGCCTCATTTCCTCAACTTCTTGAGGTGTCTTAGGACCTTGTTCCTTTGACAAGTGAACCCCGTGCCTAAAAGGTAAAAACCCTTTCCTGGAGTTCTGCATCGAATATCGTACCAACATTTTATTGATATATGATGCTTGAGACAATGCTAGCATTTTGTTATTTCTATTTCTTATGATTTGAATGCCCAAAACAAATTGAGCCTCACCCAAATATTTCATATGGAATTGTCTTGCTAGCCATTGTTTTACGTCAGTCAGATATCCTACATTATTCCCAATAAGTAGGATATCATCTACGTATAGAACTAGAAAAGCTGTAGTGGATTTGATGATTTTCTTGTAAACACAAGGTTTGTCAACATTCTGCTCAAAGCCATACGTTTTGATCGTAGTGTCAAAACGTATATTCAAAGATCTTGATGCTTGTTATAATCCATAAATGGATCATTTAAGTTTTCAAACCTTTTGCTCATTACCCTAGACTATGAATCCGTCTAGTTGAGCCATATAGATAGTCTCTTCAAGATTGCCCTTCAAAAAGGTTGTCTTGACATCCATTTGCCATATTTCATAATCATAAAATGTGGCAATGGATAAGAGTATTCTAATCGACTAAAGCATGGCAACAGAGGAAAAAGTTTCTTCAAAATCCACTCCTTCCCGCTGGGTAAAACCCTTTGCCACAAGTCGAGCCTTAAAGGTTTGAACCTTACCGACTTTGTCTCGTTTTCTTTTGTAGATCCATTTGCAACCAATAGGTTTTACCCCATTCGACTGCTCTACAAGTTCCCAGACCGAATTGAAGTACGTTGACTCCATTTCGAGATCCATGGCTTCGATCCACTGGTCCTTATCAACATCATTCATTGTCTGATTATAGGTCAATGGATCCTCTATACCATTTTTGGGTTCCTAGAGTGAGTAAGATATGATATAAAATACTCTTGAATTCTTGTGCAAGTATACACAGTCTGCAGCAAGTGATATTATCAATCCGAGCCCTGAATTAGTTTCCACTCTACCTATTTTTGTGTAACTTTCCAATGGTTTCAAGAATAGTAAAATGATTTGGTTTTATCGGAATTATGCTGAAGCAAAATAAATGACAGAACAATAAGTAAACAAATAGATAGACAGATTAAAGACAGGTGCTGGTTAGGTTTTAGTGATTGTTCTACGATATGCTCTTGCAATATTGTTGATCATGCATTTCTCGCAATATTATTAACGGATTCCTCCCAGAACTTCGGATCTTTTGGGATATGTTTCAAACCCAATGAAGAGCGACCGATCAAGCACTAGGCAACTGGCTATCCCTAGCTCAGTCACTGGCGTTCACCAATACACAATGATCGTAGTGTGGATAATTGCCACACACTCTCTAAATCATCCTTGAAACTAGAGAGAGCTATTCACACCGGCTGGCCAGGCGGGCATCAAATGGAAATAAGCACAACAATTAACCAAAATGCGATAGTCAATTTATTACTAGAGATGAAGCACAGTAATAACATTATTCCTAACCAACACCTCAAGCTACTTAGTTCATAATAGGCATAGGAATACGAATTACAATCTGAGTATGCATGTCCATAACCACAAGTTAATAAAGAAAATAAACTCCCTAATCAGCGTGCGGAAGATGGTGTTCTTGATGATCTTCAATCTCTCTAAAATATTCGGCTTCCAAGGAAAAACATGGAATGAATTTGACTTCGACGGCTACTTCCTTTTATAGAAGGATAGGAGACTTAAATTAGGTCAACTTGGACACGTGTAGGGCTCTCCTTGCTCCTTTATCCCAAAAATAACTCAACAGAAGTCGGTTTATGAAGTTGGCTAATGAGCTTTGATGTGGCAGTTATGTTCCCAGTTTTGCTGCAGCACAGAATTTACTCCCTCCAGTCGCCCAGCAGCATAATCTACACAAAATAATTTCCAATGCTTCCATTCTTCCAAATGGGTTAAAACATGTAATATCCATCTAAAACCAACCCTATTAAGCATAAAGGACACACAAATCCCTATATAATTGAGGCCTAAATAGCTACCTTTTGGGCAGTTATCAACCATCATCAGATATGATGGTTTGAGTTTATGCTAAACCCATGTAACGGTCGGGTTGTATTATAACCCTCCCACTACGTCGAGGCTCTCTCACTATTTGAGATGGATGTGTTTGATCAACAACTATTGACAGACCAACTTGATTAACAACTTTTGTAGATTATTTTGTAGTTTTTTCTTGAAATCTCATCTAATACTATTTTACTGTGAGGTCGATGATCATTTATGCGATCTTCCTCTAGGAATGTAGCGTTTGTCGATACAATCACTTTATTTTCCGGAGGATCGTAAAATAGACCACCTTTCATTTCTGTAGGATATCCCACAAACAGACATAGTTTTGAACGTCGTTCCAATTTCTTTGGGTTTTGCACCAACACGTGTGTTGGGCATCCCCAAATTCTGAAGTGACATAAACTACCTTTACGCACTCTCCATAGCTCATAGGGTGTTTCAGAAACACTCTAAGAGGGAACCATGTTCAAAATGTATACGACAGTTTCAACTGCATATCCCCCGAACGAATCAGGCAACTGAGCATAGCTCATAATTGATCGAACCATGTCTAACAAAGTTCGGTTTCTCCTCTCTGATACACCATTTTGTTGTGGTGTAGTAGGGGCTGAGAGTTGGGACGTGATTCCATGTTCTATCAAATAGTCTTGGAATTGTAGGTCCATATATTCTCCACCTCGATCTGATCGTAGTGTTTTAATCGTTTTACATAAGTGGTTCTCTACCTCGGTCTTCTACTCTTTGAACTTTTCAAGGGCTTTAGACATGTGATGCTTTAGGTAAAGGTAGCCATACCTCGAATAATTATCAATGAAACTGATGAAATATTCATACCCTCCTCGTGCTTTGACATTCATAGGACCATAGCGATTCAAATGCACTAGTTCTAAGGGTTCTTTGGCCCTATAACCTTTTTCCGAAAAAGGTCGTTTGGTCATTTTTCCCTCGAGGCAAGACTCACATGGTGGCAACGAGTCATCTTCTAACTGATTTAGTAGTCCACTCTTTACCAATCTTTCAAACCTATTGCGATTTATGTGGCCTAATCTCAAGTGCCAAAGATAGGTATTGGGAGAAACTTTTCGCCTTTTGTTTTGAGTTTCTGCTACTTTAAACATTTATGTATTAAGAATAGCTTTAACTTGAATTGGCCTTAACACGTATAAGTTGCTTTCAAGTTTTGCCGAACATATATGCATACTTTTTTTTGTTAACAAACACTTCATTAATATCAAAAGATACTTGGTATTCATGTTCAATCGAACAAGAGATAGATATTAAGTTCCTTTTAATATCGGGAACGTACAAGACTTTTTCTAGTAATAAAAATCTATCTCCAAAAGACAACTTTAGAGTTCCTGAAGCTCTGGCTGAGCCGGCCTCTCCAGTTCCAACTTTGATAGTTACCTCGCCATCTACCAGCATGTGTCAGGAACTAATTTCCTGTAAATAAGAGCATACATGGTTAGTCGCTCCTGAATCTAATATCCAGGCGGAGCTATCTTGCTCAACTAAACATGTTTCGATAACAAGCAAATCAATTTTACCTTGTTTTTTCATTTTAAACCTTCTTTTCTGCAAGGTACTTAGGACAATTGCGTTTCCAATGTCCATCTACATTATAGTGGAAATATTTTCCTTTATCTGCAGCTTTTGTTTTTGCCTTGCTTCCCATTAGAGCTTTTCCTTTCCCTTTTTCCTTGTTTTTCTTCATCTGAATACTCTTATTCTTAGAAGTGGAAGGTCTAGACTTGGTTCCTGAAGATGATCCTTTTTGGAACCTCTTGATGGTGGCAACGTTTGCTTCCCCTTCTTGTCCCCTTTTTGTGAGACTTTGGTAGGTCTGGAGCTCGTTCAGCAAAGTAGTCAGGTTATAGTCTATTTTGTTCATGACAGCGGTTGTCCTAAACTTAATGAAGCTCTTCGGAAAAGACTCCATTATAAAACTAACTTGACTACTCTCGTCTATGGTAGCACCGTTTACTTCAACAATATCGAACTGTAACATCATGTTCAAAACATGTTCCCTAACAGAAGCACCTTCATTCGAGAATTGTAAACATTCTTGAGAGCTTCGTGCCTAGTTTGTGAGGACGGTTGTCCAAACATACCTTGCAATGAAGTCATGATCTCCCTTGCGTTGACCATCCTCTCGTGCATTTTAGACAAGACATCTGAAATGCTTGCTAAGATATAGACTCTTGCTTTTTCATTTGCGCGAGTCCATTTCTCATATGTTTCCCGAACAATTCAGTTTGTTGATGAGCCAATGTTAGGTGGAAACTCTTCAATTAGGACAAATCTAAGATCCTCGATTACTAGTATGGTATTCAAATTAGACTTCCATGTTCCATAATTATCTCCGTTAGGCTTATCTGAAGGAAGTAATTGTACTAGTGAGCTAGACATGCTGAAAAATTAAACAAAACTATTAGTAATTAGCTAAGTAACCCATTTTTACAAAATCCAATTAGGTTCTAGCAAAAGTAATAATGTACCCAAGATTATTATTATTTTGTAACGACACTTTAGTGAGTTAGAGCAACCGCTATCGAGGGGCAATCAATTACTCCTTCACTAATGCAAGACGTTCTTGACTAAATACTAATTCCAGAATAACTCTTATTCCTATAGTGTTTTTGTTATCGTTTACATTTGGTCGGGAATATACTAACACTTAGTAACCCTTGTAAGTGTGACCCACCGTTTTAAGATTACAGAGAACGACCCCAACAATGCTACCGAATGGAAAGGCTAATGTTGGAAGTGGTCCAAAGTAATCCTATAAATTTCTGGAGTTTGCATTGTTCCGATCTCCATGTTACAACCCTCCGAATGGTTAGTAGCTCAAAGGCATACAAGCAGGCGAAACATGGAAATCTCACGGTGCAACCTAACGGATGAGACCACAGGATGTGTTGACACACTTCCTTCACTCATTTACTATAAATACTTCCTCCATGCACCTTGTTATTGATTTATGCAAACACCTTCCGAATGGAGCAGTTGAGGTATAATCAACACGAGGCCAAGCATAAATCTCACGTTGTGAACAAAAGGGAGAACGTGAAAGGGAAATGGATTTGATATATCTCTCCCCTCCCACTAGGTATTTTAAACAGTTTTGGGTATACTTATACTTAGGTGAATTCCGGCTAATTGAATGAACCCTAAGTCTAAGTTTGTTTTCACTTACGATGTCTAGGTGATAATGATTAAAACCTCACACCACACACGTGCATGCTCATGAAACTGGGTTAACTTGAACTCAAGAGCCGACTCGATGCCCAGGTAGGAGGTGTTCCGTAAACCGTCAACTTAAATACCTCCAACCTTAGACAGCATCTTTTCGGGTGAGTTCTCTTGTAACCTATGTTTTACAAGCTTATCGACCTATTTGAATCTAATTGAAATTGATCGAGAATTTGGATTCAAATTAACCCTAAGTGAGCATGCACCTTTTCTTTGTTATAGATTTTAAATTTCTATCTCATTTATAACAATTATAAAATCAATTTATAACAAGCCCAATTTGAAAATAACATTTATAATCAAACTAAAGAAGTTTCATGCTTCATGCTTTGTATATTTTCTCTTTTAATTCATATAACTTTTATATCAATTAATAAATTTTGAAAATAATCATGAAAAAAGACACATGGTAGAATTGCAACTCAAAGTGGATTTTAGGTGTTTAGGTCTGTCATTTTTCATGATTATTTTCAAAATTATCGAGATGTTACCTACTTTGAGTTGGTAAGTTAGGTCTGTGACTTGACTCCGACAAAGATAGAAATCAGTTATTTATCAATTAATTGAATTCTACCAATGATTCTTACTGATAGAAATCAATTTAATTGAAATCTATCAGTAAAATACTTTGCATTGCAAACATCTCGGTAATTAGAAACTCATCCAAAATTATTATACTACAATCATAAATTGAACAAAAAAATTAAGTCTCTTGTGGTAATTAGAACATAAAATCCAAAAATAACCATTACGAACAAGCGACTCTCAATCAACAATATAATTTTTAAAGCCTAGCACACAAGCTTCGTGACCACCACCATAAAATTACTATTCTTGTATTCCTTGTATTTCATTATTTATCAATTATAGCCTTGATAGACTTCGACCAATGATAGTCAGTGATAGACTACGATTAACTGGAGTATATCAGTGATATAATTTGATATACCTATACAAACACTCACCAAAATTGCTATTTTTGTATTATTGGCATTCTTGAATTAAAAAGAAAGCCAACAAGAGCTTAGCTCTATTGACATAAAGTTGTACTTGTTGGGTTTTATGCCCTAAAACTCGTAGATAGTGAATGTAACCGTTGACCAGATATTAATGAAATAATACTGATATATTTTTCCATTAATTGTTATTAGTTATTTTATATTTGTCTTTGCCTAATAATAACCCTAATCCAATAAACTAGACATCCAAGGCTGTAATATGAGTCTTGAACTATATGTAGCGACACATGGGATGATTGTTCAAGAAACAACCTAAAGGGTCTATAGTATAGGGATAAGTCTGGGTGCCTTATCCTGGTGACACTATGGATACGACCCACTTTGTATTTGATAGAAACGCTGCGATCCAACGCGTTCGTGTAGGAGACATGCGAGTGGGGGTATCCTATGCAATGAGTTTGCATAAGACCGGACCGCGAAATAGTAACCACTGGTTATAACACCGTTAACTAGTTGGTTTTCTATTTCACTAGGACGACCTAGACGACTTAGTCTTAATCCTGAGTTGATTATGGACTCCTGCTCATGAGAGATTGTCCTTTGATTTGCATGGGTGAGAGTGGCCAGTACGCCGACTCAATAAACCTACCATTTTGGGGACAAGACCGAATGGGGAGCTGGGAACGTAATCGTGCAAGATGGAATTCACTCCTTCCCGACTTTAGGGAAGCAGATGAGTGTTCCCTTAAGTGGTTACTCCGAGTCTTGAACAAAGGGCCCTACCCTCTCAATGGCACGAGAGGGTTTTCTGTTTGATGGTTGGACCACAAACAGGTTGTTCATTAGAGGAAAACTGGTACTTAAGGAAATAGAGGTAACCCAGGGGTAAAACAGTAATTTGACCCAGCTGGTGTTATGGACACTCGTGAAGGACTAACTAGTCGATATTGGTCTATATTTGTGGACACAGAAAATATGTCTGTAGTGAGAATAGTGCAACTGTGAGTCTATAGTGGAATGAACACACAGTTAACGAATATTGATTAATGTGGTTAATGAGTTTGACCAATTAATCTCACATCGTTGGAGCTTCTGATCTGCAGGTCCATTAGGTCCCACTGGTAGCTCATAAAGTAATTTGAGGCAACTAAGTAATAAATGTAAATTGAAAAGGATCAATTTACTAAGGGAACAAATATAATATATATTGATATATTATTATGAGAGAAAATAATATTTGAAGAAATTCAAATATAAATTTATGGAAGTTTGAAAGAGTTCAAATAATGAATTAATTTATTTAAGGCCTACAATGTGTTTGGGCAAAATTAATTGATTCTAGGCCGGGAATTAAATATGTTATATTTAATTGGTGGTTAATTAATTAGAGAATTAATTAACCGGGAATTAATCAATTATGGAAATAATTAATCACTTCAGGAAGTGATTAATCATTTATGGAAATGATCTAATCATTTATGGAAGTAATTAGTCATTTGTGGAAAAGATTAATCAATTATGGAATTGATTGATCATGATTGATTAAATAAGGAATAAGATTGAATCAATTTTGGAAAAGATTGATTTAATTGAATATTTTATTCGTGGCCTCTCTTCTATAAATAGAACACTAGACCTAATTGGTCCAAGACACTTGACACTTTGCTCTTGCTCTTAGATTCTCAAAGACAAGACCTAAAATTCTCTCTAGCCTCCCTTTTAGAGAATGACTCCCACAAGTCTTTTGCCTCCTAGACCTAGAGTCATACCGGTGTAACCTCTGTGGTTATTGTGTCATTCAAGAAGAATTTTCCAGCGATCAAGAGACAAAGGAGGCTGCTGCGTTCTGTTCGTTGGAGCATCGTTGGCGAAGAACGGTCAAGTCTACAACGGAGGTTTGTAACGGTTCTTCCTCTTTTCTTTAGAAAAGCATGAAAATAAATTTAGATTTATTTTAAGCATGTTTAAAATGATTTTCCAGCAACTTTAAAGAGTGTTTAAAGTTTGTCTGAGTTTTCGTAACGCTATTTTAATGTTAATTAATATACGACGTAAGGTCCAATCGATGCGCTTCCGCTGCGTGGGGACTTTTATTCCCTTTAGTACTGATAACCACCAGGTTTGTGGTTCAAATCCCCCTCCCCACATATTATCAAATATATATATATATATATATATATATATATATAATAATAAAAAGAAGAATAAAAAGAAGAAGAAACAATCAAGAAGAAATTGTACAAGAAATGAGGGAAGAAAGGCTAATAAATGCAAAAAAAAAAAAAAAAAAAAAAAAAAAAAAGAAGAAGAAGAAGAAATCGTAGATACACATAAATGAGGGAAGAAATGGTAAATGGGAAGGGAGAGAAAGAGAAGGGTAAAATATGGGAATATTCTAATTTTTTGCCATATTTGCAATTCTTTTTACTTGGTGCTAAATTTGCTATTATAGATAAATAATTTGCCACCCACTGCAGTTACGAAGGTTTTTTTATTACCATGTGCGACAATGTATACTTGCACAAGTGTTAGCTGAATTATTTATTATAATTATTATTCATCTTATCTCACATTCCATCTATTTAGCTGACGACACACCACCATGTCATACTATAGCTCCTTCGTAAAGATTGACCATAAATACTGATGTAGATTTCCACAAATCCTTATCAGTCTTGAAATCTATGTCAGTTTATCCTGTAAGGATCAAATCCTTAGTCTCATACACGAGCATATAGTTTCTTGTTCTCCTAAGATACTTGAGGATATTCTTAACGGTTTTCCAGTGATCAAATCTTGGATTAGATTGAACCTTACTGACAATCCCTACTACATAGGGCATTCGTCTCATGTCCTCAACTTTTTGAGGTATCTCAGGAAACAGTTTCTTAGACAAAAGAATTCAATTTCTTAAAGGTAGTGAACCCTTGTTGGAATTATACATCTTATATCTAACTAACATATTGTAGATATAAGACACTTGAAACAAGGCTAGCTTTTCGTTCTTGTGATTCCTAACAATTTCGATCCCAAGAACAAACTCGGCTACTCCCAAATTTTCATTTGGAAATGAGTTGATAGTACCTTTTACTAATCAGTAAGATAACCTACATCATTCCAAATTACAAGGACATTAATTATATACAACACTAAGTAAGCTACCGACCTATTGGCGATCTTCTTGTAGACACAAGACTCATCAATGTTCTGATTAAAGCCCAAAAGATTTGATCGTAGTATCAAATCTTCTATTCCAAGATCGAAATGCTTCAATCAATCCAAGAATTGATCAATTAAGCTCACAAACCTTTTGCTCTTTATCTTCCTTGTATGAATTCTTTTGGTTGAGACATGAGGATACTCTCCTCAAGATTACCATTCATAAAGGGTAGTCTTGACATCCATTCAAATGGACAAGAGTTCTAATAGACTTCAGCATTGTAACACGAGAAAAGGTTTCCTTACAGTTCCCTCTCTCTAGGTGTAACCCTTTGCCACGAGCCTAACCATAAGGTTACGTCTCGTTTCTTTTTGTAGATTCATATGTCAATCATAGGTGTGACCCCATTAGATAGATCTCTAAGATCTCAGATAGAATTGAAATGTATAGATTTCACTTCTAGGTGCATGGCTTTAATCCACTGGTCTTAGTTAACATCATTCATTGCCTTGCTTTAAGACAATGGATCCTCAATGTCATTGTTGCCTTGCGCAATGTGATTATAAATATGCAAGAAATCTTCACAATTAGCTAAAAAACGTGCAAGTATACACATCATGGCAGCAAGTGATAAGTAATTCAAGATCGTCTCCACAGGGATTGAGTACAGGAAATTTACTACTTCTAAGCGTGATTTTTCGATGAAATTCAAGTAACCAAAGACAAAATGTCATTCACTAACTAAATTGCACAAATGTAAACTAACTTGGATGAAAATGAAGAGTATTGAAAGCAAATAATGCAAGAAAAACGGCTGGAAGCAGAGGAGAAGTAAGGCTCGGATTAGGGAGATTTTGTATTGTTTCCAGGGATTGCTATAGCAAAAACTGTGCTAATTCGTCTCACCCAGATTTTTCAATGGGAATTTTCCAATTCTGCATAGATTAAGGCGATTAAACTCTCATTTAACCCCTTATTTTTAGCTCAATCTTATTAGTGCCCTAGGTGGTGATTTATCCCTAAATACCCACTCATTTTCATGATCATAAATGACTAAGGTAAAGCAAAGCAATCGGTTACTAAATGTTTTCCCAAACAACCAATAACAATGCTAGAAAATGGATGGCCAGTCGAAATTCCAGCTTTAACAATGAAACACACTTTACATTAAGGTGAATTTAGCATGGTTCAACTACAACAACCCCTCGTTACAATATAGGCTCCCTAATCCTCACCTAAAGAGGATTAGTTCATGATCAAAGAAGAAACAAGTTCAATACAGCAGAAAATGCTCATACACAACATGTTTTCAACCTCTACCACAACTAATGCCAATAGGGAGATAAAGGATGAGAAGAAAAGACTAAAGAAGAAGTGCCCAAGATAAAATCCAACTTTCCCAAGCTGAACAATAGCTCCACGACAACTCCCCTCTATTTTCCTCTGTTTTCGTGCTCCAAGAACAGCTCTCCAATCGTGAGTCTCCTCCATTTTCAGCTCCCTTTCCAAATTAGGACCTTTTCATTTTATACCCAGCCATATTTGTGGGAGTGAGGGTTGATTAGACAAGCCTTGCCCACTTGGAAATCATTCTAATAGCTGAAAATAGCTACAACCTCCAGCTGGGATTGCCACCTCAATTAATGAAGTCTTCCACGTGTAAAACAGCTCCAACTGTTATTCTGCCTCCTCCAACTAATGCTACAGCATAATCTGCAAAGAAAACTGGAGCTCCAAGTCGTCTTAAGTCCGAAATTAACGAGAAATGAAACACTAAAAGCCATCAATAAGCACATTCATTAAACACCATAAAATTCATCAAGACCCAACTCAAATAGCATCAACTTAAGGTAAAATTAAGCCTAAAAGCCCTAAAAGAATGCCCAATAACTCTTATTTCTAAGAGTTATCAGCCATCATCAGGTATGACGATCTGGGCTACAGTTAAGCCCATGTAACAGTCAGGTTGTAAAACAACCCTCCCACTACATCGAGGTACTCTCAACTCTTGAGATAGATGTAACTAACCAGTTGTATTGGCCCTATCTACAACTCCGTTAAAGGTCCAACATCATCAACAACCATTTTTTACTTATCAACAACTCTTGTTGTAGCTTCACCAATTAATTTACTTAAAATGACCTTACTCTGTGGCTTATTATTTCTCATGTGGTATTCTTATGAGAATGTACCATTTTTCGGTACAAAATCTTTATTCTCTTCTGGATTGAAGAAGTACCCACATCTCTTGTTTCCATCGGGCAGCCTACGATTAGGTATACTTTTGAACAATGTCCCCAAAAATAACGTAAATCACTTTTACGCCTTATCCACAAGTCAAAAGATGTTTCAGAAACATTTTTTATGGAACATTGTTCAAAATACACACTTTAGTCATCACTGCATGACCCCAAAATGAGTAAGGCAAATGAGCATAGCTCATAATGAATCGAACCATATCAATAGGGTTCTATTTCTCCTATCTGATACACCATTCTCCTAAGGTGTTCTAGCAGTTGAGATGTGGGATGTAATTCCATGTTCTATTTAATAGTCTTGGAATCTCAAGTCCCACATACTCTACACCTCGATCAGATCGAAGTGCTTTTACCATATCACCTAACAAGTTTCCAACTTCAGTCTCAAACTGGTGCGACAAAGGCTGAATGGATAGATGTGAGATAAGATGATAAATATTAATAAAGATAAATTCTGCTACCTTAGTGCAAGTATACACTGTCGCACGTAGTAATAAAAAACCTTAGAAGTATTCCAAGGGTATCGATCCCACGAGGACTAAGTTGGAAATTTAGATTTGATGAAGAAACTGTTCAACTTGATTACTTAAAAATAAGTAACCAAAGAAATAATTTTGATGAATGGTTTTTGAAAAGTAGAATAAACAAGCAAATGAATAAAAGAGGTACTCATCATGGATTCATCCCTAAGGCATTAACCTTAATCATGAAGTATTTAACATAAGTCTATTCAATGCATTGGATCAGATTTAACTTCTATTTGGTCTTGCTCCCAAGAACTGTTAGAAGGCTAAGCGAGTACCGTTATGGGCATTTATGTGACTCGACTCCGACATAGATAATTCATGAATGCAAACTATAACCCTATAGTCGATATAGGGTGCTATAGGCAACTTGCCCTATACCGCCGAACAATCTCTTTTGAGCTTTTTCTCCTATATCACCTTTAAGAGAACCGATATCGTTTGTCCCTTTTGAGATGAAACTCACATAGCATGCAAAGTCTAAGTGATCAAGTTAAACTTAGCAAGATTAGAATGATAATCAATAAAGAATGACATGCATTGAACAAAACTTAAGCAAATAAAACACTTTCAAGCTATTGAGCCATAAGGGAATTCACCATATTGAACCCCTCAATGAAACTTAGCTACTCATGGTGAGATAAAGAGCAAATGAATACATTCTCATTGAAATTAGAATGTAAATAATACAAAATAATTAAAAGTATCAAGAGCTTGGAATAATGGAGATAGCTAAATATTATGGGTTTTTCTATTTACTCAATCCTTCTAGAGTTCGCTTAGACACGCGACTCTCTTGCTTTTACAAGTGGGAATGGGTGAAAATCCATACCAACCCTAAGGTTTGATGTCTAATTAAAGTTAGAATTCAATCACCTAAGAAGGACCTTAGCCATCCCTACTCATAGGCGCCAACTAGGGTTCTGTCACCACCCTCTTCTTCCAAATGAGTTCTGCTTGAATTTGACTTTGAATCTCAATCTTATACAGTGTGAAAAATTGTTGAGGATTTGCGAAATAGGTGCTGGTGGGTAGCCCCGTCGATTTTGGGGTCAAAACAGCTGGTTAGGTGTGAAGAAGACTCGTCAACAAGACCCGCGGATGACTTAGAATGACCTTAGTTTTTCCAGAAATGCGGTCGCATTTCATTTTGCCTTCCTAGAAATGCGGTCGCATTTTTGGTAGATTCCAGCATTTCCTATGTTTTCCTGCACAAGAACAAACTTAGTCAAATTCTCTTAAAATCAAGTATTTTTAAGCACAAATGAGCATAAATTGACAAAAGTGAATCTCAACACCCTAACTTCTCAACTTTAACATATTTTGAGCTCGGGAACAATAAAATTGATCTAAACATACAATATTTGACAAAGAAATAAGCTAAATATAAGGGTAAAATAGATATATTTTTTACCCTTATGACACCCCCAAACTTAACTCATTGCTTGTCCTCAAGCAATTGCCAATCAAAATGTTAGAGATCAACTTTTTAATTGCCAATCAAAACGTAAGAGCTCAATATTAATTGCAAACCAAAACGTTAGAGTTCATGTGTAATAATCAATCATTGTACGAGTTTCAGCTTTAAATTTCAAATCAAGTGACATGGAATCAAGTAAACATGTTTTTGAAGATCCTTTTCTAAAAAACTTGCATTTCAGGAGAGGATTGTACTCTAGTGCAAATCACAACGTCTGAGTTTCCTAGGCATGAAGATTTCTATTGTTCTTTTTCAAAGCAAAACTCTCTTTAATACATTCTAACCAATGTTCTTAAACTACCTAACTTCTACTCATAGAGCCTAGTGTAGTCCTTTTCTAGGAAAAACAATCTTGAGGTAAAAATGAGAATACATGAATTACTAGACCTTTTCTATCTCCCCCAAACTTATTTGACTTCTGGTGCTCTTTTTATTCACCTTCTTTTTCTCCCAAGAGCATCCTTGTTGTCATCTTTACCTTCGTTCTAGCTTATTGACACATTATGGTGAAGATATCTAGCTATGAGCAAAATTCACAAGCTCGAAATGATACTCACTTCCCTAGGTAAACCTTTCATGTAGTGGCAAACCATGGGTGTCGTGAATGCCCCTGGTTACTCAATAAACCCTATGAAGGAGGAGTAACTCTTGGTTTTTCATTTTTTTTTTTTCATTTTTTTCAATTTTATTTTTTAAAGTTATTGAGCACATACTCTTTTTCCAACAGTACAAATTTACAAAGATATTTACATAGTAAAGCATAAAGCACCCCCCAAACTTAAAGGTAGACAATGTCCTCGTTGGCTTTGTTTTTTAGGCATGGGCTTAACATGAGGCTTTTTATTTTCTAAAACTTCAAGGCTAAACTCTCCTAGAGTGTTACGGTGGCACTTTGAAGTTTAGACTTAAGAAAATTTTGTAAAGAAAAAGACTAATGGAAAGCCTATGACTAGAAAACAATTCAGTTGTAACGGTGGCACTTTTGAGATAGAACAAAGCTCTAGTTTTCATCATCAAGGGGTTAAAAGGAAACTCCTTTGAAAATATGCTTTTCTTCCAAAACATTTTAAAGCAATCTTTCTTAAAGTTGATTTTTCTTCCCAAAAAGTTCATAGGTAAAGCTCAAAACGGCAAGCAGATTTTTCTTCAAGAAAATATTTAAAACCCAAGTTTATCTAATCCAAACTATCAACAAGCTATCTTTAAGGAACAAAGCGAGCTGCGCCAATAGTGTCCCCAGGATTAAGGTACCCAACCTTATTCATATACTATAGATCGTTTAGACTATTTACTTGAACTTGATCCATACTTATGTCACACATAAATTTCAAGTATACATAATATAGTCATGGGTTCTTAGTTTATTGGATTTGTGGTTTATATTTAGGCAAAACTAATATATAGAAATAATACTTCATTGAAGCAAGTCAAATGTTACATTTACTATCTATGAGTTTTAGGGCATAAAACCCAACAAACTCCCACTTGCACTAAAACTCTAGTGAGCGGAAATGTATATGCATTTAATAATACAAAAGCAAGGAAGTGTTGCACATACATTAAACTAGGGCACTACTATATCCAGTACATCTCCCACTTGCCCTAGATTATGCTATACACATATCTCGTAACCCTAAGTTCTGTAAATGACCCTCAAACACTTTAGCCGGGAGAGTCTTTATAAATGGGTCAGTTATGTTGTGCTCTGAAGCGATCTTCGTGACGATCACATCTCCGCGCTGCACTATCTCCCGAATCAGGTGATATTTCCTCTCGATGTGTTTGCCTCGTTTGTGACTGCGAGCCTCTTTAAAATTGGCTATTGGCCCACTATTATCACAATATAAAGTGATGGGAAAGTTCATGTTTCGAACAACTTCTAAGTCTGTTAGGAACTTTCGTTGCCACACTGCTTCTTTGGCTGCTTCACATGCAGCAACATACTCTGCTTCCATGGTGGAGTCAGCGATGCATCCTTGTTTAATGCTTCGCCATACTATTGCTCCTCCATTCAGAGTAAACACTGACCCTGATGTAGATTTATGTGAATCTATGTCAGTTATGCTCGCCTAGTGTAGAGCATAACGTACATTACGCTGCCGACAGCTAAGGCGTAAGGAATATGTCTCATATCCTCAATTTCTTAAGGTGTCTTAGGACATTGTTTTTTAGACAGATGAACTCTGTCCCTAAAATGTAATAATCCTTTCTTGGAGTTATGCATCGAATATCGAGCTAACATTTTTTCGATATACGCTACCTGAGACATGGCTAAGGTTTTGCTCCTACGATCCCTAACGATCTAGATGCCAAGAACAAATTGAGCTTCTCCAAAATCCTTCATTTGGAATTGCGATTCTAACCAGTTTTTAACGTCGGTAAGATATCCTACATTATTCTCAATAAGCAGAATATCATCTACATATAGTATTAAGAAAGCTACTTTATTCTTTATGATTTTCTTGTAAACACAAGGTTCATCAGGATTTTGGTCAAAGCTAAATGATTTGATTGTTGTATCAAATTGAAGATTCCAAGACCTTGAAGCTTGTTTTAATCCATAAATGGATCGTTTTAGTTTACAAACTTTTTGTTCTTCATTCTTGGAAATGAACCCTTCAAGTTGAGACATATAGATATTCTTGTCAAGGTTGCCATTCAAAAAAGGCAGTTTTGACGTCCATTTGCCATATTTAATAGTCATAATATGCGGCTATGGACAAGAGAATTCTAATGGACTTAAGCATTGCAACAGGGGAAAAGTTTCTTCATAGTCAATTCCTTCCCTTTGGGTGAAACCTTTTGCTACGAGCCTAGCTTTGAACGTTTGCATGTTTCCAGCTGCGTCTCTCTTTCTCTTATAGACCCACTTGCACCCTATGGGTTTTATCCCGTTAGGTGGATCCACGAGATCCCATACTGAATTGAAGTACATTGACTCCATTTCAAGGTCCATTGCTTTGACCCATTGGTCTCTACCAACGTCATTCATTGCCCGTTTAAAGGTCAATGGATCCTCGATGTCGTCATCCGGTATGACGACCTGTGTTTTAGTTAAACCTAGGTAGCAGTCAGGCTGTATTATAACCCTCCCACTGCTTCGAGGCATACTCAATGATTGAGCAGGACAAGACTGACCAGAAGAACTAGATCCAGCACTATCAAAAGTAGGTGAACCATTTTGATCAACAACTTTTGTCGTTTCTTCAATAGTTTCTTTTAATACTAATTTGCTTCGTGGTTTATGATCTCTCAAATAGTTTTCTTCCAAGAAAGTAACGTTTGTAGAAACGAACACTCTATTATCTTTTGGGTCATAGAAGATACCACCTCTCGTTTCTTTTGGATATTCAACAAATTGGCATAATTTTGAAAGTGGTTCCAATTCCATAGGATTCGTCACTAACACATAGGCTAATCCCCAGATTCGAAAATAGCGCAAACTAGGTTTACGTCCTTTCCATAATTCGAAGGGTGTTTTGTAAACACTTTTCAAAGGAACATTGTTCAAAATTTCTACTGCATGCCCCCAAAATGAGTTGGACAACTGAGCGTAGCTCATCATTGATTGAACCATTTCCATCAATGTTCTATTTCTCCTTTCGGATACACCATTCTGTTGTGGTGTTCCTGGTGTTGAGAGTTGTGATTTGATTCCATGTTCTATCATATAGTCTTGGAATTGTAAATCCATATACTATCCTCCTTGATCAGATCGAAGAGTTTTGATTGTTTTTCCTTATAGATTTTCAACTTCAGCTTTATATTCTTTGAACTTTTCAAGTGCTTCATATTTGTGTGCCATTAGGTACAAGTAACCATATCTTGAATAATCATCTATGAAAGAGATGAAATATTTGTATCCTCATCGAGCTTTTACATTCATTGGACCACAAAGGTCTCAATGTATAAGTTCTAAAGGTTCTTTGGCTCTGTAACCTTTTTTCGTAAACATTCTTTTAGTCATTTTCCCTTATAGGCAGGATTCACATGGAGGTAATGAATCATCTTCTAACTCATTTAGAAGTTCATTATTTACCAATCTTTTGATCCTATCAAGATTAATGTGGCCAAGCCTTAGATGCCAAAGATAAGCGTTACTATTTGGAGAAATGCGTTGCCTTTTTCTTTGAGTATCAACAGTTCTAAATAACGTGTGATTTAAAACTGTTTTTGTTACGGTTGGTCTTATGACATACAAGTTATTTTCTAATTTTGTTGAACAGACGGACATTCCTTTTCGAGAGATGAATGCTTCATTAACTTGAAAATTTAAAGAATATCCTTGTTTGATTATACATGAGATAGATATAAGATTCCTACGTATTTTAGGAATTATATACAGATTTTCAAGTAAAAACCTATTTCCTACAAACAACTTGACATCTCCTACTGCAGAAGCTGAAATGACGTCTCATGTTCCATCCTTGAGCGTCATTTCATCTTTTTTTAACTGTCGAAATGAACTATTTTCCAGCAAAGAACAACAGACATGATTAGTAGCTCCGGAATCAAGTATCCAGGCATCTTGATCATGTCCTAAGAGACAAGTTTCTAAAACGAGTAAATTGAATTCACCTTCTTTTTCTTTCTTGTTTTCAGCAAGGAATTTGGGGCAATTTCTCTTCCAATGCCCCTAAACGTTGCAATGGAAGCATTTGCCTTTATCAGCCTTCTGTGCTTTCTTCTTTCCTCGATTAGTAGTAGTGGGAGCCTTTCCCTTTACTCCTTCCTTTTTCTGGATATTTTTAGATCCAGAATTTTTAGGTGCAGACTTTGTTCTTGAGGATGAACCCTTCAGGAATTTTCTCTTGGAATGGGCTATATTTGCCTCTCCTTCTTTCAATTCCTTACCTTTCATAAGCGATTGAAATGTCTGTAACTCATTTAGGAGCGTAGTCAAATTGTATTGAATCTTATTCATTACAATGTTGCTTCAGAATTGTAGGAAGCTTTTTGGAAGTGACTCCATTATAAATGCTCCATTTACTTCGTCAATGACTGCTCCATTTACTTCAGCAACATTGAAATGGACCATCATATCAAGAACATGTTCTCGAACAGGTTGGCCTTCTTTCATGCAACAACTATAAATGTATTTGAGGGCTTCATCATGGAGTTGAAAGGACGACTGTCCGAACATTTCCTGAAGTGAATTCATGATTTCTCTTGCTGAGACCATTCCCTCATGCTTCTTGGCTAAAATCTCAGATAAACTAGCCAGAATATAGACTCGGGACTTTTTTTTGGCCTTCATCCAGCGATCATATGCATCTTTAACAGATTAAGATGTAGTACGAATGGGGACTGGAGGACATTCCTCTTTCAGGACAAACCGCAGATCATCAATAACCAAAACTGTGTTCATGTTAGATTTCCACGTTGCATAATTAGCGTCGGTTAACTTATCGTTTTTAAGCAGTTGTAATATAGAGGAAGACATGCTGAAAATAAATAATTGACTACATTAGTTTTTGCCTTTAACCATTTAAATAATCCAATCAATTTTAGCAAAACTATTTAATCAAAGTAACCCTAATAAACTATCGATATAGTTTAGCAACGATACGACAGAGGTTTAGAATAACAGTCACCGAAGGGTGATCATTTATTCCTCCACTGAATTGAGACTTATCTCAACAATTATCTAAAACCAGAACATCTCATATTCATTTAGTTTATTAGCTACCGTTTGTTTGGTCAAGAACTCATTCTTGTAAGTGTGACCCTCCCACTTTCAGATTACAGAGGTATGCACCAACAGGATACCGTTAGGAAAAGACAACTGTTGGTAATTTTTTTAAAAAAAAATTATTGACTGACCTAAGTGATCCTATCCATTTCTAGAGTTCGCGGTGATCCGAATCCTATGATCAGGCCCTCCGAAGGGATGGTCGCTCCCAGGGCGACACGCAGGCGGATCATAGGAATCTCACATTGCAACCTAGGGGTGGAGACCGTAGGATACGCTGTCACGCGTCCTTCTCCCACTTACTATGAACACTTTCCCCATCCACCTTGGTATTGATGTATGCTTAATGCTCTTTGAAGGGAGGCCGCTCCTAGGGCGCCACGAAGCCGAGCATGCATCTCACGGTGTGAACACAGGGGGATGCGGGAGTAAAAACTTGATCTAAAATATTATGTTTTTATTACTTTTCCTCCCAGTGAAGTGTCTTGTTATATTTTTAGGGTTTTAATTTTGACTTAGATAGAATTTGGCTAATAAATTATACCTAAGTCTAGGTGATATGTCCATAAACAGACTTATCCTATGATGTCTAGGTGGAAAAAAATATTATAACCTCACATCGCTCACGCATGCTCATAAAACTGGGTTAACTTAACTCAAGTACCGATTTGATACCCAGGTAGGAGGTGTTCCGTAAACCGTCAACTTAAATACCTCCAGCCTTAGACAACAACTAACCGGGTGAGTTCTCTTGTAACCTTAGCTTTACAAGTTATCGACCTAAAACTATTTTGAATCGATTGATCTTTGAATTCCTTTTAACCCTAAGTGAGCATGTTTTTATATTTGTTATAGATTTTAAAAAACTATGCCGGAATTATAACAAAAATGACATAAACCTATAACATGCATTTATTCGATCAAAGCGCTTTAAATCGAGTTAAGGAAGTTTCATGCAGCATGCTTTGTTCGTTTTCGTTTGATTAAACGTAATTACTTCAATCAACATGCATCTATCATGAAACCTAAACATGCATCTTAATATTACAACTTAATGATAATATACTTAATGCATGTAACATGCTTCCTATGGTGGGATTTTAAAACTATATGACATGCTTTGTGCATATTGATGGCTATTTAATTAAAACATACATCCATCCATGCATAATTAACTAAATCACACTAAAATTGATCGGTTTTGGGAATTCAAGCAAGCAAACAACTAAATGATTATATTTAATAATTAAAAAAAACTACTTAAAATATCTCTGTCTTGTCAGCCCGAATGGTCAGCCAGTCAACCATCTGTCACCTCGAATGGTCAGCAAGTCAACCAGCCAACCATCTGTCAGCCCGAATGGTCAACCAGTCAGCCAGTCAACCATCTGTCAGCCTGAATGGTCAGCAAGTCAACCAGTCAACCATCTGTCAGCCCAAGGGGTCGTTTGGCCCACTGTGTTGGGTATAATAGTGGGGGCTATTATAACCAACCAAATGTTTGGGGCATCAACAAAAATATGGGGTGGAGTTGGTTATTTTTCCCCTCCGTGTTGCTACAGTAACCACAATTCAACCCACCCAATTATTCTATCCATTCTCTACAGTAATTCTTATCTCTCTTCTTCCATGTGACTCATTGACTTTCCTGCCGACGACCGGTCGACGACTTTTCCGGCGACCACCGACAACTTTTTCGGCGACCGTCGTTGACTTTCCGACCACTTTTCCGACGATCACGGATGATGTTTTTTTAATTAATAATCTTTCTTCTCATTTTCATTTTGAAAATATATAAAAAACAAAAATAAAGAGAAAAAAAAAAAGAAAAGAGGTAGAAGAAATGAAAGGAAAAAAGAGGGGAAAAAAAATCGGTCTCCGAAAAATTTGTTGGTGGATGTCAGAAAAGTCGAAAAATTTATAGGGAGTTAGATACTAGGTTGTCTTTGTATAAGTATGGAGTTTTATTACATATATAATTACTTTTGATAATGAAGTATATGGATGTTTACCTTCATCGTACCATATTTTTCATTCAAAATTATACTTATCGTATTTAAGTTTACCGTGATAATAATAATTTTACAAAAAATACTACTCAAGTTTTTATTTTATGTGATTTCTATTTTATTTGATTCTTTTGATAATGAAGGTAAAATGTGTTTTGAATAAGCATTTACCATTTTTATGTTGGAAATACATAAATGAAACAAATATGATTTTTCTATATGAGATCATAAAATGATTTATTTTGTGAAAAAAAAACCATGACTCTAAAACAAAGAAAACCAACCCTTACTTTAGGTTATTTTTGTTTCATTTTAAGTTAAACATATAATTTAACCCCTATACCCAAAACTTTATTTTTTTTTACAACTAAACCCAATTTTTTTTTATTAATATTTGAATTATAAAGTTGTATGAGGAAAATCAACAAAAAAAAAAAAAAAAAGTCATCTTGAAACATAAACTATTTGAACTCATACTAAAATAATTTGCATCTCAAACACTACACCCCAAACACAGATTATTTTATCCCAGACTATAATAATCTGCACCCCAAACACAGACTATTTTATCCCAGACTATAATAATCTGCACTCCAAACACAGACTATTATAACACCCAGACTATTATAATCCCCATACTATTATAACCCCCCAGCTATTATAACCAACTTAATGCCCCAAACAGCCCCCAAATGGTCAACCAGTCAACCATTTGTCAGCCCGAATGGTCAGCCAGTCAGCCAGTCAACCATTTGTCAGCCCGAATGGTCAGCCAATCAAGCATCTGTCAGCCCCAATGGTCAGCCCCTCTGGTTAGCCTGCTGTTCTTTGGCAAGCTTTAGTTCTTCTTCTTGTTTCGAGCAATTACAGTAGTAAGTGGACTCTAATGACTCTCAAATTTTACAGACTCGATACTAACTCATTTATGCCCATAAACATGTAGTCAATTAAAAATTGTTTTAACAAATTTGAGGGAATTAAATAGCCAAAACCGTAATATATCCATTCTAGCACTATGAAAAATTCAATATGCAAATGCTACCCACCATGATCAAATTAATGCAAATTGGGTGCCCAAACCATGCTATGATACCAATTGTTTGGTGTTAATATCACACATGCGGAAGCAATTTTGGATCTTAGGCACACAATTTGATCAATTTAATCCTAGAAGACATGTTGTTCATAAAGACAAAAATAGAGTCATGAGGTACCTACCTCTTGAAGCTCCCAATTCGTATTATTCGATGCTTTATAATTCACACAAACAACTTTTGGACAACCACTTGGATCTTCTCTACTATCCTCAGGCCTTGGAACGGATTGTGGGATTCTCAATTGATAGGAATTGGAAAGGAAAGCTTATGGGTATAAGCAAGCTTGAAAGTATGAACATGGAAATTCTTGGGAGAATTTTTGCAGCATTTTAGGTTGAAGAAATCCACTAATTCTCATCAGCTCATCCTCTGTATATAGAGGGAAATCTTGCACAAAAATTGCACAAGAAATTGACAACAATTTGGGATCATTTTGAGTCATAAGGTTAGGTGGTGCAAGAAGGCTAATTACAAGTGATTAGTCACTAAGCACCACCTCCAAAATTTGCTAACCTTTTTTAATTTATTTTAAATTCAAAATTTGCAAATAAAATTATGAATTATCCCACTTCCTTTTATTTTTTAATTTAATTTAAATAACACTTTTATTTAATTAAAATAAAATAAAATGATTAATTTAATATCATATATATTAAATCAACATTGTTTGTCAACTCCCGATTTTCTCCCAACGAATTTTCTCGAACATGAATTCCTATTCACATGTTTGATATTTAAATCATATTTAAATGTATTCAACTCTCATTTTAAGTTTAGTTCAGAATTAAACTAATAAGTCATTAAATATCGCATATAACCGACTATTGTATCCTTTTCCAATTTTGAACGTTTCAAATATTAACCTATCATATTGTTCCAAGTTTTATTCATATTGAGCTAGTAGAGGGACCTAATGGACCTACAAACAAATCATGGGCTCCAACGAAATGATGATAACCGGTTAATCTCATTAACTTAGTCATTCATCATTTGTTAGCTTCCCCAGGACACTCCACTATAGCCCGTAGTTGCACTCCCCTCACTGTAGATATATTTCTTGTCCACTTTAGATAACCATTATTAGTACGTCGACCCTTCACTGGTTGTTCGTAAGTAGAGCTAGGTCAAATGTCCGTTTTACCCCTATAGTTACATCTTGTTCCTTAAGTTCCACTGATCCTCTAATGAACAACAAGTTCGCGATACAATCACTGAACCAAGTCCCTCCCAAGGTTATGAGAGGGCAGGGCCCCTTTGTTTAAGACCCAGAGTTAGCACTCAAGAGAACAACCTTTACTAATCCTAAAAAGGGTAGCAGTGAATTTATGTCCCCAGCTATCCATTTAGTCTCATCCCCAAAATGGTAGGCTTATTGAGTCGGTGATGTTTGGCCACTCTCACCCATGCAAATCAAAGGATAATCCTAAATAAACAGGAGTTCATAATTAGCTCAGGATTAAGATCTGAAAGTTCCTTGCGTTGTTTGGTTAGATCTCGCACAGGCAGTAGTTTGAGGCCCGTCTCTCGCGTTTTCGCCTCTGTCCGGTAGCGTTTTTGGGTGTTTTCGGCATCGCTTGACTATTCCGGTAAGTTTAAACGCTTACCCATGTTCAGTTAGTGCTTAGGATTAAATACCCATTCGCTTAGGTGCTGGAATTCTAATATTAGCGTTGATATTCTGTTCTGCAGCGCCGCCTTGTATTCGTTCAGGATCGCTTTGACTCAAGTTTGGAGACCCACTGCTTTAATGTCCTTTAGTGGGCTGTCTTGACCCGGTAAAACCCATTTCAGTGAGGTTTCGGGTCCGTTAGGCAAGAAAACCTTGATGTTTTGGCTCGTTTACTACTGTTTTGGACTAAAAATCATTTAGTATCATAACCCATTAGTCGTTTAGGGCTCTAGAGTGTTTCCCCACCCCTAGAGGTTCCTAGAAAGTGAAAGCATGTAGTGGTTGTTGTTGTCTTTGTGTAAAGCATGTGTAAATCAAGCCCATTTAGTGTTTAGGCCACGTTAGCATTGCCCGACCTCTTCGGAGTCCTTAGAACGGAAATAAAGAGGTTAAGCTAGCTTATCGTGATTTAAAAAACATGCTAGCATATCATTTAGCAATTGCCTTGACTCGAGTAGCGTTGCCCAATCTCTAGGAGCCCTTAGAATCCCTAAATGAATCTTTTTACTTGCTATCCAGTGGCTGAAAAGCCTTAAATATGGTCGTTCAACGTTACCCATGGCCCGTTGTGCCTTAGACATGGTTGCCCATGGACTAAAGCTTTTGGGTTTTCAGTTTGGGAAATGCTGAAGGCTGTTTGGCAAAGAAATAGGCCTAGTAAGTGGGTTTTGGCTTTTAAAGCTTTTCCTAAGGTCTTTAGGTAGATTCTAACCCCTTTTAGTTGCCTTGTACTTTAGGAGTTCATCTTGGCTGCATTAAGCTGGTTGGAGTTGCTTAGGAGCGCTATATGTAAGTAGTTTCTACTTACTAAACTTGTTTGACTGCCTGAAGCATGTTTGTTTGTTATCCACTTTCCTTATATATATGCTGAGAATGAAGTGTTGTGTATACACTTGTGAACATTGTAATTGTTATGTTAAACTTGAATTGTGTTTATTGCATTGCTTGAGACGTGTACGCTTAAGAAGTACAAGCATGATAGGTACTTGTCTTAGGCTTAGTGACTGTTGAGTCAAGCATGTTGATGTTGGGATTGGTGCCCTAAAACTCGTAGATAATGAATCTTAAACGAATTATATACTTATTCGATAAAGGTGTTATCGAGATTGATTCAGTAAAAGTCATTACTGAATAAATTAAATTGCACATATATAACCCAAATCCAATAAACTAAGATCCATGGCTATAGGATGAACACTTGAGCTTTATGTAGAGACATAAAAGTGGATCAAGCTTGAGTAATAGCCAAAACGGTCTATGGTATAGGAATAGGGTTGGGTACCTTATTCTGGAGACACTATGAGACGTGGCCCACTTTATAGATGGTATAGACGATGTGATCCTAAATCGTCTATGTAGAGACATGCGAGTGGGGGTGTCCTATGCAATGAGTTTGCATAAGACCAGGACGGAGAAATAAGTCGCTCTCGCTTTATAACACCGTTTACTGACGAGACAGACTATTTCATGTGATGACCTAGGTAACTCGATCTTAATCCTTAGCTAACTATGAACTCCTGTTTATTCGGGCTTATCCTTAGATCTGCATAGGTGAGAGTGGCTCAGTATCACCGACTCAATAAGCCTCCCATTTCAGGGATAGGAACGGGTAGATAGCTGGGGACATAGTCGTGCAAGAAGGAATTCACTCCTACCCGAATAAGGGATAGTAGAGAGGTTGTTCCCTTAAGTGCTGACTCCGGGGCTTGAACAAAGGGATCCCACTCTGTCATTGGCCCGAGAGGGACTCGGTTTATTGGTTGGACCATAAACCAATTGTTCATTAGAGGATCTGTGGGACTTAAGGAACTAGAAGTACTATAGGGGTAAAACGGTCCATTAGTTGGAGCCCATGATCTATAGGTCCATTAGGTCCCCCTACTAGCTTATATCAGAATTAAGCCTAGAACAAAAGATAGGAAGCTTTGAATCGTTCAAAATCGGGAAAAAGGGTATTATCGTAAATTGTGTTTGACACAATAATTTAATTATGAATTAAATTAGAAAATGAGAGATGAAGTATTTAAAAGTGTTTTGAATACTATATATATGTATTAGGAATCATATATATGGAATTGCACAAGATAACAAAGATTAATTAGATTAATCATATCAAAATTAATTTGAAAATTTTCAAATTAATTACCAAGCAATCAATTTCAATTTAGAATTGAAATTGGGGGTAATTTGCAAGCTTGAAATTTGATTTCAATTTGAATTTAGTGGATTTAGTTGGAAATCCACTTAATGCATGATCATTCAAAGTGGAAAGACAACTCACTCATGCATTGTTGAATGTCTTGTGTAATGTACACCTAGAATCCACTTGAGCTTGCAAATACACCATGTGTCTTGTGTCTTGAGGCTTGGCTTTGCATGGAGAATGTCTTTAAAAGGAGTTTGAATCATATTCAAACACAAGAGAGCCATTTCCTTAATGTTATGCTGCTGGAATTTGGACTCAAAGTTCTCTCATCTCTCATTCTTCTCCATTGTTTGATGCTTCAAGCATTCCCTTCCCATTCCCTATCTTATATAGACTCCCACAAGTCGTTCTTGGCCCGGAGTATAGTGGGGAAGACTCTAGAGGTTGTCCAAGGAGCATAGGAGAGGCAAACACCACAAGGAGTTCAACATAAGTGAGCTACAAAGGTTGGTGTTTTCTAAACTCTCTATTCTGTCTTTTCTAGAACATGCATGCTTTAGGAGTAAAATTGAATGTCTTAAGTGCTTTCGATCTTCAATTGCTTCCGCATGTGTAATATGGACACCTTCAATTGGTATCAGAGCATGATTACAGCACTTAATTCGTTTTAATTTTACTTTGGTGGGTACCATTTTGAAATTGAATTTTTTGTGTGCTAAAATGGAAGTGTTCTGGTTTGGCAATTTTTTGAGCATTCAAACCTTCATGAAATTGTAATTGCTCGGATATGTAAGAGCTTTAATGTGTGTACTATAGTCTGTAATTTTTATAGAGTCATTAGAGTCCATATAGGCTGTAAAATTGAAGAAAAACCGGAGAAGACGCAGCGGAAAATGAAAATTCCAGCAAGCTGTCTTTTAATTCGAGCAGCAACTTTTTTTTAATTCCGGTTCAGCTGCTGCCTTTTGGTCCGGCTCGGTCTGTTGCAGCCTCATTTCACTCATTGCATGGCCGGTTCATTGCTTGGATGAGCGGTTCGGGATGGCTCGTGAAGCTCGGGCGTGTTGCAAGTTTATTTATTAATTATTATTGTAATAATTAGTGAAATTGCTTGTGTTTTTTTAAAAATTGCCAAACTATTCCATTTTAGCTTGATTTAATTACTTTATGCATTGTGAATGTATGATTTAATTAAATGGATGTATGTGCATTATGAGCATGCCATATAGTTTTAAAACCCCACCATAGGAAAGCATGTTCATGCATTTGTTTAATTTTAATAAGTGTTATTGATTAATTCAAATGCATGAGGGAAATTTCATGTTTAATTAATATAAGTGTTGTATTAATTTAGGGAGATTCATGCTTGAATGGTTAATTAAAATTGATTATTCTTATAATAGTTATAATTATTAATTGATAAAATTAACCAAGCATGAAGCATGAAATTTCATTAGTTTGATTATAAGTGTTATTCTCAAATTAGGCTTGTTATGGATTGTTTTTATAATTGTTATAAGAAGAGATAGAAATCTAAAATCTATAACAAGATTAAGTGCATGCTCACTTAGGTTAATGAACCTTCAACGATTCGATCAACTTGCATAGTTTAGGTTGATATCTTGTAAAACAATGGTTACGAGAGAACTCACCCGACAAGATGCTGTCTAAGGCTAGAGGTATTTAAGTTGACGGTTTACGGAACACCTCCTACCTGGGCATCGAGTCGGTTCTTCAGTTAAGTTGATTCGAGTTTTATGAGCATGTGTGAGCGGTGTGAGGTTTTAAAGTGTTATCACCTAGACATCGTAGTATAAAGCGTTATACAAACCTAGACATAGGTTGTTTCTAAATAGTGCTTTTCTTATAACTTGAATGATTGATTGTTATATGCTTTTAAACACCATTAGAAAGCATGTTACAGGGTTAATTCATTAAAAGTTATAAGAGTTATAATAGTTAATGAATACAATCCATAAAACCTATAACAAAGAGTTGCATGCTAACATAGGATCTTAGGATCTTATCATTCTTTAAATGGTTTAAAATGAAATAGATCTAAGATCGCCTTTTCTAATAGGATTAGAAATATGTCTTACTTAGTTTTTTTTAAAATAGTTTTAAAATTTGAGTAAGTAGGACATAAGACCTTGGTTATAAGGGAACTCTCCCGACAAATGGTTCGGAACCTGAGTTGAATTAACCAAAGTCTTACTAGCATGCAATGTCACAAGATTATTAAAAGAGTTTAATTCACCTAGACATTTAGTGTAAAGACCTTGTTTAATAAGGCATAGACTTAGATAGATTCATTTAGTCGGAATTTACCTAAGTAATAGACCCTAAAACTTTACGACACTTTAGTGGGAGGAAAAGTATAGAAACAAAATATTCATATTAAGTTTCTACTCTCACGTCCCCCTGAGTTCACACCGTGAGATCCATGCTTGGCCTCGAGGCGCCCTGGGAGCGTCCCCCTACGGATGGTGTTTGCATGGGTTAATATCAAGGTGAATGGGGAAAGTGTTCATAGTAAGTGGGAGAAGGAAACGTGTCAAACGTATCCTGCGGTCTCCATCATTAGGTTGCACCGTGAGATTCCTATGCGCTGCCTGCGAGTCGCCCTGGGAGCGATCACCCTACGGAGGGCTTGCGCATGGGATTCAGAACAACGCAAACTCCAGAAATGGATAGGGTTTCCTAGGGCCATTCCCAACATTAGCTCTTCCCTACGGTGGCATTGTTGGGGCCGCCCTCTGCAATCTGAAAATGATGGGTAACACTCACAAGATGGTCTTGACCAAATTAACGTTAGCTAATAACTATTGGAGTAAGAGTTATTCTGGGAATAGTATTTGGCCGAGATTGTCTTGATTCAGAGGAGGAGTAGCTGACTGCCCTACGGTAGCGATTATTTTAAACCCCTGAAGTATCGTTGCAAAATAAATCAATTGTATATATGGGTCAATGATTGCTTTTGCTAAATCTGATTGGATAAATGTGATTAATGGGTTTAGTGCATGTTTCTAATAGAGATTAATTTGTTTGTTTCAGCAATATGTCAAAAAACGTATGTGCTTTGTCAAATGCCAAATTAAACGGTTTAGTACATTCGACTAAGAATACTTGCTTAAACACTAAACACGTGGCAAAGAATTTAGGTTTGGTCTCAACTGAGGAATGTCCTCAAACTAACTGCGTAGCCAAGAAAAACATGATCCACGACTCTAAATGTGATTTATTAGTCTTGAAAACGTGTTTAGTGGAAAACGACGATTCTGCCTGGATACTCGATTCAGGTGCCACTAATCACATATGTTCTTCATTTCAAGGAATGAGTTCCTGGCAACAGCTAATAGCTGGAGAGATGACTCTTAAAGTTGGAACAGGAGAAGTCATCTCGGCTATTGCAGTGCGAGACATAAAATTATTCTTCACCAAGGAACGCTACATGATATTAGATAATGTGTACATAGTTCTGAAGATTAAAAGAAATTTGATTTCTTTATCTTGTTTATTAGAACAAGGTTACTCAATTTCTTTTTCTGTTAATGAAGCGTTCATAACTAAAAGAGGTATTGATGTTTGCTCTGCAAACTTGAAGAATAAATTATATGTTTTGAGACCAATTGAGTCTAAAGCTATTTTAAATCACGAGATGTTTAAAACCGCTGAGACTCAACCTAAAAAGCGAAGAGTTTCTCAAGATACCTATCTCTGGCACTTGAGGTTAGGCCATATCAACCTCAATATGATTGGGAGATTGGTCAAGAGTGGACTTCTAAACAAGTTAGAAGACGACTCGTTGCCTCCTTGTGATTCATGCCTTGAGGGCAAGATGACAAAACGACCTTTTACCGGAAAAGGTTATCGTGCCAAAGAGCCCTTAGAGCTCATTCATTCGGACCTCTGTGGACCAATGAACATTAGAGCTCGAGGAGGGTACGAATATTTCATCAGTTTCATTGATGATTATTCGAGGTATGGCTATCTCTACCTGATGCATCATAAATCCGAAGCTTTTGAAATGTTCAAGGAGTATAAGGCCGAGGTTGAGAACCTATTAGGTAAGACGATAAAAACACTTCGATCCGATCGAGGTGGAGAGTATATGGACTTAAGTTTTCAAGACTATTTGATAGAGCATGGAATTACGTCCCAACTCTCAGTCCCTGGTACACCTCAGCAAAACGGTGTATCAGAAAGGAGAAACAGAACCTTGTTGGACATGGTTCGTTCGATGATGAGTTATGCTCAGTTGCCTAACTCGTTTTGGGGTTATGCAGTAGAGACTGCAGTTTATATCTTGAACGTAGTTCCCTCAAAGAGTGTTTCTGAAACACCATTTGAGCTCTGGAAAGGTCGTAAAGCTAGTTTACGACATTTCAGAATTTGGGGATGTCCTGCATACGTGCTAGAAGCAAACCCAAAGAAATTGGAGCCTCGTTCTAGATTTTGCCTATTTATAGGCTATCCCAAAGAAACGAGAGGTGGATACTTCTTCGATCCAGAGGAAAATAAAGTACTTGTATCGACAAATGCTACATTCCTAGAAGAAGACCACCTCAGAGATCACAAGCCAAGTAGTAAAGTCGTTTTAAGTGAACTATGTAACGAAGCTACAGAAACATCAACAAGAGTTGTTGATGATACTGGCACCTCGAGTCAATCACGTCCTTCTCAAGAAATAAGAGGACCTCGACGTAGTGGGAGGGTTGTTAGACAGCCTGATCGCTATATGGGTTTGACTGAAACTCCAGTCGTCATACCTGATGACGGGATCGAGGATCCATTAACCTTTAAATAGGCAATGGATGACGTTGAGAAGAACGAGTGGATTAAAGCCATGGACTTAGAGATCGAGTCCATGGATTTTAATTCAGTATGGGATCTTGTAGATCAACCTGAAGGGGTTAGACCCATAGGGTGCAAATGGATCTACAAGAGAAAACGAGACGCTGCTGGAAAGGTACAGACCTTTAAGGCACGACTTGTGGCAAAGGGTTTTACCCAGCGGGAGGGGATTGACTATGAAGAAACCTTCTCCCCTGTTGCCATGTTAAAGTCTATCCGGATACTTTTATCCATTGCCACGTTTTACGATTATGAAATATGGAAAATGGATGTCAAGACTGCCTTTCTGAACGGTAATCTTGAAGAAAGTATCTACATGTCTCAGCCAGAGGGGTTCATAGCTCAGGATCAAGAGCAAAAAGTTTGCAAGCTTAAACGATCCATTTATGGATTAAAACAAGCGTCTAGATTCTGGAATATGAGATTTGATACTGCGATCAAATCTTATGGCTTTAACAAAACGTTGATGAGCCTTGTGTTTACAAAAGGATCATCAACAGCTCTATAGCTTTCTTAGTACTGTATGTGGATGATATCCTACTCATCGGGAATGATGTAGGTTATCTAACTGACATTAAACTATGGCTAGCAACTCAATTCCAAATGAAAGATTTAGGTGAGGCACAATTTGTTCTAGGAATCCAAATTGTTCGAAACCGAAAGAACAAAACGCTAGCCCTGTCTCAAACGTCTTATATCGACAAATTGTTGGTTAGATATAAAATGCAAAATTCCAAGAAAGGACTATTACCTTTCAGGCACGGAATTAACTTGTCTAAGGAACAGTGTCCTCAGACACCTCAAGAAGTTGAGGACATGAGACGTTTTCCCTATGCCTCTACAGTAGGTAGCCTAATGTATGCCATGTTGTGTACAAGGCCTGACATTTGTTATGCAGTAAGGATTGTCAGTAGATATCAATCCAATCCAGGATTTGATCATTGGACAGCCGTTAAAAGTATCCTCAAATATCTAAGGAGAACGAGGGACTATATGCTCGTGTATGGTTCGAAGGATTTGATCCTTACAGGATACACTGATTCTGACTTTCAAACTGATAAAGATTCGAGGAAATCTACATCGGGGTCAGTATTCACTCTAAATGGAGGAGCAATAGTATGGCGCAGCATCAAGCAAGGATGCATTGCAGACTCGACCATGGAGGCCGAATATGTAGCCGCTTGCGAAGCAGCAAAAGAGGCAGTATGGCTCAGGAAGTTCCTAACTGACTTGGAAGTCGTTCCAAATATGCATCTGCCTATCACCTTGTATTGTGATAATAGCGGCGCAGTTGCAAACTCAAAGGAACCTCGCAGCCATAAGAGAGGCAAGTACATCGAAAGGAAATACCATCTCATTAGGGAGATTGTGCACTGAGGAGACGTGATCGTCACGAAGATAGCGTCGGAGCACAACATTGCTGATCCATTCACGAAGGCTCTCACGGCTAAAGTGTTTGAGAGTCATCTAGAAGGTCTAGGTCTACGAGATATGTACGAGACATAATCCAGGTCAAGTGGGAGAATTGTAACCGGTATATCGATACCTTAGTATACTGGGTATTTAGATGCCCTAGTTTATTGTATTTTTTACTCCGTTATTAATACAAGTATTTGTTCATCCACTGCTATTATAGATTATAGTACATCTCACTAAACTAGAGTTTTAGTTCAAGTGGGAGATTGTTGGGATTGGTGCCCTAAAACTCGTAGATAATGAATGTTAAACGAATTATATACTTATTCGATAAAGGTGTTATCGAGATTGATTCAGTAAAATTCATTACTGAATAAATTAAATTGCACATATATAACCCAAGTCCAATAAACTAAGATCCATGGCTATAGGATGAAAACTTGAGCTTTATGTAGAGACATAAAAGTGGATCAAGCTTGAGTAATAGCCAAAACGGTCTATAGTATAGGAATAGGGTTGGGTACCTTATTCTGGAGACACTATGAGACGCGACCCACTTTATAGATGGTATAGACGATGTGATCCTAAATCGTCCATGTAGAGACATGCGAGTGGGGGTGTCCTATGCAATGAGTTTGCATAAGACCAGGACCGAGAAATAAGTCGCTCTCGCTTTATAACACCGTTTACTGACGAGACTGACTATTTCATGTGATGACCTAGGTAACTCGATCTTAATCCTGAGCTAACTATGAACTCCTGTTTATTCGGGCTTATCCTTAGATCTGCATAGGTGAGAGTGGCTCAGTATCGCCGACTCAATAAGCCTCCCATTTCAGGGATAGGAACGGGTAGATAGCTGGGGACATAGTCGTGCAAGAAGGAATTCACTCCTATCCGAATAAGGGATAGTAGAGAGGTTGTTCCCTTAAGTGCTGACTTCGGGGCTTGAACAAAGGGATCCCGCCCTCTCATTGGCCCGAGAGGGACTCGGTTTATTGGTTGGACCATAAACCAATTGTTCATTAGAGGATCAGTGGGACTTAAGGAACTAGAAGTACTATAGGGGTAAAACGGCTTATTGACCTAGCTATAGCTACGAACAACCTGTGAAGGATCGACTTACTAATCATGGTTAAATCAAGTGGACGGAAATATATCTATAGTGAGGGGAGTGCAACTATCGGGCTATAGTGGAGTGTCCCGATAGTTAACGAATGTTGGCTAGCTTGGACAATGAGATTAGTCGGTTAGCCTCGAATCGTTGGAGCCCATGATCTATAGGTCCATTAGGTCCCCCTACTAGCTCTTATCGGAATTAAGCCTAGAACAAAAGATAGGAAGCTTTGAATCGTTCAAAATCGGGAAAAAGTGTATTATCGTAAATTGTGTTTGACACAATAATTTAATTATGAATTAAATTAGAAAATGAGAGATGAAGTATTTAAAAGTGTTTTGAATACTATATATGTATTAGGAATCATATATATGGAATTGCACAAGATAACAAAGATTAATTAGATTAATCATATCAAAATTAATTTGAAAATTTTCAAATTAATTACCAAGCAATCAATTTCAATTTAGAATTGAAATTGGGGGTAATTTGCAAGCTTGAAATTTGATTTCAATTTGAATTTAGTGGATTTAGTTGGAAATCCACTTAATGCATGATCATTCAAAGTGGAAAGACAACTCACTCATGCATTGTTGAATGTCTTGTGTAATGTACACCTAGAATCCACTTGAGCTTGCAAATACACCATGTGTCTTGTGTCTTGAGGCTTGGCTTTGCATGGAGAATGTCTTTAATAGGAGTTTGAATCATATTCAAACACAAGAGAGCCATTTCCTTAATGTTATGTTGCTGGAATTTGGACTCAAAGTTCTCTCATCTCTCATTATTCTCCATTGTTTGATGCTTCAAGCATTCCCATCCCATTCTCTATCTTATATAGACTCCCACAAGTCGTTCTTGGCCCGGAGTATAGTGGGGAAGACTCTAGAGGTTGTCCAAGGAGCATAGGAGAGGCAAACACCACAAGGAGTTCAGCATAAGTGAGCTACAAAGGTTGGTGTTTTCTAAACTCTCTATTCTGTCTTTTCTAGAACATGCATGCTTTAGGTGTAAAATTGAATATCTTAAGTGCTTTCGATCTTCAATTGCTTCCGCATGTGTAATATGTACACCTTTAGTTGAGTCTGTCTTGCATGTTGCATGGGGGATGTGTAGCATGAGTCGGGTGTGAGGCACATCACATGGTGCGGAATTCATGTGTAGCGGAGCGTGATGCGGAAATCACGTGGGTTGTGAGTGCGGAGCGTGACGCGGAAATCACGTAAGAGTGGTGCAACACATGGCACGAAATTCATGTGGGGTAGGTGCGGAGCATGATGCGGAAATCATGTAAGTAGCGCAGCACATGGCGCATAATTCATGTGTAGCGGAGCATGACGCGGAAATCATGTAAGTAGCGCAGCACATGGCGCAGAATTCATGTCTAGCGGAGCATGACGCGGAAATCATGTAAGTAGCACAGCACATGGTGCAGAATTCATGTGTGGCGGAGCATGACACGGAAATCATGTAGTTGCGGAGCATGACACAGAAATCATGTGGAGTCTAGTGCGTGTGTTGCATAGTGTGTTGCATTTGCACGAGTTTGTAGTTTTAAGCGTATTGTTAGGTTATGGTTTAAAAGCATGTTGGGTGTATGTGGTTACTTAAGCATGTTGCCTGTTCGTGGTTATGAAAGCCTGTTGGATGCGTGTGCTAAGCATGTTGTTTGTTTTGGTTGTTGTTTGTGGTTTGGTAAGTGTGAGCTGCTTACCAGTACCATGGTTGTACTGATACCCCCTTCCCCACCTTCCCCCCAACATTTTAGATGTTGTAGGTTACGTTGATGAGCTGGATCCTGGTGAGGAAGAGGAGAACTACGAGGAGGAACCCTAGGGCGTTTGGTTTTCTTCCGTTTGGGTTAACAGGCTAGATTTGGTTATAATTTCCATTATTTTTGCCATGCTGGAGTAGACTAGTTTAGTTTTGTGGTGTGTGGATCTGTTGGTGAGTCTTGGTTTAATGGTTTGGACTATGGACCTAAGTTTAGTTCCATTGTTTTATGGTTTTTGAAATGGAACTGTTAGTTGTCATTTTTTTTGGATTAAAGCTGATGTTAATAAAAGTTAGTGAATATTGAGTTCTATTGCGTGATTTGAGTTAATGTATGTTGCAATGAGCCTTGATTTGTCTAGAGGAGATAGGTTGTGAAATCTGGCTGTAGTTTGGTGGAGTTTGGCTTGTTGCATGATTTAGAAGTGTTTATATTTATATCAGGTGAAAAAAAAATGGGTTCAGGCCATTTTACGCCGTTATGCTGCCGAAATTTTCGGTACATCCGATTTAAGTGGTCCAGTTCCATAGACAAGGGTTTAAGGGATGAAGTGGCGTCTCTAGGCTAAGGGTTGGAAAACCTGGGGCATTACATAAAAGGTCTATAGTACATGGATAAGGCTGGGTACTTTATCCTAGTAACACTATATGATACGGCCCGCTTTGTATTCGATATAGACATATTGATCATGGTGTCCTTGTAGGAGACATGCAAGCTGGGGTATCCTATGCAATGAGTTTGCATAAGATCAGACCACAAATTAGTAAACAACTAGATGTAACACCGTTAACTAGTTAGGTTACTATTTCAATAGCTATGTATCTCAGTCGTAGTCTTGAGTGTGTCATGACCTCCTTCTCACGAGGGATTGTCCTTTGATTAGTACGGGTGAGAGTGGGCTGCATGCTGACTCGTTAAGCCTACATTCTTGGGGACTAGACCGAGTGGGGGGCTAGGAACATGACAACACAAGATGGAATTCACTTCTTCCAGCTTCTATGAGAAGTAGATGAGTGTTCCCTTAAGTGGTGACTCCGGGTCTTGAACATAGGGATCCCGCCCTATCACCGGCCCGAGAGGAACTTTCTGTTTACTGGTTGGACCATAAACAGGTTGTTCATTAAAGGAGCACTGGTACTTAAGGAGTCAAAGGTAACTCAGGGGTAAAACGATCATTTGATCCAACTGAAGTTACGAACACTCGTGAAGGATTGACTTACTGTTATTGGTCAATATCCGTGAACACATAAATATTCTACAGTGAGAAGAGTGCAATTGTGGGTCTTTAGTGGAGTGACCCATAGTTAATGAATATTGGTTAACTCGATTAATGAGTTTAGTCAGTTAACCTCATATCATTCGAGCTTCTGATCTGTAGGTCCATTATTTCCCCCTACTAGCTCGTAAAGAGTAATTGGGAACAAATTATCTTGAAAAGAATTTGAATTGTTCAAATTCAATTTGGAAATCAAGTTAATTGTATGAAGTACAATTAATATAATGTATGGTGATACATTATAATATAAAGTTTAATTTGTGATTAAATTTTATTAAATTGAGAGAATTATATATTAGAAATAGTACAAATTTATAACTAATATTTAATTAATGAATACATTAATTAATTGTGAATTAATTGATTATTCAATTAATCTAATTAAATATTATTTAATTAAAATATATAATAGATGAGAGATATATTAAAATATGATTCTAATATGTAATTAATTAAATATTTTAGATGTTTAATTAATTTTAAATTAATTAATTATTCAATTTAATTTAGTTAAATGTGATTTAATTAAATTAAAACTATAGAATAATTTTAATGTTAATATGATTCATATTAAAACTATAGGTTATAAGAGAGATACACATTTGAATATGATTCAAATGTTTGATTAATTAAATATGTGATATTAAATTGATCGAAGAATTAATTAATTATGAATTAATTAATTGTGTGGTTTAATTAATTTAATTAAAACTATATATTATGTGAGGGCAATGCATTTATGTTGCATTTAATGTCTTATAAACTCGTAGTTTGTAAATCATTAAACATATTCTATTTCCAATAAAGACATTATTGAGGTTATTCAGTAAGAGATGTTATTGAATATGTAAATTGCAAATGATTAACCTAAATCCAATAAACTAAGATCCTTGACTATAAAATGAATACTCGAACTATATGTAGGGACATATCGTAGGATCAAGTTCAAGTTTGTAGTCAAAATAGTCTATAGTATAAGGATACGGTTGGGTGCCTTATCCTGAAGACACTATGGACGCGGCCCACTTTGTATTAAGTACAAACGATGAGATCCTAAATCATTCATGTGGTGACATGCAAGTGGGGGTGTCCTATGCATTGAGTTTGCATAAGACTGGACCACAAAATAAGTCACTTTCTCTTTATAACGCCTTTTACTGAAGAAACTGACTATTTCTCATAAATGACCTAGGTAACTCGTTCTTAATCCTGAGCTAACTATGAACTCCTGTTTATACGAGATTATCCATTGATCTGCATGGGTGAGAGTGGCCAGCATCGCCGACTCAACAATCCTACCATTTTGGGGATAAGATATAATAGATAGTTGGGGACATGGTTTCGCAAGATGGAATTCACTCCTACCCATTTCAGGGATAGCATAGAGGTTGTTCCCTTAAGTACTAACTCCAGGACTTGAACAGGGGTCCCCACCCTCTTGTTAGATCGAGAGGGACTTAGGTTTGATGGTTGGACCGCAAACCAATTGTTCATTAGAGGATTAGTGGAACTTAAGGAACAAAAAGTACTATAGGGGTGAAACTCAACAACACTTTATTGAAACAAGTATACAATTTGTTTACATTCACTATCTTCGAGTTTTAGGGCATAAAACCCAACAAACTTGACTAGGCAATAATATTGACTAGACAATTCTCTTGCAGTCTTATCAGCAGGATCCTTCCAAAACTCTGGATTTTTTGGAATTTGTTTCAACTCCAATGACGTGCTACCGATCAAGCTCTAGGTGAGTGGTTATCCCTAACTCAATTACTAGACCAACATATAATGGTCTAGTGTGATTAAATGCCACACACCTCTCGAATCATCCCTGAAACTAAGAGGTGATATTCATACCGGCTAGCCAAGCGGGCACAAAATAAAAATAGACACAACAAATAATCAAGATGCTCAAATCAATATCAATTGTATAAAGAATGAAGCACGACAATTACATAGATCTTAACCAACACCTAAGTAAATTTAGTTGAAGGAGTACAAAATACTACAATCTGAGTATGTGCATCCATAACTACAAGAAATTTACAAGAAAAAGGTTAATTCCCTTAAAGAAATTCGTAGTTGATGGTCTTCTTGAGGTCTCCAATCGTTCCTCCTTTATTCGGCTTCCAAAGGTGGAAAGTAGTCTCCCAAAATGGAATTAGGTCTAAGATTACACATGGAAGGCTCTCCAAGCATCCTAGATCCGAGATTGGTTCAGCTAACGCTACCTCATCAATGAATCACGTACGACTCACGTGGCAGTTTTGCTCCTTGCTTTGCTGGATCACGGATTTTGCTCCCTTAGTCGCTCAACATTATTTTCTCTCCAAAATAAATTCCAAAGCATCCATTCTTCTAAATAGGTTAAAACATATAATATTCATCTAAAAACATCCCAATTTAACACAAATGACACACGAATCACTATAGAAATAAGACATAAATAACTTCCTTTTGGAGAGTTATCAATATCATATATTTAATTATATATCTCTCAAATAACCTATAATATTAATGTGCATCTGATGCACATTAATTTTAACCTATAGTTTTAATATGAATCAAATTCATATTTTAAACTTAATATTCGAACACCTTTGAATATTCAATTCTCCCTTAGAAATTTACCTCAACGCCCTATGTGAGCTATCGATGGGACCTAATGGACCTAAAGATCAGAAACTCCAACGATATGTGAGATTAATTGGCTAAACACATTAACCAAGTTAATCAACATTTGTTAACTATGGTTCACTCCACTATAGAACCAAAACTGCACTCTTCTCACTACAAATATATTTATATGTCCACGGATATCGACCAATAACAGCGAGTCAATCCTTCACGTGTGTTCGTACCCTAGCTAGGTCAAATTACCGTTTTACCCTTAGGTTACCTCTTCATCCTTAAGTCCCATTGCTCCTCTAATGAACAACCTGTTTGAGGTCCAACCAACAAATAGAATTCCCTCCCGTGCCACAGAGAGGGCAGGGTCCATTGTTCAAGACCCGGAGACACCACTTAAGGGAACACACCTCTACTTACCCTAGAATCGGGAAGGAGTGAATTCCATCTTGTGTGATTATGTTCCCAGCTCCCTACTCGACCTTGTCCACAAGATGGTAGGCTTATTGAGTCAGCGTGCAGGCCACTCTCATCCATACAAATCAAAGGACAATCCCTCATGAACGAGATTCCATAACCCACTCAAGATTGAGACCAAGTTGCCTAGGTCATCCTAGTGAAATAGAAACCTTGCTAGCTAACGGTGTTACAACTAGTGGTTGACTATTTCACATTCGATCTTATGCAAATTCATTGCACATGATACCCCCACTCGCATATCCACTACATGAACGCGTTGGATCATTGCGTTTGTATCATAATACAAAGCGGGTCGTATCCATAGTGTCACTAGGATTAGATACCCAGCCTTATCCCTATACTATAGACCTTTTAGGCTATATCTTGAACAGTGATCCCTGTATGTCCCTACATGCTAGTTCAAGCCTCATACTAACAGCCTAGGATGTTTAGTTTATTGGAGTAGGGTTAAGAAGACAAGATTACTCACTATAAACAAGATAAATGAATAATACATCATTTTATTAATGTTCGGTTAAATGTTGCATTTACTATCTATGAGTTTTAGGGCATAAAACCCAAAAGTAACCACTTCGAGTTATGAGTCTTTTAGCCTCTATCGGCTATTCCATTCGAAAGAAGAAGAGAAAGACTTGTCTCTCCTTGAAAAAGGGCAAGAGCAAGCTAGATAGAGAGCGAGAGAGATCCTTAATAGAGTCATGTCTTTACTTTTTATTTTGCATTCTTTTATTTCAAGCAGTGTTGTTATTATTTTTTTTTACTTTTTAGTTGTAAGTTAAGCTCTTGTACTCAGTTCTTCCTTTAATATTAATTTATGTTATATTTTCTCTAAGTAAGTTTGATTTCTTTTATGTTTTGCACTTTAAATTCAATTGTGAGCTAAGCTTCTATTAGGGGGTTCAAATATGTGGATTTCATGAGTAGAAGAAAGCCCTGCCTATGCAAAAGCAACTTTGTTCCCCATTAGCATTATTGTTTTTTTTTTTTGTTAAATTTAAAGTTTAATTGTTAGCTTAAATTGATCACTTAGGTTAGCATAGTTTGCATTTAGCTGATGGCCGAAAGGTTGGAGTTAAAAGCGCGGGTTCGCAAAATAATAGTGGAAAATATCCTAGAAATAGGATTGTGACTTCGTGCATCATAGAAATAGGACTGGAGCCACTAGGGTTTTAAGAGTCGTGTGCGTTATTTATCTAAGTTTCAGCTAGTCCTAGAAATAGATGTCTAGTTGGCTTAGTCTTCTAAGGGCACCTATAGCGAAGCTGAATAGAAGTTTGTCTTAACTCACAATCTAGTTGCAAGGGTAATTGCGGGCGCAACTGAGATATGCTATTTGCACCATTTCTATGTTGGCAACATAGACAGTGTTTCTTAGCCGACTGGAGTGCATGAGTAATTTTCGGGTGCATAGGTGGGCACAATCTAATGCTTAAGGTTGAAACTATTTAAATTCTCCAGTTTATCTCATAGAGTTTTTACCATTTTCTTTTACTTGCTTATTTCAATTTTTTTGTTTTAAATCAAAACCTTGATCAAACTACTTTTCTGGATGGGACTCCATTCAAACTTCCACTCTCGAGTTTTGTTGGAGTTTTCTTTAGCCGAGGAATGGATGGTTCTCTCCTTGCAGGCGGTGGTATTGATGGTGTCTTTGCTCGGTGGAGCACAGAAGTCGCTCCCTTAGGGTTTGGCCTCCTCAGGGATATGTTTGTTCTTTTCTTCTTCTTAGCCTTCCCTTCGGCCTCACTGTCCTTTCCTTATCTTCCCTTCTTGGGATTTTGGTGCCTTGAAAACTCTAGGACCTCATCTTCATCAGTTGGAGGTTCATGCTCATTCCCTTGCTCATGTTCGAACAATTCCTCAAACATTGCTTCAGTCTAGTGCTCGAACAGATCCTCAAGCCCATTTTCATCCTCTTGTGGTGGTGGTGAGATTTGCACGTTAGATTGAACCTCAAGAATTAGTGCAACCTCCCGTTCTCGCTTTGTTTGTGCCAAAATTGCGACTGCAAATTCCCCAGCCTTTTTTGTAGTGGCCCTCATAAGTGGGTGCAATTTGTTGTTTTTTTTTCTTTTTTAGTGGTATCCACTGAGTCCTTTAGACAAGAAGCTGCTAAGTCCTAAGCAGCTTCCTGTTCTTCTTTTCTCTTATTCTTTTTTTACTCTTTCTTGGCCTCTGTCTTCCTTATTTTTTCTTCTACCAAATGTTGTACTCGGTATTGGCAAGCTAAAGCCTTTGCTAACCCCAGAGCATCTGCTATAACTTTGCCCTGCTCTTTCTGCCATAACGGCTGCTTCAACTACAATCCTCATCGTGTTGATCTTTTGCCTTTAAGCTTGGATGGATCTGCAGCTGAAGTAAAGGTTTGAACCTGCATTTGCGCCCCAAATGCGGGCGCATCCTTTTTGTTTACTACCTCAGGAACTAGCAGTGCCTCTTTTGCCTCGGCTATGTTTGCAGTCACCATTTCAGGTCGACCTGAAGACAGCTTCTCAGGTTGCTCTACATTTGTGGCCACACCGTTGATGCATGGCTCAGCTTTGTCCCTCCTTCTCCTTCTGAAGCACTTCAATCCCACCTTCTTTTCCGCTTCTTCCCTTTCCTTAATTCTTACTGCTTTCGGTTTTAGGACCAATGGCATTTCCCCCGCTTCCTCTTCCTCAACTTCCATGGCAGCGTCCTCGATGGCTTGACGACTTTTCTTAGAGGCTCTTCTCAGTTCACCCTTCCACTCTCTTGAGCGCATTCCTACACGGGTAGATGGTCGGGGAGGTTTAGCTTGAGCTTTCGATCGTGTCGAGGCCGAACGAGTTTCTTGACGAGAAGTTGTTTGCCACGAAGGAGGAGAGGGCTTTGAAACCACCTTCAACCTCTCAGATGAAGAACCTGTTGATGATTTTTGGGTAGAAATGAGGTTCGTATGAGAAGTAGAGTGAGGCTTCATTTTCACTTATTTTCTTGGTGGGTCTACGATAGAAGGGATCGTCGGTGGTTTATGATTGGAATGGGTGCAAGTTTCGGCGGTGAGGGTGGTCTGAATAGCTGGTCGGAGAAAGCTTTGGGTTGCTTTTGGTTGAGAGATACGATAGAAAAATTAAAGAGATAATTGATCTAAGTGAGTCTCCAAAATGGAATGAATTGACTTGAGACAACTACTTCCTTTTATAGAGTGGAGTCACCCTAATTAGGTCAAAGATTACACGTGGAAGTTTTGCTAGCTTTGCTGGATTATGGATTTTGCTCCATCAAGTCACTCAACATTATTTTCTCTGCAAAATAACTTCAAAAGCATCCAATCTTCTAAATGGGTTTAAACACATAATATTTATTTAAAAGCACACCAATTTGGCACAAAAGACACACAGATCCCTTTTGGAGAGTTATCATACCCCCAAACTTGAACTATTGCATGACCCGAGCAATACTAACTAACCTTCCCTTGAAAATTCAAAAAATTAGTAATAGCACAACTTAATCAAAACAAATAATCCAACACTACCTTCAACTTTTACCTGAGCATTCTTCAAAACCAAGCACTGCTACAACGAAATAATTCTTTTAGCACTGAACAAATAATCATCACATTTAACTCAATCCTAAAAACTTACCACATCTTAATCATATTATCAGACATTTTTAAACACACTTTTTAGGGGATTTATTTTTCCGTTCTTCATACTTAAAGCAGCCCTACAGTCATAAGCCCTTAAGCATTAGATGACCCACTTTATGGTGCAGTATACCCTTGCCTCAAACTTATCACCAACTAGGCTAAATACTCATTGCTAAGCCCAAAAAATCCTTAGTTATCCTTAGTTATCTCGACACAAAATACAAAGTTCGGTTTATGGTGCAGTATACCCTTGCTTCGGTTTAGTCCACCATTAGGTTAGAATTTTGGCCCTTTTTTTTATTAGTTTTGTTTCTTTTTGTTTCCAGGAGTTGTGTAGACCCTTTTGGGTCAGATTTTATACATTCCTTCATATTTGTTTTTAGTTTTCCTTTGTTTATGAGTAGCTAAACTAGTTCGTATCGTTGCATTGGGATTATGCATCAAATGATATTGATCTTGGTTGAGTTTTCTGTGTTTATACATTTTGTTCTTGTTGTATTTACTGAGTTTTGCAAGTAATCTCATTTAACCCAATAAATGAGATTAGTTTCTAAGGATCGACGACCCTAGGAGATTTCTATTTGTGCATTCTATTAGTTATTTTTAGATAGCCACTAGGCCGAAGCAAGACAATCTATATGGAGTGACGACCCTTGATAAGCCTAAGATGCATGCTAAAGGTTGTATCAATTAGATTTAAATTCAATTTATATTTAGTTGATACAATTTCAGACCCACGAGCCAAAAGCAGCTAATCTAAGTGGGTAATTGTGAGGTTTTAGATTGCTTATTTTAGATTAGTTATACATAATTTAGTAGTCATTGCGAGGTTTTGGATGATTGTTACTTTATGCATGAGGGATGGCAGTCGATCAGGATAATTTAATTAATCATGTTAATTGCAGAGTTTTGGGTTAATTGGTTAATTAATCACATATTAGTGTAGGGGGGTCCTCCGAGTAACCAAGAAGCCAACTAGACTCATGTTAATAACCTAAGTGTCCTTAGCGCTATTAAGCTGGTTAATTAATTATCCCTGATTCATTTTCGGTCTATAAGCCTAACCAACTACTCTCGCTGTCACTACGAGCACTTAAGCCTAGTTGAGGACATTATGATCTATCTTAACTTCTCTCCGCCAAGTTTCCATTAAGAATCTAATCACTATAAAATTTGGTCAGATTCTATAGAGCATTATGACCATCCACACAAATAATTAGTATATGGACAAAGAGATAGGCAATTAAGATAACAATCAACTATAATCTTTCATCTCAAGAGCCACAATTAGGGTTTAGCTATACATGAGTATCAAAACTGTTGGGTTTTATGCCCTAAAACTCGTATATAGTAAATGTAACATTTGACTGAACATTAATTAAATGATGCATTGTTCCTTTATCTTGTTTGTACTGAGTAATCATGTCTTATTAACCCTAATCCAATGAACTAAACATCCTAGGCTGTTAGTATAAAGCTTGAACTAGTATGTAGGGACATACAGGGATCAATGTTCAAGATACAGCCAAAAGGGTCTATAGTATAGGGATAAGGCTGGGTACCTTGTCCTGGAGACACTATGGATACGACCCGCTTTATATTATGATACAAACGTAATGATCCAACGTGTTCATGTAGTGGACATGCGAGTAGGGGTATCCTATGCAATGAGCTTGCATAAGACTGAAGCGCGAAATAGTTAACCATTAGCTGTAACATCGTTAGCTAGCTAGGTTTCTATTTCACTAGGATGACATAGGCAACTTGGTCTCAATCCTGAGTGGGTTATGGACTCCTTCCCACGAGGGATTGTCCTTTGATTTGTATGGGTGAGAGTGGCCTGCACGCCGACTCAATAAGCCTACCATTTTGCTGACAAGACCGAGTGGGGAGCTGGGAACATAATCACACGAGATGGAATTCACTCCTTCCTGACTCTAGGGTAAGTAGAGGTTTGTTCCCTTAAGTGGTGTCTTTGGGTCTTGAACAATGGGCCATGCCCTCTCTATGGCACGAGAGGGGCTTCAAATAGGTTGTTCATTAGAGGAGCACTGGGACTTAAGGATAAAGAGGTAACCCAGCGGTAAAACGATAATTTGACCTAGTTGGGTTCTTTAGTGGAGTGAATCACAGTTAACGAACATTGATTAACTTGGTTAATGAGTTTAGCTAATTAATCGTCTCATATCATTTGAGCTTCTGATCTGTTGGTCCATTAGGTCCCATCGGTAGCTCATTTAGGGCGTTGAGGTAAATTTCTTAGGGAGAATTTGTATATTCGAAGGTGTTCGATTATTAAGTTTAAAATACGCGTTTGATTTATATTAAAACCATAGGTTATAATTAATGCGCATTAGATGCAATTGTACAATTAATTAATTATTGAATTGATTAATTGTTAGTTTTAATTAATTTAAATTAAATTAGATATATTTGGAAATAAAATTAAAATTCTGGGATATTAATTAGGATCACTCATTTAATTAATTATGTTTTAATTAAATGTTATTAATTTAATTAATAATGATGAGTTAAATTGGTTTTAATTTTAATTTTAATTTTGAAATTAAAATTAATTAAAATTTAAAAACTTATTTGATCAGTTGGTTATCCTAATCGTGGGTCTTAGCACGATTAGGTCTTCCTTAATAATCTCAAGGGGATGAAATTAATGTGGGTTGGTTGTTATTCTCTCTCTGACTTTCTGACTCTCGATTTCACCTTTCTCTCTCTCTCTGGTGATCGATTTTGCTCTATAGAGAAACAGACTTCTCCCAATCTCTGGGAAATTTTGTGTGTTCCCACAAACGACTCAACCTATATACCTGTGAAGATACCGGTGTTACCTTTGGGTGTTGTTCACATTTTTTGGGAAAATTTCCAACAAAGGGAACTTTCTTATTTGCTGTTTTTTCTGCAAACTCTTGGAGGAAAAGGCGTATCTCGATCAAGGCTTCTACGGTAGCAAGTAAATTCTTGATCCCTTGCCTTCTAGGTTTGTAACTAGATTACATCTAGGGTTTTCTATTAATTTATGCATGCTTTATAGCCTATGTTCAGTAGTTTTAATTAGATTATACTGCTGTGTTTATGTTGTCGTCGTATTGGTATCCCAAACGACGTTTAGTTCGAATTGGTCTTCTGATAAATTCCGCTGCGCTTGGGCTTTGATCCCTACAATTGGTATCAGAGCAAGGTTGATTTTTAAACATTGATTTGGGATTTGCGATTGGCCTTATATGGTGGGATTTAATTTTGCATTATGAATGTGAATTTTGCGTTGAACTAGTTAGGTTTAATTGGTCATAGATTTACATCTTTTTTACTAACTTGAACATGTAAGGCCCCTGCATATTTTGGGCATCAATGTGCAAATTGAGTCTGTAAATCTGGGTCTAGAATAGGCTTGAAGATCGGTGCAAATCGCGGGAGAAATCGACCAATTTTGGTAAAGAACAGTGCTGGTTTCCGCCAAGAATTTGGCTCCAGACACAACAGTGTCGGAACACTGCTCATCGCGCGTCTCGATGCTGTCGCGATTTCACGCAGCAGACAGTTACGATCCCGCCAGCTTCGCAATGCTGCTTAGCAGAGTCTCGACGTTGTCACGATTTCATGCGACGGTTAAGGTTTCATGCAGACGTGCATTTTTAGCCATACTTACGGTCCGATTCGCGCGGTTTAGTTAAGATGGGACAAGTTTGGTCCGGTTCAACCTTGGTTTTGTTCGGTTTGAGATTTTCAATCAAGGTTCGAAGTGGTTCGGGTCGGTTCTTGCATTCTGGTCCAGTTCCGGAGCTGCAGATTAATGTAATATGATAGATTATACGCTTTATTAATGTAATTTAGCTTTAATTTATCCTAGGGGCCAATTAAATCAGTTCAATTGCTATTTACATGCTTTATGGATGTCATTTAGATTTTAATCCCACCATAGGTTATAAAGCATGCTCATGCATTTATGTATGCTATAATTAGATTATAATTGAAATGCATGGATTATTTTCATGGGTGTTTAATATATATTTGAGTTATATTAAATTCATGAAAATGGAAAAGCGTGATGCATGCAATTACTTAGTTAAATACAAATTCTTATATTTAATCAATGGTTTGCAGCTTGCTACTTTGATTTACCTTGTGTGGCAATAATATTAATGTTATTTTATTAATAAAGGAAATCAAATTTGCATTGAGCATAAAACATCCATAGTTTAATATAATCGTTATATTAAAATTCATGCAATGCAAATCGATGTAATTTAACTTCATTAACTTGAATATGATTGTTAAATGTTTATAAACTATAGTATGCATGATTATAGGGCTAATCATTAAAATTTGAATAATTTAAAATTAATGATTAGAAACCGTCAATCTATAATCAAGATATGCATGAACACATAGAACCATAGGTTAAAGTCGATTAATTTTAATCAATTAAAATTAATTAGACCTAAGGTCGCATTCTAATTGGATTAGAGTTTTGCTTATTTAGTTTAGAATAGTTTTAATTAACTAAGTAGGACCAACATTGCTATGATTATAAGGGAGCTCTACCAGTGATGTTCTATCTAAGGTTGGGGTATTTAAGTTGACGGTCTTCGGAACACCTCCTACCTGGGAACTGACCTGGAATACTGGAGTTGAATTGATCATAGTTTAATGTTAGAAAAAGGTCACTAGGTTTATTAAATTGGTTTAATTCACATAGACTATAAATCTTATTATAATAGTTATAATAGGATTAGACTTAGATAAATGACTTAGCCGGTTTTATCTAGGTTTAAACAAACCCTACATCATGTAAATCATTTTTACCTTAGTGGCTCCCGAATGTAAACCCTACATCATGTAAACAAACCCTATTATATTCATGTAAACCCTAGATAAAACCCTACATGATAAACGTGGATGGTCACTAGAAGAGGATCCATTATCTTATCTTCCGACAATAAATGATGTAGATAAAGACGAATGGGCCAAAGCAATGGAACTTGAGATGGAGTCTATGTACTTCAATCAAGTTTGGGAACTCGTAGATCCACCTGAAGGGGTCAAACCCATTGGGTGTAAATGGATCTATAAGAGAAAAAAGGATGCATCTGGGAAAGTACACACTTTCAAAGCTAGACTTGTGGCAAAGGGTTATACCCAAAGAGAAGGGGTTGACTATGAGGAAACCTTTTATCCTGTTGATATGTTAAAGTCAATAAGAATTCTCTTATCCATAGCCACATATTATGACTATGAGATATGGCAAATGGATGTAAAGACTGCCTTTCTAAATGGTAATCTTGAAGATAATATCTTTATGTCTCAACCCGAAGGGTTCATAACCCAAGGTCATAAGCAAAAAGTTTGTAAACTGAATCGATCCATTATGGGTGGAAACAGGCTTCCAGATCTTGAAATATTAGATTTGATACTGCGATCAAATCTTTTGGCTTTGACCAAATTGTTGATGAGCCTTGTGTTTACATGAAGATCAACAGAAACAAAGTAACTTTCCTAGTACTATATGTTGATGACATCCTACTTATTGGGAATGATGTAGGATATTTGTCTGACGTAAAAGAAGTGCTAGCGGCCCAATTCCAAATTGTATATAGTGAATGCAAACAAATTGTATACTTGTTTTTCTTTTTTTTTTAATAAAATGTTATTGTTAAATATTGCACAATTTTACCAAAATCCAATAAACTAAGATCCAACGTTTTTGTATGTAACTTGAACTAGTATGTGGGGACATACATGGATCGATGTTCAAGTAATAACCTAAAAGGTCTATAGTACAAGGATAAGGCTGGGTACCTTATCCTGGTAACACTCTGTGATACGACCCGCTTTGTATTTGATACAGACGTATTGATCCAAAGTGTCCATGTAGTAGACATGTGTTGGGCGATTTTAATCCGCAAGCGAACGGGTCGTCACAAGTAATATAGTGATTTTGAGTATAGAGTATCGTCTCCACAGGGATTGGATTTATTCAATTAAGTACCGCAAATAATCTTGCTTAGCTTTATTTAGAGAACAAAATCTAATGCCAAAAAGAATAATAAAAAGCTAATCTAGAAAGCAAAAGATAAATGGTGACGCAACTTGATGGGATAATTCTAGAGTTGTTGATTTTATCAAATGGACCTTTAATGCTTAATCAATTAACTAATGTGGATTAACAAATCATTTGATTCATAAGTCTAGTAGCCTAATAACAAGGACTCTCCTGTCGGTCTCCTCCTATCTCATACCTTTCAATAAAGAATCTCCTTTCAGTCTCATCTTTATTTACTTAGCATGGCATTACGACCCTTCAGTACAACCTCTAACGTTATTTATTTTCTCCCGTGTCACCCGGGTAAATAACCGTTAGTCATGCATTCAGTTCTAGTCTAAGCTTCTCTCCGTCGAGTTTCCACATAGTAACAATTCATTTAATCAGTGATCAGTTGATTAAAAGCATTACGGACAAAATGCACAAATGAACAATAATGACAATTAAACCACATCAATTCATTAATTCAGCAGAGGTTCAATATCTAAATCAATCTCATAGAATTTAGGAATTTACTACTCATAATCACTAAAATTCAATAATTCCTAATCACAACAATTCTAGAAACTAAAACATAAAGGAAAAGGGAAGAGAAATGCTCATAAAAGTGTCGATCTCCTCGATCCCGCGCCGACCTCCTTCGATCCCGAGCTCCAAAGATCTTCAACAAAGCTCCAAAACTCTCCCAAAAATCCCAAATTTTAGAGTAAACTCTAGAATGGGGTGAAAACCCACAAATTGGCACACAAAATATGGATGCAAAAGGCTCCTTTTATAGGCTCCCAGCAGGCTCAGCGTCGAGACGCTACAAGGACAGCGTCGAGACGCTCTGACGTCATCTTTTCTTGGGCTCCAAGACGTCGCAGCGTCGAGACGCTACATAGACAGCGTCGCGACGCTCTCGCGATTTTGGATCTTTCCACGCAGCTGCCTAGCGTCGAGACGCTCCAGGCTTAGCGTCGAGACGCTAGGCCCTGAATTTTCAATAATGGCCTGATTTAGACTCAATTTTTGGGCCTCCAACTTTCTTTTGGCCCAACTACTTCTTGTAATGGATTTTGGACTTTTTTCTTGACCCATCTTGATAATTTAAGACTTGAATTTCATGAATTTGGGCTTCTAATTCATTCTTCTTGGCTTTTTGGACTCGAATCTTCAACGGAATTCTCCAATTTGCTCAAAAAGCCTCCAAAATCATCCAAAATCTCTCAAAATTCCGGTTTTGCTTCCTTGACTCGGTTTTCTGAAATTTAAACAGAAAATAGCATTAAAGCACACAATTCAAGCATAAAACTAGCCAAAATTAATAGGAAAATGATGACATTTTTGCATGTCATCACACCCCCAAACTTAAATATTTGCTAGTCCCGAGCAAAGCTAAAACCTTATATATGAATCAACTATTGCAAATGCATGACTCTAAGCTCAATGATCAAAATAATGAACTCTAACAATTAAAGGAAGTATTAAAACATATTCATTCATCACAAAATTTAAATTTAAACTCTTCATCCCTTGCGTGTGTGTGTGCGAGTCTCCTTATTAGGTCTTTACTAGCCTAGAAAAGGTTTATAGAATCCTCAGTTCATCTTCCCCCTACACTGGCCCTAAGCTCTAATTATCCAGCTTCCCAACAATCAAGAAAGCAATATCCCACTAAGGTGCCTGAAACAACGGGGTATGCCTCCCCCGAACTTGCATTATTTATTTATTTATTTATTTATTATTAGAATCCTTTTAGATGTAGTGCCTTCGTTTTGGCTTGCCAACATTGGTGATGAAAGCATCCAACTACGAGCGCCTCATCTTTCAGGTTGCCGAAGCATGCTCATTTCTTTTAAACGCTTTCATGCAAAGGCAAACGATGGGTGTCATGAATGCCCCTGGTTACTAACGCTCTAAAGAAAGTGGAGCATTCTTTTTTTTTTTTTTTCTTTTCTTTTGCCCTTTTTTTTCATATATTTTTTTTTTCACACTTTTCTTTTCTTTGCAGGCTAATAAACATGATTTTTCTCCCAAGCAAAACATTACAGACTCTCATGTAGTTCATCTTTCAAATTAGATCTTAAGCCTATCGGAGTGACAACAAACATCTAGATAATATAATCCAGTTCTAAGCATTCAAAACCATATAAGTAGGCTAAGTGCTCAACATGTGCAAGGAAATCGAAGAAAAAATTTAAATTTACATGAATCTTGAACATGCTTTGATATTTCACAAAAAATGAACAAAATTCATTATCTAGATCATATCATAGACCGTCCTCATCAAAACAGATGCAATAGAATCATCATGAAAATTTTTTTTTTATAAGCTCAGATCAGAACAGCAAAGCCTCCCCCCCAAACTTAAATCATACATTGTCCTCAATGTATTAATTATTCAGACTAATTAAGCATGCATAAGGACAATTAAAAAAATAAAGGGAGAACGGTACTGCCCTGAAGTGTGAGAGAAACCATGGATGTCAGCCTTCAACATTCATTGGGGTTTGGAAGAAAATGTGGTCTCGAGCTCCTTCAAAAATTGATCAACGGGAACAAAAGATCAACATGCTCTAACTACAAAAAACTGAAAAACAAAGAAAAAGGAAATTAACGGAAAAATAAACTTGGGTTGCCTCCCAAGAAGCGCTTTTTTAACGTCTCTTAGCTAGACGAGTTTGTGCAGTCTTTCAAGGCACATAAAAATTCTCGTATTTCTTCGGGCCCTTCTTCCTTGAATCAATGAAGCAGATTATTGCTAGTAAGCTTACTAGCTTTTCATGGGACCCTGAAGCAGAAATATTTTTGGGATTTTCTTTTAATAAAAGCATAAAAGGAGAAAGATCAAAATAAAGGGACTTAGACTCTGACTCTGACTCGTGAGGACAAGAAAAAGAACACTCGTTATCAAGAGAGGATGGAGGGGATAGAACAGACAAAGGCCTTTCAACCTTAAACTCTATCTCTAGAAACTCCTCAAGCACTACATGCTCATTTTCTTTTTCTTCCTCACAAACTTGTTCTTGGCGGGTGCTAGAACTGTCCAATTCTTCTTCACTGCCTAAACAACTCACCCCTATATGCTCAAACTTAGCAAAATCGAAAGGATTAGGCTCTTGAATAGGCGCTAATGAATCAGTGGCCACATGACTCACTAGACACTCTATGGAAGTGGATCCTACTTCCCTATCCTCCCTTTGGGTATTGAGTCTCTCCATAGATTTTTCTAATTCTAAATTCATGGCTCTCGACTCTTGGATAAAATTTTCAAGCAAGCTCACTAAGGAAGAATTTTCTTCTATGGAAGCGGATTGCACTTCACTCTCATCCTCTTGGGGATGCAATCTCCCTAGGGATTTTTCTAGAGCTAATTGAGTGGCTCTAGTATCCTCAATAAAATCTTGAAGCAAACTTTCTAGGGGAGATTTTTCTTCTAAAGGGGGATAATTTGAATAAAAAAAAATTGGATGATGGTGTTGGTTCTTCGGGCTCAGATTCCCTAAAGGGCCACCCAAAACTATTAAAAGCCATTTAAAATAATTAAATTAGCAATAATCAGGCTTTCAGTCAGATGCAAACACCAATTAAATGCACAACAAGAACAATGGACCAGGATAAAGATAAAACAAAGAAAGCAAAATAAAATCTCTAATCTAAAGCAAGCAATTTCTTCACAATATTAATTGAATGAAATTAGCCAATCCCCGGCAGCGGCGCCAAAAACTTGTTGGGCGATTTTAATCCGCAAGCGAACGGGTCGTCACAAGTAATATAGTGATTTTGAGTATAGAGTATCGTCTCCACAGGGATTGGATTTATTCAATTAAGTACCGCAAATAATCTTGCTTAGCTTTATTTAGAGAACAAAATCTAATGCCAAAAAGAATAATAAAAAGCTAATCTAGAAAGCAAAAGATAAATGGTGACGCAACTTGATGGGATAATTCTAGAGTTGTTGATTTTATCAAATGGACCTTTAATGCTTAATCAATTAACTAATGTGGATTAACAAATCATTTGATTCATAAGTCTAGAAGCCTAATAACAAGGACTCTCCTGTCGGTCTCCTCCTATCTCATACCTTTCAATAAAGAATCTCCTTTCAGTCTCATCTTTATTTACTTAGCATGGCATTACGACCCTTCAGTACAACCTCTAACGTTATTTATTTTCTCCCGTGTCACCCGGGTAAATAACCGTTAGTCATGCATTCAGTTCTAGTCTAAGCTTCTCTCCGTCGAGTTTCCACATAGTAACAATTCATTTAATCAGTGATCAGTTGATTAAAAGCATTACGGACAAAATGCACAAATGAACAATAATGACAATTAAACCACATCAATCCATTAATTCAGCAGAGGTTCAATATCTAAATCAATCTCATAGAATTTAGGAATTTACTACTCATAATCACTAAAATTCAATAATTCCTAATCACAACAATTCTAGAAACTAAAACATAAAGGAAAAGGGAAGAGAAATGCTCATAAAAGTGTCGATCTCCTCGATCCCGCGCCGACCTCCTTCGATCCCGAGCTCCAAAGATCTTCAACAAAGCTCCAAAACTCTCCCAAAAATCCCAAATTTTAGAGTAAACTCTAGAATGGGGTGAAAACCCACAAATTGGCACACAAAATATGGATGCAAAAGGCTCCTTTTATAGGCTCCCAGCAGGCTCAGCGTCGAGACGCTACAAGGACAGCGTCGAGACGCTCTGACGTCATCTTTTCTTGGGCTCCAAGACGTCGCAGCGTCGAGACGCTACATAGACAGCGTCGCGACGCTCTCGCGATTTTGGATCTTTCCACGCAGCTGCCTAGCGTCGAGACGCTCCAGGCTTAGCGTCGAGACGCTAGGCCCTGAATTTTCAATAATGGCCTGATTTTGACTCAATTTTTGGGCCTCCAACTTTCTTTTGGCCCAACTACTTCTTGTAATGGATTTTGGACTTTTTTCTTGACCCATCTTGATAATTTAAGACTTGAATTTCATGAATTTGGGCTTCTAATTCATTCTTCTTGGCTTTTTGGACTCGAATCTTCAATGGAATTCTCCAATTTGCTCAAAAAGCCTCCAAAATCATCCAAAATCTCTCAAAATTCCGGTTTTGCTTCCTTGACTCGGTTTTCTGAAATTTAAACAGAAAATAGCATTAAAGCACACAATTCAAGCATAAAACTAGCCAAAATTAATAGGAAAATGATGACATTTTTGCATGTCATCAACATGCAAGTGGGGGTATCCTATGCAATGAGTTTCCATAAGACCGGACCGCGAAATATTAACCGCAAGCTGTAACCATGTTAACTAGTTAGGTGTCTATTTCTGTAGGATGACCTTGGCAACATAGTCTGAATCCTGAGTGGATTATTGACTTCTGTTCACGAGGGATTGTCCTTTGATTTGTATGGGTGAGAGTGGCCAGTACGCCGACTAAATAAGCCTACCATTTTTGGGACAAGGCTGAGTGAGGAGTTGGGAACATAATAACACAAGATGGAATTTACTCCTTCCCGACTTTTGAGGAAGTAGATGAGTGTTCCCTTAAGTGGTGTCTCTTGGTCTTGAACAAAGGGCCCTACTGTCTCACTGGCCGGATAGGAGTTTATGTTTGATGGTTGGACGCCATAAACAAGTTGTTCATTAGAGGAGCATTACTACTTAAGGAGGTAGAGCTAACTAAGGGGTAAAACGATAATTTGACCCAATTAGAGTTACAAACACTCGTGAAGGACTAACTTGTGTTATTGGTGGTTATTCGTGGACACAGAAATATTCTGCAGTGAGAATAGTGCAGTTGTGGGTCTTTGGTTAATGAGTTTAGCTGATTAGTCTCATATCGTTGGAGCTTCTGATCTGTAGGTTCATTAGGTCCAATTGGTAGCTCATAAAGAGACTTGATGCAATTAAGTATAAACTCTGAATTGAAAGTGTTTAATTTATTTCAGGGAATCCTATGATGTATGTTGATACAATATAATATAATGTTTATGAAACTTTATAATATAATTTTTGAATTAATTTCAAAAATTAATTATTGAGATAAAATATTTGAAAGAGTTCAAATAAATTTAATATGAATTGGATTCATATTAATTTAATTTTAATAAAATCCCTAAGTTTAAATATATGATATTTAATTGAGTAATTAATTAATTATGGAATTAATTACTTATTTATTAAAATTATACATTGTTCAGATAATAGATTTGAACTAATTCATAGACCTTTTCCTAGGAAAAGGTCTTGGCCTTTACCTCTATGTTAGCTTTACGAGCTTCAATCATACTATATGTTTTGATGATAACAAATTTTAATTTACTAATGATTTTAGTATATATATATATATATTTTTAAAGTGTTCATAATGTAGAGCTCAGAAAAACGATTCCAACGCAACTTGAATAGCTCAAGTCGGTGTTCAAACAAGAAAGTTACAAGCACAAAAAGTTTGGAAGAAAATGCCTACGTGGCAGTGACGTGGCGCTTGCGTGGCATCCAACGTGCATGGCAGCTGATGTGAATCAGTTTCCTCCATTTTTCTCTTAATTTTAATCCTAATTTTAATTCTCATTATCTCTTAAATTCAATCATTTCACATCTCTTTTTAATTAAAAATTTCTCCTCAAATTCATTCTTTTACAAGTCATTTTCAAATCCAATCTCTTCCAAATTTGATTTCATTCAAATCCTCATTCAAATGTCAAATTCTCTTAACTTCAATATATTCTCAATCTCATTCTTAAATTCAAATCCTTTCCTTTTTCATTAAATCAAATCTCCACCATCCATTTTGAATTTAATCCAATGGCCAAAAATCAATTTCTCCATCTATAAATTGTGTCATTTTCCTCTCCTCCAACACACACTCAAAGACATCAAAGTCTTAAGCTCTCAAGTCTCCCTACTCTCCATTCTTGTCCAAATTCCTCCCTTGCTCCTAAATAGGGCTATTGTTATTTTGTGAGGTTTTTATTAGAGTGTTCAACTTTGTGTAATTAGTCTTCAAGAGGTATTTTATTTTGTGAGCTTCTTTTCTTCTTTTATTATTGGGAACTTGTAATAAGGTGTGGGTGCATGTAACGACCCGCGTTTCGAAATCGAGCCATTTTGGTATTAATTGGGCGTTCTTATTCTAATTTGGAAAATTAGAATTAGAGTTTAGCCTTGGACCGTTAAATTAAATTTCGACAATTTAGGGATTTTAATTAAAATCCTAAGTAAAACCTAATTCCTAATTAAATTTGGATTCCTTTCTTCATGTTTATTTAAAAGAAAAAACAAAGGAATTAAGCTTAAGAAAATAAACCAAGAAAAGCCCCCCCCCCCCCAAAAAAAAAACCCTAAGTTTCCTCCTTCTTCTTGAGTGTCGTTAGCCCCCCCCCCCCTTGCGTTTTCCTCTTCAGTCGCCAGCCCCCTCTCCTTCAGCCCTTCTTCTTCTTCGCATTGCAAGTCGTCAGCCACCCTCCTGAAGACCCAGCTTCTGTTCACACGTGGAGCTACAAACGTGGGCTTCTTCTCTGGTCTCTCTCTCTCATTCTCCCTCGTGCTCGCCGACGTCAAGACCCGGGAAGCCATCTGCCTTCCTCTCTATCTCGTACCATCGTCCCACAAGTAGCAGGTCGTGGTGCCGCTTCCTTCGTCGCGAGTTTTTGTGTACGTGTGCCCTCCTCGCGTGCGTTGACCAACAAACCCCTCGCACCGTAAGATTCCTCCCTTTCTCGTTTTCCATTCGATTTCGTCAAGCAACAAGCCTAATCCCTCGTGCGTTTTTTCGGCCAGACTCGCGAGTAGAAGTCTGGTCTTCTCTCTCCATTACGTTTCGAGTGCATTCGGGCTGATTTAAGGGTTGTTTCGGCATGTTTAGGTTCTTTCCATAAGCTCTCAGTGTTACCCATGAATTATTGAGCTCGAAATAAGTTTACCCACTCTTATTCGATATTTAAATTGGGTTTCGTGGTTGATCTAACCTCTCGTTGCTATTTTTGGTTAACAACGCAAGAATCGAGTCGTTTCAGTTAGTGGGTGTGCTGTCCAACAACGTTTTCGCTCTTTTCCAGGTCGCTACAACGTCACCTAACAATTTCGGTAAGTTTAAACACTTGCCCATGGATTAGGTGCTGTAAATTCTAAAATAGCATTGAAATTCTATTCTAAAGTGCCGTGTAAGTGCTCGATCGGGTTCGAATCACTTGAGTTTGATCACCCACTGCCCAAAGAGCGTTCTAACACGTTACTTATGGTTAGAATAATTTGTCTAGTGTGAAAGCGGGTCCTTTTGGGTAAGTTTCTTCGTAGTCCCTAGTTTGATAGCTTTAAAGTTGAGTTGTCTGTTTGGTGTTAAGCCTTAAATTTATGTTTTAATCGATACTCGTTCGTTATCAACTTCAAAATTGAAGGATTAGGCATATTCGGTTGTTGTTCAGCGAGTGTTTGATCTCAAAGATCGTGTTCAGCAAATACCCACTACCCGGAAGGCCTAGATTTTGGTTACCCATAACCCGGTGACTTGGGATCTTGGTTGTTGGGTCGTTTCGAACACGAATCAGCCTGTATTTGAGGTTGTTTGAGTGTTGACCGGTAAATTCCAGCACCCTTTACCTTCCATTATTAAGTCTCTTTGGTGTTGTTTATCAATTCCTAACCCTTAGAAGTCGTTGCTTATAGTTTGAGCTCTCTTTTAAGGTCTTCCGGTTGAGAATCAAGTGGTTTCAGTAAGTAATCCATTATCTAAGCATTATTTAGTTCTATCATTTGGTTCTTAAGATTGTTTTTGACTCGTAGTATTTATCCTGATGTTTAGGAGCTCCGTTGGCCTGTTTAGGATCGCTTAAGAGAGCTTATTTGTAAGTAGTTCTTATCTGATGAAGTTTGTTTGACTGTGTGATGCATGTTGTTTGATTTCTCACTCTATAAGTGTTCCTTTGTTCTTCTTTCTTTGAATATATATGTATATATATAAAATATTGAAAAGCATGAACTGTTGTTGTGTGTTGGTTGGTTGTAAAGCATGTTGGTTTTGTTTTGCATTTCTGGGTCAAGCATGAGTTGAGAGCATGGGGTTATATGTGTATGCTAAGTGGGCATAATACGAGAGTCTAGAAGCGTTGCAGGGCATATGCATTCTAGATAGATGTGAGATAGAAGTCAGGGACCTAAAGTGTGAAAGAAAGGAAAGTTGGGTGAACGTCAGTGCACCTCGGGTACAAATGGTCGAGGGGTGGCATGTCACCATTGGTTTAAGAGGAGCATCGAGGCCTTGGGTACAAATGGTCAAGGGGCGATTCACAGTTTAGGGCCTTGGGTACAAATGGTCAAGGGACAGTGCGACTCGAAGGATCAATCTTGGAGAGCCATGTGAGGGTTAAATATGAGCGTTGAGTGAGTTCGTGGAGCTTGAGTGTAAGCAAGTTGCATAGAAAGATGCATGAGTTAATGCTTAGGAGAGTCACCCGTTTTACTAGCTTTTGAGCATGTCGTTGTGTTTACCGCTTTAAGAAGCACGTTGTTTGTGCATGAAAAGTATGTTGTTTGCTTGTTTGTTGTTTGATGGCTTCTCAAGTAGGGGATGCTTACCAATACCTCAGTGTACTGACCCCCTCCCCTCTCTCTCCCCCCAACTACCAGATTTTGCAGGTTATGAGGTATGCGTGGACCATGGTGATGCGGAGGAGGCATACGAGGAAGGACCTTAGCTAGTTTGCGTTGTTTTCATTTTATTTTTCACGTTGGATAGTTGTTGCTTAATTTGGTTGGTCAGTTGTTGTCCTGTTAGGTTTAGTTCTGATTATTCTTGTTAACTCTAGGACTAGTTGTCTCTGCTTTAAAGAACTTCATCTATTCGTTTAGTTGTTAATCATTAAGGTTGTTTCAAATGAATTGATGTATAAGTTTTGTTTAAGTTGAGTTTCTTGTTAGTAGTCGATAATGCGAGGCCTGGCTGGCTATTGGTTCTGTGGTGTTCTGCTGCGTTGTAGTATGGTGGAGTCTTTGAATGATGTTACCTTAGAAGTGTTTTATGCTTAACAGGTTAAAGAAAAATTTTGGGTTAGTCCTATGTATGTCGTTATGTTGCCGAAATTTTCAGTGCACGCGGTTAGTTTTGGTTAAGAGTTAGTAATGTCGCTAGGATAGCTATTAAAATCCTGGGGCGTTATAGTGCACCTTGGGAATTGAGTGAGTGGTTTAATCCTGAACCCGAAAAAGGATTTGTAGTGGTTTGATCTTGAACCCGGTTAAAAGGATCGTAGTGGTTTTGATCTTGAACCCGTTTAAAAAGATCGGTATAGGTTGGGTCCTGAAGCTGTAAAAGGATAGGTAGAGGTTTTCTCTTAAATCTGGAAAAAGAATGGGTTTGGTTCTCACCCGTAAGAGAGTCGTTGCAGTAAAATACCCAAGGAGTCTTGGGGAGTGGAGTAGGGATTTCCGAACCACTATAAAATTTTCCTGTGTTATCTCTTTCTCTCTACTTATTTAATTTCCACTATTTCATTTTTATGAGTAGATTGCATGCCTAGGAAAGTTGTCAAATATTTATAGCATATTTTACGCGTGATAGTGTTTATTAAATTTATTTAGTTTAAATAAATTCTTTTTAATTAACAAAAAGTTTTAAATTTTATTAAGCAACTCTATTCACCCTCCTCTAGTGTTGCCATACGATCCTACAATTGGTATCAGAGTGGGTAGCTCAATTCTTTATTTTATAAAGTGTTGTGTTCAGAAGAAAATTTTCAAAAAAATACTTTTCTCTTAAAAATTCATTTTGAAAATTATCCTTCTAGAAAACTTAATTGTCTGAGCTTATGGCAAATATTAGAGTTAATAATGTGTTAGAATATTCATCTTGTGTTTCTAATGATTTTCTTGGTGTGAAGGAAACTTATAAATCTAGAAATCAAGGAAATTTTCATAAATTGGAGAAAGAAGATTTTCAGGAATCTCATTGGTGCTTGATGGCTCACACGGATGATGAAAGTGACGATGAAGAGGTAAGTAACGAAAGTCCCTCACATGATGAGCTTGTGGATAGCCTATAATGAAATTAAAATTGATTTTGAAAAAGTATGCTCTAAATATATGTCTCTTATAAAGAAGAACATAAATTTAGCTCACCAAAATAATGAGTTATTAAATGAGCTTAATTGTGTTAAGGAAGAACATAAATTTAATTGTGTGAGTTATTAAAGCATCTTCTAGTATGCCTAGTGACGTTTGCCGAATGTTTTGCTAAAATGTATTGTGCATAAGCATAACGTACAAAATTTTGTTCATAAGCATGTCGTAGCAAAATGTGTGTCAAATCATTCTTATTCTAAGTCTAATTTTATCCATAATACTAAATTTGTGCATAATACAAAATTTGTGCCTACATGTCACTATTGTGGTATTAAAGGTCATATTAGACCAAATTGCTATAAATTGAAAAATGCCCTTAATGGTTATGGGAAGAGAAATGTTCCTTATAAAATAAAAATTCAAAATACTCATAAAAGGAACACTTATGTGAAAAAGAACGTGCATAGATATTATGTGAATGGAATGTTTATGCATATTGTTACTTGTTATTCATGTGGCAAAATTGGTCATAAATTTAATAGTTGTTATTTGCTAAAAATGAATGCTAGTAATGTTGGAACTAAAAAGAAATGAGTTCAAAAAATTGAGACTAACCTACATGGATCCAAACAAGTATGGGTACAAAAAACTACTTGCTAAATTGTTTTGTAGGTGTGCTCCAAGATTCAAATTTGAATATTGAATGAGCTTCAAAAGGAAACTATTCAAAATTCAAATAGAACAATAAAACTCTCTTGGTGCTTCAGAAGGATAAATCTTTTTTTTGGTAACTTTATCTCTTAAATGAGTTGTGAGATAATGTGAGATGTGCTACGATATCTTCTTTAAATTTTAATTTGAATTTGAAATTCTTGGATTGTTTGAATTAAAGTTTTTATATATTTGTAAACATATTTATGATTTTGCTATTAATGCTCTTTTGAGATAATTAGAGATGTTTTATGATATTGCCTTTAAATTTGAATATTAGTTTTTTGAATTGTTTGAATGGAAATATTTTTTATTTATATTGTGATATTATGGTTAAAATTGAAACTACGATTTGCTTATCAATATATTTATTGATGGTTGAATATATTCCTTGATATGCATATTGAGTTTGAATTTTATATTCTTGAATTATTGGTAAGGTAAACTATTATTTTTGTTGGATGATTGAAATGTTGATTTATTATTATTTTTTTTTTTTTAACTTTGTTGTTGTTGAATTGTGAATTACCTACTGTATTTGTATAAAGAATTGTCTTTAGATTGATTATTGAATTTTGTTGATTAATACATTAAATGTTCATGAGATAATTAAGAATGTCCTTTGATGACATTTACCTTGACTGCTAGTTATTTATGGATCACACGATTATATGCCCTTCAGAAATTAAAATTGATTAATTTCAAATTGATTCATATTTATTTCCATATTCTCTTTTGCTTTGTTAATTTACAAAATTAATTACATGTCATAAGAAATTATTGAAAATCTATTTTGACATACTATTGATTCTTTTGAATTTGAGACTTAGGAAATATACTTGATATATTGATTTTTTGAAATATTGAATTTTGATAGTGTCTTTAAATTTGACCATTGAATATTTGATTATTGAAATTTTTTTTGAAATCTTTTGTGGATTAATTATTACATGATTACTAAAATTTGATTAGAATTAATTTTTGTTATTATTTTGTCAAATAAGTTTAGAAATATTTTTTAACTATTTCCCTTTATACTTCATTGTTTGAGTTCCACTCATACCATTGGTATTAAGGGTTGTTAGTTTGAAAATATTTTGAATTGTTTAAATGTTTATGAGCTTGAATGTCTATTCCTTCATTAAAGCATTATGTTTTAATGGTCTAGTTTTGAAAAGTTATTATATGTGTTATAAAAAAAAGGTTGTTAAATTCCTTTTAATAGGGGAGTGCTTTAAACCTTTTTGATCCCTACTGGTTGTGTATTTGAATTGATTTTGTCTCTAAATGAAATTTGTTTTGATAGTGATAATTGTTGACATATTTAATTTATTGATAAAAATCTTTTATAACGACCCTACATTTCATGTCTAGATCCTAGGGTCACTACCACATGCATTTCATTTTACTTCTAAGAACATCGATGAAACCACATTTAAAGTAAAACATACTTAGAAAATATGTGAAACTTTTCAGCCTGGGATCCCAGTTAAAATAGAACAATAAATTTTATCCATTGAAGCAAAAGACTTAAAGCGGAATAAATCTTAAAACTGAAGGTATTCATATAACACATGCGGAAGCAATTGAAGATCGGAAGCACCTAACTACATCAATTTTACTCCTAAAGCATGCATGTTCCAAGAATCAAGAAACAGAGAGAGTGAAAGTACCAACCTTTTTGTAGCTCAATTGGTGGACCTTCTTGGATTCTTTTCTTCTCCAATATTCTTAGGACAACCCTTAGAGGCTGTTTGGGGCGCTGAATTGGTTATAATATCTGGTGGTTATAATAATATGGCAATTATAATAATCTGGGGGTTATAATAATCTGTGTTTGGGGTGCAGATTATTATAGTCTGGGATAAAATAATCTGTGTTTGGGGTGCATATTATTTTAATCTGGGATAAAATAATCTGTGTTTGGAGTGTTGATCTGTCTTAACATGAGGTTCTGAATCAAAGGTTCAAACTGACTGTTTTCTTTTTCTAGTTTTTTTTTATGATATACAACACTTTGATTTGATTTAGGGTTATGCTTTTTTTTTTTTTTTTGTTATAAAGCAAAAAAGTTTAGGTTTTGGTATAGAAAAATCATATTAGTTAACTTTTAGTATTGCCAAAATAAAAATTGTAAATGTTTAGTTCAAAAATCATATTAGTTTTTTTTTTTTTATCAATAAAATCATTTGAAATAAACTTGAGTGTGGTAAATATAATTTTGTTTGAATGTTTTTTTTGTAAGTTGATTAACCTTCGATGTTGTCAACGACTTTTCCGGCAACCTTTGATGTTTTTTTTCTTTATTTTTATTTTTTATATTTTTCAAAATGAAATTGAGAATAAATATGGAAAAAAAAATTAGTGGCCGGAAAAGTCATTGGCAATCGCCGGAAAATTCGTCGGAAACTTCGTCGGCCGCCGTGGAAAAGTCAAGGAGTCGCATGGAAGAAGTGAGGAGATAGTTACTGTAGTGGGTTGAATAATGGTTACTGTAGAAAATGGATAAAATAATCGGGGGTTAAAATAACCCACCTCACCAATTATTTTTGTTGGTGCCCCAAACATTGAATAAGTTATAATAAGGGGGGTTATTATAACCTATTCAGTTCCCCAAACACCCCCTTAGAGTCTTCCCTACTATCCTCCGGGCCAAGAACGACTTGTGGGAGTCTATAAAGATAGGGAATGGGAAGGGAATGCTTGAAGGTTCAAGCACTTGAGAGATTTGAGGAGATGAGAGTGTTTGAGTGTAAATTCCAGCAGCATAATGGAAAATCACTCTCTTGGCTTGAATCTGATTCATGCTCTTCTTATAGAGAGTTTCCATGCAAAGCCAAGCCTCAAGACACAAGACACATGGTGTATTTGCAAGCTCAAGTGGATTCTAGGTGTATATTTCACAAGACATGAAACGATGCATGAGTGCGTTGTCTTTCCACTTTGAATGATCATGCATAAGTGGGTTTCCAACTAAATCCACTAAATTCAAATTGAAATCTGATTTCAAGCTTGCAAATTAACCCCAGTTTCAATTCTAAATTGAAATTGATTGCTTGGTAATTAATTTGAAACATTTCAAATTAATTTTGATATGATTAATCTAATTAATCTTTGTTACCTTGTGCAATTCCTTATATATGATTCCTAATACATATATAGTATTCAAAACACTTTTAAATACTCCATCTCTCATTTTCTAATTTAATTCATAATTAAATTATTGTGTCAAACACAATTTACGATAATACCCTTTTTTCCGATTTTGAACGATTCAAAGCTTCCTATCTTTTGTTCTATGATTTATTCCGATATGAGCTAGTAGGGGGACCTAATGGACCTATAGATCATGGGCTCCAACGATTCGAGGCTAACCGACTAATCTCATTATCCAAGCTAGCCAACATTCGTTAACTACCGGGACACTCCACTATAGCTCGATAGTTGCACTCCCCTCACTATAGATATATTTTCGTCCACCTGATTTAACTATGATTAGTAAGTCGATCCTTCACAGGTTGTTTGTAGCTATAGCTAGGTCAAAAAGTCCTTTCACCCCTATAGTACTTCTACACTTCTAGTTCCTTAAGTCTCACTGATCCTCTAATGAACAATTGGTTTATGGTCCAACCAATAAACAAAGTCCCTCTCGGGCCAATGAGAGGGCAGGATCCCTTTGTTCAAGCCCCGAAGTCAGTTCTTAAGGGAACAACCTCTCTACTATCCCTAATTCGGGTAGGAGTGAATTCCTTCTTGCACGACTATGTCCCCAGCTATCTACCCGTTCCTATCCCTGAAATGGGAGGCTTATTGAGTTGTCGATACTGAACCACTCTCACCTATGCAGATCTAAAGATAAGCCCGAATAAACAGGAGTTCATAGTTAGCTCAGGATTAAGATCGAGTTACCTAGGTCATCACATGAAATAGTCAGTATCGTCAGTAAACGGTGTTATAAAACGAGAGCAACTTATTTCTCTGTCCTGGTCTTATGCAAACTCATTGCATAGGATGCCCCCACTCGCATGTCTCTACATGGACGATTTAGGATCACATCGTCTATATCATCTATAAAGTGGGTCAAGTCTCATAGTGTCTCCAGAATAAGGTACCCAGCCCTATCCCTATATCATAGACCGTTTTGGCTATTACTCAAGCTTGATCCACTTTTATGTCTCTACATAAAGCTCAAGTGTTCATCCTATAGCCATGGATCTTAGTTTATTGGATTTGGGTTATTATATATTCAATTTACTTTATTCATTAATAACTTTACTGAATTAATCTCGTTCACGCCTTTATCAAATAAGTATGTATAATTCATTTAACATTCACTATGTATTTAATGACCCAACTAAAGAGGGAACAAAAAACATACACAGGGGTCGCTACTACATGCACGAGTACGAAAAACTTTGTAAAATTTAAAGCGGAAAATAACAATGTTTTTCATTTAATTCAAATAGTGCCCAAAACATGAATCGGTTCCTCAAATATATAACGAAATAAAAACATCTGAATAAATTCCAAAAGTAAAAACAATCGTTTCAAAACAAAGGTTCAACATAGGACAAGTTCTAGGACGAGAGAAACTGAATCCCTAAGGAAAAATGACATAGTTTGAAGCTGCAGTCCCATAGCCAGCCAAGCCACGACCCTCGCCAATCGCCAACGCTCTCAAGTACCACCTGAAAAGGAAAGATATGTAGCATAGGTGAGTATGTAAGAATATACTCAGTAAGTAGCCCACTTAAGAGCCAAAAAACATGAGATCTAGTAACTTGAAACTAAGTTCCTAAATTTCTGGGTCTTAGCGACATAGGGACCTAACTGGAATGACATTTGGGTTTCTAACCCTAGGGCCACAACTGATCACATAAACATGCTCTGTCTAGGGTGTTAACCTATCCCCAACCTGTGCCAATTAGAGTGTTTTGTGGGTCAGTCGGTTAAGGTAAGTAAACTAGAGACTGGTTGGCCACCTCTAGCAGAACTACACCTATCCCAACACAACACCCCTGAATGTAAAGATAAAAATAGGGTGGAGCAACTGACGCATGTAAACATGCCTGGTGCCAAATGGCGCACGAACAACGTGCCTGATCATAAGTTCAACACCGTCATGAACTGAGAGAGCGCACGCTACCGTGCCTGAAACTGAGCTCTAACAGTCAACTAATAGAACACACATAAACGTGTCTGGTAACTAAGTTCTATCAGTCCTGAGATGGGGAAGGAACACACTTTAGCTATGTGAGACTTAAGGAATCTAATAAGTCTTCCTGAGGCCCTAAAACGTGGTTGAGGTCCCTATTCTAAGCCTTTCCTCAATAGCTAAGGTATGACTCCTAATCCATTATGAGGCTACCGAAAATTTGGCACCATAACGACATACATATAGGGAACCCAAATTTTGTATACACCTGGAAACAATAACGAGGCACTTCTATAAACACAAATGAGTCAGAATCACAACCCAACTCCAATCACAACTCCAATGAACATTTAACCCATCCTCCATAATATGAACACAATCCAGAACAACCATAAATCAAACATCTCAAACATACTTACTTGGTCCTACATGCATAGCAACACTTAAGGCATGTCGAAGTAAACGACACTTACCCATATTCAAACAAGCATACAACATACCGAGGAATATTTGACCAAAGCATGAAACTTAACCAAAACTTCAATTCACTACTAACAAGCATATAATGATTCCAAAGCAACAACTTCATGTCCAAAAAACTACTTACTCAGACCACTAACACGCCACATAACATAATCAAAATCTTTATTCCCAATTATTTCCAAATAGCAACTTACATAACGACAAGCTTTATATGTAATCATTTACCCAAACTTTATTAACTAGTTCCATGCATTCAAAAAGAAAGAACCAATCATGCTTGGTTTAACCCATCGGCGATACTTAGAGCTTTAATCCAAATGGCTACTTACCTTGGCCAAATAATATTTGCTAAATCTTTTTCCAAAATTCCTCAACTTCAAGGCTTTAGGCTAGCTACACAAAAGGGGAAACTTTCTAAATTAATAGGCGTTCAAAGCAACATTCAACTTGGAGTCCATTAGTTTAGAGAAGGTTCAACCTCCAAAAACTTACCCAAACTCAACCTTTAGCTTGCTGTCCAATGATCCAATAACGCTCCAAACTGACGATTAAATCCCCAAAAGCTAAGAGAACCTTGCAATCACATGCCAAAATCAATGGGTACTCCTTTAACACAAATAAATCATTCAAAACTTGACTTAGTTCACTTACCCAAAGCCGAAATTGCTCAAACACGCTGAAACTCGAAGACCCACTGCTTGAATCGCCGGAATTGAAGGAGAACGCTTGTTGAACGAGGGGAGAAGTGAATGGGTAATCGTCTAGATGTGGCCAACAATCAAAATGATGAATTTTCTCACTTACCCACTTAGATATCACACTGGAACGACGACGAAACAACCCGAGAACTCGCTGGTCGCGCCTCACAGAACTGCTGTCGGAAGAAACAACAATCTCGACCCTCCCACGCTGCTGCAGCGAGAAGAACAGAGGGGAGAAAGATGGGGAGTGAGAGACCGACGAGGGAGAGAGATGGGGAGTGAGAGACCGACGAGGGAGAGATGCTTAAACCCAACCACGAAGGAGAAAAAAAAGAAACAAACCTGCTGAAGCCAAACATGACGTTGACGCCGCGCCTGTTGCTCACGCCGCCGGAGATGGCCGTAGACGAGGAGACACCGACGACCTGTGAGACAAGGGGAGATGGTGATGCGCTGGCAAAAACCCACGGCTGGAAGATGAAGGAAACGACGCAAGGGGGACGCATATTGCTTGAGGCCACAAAAAACGAGACAGAAAAGGGGGATAGCTAGGCAAGTGCAACACGTGAAGAAGGGGAAAAATGAGCTTAGGGTTTGATGGCTTGGCTAAAGGTCAATTTAATTACAAAATTGCCATTAGGCTCTATTAAATCATTTTTCCAAGTCAAAATACTCTTTAATTGACCTTTTGATACAACCACTTAACCGAGATTTGCTCAATCAAACTTGCAAAATGAGAAACTGACATTTAACTAAATTTCGTGGCGTTACAATCTACGAGTTTTCGGACACCAATCCCAACAACTAACGCTTGACAAACACACCAACCAATTTGATATAGCGCCAACCACAATATGCAAAAAGGAAATCTAATAACACATATAAGGTTCTCACATCAGAGACATTTCGATCTCAATAATTTTCCTGAAGACACAAGACTTGAGGAGGGTCGACTCACCCAAATGATATTACTGCTTGTTGTCCAGTATCCAAATTCGCTCCGCCTTCATGAATTTGACCCCCACTTACTACGGGCACCTTGGATTAAGATTCAACGTTATTGGATATTCCATTAAAGGACAAAAGACTAAATAGATCTGAAACTTACACCCTCCTTACCAACTGTTTGATTAGTCGAATCGTCGAACGCTCAAGATCTAAAGCGACTCGAGGCGACGTACACCTGTTTGGCTTAAGACAGCAGCAACGTGCACCTGTTTGGTTGCAAAGGAACACACGGTGGCGATAACGACGACGTGCGGTGAGCGGCGACGGCCGCGTGGAGATCTGCAACGGTGGACAGCAGCGCACAGAGGCTGCGACGAGGGTGGACGGAGGGGGGTCGGTGCAACCTATTACAAAATAGAGAGGGAGAGCTGAAAGAGAGTGAGATTGAGGGAGAAAGTGACGAGAGAGAGAGAAAGCTGAGAGCTCACTGGCGGTGGCGTGGCGAAAGAAGACGGCGGCGGCGTGGTCGGCAGGTGGAGGGCAGCGTGCAGTGTCGGCAGGCGGAAGGCGGCGTGCGATGTCGGCGGGCGGCGAGAGGAAGCTGAGAGAGAGTGAGAGCATGAGAGAGAGAGAGCGTGAGAGGGGAATAACCGAAAATTTGAGTTTTTTTTTATGGGAGAAATTCCCCTTCCCCCCTTTTTTCCCCTTTTTGACCGGGCAATTGCCCATTTCTCTCATTTTCCTTTATTTTTTTTTTAAAAAAAACAAAACTGGTTGTTACATCTTTCCTTTTATGAACTAAATTAATTTGATATTATGGTTGTTATTGATCTATTATTTTCTCTCTCATATTAGTATTTTGTTAAATTTTTGTATAATGCCTTTTGCATAAAATCAACATATCCTTTCTTGAAATAAAAATTTGATATTATGTCTAAATTATTGTTATGAATTTAATTTTATAATCATTGATTTGATCCTAAAATATGAATTAGATTCTATAAATTGGTATATGGTGTGAAATTCTTTGAATGTTTAAATATTTAAACATTTTATGTGTCTTGTTTTTTTAATTGGTATCTCATATTGCCTAAATGTTTGAGATTGTGTGATTAAATACTTTGAATTGAGTTCTATATTTGGTATGTTTTTAAAGTGATTTATTTTATGAATATCTCAATCTAATGCCTTTTATTAGAGTTAATTGAGCATTTGGAAATTAAGGTGATTAGGATTTAAATTATTCTTTGGGAAAAATACATTTTTGGTCCCTGAGGTTTGGGTTAAGTGACACTTTAGTCCCTAAGTTTTCAAACTCGACAAAAATACCCCTGAGGTTTAAGATAAGGAGCACTTTAGTCCCTGCGGTCAATTTTTCTGTTAAATGTTAACGATGGCTGACGTGGCACTGTTATTTTAATAAAAAATTTATTTTTAAAATTTTTTAAAATAAAAAATATTAAAATAATAAAATAATATTAATTTTATTATTATTTATTATTTCTCTCCCTCTCTCTTCTTATTCTTCTCCATCTTCTTCCTCTTCATCCTCTTCCTCCTTCTTCTTCCTATCTTCAGCGACTGGCAGCCACCGCTCGCCGCCGCCGGCGAGAGATTTTTTTTCTCTTCTTTCTTCTTTTTACTTGTAGCTCACCGGCGGCAGCGTGGCGAAAGAAGACGGCGGAGGCGCGGAGGGCGTCGTGCGTCGTCGGCAGGTGGAGGGCAGCGTGCAGTGTCGGCAGGCGGAAGGCGGTGTGCAGTGTCGGCGGGCGGCGAGAGGAAGCTGAGAGGGAGTGAGAGCATGAGAGAGAGAACGTGAGAGGGCAAGAACCGAAAATCTGAGTTTTTTTTTTCTACGGGAGAAATTCCCCCCCCCCCCTTTTTTCCCCTTTTTGACCGAGCAATTGCCCATTTCTCTCATTTTCCTTTATTTTTTTTTTAAAAACAACATTGGTTACATCATTCCTTTTATGAACTAAATTAATTTGATATTATGGTTGTTATTGATCTATTCTTTTGTCTCTCATATTAGTATTTTGTTAATTTTTTGTATAATGCCTTTAGGATAAAATCAACATATCCTTGCTTTAAATAAATTTGATATTATGTCTAAATTATTTTTATGAATTTAATTTTATAATTATTGATTTGATCCTATAATATGAATTAGATTCTATAAATTGGTATATGGTGTGAAATTCTTTGAATGTTTAATTGTTTAAACATTTTATGTATCTTGTTTTTTTAATTGGTATCTCATATTGTCTAAATGTTTGAGATTGTGTGATTAAATACTTTGAATTGAGTTCTATATTTGGTATGTTTTTAAAGTGATTTATTTTATGAATATCTCAATCTAATGCCTTTTATTATAGTTAATTGAGCATTTGAAAATCAAGGTGATTAGAATTTAAATTATTCTTTGGGAAAAATACATTTTTGGTCCCTGAGGTTTGGGTTAAGTGACACTTTAGTCCCTGAGTTTTCAAACTCGACAAAAATACCCCTGAGGTTTAAGATAAGGAGCACTTTAGTCCATGCAGTCAATTTTTCTGTTAAATGTTAACGATGGCTGATGTGACACTATTATTTTAATAAAAAAATTATTTTTAAAATTTTTTAAAATAAAAAATATTAAAATAATAAAATAATATTAATTTTATTATTATTTATTATTTCTCTCTCTCTCTCTTCTTATTCTTCTCCATCTTCTTCCTCTTCATCCTCTTCCTCCTTCTTCTTCTTCCTATCTTCAGCGACTGGCAGCCACCGCTCGCCGCCGCCGGCGAGAGATTTTTTTCTCTTCTTTCTTCTTCTCTTCTTTCTTCTTTTTACTGGTAGCTCACCGGTGGCAGCGTGGCGAAAGAAGACGGCGGAGGCGCGGAGGGCGGCGTGCGTCGTCGGCAGGTGGAGGGCAGCGTGCAGTGTCGACAGGTGAAAGGCGGCGTGCAGTGTCAGCGGGCGGCGAGAGGAAGCTGAGAGGGAGTGAGAGCATGAGAGAGAGAGAGCGTGAGAGGGGAAGAACCGAAAATCTGAGTTTTTTTTTCTACGAGAGAAATTCCCCCCCCCCCCCCCGTTTTCCCCTTTTTGACCGAGCAATTGCCCATTTCTCTCATTTTCCTTTATTTGGTCGTTATTGATCTATTCTTTTGTCTCTCATATTAGTATTTTGTTAATTTTTTGTATAATGCCTTTAGCATAAAATCAACATATCCTTGCTTTAAATAAATTTGATATTATGTCTAAATTATTTTTATGAATTTAATTTTATAATTATTGATTTGATCCTATAATATGAATTAGATTCTATAAATTGGTATATGGTGTCAAATTTTTTGAATGTTTAATTGTTTAAACATTTTATGTATCTTGTTTTTTTAATTGGTATCTCATATTGTCTAAATGTTTGAGATTGTGTGATTAAATACTTTGAATTGAGTTCTATATTTGGTATGTTTTTAAAGTGATTTATTCTATGAATATCTCAATCTAATGCCTTTTATTATAGTTAATTGAGCATTTCAAAATCAAGGTGATTAGAATTTAAATTATTCTTTGGGAAAAATACATTTTTGGTCCCTGAGGTTTGGGTTAAGTGACACTTTAGTCCCTGAGTTTTCAAACTCGACAAAAATACCCCTGAGGTTTAAGATAAGGAGCACTTTAGTCCCTGCGGTCAATTTTTCTGTTAAATGTTAACGATAGCTGACGTGGCACTATTATTTTAATAAGAAAACTATTTTAAAATTTTTTTAAAATAAAAAATATTAAAATAATAAAAAATAATAAAATAATAAAAAATATTAATTTTATTATTATTTATTATTTCTCTCCCTCTCTCTTCTTATTCTTCTCCATCTTCTTCCTCTTCATCCTCTTCCTCCTTCTACTTCTTCCTTTCTTCGGCGAGAGAATTTTTTTTCTCTTCTTTCTTCTTCTCTTCTATCTTCTTTTTACTGGTTTTTTTTTTATAAAAAAAAGAAAGACAAAGAAAGGGGAGGGAGGAGTCCTCCCTCCTTCGTCTTCCGTTCAAGCCCCCAACATTAGCACAAACCTCTGTCTCTCGGACCATTGTTTTCCCCTTTACCAAATCCTCTATTGTTTTTAACAGAACAATAAATTCTTTTGTAATTTCCTCTTCATTCTTTAAATATTGCGAACTTTAATTAATGGAGTTGATGGGTTGTTACCGAATCTAATACCTAGTTCTTTAAATGCCCAAGTTCTTCGTAAATTTCGGAGAAATTAATTGCTGCCCTTGACTGTTGGTTCTCTGATATGTGCCTGGTTTTTAGTGCAGGTGTTTGTCAAAGAGTTTTAGCTTGTGGGTTGAGAGAATGGCGTCTCCGGAAGTCTCCCAGTCCGACATTGATTAGGAGCAGGGAAATCATTGACGGTCTGTTAGCGGTAGTAAGTTGAGTGTCGAATGTAGCATCTATTTCTCGGACGCCGATGAGGGTTCGTGTTATTCTTAGTTTTATTCGACCAACGGTGGTTCTTACGATAAGTATAGGTTTGCTTTCGCGCCGGAATCGGGGAGGAGGAGCTCCTCCTCCCCGAAACTCTGTTTTTTTTTTTTTAAAAACAGAAGAACAAAAAGATAGGAGAAGAAGAAGAGAAGGGAAGAAAAAGAAATAAGAAAAAAAATTTTTTGTCGCCGTCGCCGTTGTTCGCCGGCAGCCGGCCACCGGAGCTAAAGAAAAAAGAAATAAGGGGGAAGAAGATTGAGAGGGAAGAAGATGGAGAGGAGAAAGAAGTTGGAAAAGAAAGAAAGAGAGAGAATGAATTTTAAAAAATAATAAAATAATAATATTTTTATTATTTTAAAATGTTTTTATTTAAAAAAATTAAAAAAATAATTTTTTTATTAAAATAATAGTGCCACATCAGCAACCTTTAGGATTTAACAGAAAAATATTCGACAGGGACCAAAGTGCTTCTTATCTCAAACCTCAATGGTATTTTTGTTGAGTTTGCAAAACTTAAGGACCAAACTGTAACTTAACCCAAACCTCAGGGACCAAAAGTGCATTTTCCCCTTATTCTTTTTGTTGATGTATGAAACTCCATGAAATCCTCTTAATATCTTTATTGGAGTTTGCTTATTTTTTTAGGGAGCAAATGCCTTTTAAAAATGAGATATTTTTGTGGGATTAATTGTGGACTACTTATTTGTGATATTTTTTTTTAGTAATTATGGATTATCTTTTTGAAACATTTATTTAGTATGAAAAATTCAAATGGTGATTAAATTGATTAATGTTTGTTTGTCCCTCATTTGCGATATTTTCTATGTCTCATATATTTAGGGGGAGTTCTTATTCATTTGTCCAATTATTTATATGATTCACATGTTTAGGGGGAGTTATATATATTTTGTTGAAAATATTATGTTGCTTATTTTTGTAGTGTGATATTCCATTGATTTATTAAAACAAATTATTATTTACATTTGAATTTAAAAGTGACATTACATGTTTTGATTAGCCATATTATATTTATTGATATTATTTTTGCTCAAATTGATTGACTTCATTTATTAGGGGTGCTTGAATGAACATATTCTTATTACTCTTTGTCTATTATTTTGAGGGGAAGTTTTATCTTATTATTCCTATGATTATTCTTTTTAGGGGAGCTTATACTTTAAATTGTTATCTTTTGATGATAACAAAAGGGGAAGATTTTAGAAAAATATATTTGATGTTAAATGAATAAATGCAATTTTTATTGATTGGATTATTGCGATATCATTATTCACATTCTACTTTGAGAATATTTTTCTTAAGTAGTTTGTCATCATAAAAAAGGGGGAGATTGTTAGTGTTAGTGCTAAACACGTGTGAAGGACTTGTTGAACACGCACTACTTCACTTTTCAATAGCACTCAATCTCAAGAACATTCAAACCAGGTGACAAACCTTTCTATCAAGAAGGATCAGATCATGAAATTAGGGATTTACACTCATTCTCTCAAGGTCTCAAGAAGATGAAGATGAACAAGGAGACAGTAAGAAGACGAAAGGAAGAAAAGATCAGAAAAGGCACAACAGTTTAGAGTGGTTCGACAACATATGGCCTACATCCACTATGAAGAGGCTTGAAACTCTTATTCACAAGTGATCAACACAAAGGTACAAGTATTCTCTCTGGAATTAAATGTTCACACACCTCTCTCTAATATCTCCACATCTATTTATGCTACTGAGATATAGTTACTCTGTTCTACAGAATTTGAGAGGATCAAGTTGGTTACAACTGCTCCAACGGGTATGTTTTCTTTCATTCTCCACCTTTGTAGTCAATGTGATCTGAACAAATTTAGCCCCTTCTCTTCAGTAATTTCTTTCTATCCCTTCTCTTCTAGGTAAAATCCTACCATGTCCAGACGCTGCTAGAATTTCGCTTGTGGCAATGGCTTAGTCAGAAGGTCTGCAACGTTCTCTTATGTATGCACTTTTAACACTTCAATCTCTCCCTTCTTATTTTATTCTCGTATGAAGTGAAACTTTATATCTATGTGCTTAATTCTGTTATGAAATTGGGGATTCTTAGTCAAATGAATGATGCTTTGATTGTCGCAGAAATTTTTTAGGGTAAATTGGCTTATGCCACAGTCTTGCAATAGACCTTTTAGCCAGATTCCTTCCTCAATGGCCTCTGAAAGAGCTATAAATTAAGCTTCAGTTGTAGAAAGAGCTACAACTGGCTGAAGTGTAGCTTTCCAACTTAACAAATTTTGGCCATAGAGGAAGAAATATCCTGATAGAGACCTTCTTCGATCTAGGTCTCCAGCATAATCTGAGTCTACGTAGCCATACAATTCATTTTCTGCTTCATTGTTTCTTTTATAACAGAGTGTAGCTCGAGATGTCCCTTTTAGGTATCTTAAAATCCATTTCACGACTTCCCAATGTCTCTTGCCTGGGTTTGACATATACCTACTCACCAGACTTGTAGAATATGCCAAATCAGGCCTAGTGGAAACCATTAGATACATTAGGCTTCCTACTGCTTGAGCATAAGGTATCTTTGACATGTAAGCAAGATGTTCTTCATCATCATCCTTGGGTGAGTTCATAGCTGATAGTTTAAAGTGATGGGCAAGAGGAGTTGAGACTGTTTTACCATCTGATAGCTTGAATTTCTCAACTACTTTATCACTGTAATTTAACTGACTAATTAGAAGCATAGATTCCTTTTTTATCTTGATTATCTCCACTCCTAATATCTTCTTAGACTCACCCAAGTCATTCATATCAAACTCCCTTTTCAACCAAGACTTTACTTTATTCAAGTCTTCTTTTGTCTTCCCTGCTAGTAACATATCGTCAACATATAGCAAGAGAAAAACATTATGGCTGAATGACTTATTGTTCATATAGACACAATTATGAAACAAACTTTTCTTAAAGCCCGTCTTCGAGATGAAATCATCAAACCTTCGATACCAACAACGTGGGGACTGCTTGAGGCCATAGATGCTTTTGTTTAACAACCAAACTAAATCTTCTGGCCCCCTTTTCTCATACCCTTTAGGTTGTTTCATGTAGATAGTTTCCTTTAGATAACCATGTAGAAATGCAGTCTTCACGTCTAACTGATCAAGCACCAAATCATTCTGCTCTACCAGTGAAAGAAGTAGCCTGATTGAAGTTAATTTCACCACAGGAGAGAATACCTCATAGTAATCTATACCTTCTTTCTGGGTGTAGCCTTTGGCTACTAGCCTGACTTTAAATCTGGGTTGCACCACACCTGAAATCCCTTCTTTCACCTTATAGATCCACTTCAAGGCAATGGGTTTGTACCCTTTAGGTAATGGTCTAAGAGTCCAATGTTTCATTATCTTCCAAGGACTTCAATTCTTCATTCATTGCCTCGATCCAAGCTTTGCTATTTGGTACATTCATTGCTTCTTCAAAGCTATTTTGTTCATTGAAGTTTAAGATGTCAGCAACACTCAAAGCCATAAAGATGTAGTCAGCTTCACTGAATCTCGATGGTGGAACTATAGTTCTTCTTTGCCTATCTCTTGCCAAAGAATATTTCTCAGGTCTTGAGTTTCCTCTTCTGGTGTATCACTGGCTTCTTCCTCATCTTGTGATTCACTTTCTTCTTGTGAGGCTGTAGGTAAATCAGTTATAGAGGTTGGATTTTTAAGGTTGTGCTCCACCTCAATTTCAGTCTCTTCCTCACCAACCTCTTGGTTTACTGATTTGTTTTGCATCATAAACATTTCCTCTTCCCTGAATATCACATCTCGGCTGTTAATGCATCTCTTCTCAACAGGATTCCATAATCTGAAACCCTTAAAACCTTTTGTAAATCCAAGGAATGAGCACTTTACTGCCCTTGGCTTCAACTTCCCCTGATTTTCGTGTACATACCCCACACATCCAAAAACTTTAAGGTGCTGCAAACTAGGAGGCTTTCCAGACCACATCTCTTTTGGGGTTAAGAAGTTTATGGATGTGTGTGGACACCTGTTCAATGTATGGACGGTATAAGAGGCTACTTCTGCCAAACATTTCTCTGGCAGCGTAGCATCTGTCAGTTGACACCTCACTCGTTCCATAATGGTTCGATTCAACCTTTCTGCTACTCCGTTCTGTTGGGGCGTGTACCTTACAGTTTTGTGCCACATTATTCCGTGAGTTCTACAAAATTTATCAAACTCTTTGTTGCAAAACTCCAGCCCATTGTCTGTTCGAAGACATCTCACAACATTATTCGACTGCTTTTCAACTAAAGCTTTCCATTCTTTTAACTTTTCAAACACTTGATCTTTTGTTTTTAAGAAAAAGATCCAGCTTTTGCGAGAAAATTCATCAGTGAAGGTAAGAAAGTACCTTCAATTGCTCAAAGAATTGGTTGAGGCTATCCCCCACAAGTCCGAATGGACATAGTCTAGAATTCCTTTAGCAGTTTGTTGGCACCTTGTGAAGCTTTGTCTTTTGGCTTTTCCAATTACACACTGCTCACAAAATGACAAGTCTTCTCCTGTCCCTTGGGGTAATATACCCTGTTTAGCCAAAACTTGTAAGCGTTTTGTACTAATATGAGAGAGTCGTTTGTGTCAAAGATCACTGTCTGTCATCCCTTTATTTTAAACAACAAGGGCAACTTGCACCATCTCTACATCTTTCAACACATAGAAACCATTTATTTTCTCCCCTACAAGCACAATTTTGGAATCCCTATTGATTTCAATCGTGCCTTCATTTCCTCCATAAGTGCACCCGATTGAATCTAACATGCCCAAAGAAATGAGATTCCTCTTTAAGTTTGGCACATGACGAACATTTCTCAGCAGCTTCACTGTCCCATCTTTGAGTTTTAATGAGATTGACCCAATTCCAATCACCTTGCAAGTATTATTATTCCCCATATAGACACTTCCTCCATCCCAATCATTGTAGGTGCTGAACCACCCCTTTAAAGGGGTCATATGCAAGGAACACCCTGAATCAATCACCCAGTCGTGCCTCACTGCACTTTCCTTTGTCTCAATGCTCTCACCAGAAGTGGCCAATGCATCAGAGTAAGTAATGGAATTTTCTCCCACTGAAGCTTCTGGCTGTTTGTTCTTTTTGGATTTCTGATATTGGTTCTTCCGTTTTAATGAGTAGCAATCACGTTTAATGTGTCCTTCCTTGTGACAATAATTGCATTTGACCTTTGTCTTCCCATTTTCTTCGGATTGGTGCTTATTTTCTTTATTTTTGGGATTTCCTTTGACAAACAACCCTTCATTTGTCTCTTTCTTGGTAGCAAGTAACTCTAACTCTTTAGTCCTTATTGCTGAAATAATTGCATCTATAGTGATGGATGTTCTTTCGTATTTGAGGGCATTCTTACTTCTCGATAGGCTTCAGGCAATGAGTTTAACAGCACAAATGCTTCATTCTCATCTCCAACTTTCTCACCAAGGTTTTTGAACTCTGAGGTCATTTTCTTGAATTCATCAAGATTCTCGGTTAGAGTTTTGCCAACATCCATTTTAAACGTGAAGAATTTTTCCCTCATATACATTTTGTTGTGGGCGTCTTTGGTCTCATAAAGTTCATTCAATCTTTTCCAAATCTTCTCTCGGGTGTCTTCATCAACGTGTCTGAGTACACTGTTGCTCAAGTTCAAAATTATTGTGCCATAAGCTATCATGTTCGTTGCTTGTTTGTTTTCATCTGATAGTGTGGTCGGTAACTTCGATGGATCCAGAGCAAGTAAGGCTTCTTGTTTCCCAAGAACAACCTTAATTTTCGCCTTCCAGAGATCAAAATCACCTTTTCCATCGAACATTTCAATATCATACCTCGCCACAGCCATTTCTGGTTCCAAGGATCGACTTCTTGTTTAGTTTAACTAGCTCTGATACCACTTGTTAGTGTTAAACACGTGTGGAGGACTTGTTGAACACACACTACTTCACTTCTCAATAGCACTCAATCTCAGGAACATGCAAACCAGGTGACAAACATTTCTATCAAGAAGGATTCAGATCATGAAATTAGGGATTTACACTCAATCTCTCAAGCTCTCAAGAAGATTAAGATGAACAAGGAGACAGTAAGAAGACGAAAGGAATAAAAGATCAAAAAAGGCACAACAGTTTAGAGTGGTTCGACAACATATGGCCTACATCCAGTATGAAGGGGCTTGAAACTCTTATTCACAAATGATCAACACAAAGGTACAAGTATTCTCTGTGGAATTAAGTGTTCACACACCTCTGTCTAATATCTCCACATCTATTTATGCTACTGAGATATAGTAACTCTATTTTACAGAATTTGAGAGGATCAAGTTGGTTACAACTGCTCCAACGGGTATGTTTTCTTTCAGTTAGCTTTACTGATAGCGAGCATAGCTAGCTATTTTTCCTTATTTAATTTAGCTAGTCTTTTATGATTTATGGGCCATTTTATTGCACTTAATTGTCTATTATGTAGGAAATGGTTGATTGGAGCTAAAACGCAATAGTGGAGTTAATTGGGTGCTCGGGACACGAAAAGATGCAAAGGAATGAAAAAGAGTCAAAGAGGAAAAAAGTCAAAATAGGGTCAAATGCAGACTAGCGTCTCGATGCTAGCCTTTGAGTGTCTCTACGCTAGCTTTCCTTATCTGAATAGAAGGGAAACGGTCACGACGTCTCGATGTTGCGACCTTAGCGTCTCGACACTGTGTAATTTCCATTCCAGACACGCGTGTTTTAGAGGCAGCGTTGAGACGATATGACGAAAAAACAGAATATAAGCTATTTTGCGGCTAGGTTTTGGGAGATTCATTTTTGGGGACTTTTTGGAGCCGTAACAGGGCGAAAACAGAGCATATTGGAGCTGAAGCAAAGGGAGCATGTTGGAAATCAACCCATTGTTCGTGGGGATCGTGACGGGGACGTTCGGTCTCGACCTACAACGAGTTTTTCCTTTCCTTTCCCTTTTCTCTAGCTAGATTTTATGGCTTTTCATGTTTAGTTGAGCTTGTAATACCAATCATGAGTAGCTAAACTTGTAGCTTAGGGATTGATGTAGTCAATTGAATTTATGGATTGATTTATGGTTAAAGTTGTGCAATGGTTATTATGTATGCAATCTTGATTTAATGCTTTCAATTAATTAGCCATTAGTTGGATGATTGAAGTGTTGATTCTTGCTCGGGAGAGGGGATTTAGCATAGACTTACTCAAGATTGCAAGACTAAAGTTCACTTTCTAATTTCGTGACGGTTTTTAGATTAACTTAAGAATTGGTCAAAAGAACTCATTGTCTTGCATGTTAATAAACTTAGATAGGGATATCAAGTTTGTTAATTTGCATGAGAATCAATTATACTCGGGAGAGGTAGTTGTGATTAAAGGTTCTTAGGCTCATAATTCCATTGTGCATAATAACTTATTCCTTAAAATCAATCCTAGACTAAATTGGCAAAATCATTTCCCTAAGTGTTCTCTCAATTGCATATCCACTGTTTACTTGTTTTGATTTAGTTTTCTATTAAACACTCGTCACTTTGTGTTACCTAAATAAAATTGAGCGAGATAATTCACAACACTTGATTTAGCTTAAAAATCCAATCCAGAGGACGAAACTCGTTTATACGAACACTTTATTATTACTTGACCCATGCGCTTGCGGTAAGGAAAATTCCACATACAGTTTTTGGCGTCGTTGCCGGGGATTGGCACATTTAGTTAGATTGATATTGTGAAAAAATTGTTTGATCTTAATTTAGGGTGTTTTTTTTACTTTTCTAAGTTGATTGCATTTTTTCCCTTTTTTATTTTCTTTCAATATTTGTTTTTCTAGTTTAGGTTTGCATTTAGTTGTGTAATCTTTTCTTTTTTTGTTAGTTTTTTTTATTTTCCTTGTTTCTTTAGTTAAATATTTTCCTTGTTAGTATTTTTCCTTAATAGTAAGTTTCCATATTTGTTTCTTGTTTTACTTTATTAGATTGTACTTTCCTTTTTCTAGATTATATTTTCCATATTTAGATTAGTTGTTTTCTTTTCTTTGTTTCTTTCCATAATTGTTTTCTTTCCTTTTTAGGATAGTATAGGTTGTTTATGCGTAGGAATAAAGATTTAATTTTGGCACCTTTTGATCCCGAGATCGAGAGAACAATTCATAGGCTTCGAAGGGAAAACAGAGAAATTATTCAAATGGCTGACCAAAATCCACCTGAGGAGCCTAGGCCTATTAGAGATTACTTTCAGCCCGTGTTTCAGGGGCAACAATCGGGGATTGTCTATGCCCCGATCAATGCCAACAACTTTGAGCTTAAGACCGGTCTCATTCAGATGGCCCGAGACTGTGCATACAGAGGATCGCCCATCGAGGATCTAAATTCTCATCTAAAATCATTTTTGGATATTTGTGGGACGGTGAAAATTAATGGAGTTTCTGAGGATGTTATTCGCTTACGTTTATTTCCCTTTTCTTTGCAGGATAAAGTACGAGACTGGTTGCAGTCCATTCCCCCTAGGAGTATCACCACCTGGGATGCTTTGGTCCAGGCCTTCTTGAAAACAATTTTCCCTCCTGTAAAGACGGTCAAACTGAGGACCGAGATTGGGACATTCCAACAACAATATGATGAGCAGCTGTTTGAAGCTTGGGAGCGATTTAAAGAGTTACTGAGGAAGTGCCCTCAGCATGGATAACCCGACTGGCTTCAGGTTCAATTGTTTTATAATGGTTTAACTTCGAGTACGAAAGCGATTGTTGATGCAGCTGCAGGTGGGACTCGGTTGTCCAAGACCGTGGAAAATGCTCGCACACTTCTAGAGAATATGGCCACCAACAGCTATCAGTGGCCATCTGAGCGGTCTGCACCTAAAACGATTGCTGTTGGAGTGTTTGAGGCTGACAAGGTAAGTGTACTCCAGGCCCAGATGACCTCCCTTGCTAATACTTTTATGAAATTTTCAGGTACAGGGAGTGCACAGTCAATTGAATCAGCTGCTGCTTTAGCATCTAGACCTCAGGAGGAGACCATCGAGCAGGTTCAGTATGTATCAAATTTTAATTCTAGTGGATATAATAATAATTCCACACCTACACATTATCACCCTAACAATAGGAACCATGAAAATTTCTCTTATGCTAATACTAAGAGTGTTCTTAATCCTTCTGGTTTTGCCCCTCAAACTCAAGAAAATAAAAAGTTAGAAGATCTTGTTGGAGCTTTCATTGCAGAGTCTAGTAACAGGACAACCAAATTGGAGGAGGCAGTCATTGCCATCAACATAATGGTGAATGGCCACAGTGTTGCAATCAAGAACATTGAGACTCAGCTAGGACAGTTGGTATGTGTGGTAAGCACCATGAGTAAAGGTAAAGCCCCAGCTGAGCAAGAGAAAACCCAAATGGAGTACTGTAAGGCAATCACTGTGCACTAGGAGGAAGCTGACGAGGAGCCTGAGTCTGAGGATTATGACATGCCTACAGGGGAAGCTGAGGAGGACACATCATCAGATGAAGCTGAAAAGCTTGAACCTGAGCCTCCTATTCCTTCTCCCACACTGATGGTTCCCAAAGAAAAGAAAAAGAAAAAGAAGAAAAAGAACAATTAGGTTCAGTTTGACAAATTTAGGAATGCTTTTATTAATCTGAACATTAATATTCCTTTTGCATAGGCGTTAGAGATGCCCCAGTATAATAGGTTCATGAAGGAGTTGTTAGCAAAGAAGCGAAAGGAAAATAAGGTTGACACTGTATATCTTGCTTCCACATGCAGCACCAGAGTACAACAGAAGGTACCTGAAAAAGTAGCAGATCCAGGGAGTTTTTATGTTCCTTGCAGTTTTGGTACTTACTCTTTTAGAGCATTATGTTATTTAGGTGCTAGCATCAATATCATTCCTCTATCTCTGTGCAAAAAGTTAGACATAGGTGAGATTACATATACTCCTGTAAAGCTCCAATTGGCTGATCAGTCTATTGTTAGACTAGTTGGCATTGTAGAAAATTTTTTAATCAGAGTAGGTAGATTTTTCCTCCCTATTGATTTGTATGTTATGGACATGATAGAAAATCTTTCAATGCCTGTCATACTAGGAAGACCATTCCTCGCTACTGGGCGAGTGATTATTGATATTGAGTGTAGGGAGCTCACTGTTAGAGTCAGGAACGAAAAAGAAAATTTTAAAGCAGTGGAAGACTCTAAAGAACAATCTGAAGTGCTTTTCATGGGTTACAGGAAAGGTGCAAGAAAGAGCACCTCTGTTGGATTCACAGAAAAGAAGCCTCCTTGAAGCATTTTCAACACGTCGAGCTAATGACGTTAAACAAGTAAGTGTAGTTGTGCTTTTCTGTTTGCTTTTGATTTATTGTTTGTTTTTGTGTTGTAGGTCTTGTGTTCTGTCTCTCCTTTGCTTTCAAGCTTCCATGAGAAAGGTCATAATCATTCCAGGGCAGTATTGTTCATTCCTTTCATTCTTTCTTTGTTCTCATGCTTGATTATGCCTTATTTTCTTTATACATTGAGGACAATGCATGTTTTAAGTTTGGGGGTGGAATAGCATGTTTGTGGAACCCTTGAGCATCTGAGTTCGGGCTATAAGTTTTGAGCTTTCTTTGAATTGAGCATATGGTGGTTTTCTGGATGCTACTTTTGCATGATTATGATGTCTTAGGATAGGCTTTCTTGTCAATTTTCAAGTTTGCGATGAGTTGTAAGCATGAGTGCCCAAACAGGGAGACTTTTTTAAACTTTTTCTAGGAGATGGCTTGCATGAGTAGAGTATTTGTCTTGACTAGATTTGGATTTGAATGCTTAGGAGCGAATTATTGGGTTCATATGCTTGTTGTCACCTCGATATGTGTAGGGAATAGCTAAAGAGTTAATTTGTTGCAAATTAGCATGTTTGGTATTGCTTAGGAGGAAAGAAAATAATATATGCTATTTGTGCTCATAAAGAAAAATCATTCTTGTTGTTACTGTTGAGAACAAAAAATTATTATGCCATGGCCTGTGCACAGTTTGCAATGTTTAATAAAGTTTAGGCAAAAAGAGCTACCCTTGTTGTGATCAGTTAGGCCAACCAGAGAAATCTCAGGTTAAGGGTCATTGCAATAGGTGTGTGATAGCTAGTGCCACATTTAAATGCTAAATTTAATTGTAAATTATAAGCACCTAAGTATGGAGGAAAACAAACTAATTTATTTCATTAACTCATTAGTGAAACCTTAGTGCCAGTGTAGAGGGAAGATGAGCTGAGGGTTTAATTATCCAATCCCGAGCTAGTAGAGTCTGATCTTGTTGAGTTAGATCTCGCTTGTGCAAGTTAATTTTGGAAAAATTTTAATTTGTCTTCCTCATTGGTCCTTATGTGCATGTCTCTTGCTTGCTTGACTATTGACTTTTGAGCCTTGGGGATTGAGTCATGATTGTTGCATCCATTATTCTACTGCCGTAAACAAGCCCACCTAAAATCGTCTCGGTACTTCTAGCATGACGACCTCAACACGAGCTTCTTTAACTGGCTTGTTTCCTTCTTCCTGTGCAACCTCAGCATGTTGCCCTTGCCCATCCTCAACCTGCTTTTCTTGAACTTCTTGCGTATCCTCAACTGCCGGGTTAGCCTGTTCAGGGTTCTGATTTTCAGGTTCCTTTACAATCTCTTCCTCAACCACTTCAACGACACTATCTTCCACCACCTTCTGCATAGTTTCTTAATCTTCATTCCTCTGTTGCCTTCTTTGCCTCTTGGCTTCCCTCTCCTCTGGTGTCTTTTTCTTCTTCGCTTTTGCCTTCGACCCCACAGGAGTAACTGTTATCTCTTCTTCCTCATTCTATTGCTCCTTATTTCCCATCGTTCTTGCCATTGCGAACTTAAAGGGATTTACAGTAAATGAAAGCGAAAAAGAAAGCAAAAGATACAAGCAAGAAGACGAATTAAGAGAAATGTACCGAGGGTTGCCAATAAATAAGGCTTCAGCAAAATAAAATCCTAACAGAAATATTTTGCTCTCATTAATTAACTCTACCGTTTTAAATCGCACGCAGCTTAGTGGAATTAAAACCATCAAACGGTAAACTCAGAATTTCAATCAGCCCATGTTAAATAATTATGTGTTGTCTAATGATTAAGCCCTTGGATTGCCTTTGCGCAACACGTGGCAGCATCATAATACCTCATGCAATTTCCTGCACACGGAAATTCAAAATTCAAACGGTGAAAAGAAATTAATTCTCAACAAAACCCTACCTATTCGGACGATTTGCTTCAGCCATAACTTTGCTGCAACAACCTTTTGATCAAAAAGATTTCCGGAAGAATCTTGGATACGGAATTCAAATTTCAACACAGAAAAATCAAATCTTTTAAATTCAAATTTAAATTTAACCGATCAAATCAAATCTAATCCTTTCTTTTTAAGCCGAATTAATTAGGAAAAATCTTTATTAAACCGACTATAAACAGAATTTTAAAACAACCGAAAATAAAACCTAAATCTAATCTAATTCAAACTAATTAGAATAATTAAAAGAGAATTAAATTAAATAAATAAATAAACAAAAAATAATATCTATCAAAATCAAATAAAATTCCAAGCGAAATAGATAAAATCTAAACAAAAATAAATTTGACTGAATTAAAAATAAAAACGGACTTAAAATGAATCATGCAAAATTTAAACAAACCAAATCTAACCTAATCTAAATTAAAAATATATCAGCGAGAAATAAAATCAAAACAAACACTGGGAGCTCAAAATATTGCTTTGTGCAATTCTCCCGCAAAAATCTCGTTCTCTCAATCATCAACCAACTTGAGGGAAGGATATTTCGTCTGAAACTCCTCTCCCCAATAATGCTTTACACGTTGTCCATTAACTTTGAACACTCTCCCATCTTTTTCATCCTGCAAAGTAATTGCTCCATGGGGAAAAACCTCAATCACAATAAATGGCCCTGACCATTTAGATTTTAGTTTCCCAGGAAATAATTTCAATCTAGAATTATGAAGCAAAACTTTCTGACCCTTGACAAACTCTTTAGATTTAATTTTCTTGTCATGCCACAGCTTAGTCTTTTCTTTATACATTTTCGCATTTTGATAAGAAAATTGGCGAAATTTCTCTAATTCATTAAGCTGCAACATTCTTATTGCTCCTTCACGACTCAGATCAAAATTCAACTTTTTCAAAGCCCAAAACGTTTTATGCTGAAGCTCTAATGGTAGATGACAAGCTTTCCCATATACTAACCTATAGGGAGACATACCTAGAGGAGTCTTATAGGTTGTCCTATAAGCCCAAAGAGCCTCATCCAACCTAAAAGACCAATCCTTCCTAGATGGATGGTCTAATTTTTCTAAAATAGATTTAATTTCCCTATTACTAATTTCAGCTTGACCATTTGCTTGTGGGTGATAAGGGGTAGCTAACCTATGCTTAATCCCATACTTAGCTAAAAGCTTAGTTAAAATATTATTAACAAAATGTGTACCCTCATCACTCACTAGAGCCCTAGGTGTCCTAAATCGAGCAAAGATTGAAGAAACCTTGCTGCTGTCTTGGGATCACTCTGATGGAATGCAATGGTCTCCACCCACTTGGACACGTAATCAACTGCCAATAAGATAAAAATATTGTCATTAGAAGGGGGAAACGACCCCATAAAATCAATACCCCATACATCGAATAATTCAACTTCTAAAATGTAAGTCAGAGGCATTTCATGTCGAGACCCTAAGTTTCCTCTCCTTTGGCAAGCATCACATTGCTTGTAAAACCAATGGGCATCCTTAAATAAGGTAGGCCAGATAAATCCACAATGCAAAATCCTCATAGTTGTCCTCTGACCGCTAAAATGACCTCCATACGGCGAAGATTGACATTGCTCTAGGATTTTCTTTGCTTCATCACCTGAAACACACCTACGAATAATACCGTCAGAGCATTGCTTATACATAAATGGCTCATCCCAATAGAAAAATTTTGCATCATGCTTAAACCTTTTCTTCTACCTCCAATCCATGTCAATAGGAGTGACCCCCTTGACAAAACAATTGGCAATATACGTGTTGGTGGTACGATTATCCGCAAGCGCACGGGTTGTCACAAGTAATATAAAATGGTAGTAATACCGAGTATCGAATCCACAGGGAGGCGAAGCGAAACTTAAGCAAAAAAATTTAAAATCTCTTGAGCACTAAAAATACTTAGGCGAAATAATATTTAGGGACCACTTCATACAATAAAAAGGATTCAAATTCAAGACAATTAACGAAAACAAATTGATCAATCGAAAATAAAATATGGAGAAAAAGTTTTCTTTAAATGGGAAGAGGGGTCTTGAAAATTAATGATTAGCTAAATAGTTGCTATAATTATCCTATCTCATTGCCCAACTAATTATAAACCTAGAATCTCCGTTAATCACATAGGCTCTCCTGTCGGTTTCCCCTAATTGTAATTAATTCATTTTAACAACCTAAGTGTCCTTAGCGCCATTAAAAATCATTAATCATTACGCTCTGATTCATTTTCGGAATCTGAGTTTAATCAACTAATCCCGGTGTCACAACGGGCAATTAAACTAGTTGCATGGATTATGATCTATCCTAATTTCTCTCCGTCGAGTTTCCATTAAGAGTTGAATCTGAAGGTGTACATATTACACATGCGGAAGCAATTGAAGATCGAAAGCACTTAAGACATTTAATTTTGCTCCTAAAGCATGCATGTTCTATAAAAACAGAAAAGAGAGTTTAGAGAAAACCAACCTTTGTAGCTCACAAATGAGGTACTCCTTGTGGTGTTTTCCTTCTCCAACTTCTCTTGGACAACCTTTAGAGTCTTCCCTACTATTCTCCGGGCCGAGAACGACTTGTGGGAGTCTATAGTGATAGGGAATGGGAAGGGAATGCTTGAAGGTTCAAGCTCTATGGAGATATGAGATGAGAGAGTGATTGAGGAAGAAATTCAGCAGCATAACCTTAAGGTAAATGCAATCTCCCTCTCCAATCTGATTCTTCTTCTACTTATAGAGAGAATCCATGCAAGAAGAACCCTCAAGATGCAAGACACATGGTGGTCTTAAGGGTGAAAGTGGAAGCTAGGTGTTCAAACAACATTACATGCAAGTATGCATGTTTGTGGTGTAATTCCACTTTGAATCTTCATGCAAGAGTGGAATTACATCATTTTCCACTTACCATGATTCAAAATCAGATTTCAAATGTTCATTTATGATATTAATATCAATTCTAAATGTGACATTAATATATAAGATCATATTTGAACCTTGCCCAATTGATTATAAATGATTAAGCAAGTTAATCACCTTAATAATGTGCATCTTATATATATGAATCTTAATTCATGTATATAGTATTTAAAACTCTTTTAAATACTTTATCTCTCATTTTCTAATTTAATTCATAATTAAATTATTGTGTCAAACACAATTTTACGATAATACCCTTTTTCCCGACTTTGAACAATTCAAAGAATCCTATCAATTTGTTCTAGGCTATATTCCGATATGAGCTAGTAGGGGGACCTAATGGACCTATAGATCATGGGCTCCAACGATTCGAGACTAACCGACTAATCTCATTATTCAAGCTAGCCAACATTCGTTAACTACCGGGACACTCCACTATAGCCCGATAGTTGCACTCCCCTCACTATAGATATATTTCCGTCCACTTGATTTAACCATGTTCAGTAAGTCGTTCCTTCACAGGTTGTTCGTAGCTATAGCTAGGTCAAATAACCGTTTTACCCCTATAGTACTTCTTGTTCCTTAAGTTCCACTAATCCTCTAATGAACAATCGGTTTGTGGTCCAACCATCAAACCTAAGTCCCTCTCGATCCAACGAGAGGGTGGGGCCCCTTGTTCAAGTCCTGGAGTTAGTACTTAAGAGAACAACCTCTCTGCTATCCCTGAAAAGGGTAGGAGTGAATTCCGTCTTGCGAAACTATGTCCCCAGCTATCTATTCGATCTTATCCCCAAAATGGTAGGCTTGTTGAGTCGGCGATGCTGGCCACTCTCACCCATGCAGATCAAAGGATAATCTCGTATAAACAGGAGTTCATAGCTCGCTCAGGATTAAGAACGAGTTACCTAGGTCATCTATGAGAAATAGTCAGTTTCTTCGGTAAACGGCGTTATAAAGAGAAAGTGACTTATTTCGTGGTCCTGTCTTATGCAAACTCATTGCATAGGACGCCCCCACTCGCATGTCTCCACATGAACGACTTAGGATCTCATCGTTTGTACTTAATACAAAGTGGGCCGCGTCCATAGTGTCACCAGGATAAGGCACCCAACCGTATCCTTATACTATAGACTATTTTGACTATAAACTTGAACTTGATCCTACGATATGTCCCTACATATAGTTCGAGTATTCATTTTATAGTCAAGGATCTTAGTTTATTGGATTTAGGTTAATCATTCACAATGTATATATTCAATAACATCTTTTACTGAATAATATCAATAACGTCTTTATTGAAAATAGAATATGTTTAATGATTTACAAACTACGAGTTTATAGGACATTAAACCCAACAAACTCCCACTTGGACTAGAAACTCTAGTGGGGTATATGAAGTTAGGTGTGAGAGAAGTATAAAGACAATAAACTAGGGCATCATCCATACCCTTACATTTCTCCCACTTGCCCTAGTCTAACAAAGCTCGTAAACCTAGAGTAACTAGGTGACCCTCAAATACTTTAGCCGTGAGGGGTTTTGTAAACGGATCAGCTATGTTGTGCTCCGAAGCAATCTGCGTGACGATCACATCTCCTCGTTGCACGATCTCCCTGATGAGATGGTATTTGCGCTCAATATGCTTTCCTCGCTTGTGACTTCGAGGTTCCTTAGAGTTTGCAACTGCTCCACTGTTATCACAATAGAGGGTGATAGGCAGTTGCATATTTGGAACAATTTCCAACTCTATTAGGAATTTTCTTAGCCATACTGCCTCTTTTGCTGCTTCGCAGGCGGCTACGTACTCTGCTTCCATGGTAGAGTCAGCAATGCAACCTTGCTTAATACTCCTCCATACTATTGCTCCTCAATTTAGAGTAAACACAGATCCCGATGTTGATTTTCTTGAATCTATATCGGTCTGAAAATCTGAGTCAGTGTATCCTGTAAGGATCAGATCCTTAGCTCCATACACGAGCGTATAATCCCTAGTTCTCCTTAGATACTTAAGGATGTTTTTAACGGCAGTCCAATGCGCATGTCCAGGATTGGACTGATATCTGCTGACAATTCCTACGGCATAGCATATGTCGGGTCTGGTACACAACATTGCATACATCAAACTACCAACTGCTGATGCATAGGGAATACGTCTCATTTCCTCAACTTCTTGAGGTGTCTTAGGACTTTGTTCCTTTGACAGATGAACCCCGTGCCTAAAAGGTAATAACCCTTTCTTGGAGTTCTGCATCGAATATCGTATCAACATTTTGTCGATATATGATGCTTGAGACAGTGCTAGCGTTTTGTTCTTTCTATTTCTAATGATTTGAATGCCCAGAACAAATTGAGCCTCACCCAAATCTTTCATTTGGAATTGAGTCGCTAGCCATTGTTTTACGTCAGTCAGGAATCCTACATTATTTCCAATAAGTAGGATATCATCTACGTATAGAACTAGAAAAGCTACAGTGTTTTTGACGATTTTCTTGTAAACACAAGGTTCGTCAACATTCTGCTCAAAGCCATACGTTTTGATCGCAGCGTCAAAACGTATATTCCAGGATCTTGATGCTTGTTTTAATCCATAAATGGATCGTTTAAGTTTGCAAACCTTTTGCTCATCACCCTGGACTATAAATCCCTCTGGTTGAGCCATATAGATAGTCTCTTCAAGATTGCCGTTCAAAAAGGCTGTCTTGACATCCATTTGCCATATTTCATAATCATAGTATGTGGCAATGGATAAGAGTATTCTAATCGACTTAAGCATGGCAACAGGGGAAAAAGTTTCTTCATAATCGATTCCTTCCCGCTGGGTAAAACCCTTTGCCACAAGTCGAGCCTTAAAGGTTTGAACCTTACCGGCTTGGTCTCGTTTTCTCTTGTAGATCCATTTACAACCAATAGGTTTTACCCCATCCGGTTGTTCTACAAGTTCCCAGACTGAATTGAAGTACATTGACTCCATTTCGAGATCCATGGCTTTGATCCACTGGTCCTTATCAACATCATTCATTGCCTGATTAAAGGTCAATGGATCCTCTATACCATCATTAGATATGATGTTTTGAGTTTCTGTTAAACCCATGTAGCGGTCGGGTTGTATTATAACCCTCCCACTACGTCGAGGCTCTCTCACTATTTGAGATGGATGTGTTTGATCAACAACTTTTGATGGACCAGCTTGATCTACAACTTTTGTATATTCTTTTGTAGTTTTTCTTGAAATCTCATCTAATACTAGCTTACTGCGAGGTCGATGATCTTTTATGTGATCTTCCTCAAGGAACGTAGCGTTTGTCGATACAATCACTTTATTATCCCGAGGATCGTAAAATAGACCACCTTTCGTTTCTTTAGGATATCCTACAAATAGACATAGTTTTGAACGTCGTTCCAACTTCTTTGGGTTTTGCACCAACACGTGTGCCGGGCATCCCCAAATTCTGAAGTGACGTAAACTACCTTTACGCCCTCTCCATAGCTCATAAGGTGTTTTAGAAACACTTTTAGAGGGAACCATGTTCAAAATGTATACGGCAGTCTCAACTGCATATCCCCAGAACGAATCAGGCAACTGAGCATAGCTCATCATTGATCGAACCATGTCTAACAGAGTTCGGTTTCTCCTCTCTGATACACCATTTTGTTGTGGTGTAGCAGGGGCTGAGAGTTGAGACGTAATTCCATGTTCTATCAAATAGTCTTGGAATTGTAAGTCCATATATTCTCCACCTCGATCTGATCGTAGTGTTTTAATCGTTTTACCTAATTGGTTCTCAACCTCAGTCTTGTACTCTTTGAACCTTTCAAGGACTTCAGACTTATGATGTATTAAGTAAAGATAGCCATACCTTGAATAATCATCAATAAAGCTGACGAAATATTCATACCCTCCTCGTGCTTTGACATTCATAGGACCACAGAGATCCGAATGCACGAGTTCCAAAGGTTCTTTGGCCCTATAACCTTTTTCTGAAAAAGGTCGTTTGGTCATTTTTCCCTCGAGGCAGGACTCACATGGTGGTAACGAGTCATCTTCTAACTGGTTTAGTAGTCCACTCTTTACCAATCTTTCAATCCTATTGCGATTTATGTGGCCTAATCTCAAGTGCCAAAGATAGGTATTAGGAGAAACTTTTCGCCTTTTGTTTTGAGTTTCCGCTACTTTAAACATTTCCGTATTAAAAATAGCTTTAACTTGAATTGGCCTTAACACGTATAAGTTGCTTTCAAGTTTTGCAGAACATATATGCATACCTCTTTTGTTAACAAACACTTTATTAACAACAAAAGATACTTGGTATTCATGTTCAATTAAACAAGAGATAGAAATTAAGTTCCTTTTTATATTGGGAACGTACAAGACATTTTCAAGTAGTAAAAATCTATCTCCAAAAGACAACTTGAGAGTTCCAGAAGCTCTAGCTGAGACGACCTCTCCAGTTCCAACTTTGAGAGTTACTTCGCCGTCTTCCAGCATATGCCAGGAACTAATTTCCTGTAAAGAAGAGCATACATGGTTAGTCGCTCCTGAATCTAATATCCAGGCAGAGCTATCTTGCTCAACTAAACATGTTTCGATAACGAGCAAATCATATTTACCTTGTTTTTCTTTTCCAGCCTTCTTTTCCGCAAGGTACTTGGGACAGTTGCGTTTCCAATGTCCGTCTACATTACAATGGAAACACTTTCCTTTTTCTGTAGCTTTTGCCTTGCCTCCTATTGGAGCTTTTCCTTTCCCTTTTTCCTTCTTTTTCTTCATCTGAATACTCTTATTCTTTGAAGTGGAAGGTGCAGACTTTGTTCCTGAGGAAGATCCCTTTTGGAACCTCTTGGTTGTGGCAACATTTGCCTCCCCTTCATGTCCTCTCTTAGTAAGACTTTGGTAAGTCTGAAGCTCGTTTAGCAAAGTGGTCAAGTTAAAGTCTATTTTGTTCATGACAGCGTTTGTCCTGAACTGAATGAAGCTCTTCGGAAGAGACTCCATTATGAAACTTACTTGACTACCCTCGTCAATTGTAGCACCGTTTACTTCAGCGATGTTAAACTGAACCATCATGTTCAAAACATGTTCCCTAACAGAAGCACCTTCCTTCATTCGGGAATTGTAAACATTCTTGAGAGCTTCGTGCCTGATTTGTGAGGACGGTTGTCCAAACATACCTTGCAACGAAGTCATGATCTCCTTTGCGGTGACCATCCTCTCGTGCTTTTTCGACAAGACATCCGAAATGCTTGCTAAGATATAGACTCTTGCTTTATCATTAGCTCGAGTCCATTTCTCGTATGCTTCCCGAACAATTCGGTTTGTTGATGAGCCAGGGTTAGGCGGACACTCTTCGGTAAGGACAAATCTAAGATCCTCGATTACTAGTATTGTGTTTAGATTAGACTTCCAAGTTCCATAGTTATCCCCGTTAAGCTTATCCGAAGCGAGTAATTGTACTAGTGAGCTAGACATGCTGAAAAATTAAACAAAACTATTAGAAATTGCTTATTAACCATTTTTAGACAGAATCCAATCAGGTTTTAGCAAAAGTAATAATGTACCCAGGATTATTATTTTGCAACGACACTTTAGTGAGTTAGAGCAACCGCTACCGAGGGGTAGTCAATTACTCCTTCACCAAACCAAGACGTTCTTGACTAAATACTAATCCCAGAATAACTCTTATTCCTATAGTTGTTTAGTTATCGTTACGTTTGGTCAGGAATTTACTAACACTTAGTAACCCTTGTAAGTGTGACCCGCCGTTTTAAGATTACAGAGAACGGTCCCAACAATGCTACCGAATGGAAAAGCTAATGTTGGAAATGGTCCTAAGTAATCCTATCCATCTCTGGAGTTTGCGTTGTTCCGATCTCCATGTTACAACCCTCCGAATGGATAGTAGCTCCAGGGCATACAAGCAGGTGCAACATGGAAATCTCACGGTGCAACCTAACGGAGGAGACCGCAGGATGTGTTGACACACTTCCTTCACTCACTTACTATAAATACTTTCTCCATTCACCTTGTTATTGATTTATGCAAACACCTTCCGAATGGAGCAGTTGAGGTATAATCAACACGAGGCCAAGCATAAATCTCACCTTGTGAACAAAAGGGAGAACGTAAAAGGGAAATGGATTTGATATATCTCTCCCCTCCCACTAAGTATTTTAAACGGTTTTGGGTATACTTATACTTAGGCGAATTCCGGCTAATTGAACAACCCTAAGTCTAAGTTCTTTTAATCTTACGATGTCTAGGTGATAACGATTAAAACCTCACATCACACACGTGCATGCTCATAAAACTGGGTTAACTTTAACTCAAGAACCGACTCGATGCCCAGGTAGGAGGTGTTCCGTAAACCGTCAACTTAAATACCTCCAGCCTTAGACAGCATCTCGTCGGGTGAGTTCTCTTGTAACCTATGTTTTACAAGCTTATCGACCTATTTGAATCTAATTGAAATCGATCGAGAGTTGGATCAAATTAACCCTAAGTGAGCATGCACCTTTTTCTTTGTTATAGATTTTAAATTTCTATGTGATTTATAACAATTATAAATCTAAACTATAACAAACTTGCCTTTTGAATATAACTCTTATAAACAAAATTCTAAGGAAATTTCATGCTTCATGCTAGGTTAATATTATCTTTTGATTAATATAACTTTTATATCAATTAATCAATTTTAATTAACCATTCAAGCATGAATCTCCCTAAATCAATACAACATTTATATCAATTTAAACATGAAATTTCCCTCATGCATTTAAACTATTAATAACACTTATTAAAATTAAAAATGCATGAACATGCTTTCCTATGGTGGGATTTTAAACTATATGGCATGCTCATAATGCACATACATCCATTTAATTAAATCATACATTCAAAATGCATAAAGAAATTAAATCAATGCTAAAATGGAATGGTTTGGCAATTTAAAACAAACAATCAACTAATTATTACAATAATAATCAATAAAAATGCTTGTGATGATCCCGAGCTTTACGAACCGACCCAAACCAACCCTCCATGGAGTTAACCGGCCTTCAAATATGTGTAAAAAAAACTGCAGCAGACCGAACCGGACCCGAAAAGAAGAAGAAAAAAAAAAACTGCTGCTGCTGGAATTTTACTTTTCTGCTGCGTCTTCTCCGGTTTTTCTTCGATTTTACAGCCTATATGGACTCTAATGACTCTATAAAAATTACAGACTATAGTACACACATTAACGCTCTTACATATCCGAGCAATTACAATTTCATGAAGGTTTGAATGCTCAAAAAATTGCCAAACCAGAACACTTCCATTTTAGCACACAGAAAATTCAATTTCAAAATGGTACCCACCAAAGCAAAATTAAAACGAATTAAGTGCTCTAATCATGCTCTGATACCAATTGAAGGTGTACATATTACACATGCGGAAGCAATTGAAGATCGAAAGCACTTAAGACATTTAATTTTGCTCCTAAAGCATGCATGTTCTATAAAAACAGAAAAGAGAGTTTAGAGAAAACCAACCTTTGTAGCTCACAAATGAGGTACTCCTTGTGGTGTTTTCCTTCTCCAACTTCTCTTGGACAACCTTTAGAGTCTTCCCTACTATTCTCCGGGCCGAGAACGACTTGTGGGAGTCTATAGTGATAGGGAATGGGAAGGGAATGCTTGAAGGTTCAAGCTCTATGGAGATATGAGATGAGAGAGTGATTGAGGAAGAAATTCAGCAGCATAACCTTAAGGTAAATGCAATCTCCCTCTCCAATCTGATTCTTCTTCTACTTATAGAGAGAATCCATGCAAGAAGAACCCTCAAGATGCAAGACACATGGTGGTCTTAAGGGTGAAAGTGGAAGCTAGGTGTTCAAACAACATTACATGCAAGTATGCATGTTTGTGGTGTAATTCCACTTTGAATCTTCATGCAAGAGTGGAATTACATCATTTTCCACTTACCATGATTCAAAATCAGATTTCAAATGTTCATTTATGATATTAATATCAATTCTAAATGTGACATTAATATATAAGATCATATTTGAACCTTGCCCAATTGATTATAAATGATTAAGCAAGTTAATCACCTTAATAATGTGCATCTTATATATATGAATCTTAATTCATGTATATAGTATTTAAAACCCTTTTAAATACTTTATCTCTCATTTTCTAATTTAATTCATAATTAAATTATTGTGTCAAACACAATTTTACGATAATACCCTTTTTCCCGACTTTGAACAATTCAAAGAATCCTATCAATTTGTTCTAGGCTATATTCCGATATGAGCTAGTAGGGGGACCTAATGGACCTATAGATCATGGGCTCCAACGATTCGAGACTAACCGACTAATCTCATTATTCAAGCTAGCCAACATTCGTTAACTACCGGGACACTCCACTATAGCCCGATAGTTGCACTCCCCTCACTATAGATATATTTCCGTCCACTTGATTTAACCATGTTCAGTAAGTCGTTCCTTCACAGGTTGTTCGTAGCTATAGCTAGGTCAAATAACCGTTTTACCCCTATAGTACTTCTTGTTCCTTAAGTTCCACTAATCCTCTAATGAACAATCGGTTTGTGGTCCAACCATCAAACCTAAGTCCCTCTCGATCCAACGAGAGGGTGGGGCCCCTTGTTCAAGTCCTGGAGTTAGTACTTAAGAGAACAACCTCTCTGCTATCCCTGAAAAGGGTAGGAGTGAATTCCGTCTTGCGAAACTATGTCCCCAGCTATCTATTCGATCTTATCCCCAAAATGGTAGGCTTGTTGAGTCGGCGATGCTGGCCACTCTCACCCATGCAGATCAAAGGATAATCTCGTATAAACAGGAGTTCATAGCTCGCTCAGGATTAAGAACGAGTTACCTAGGTCATCTATGAGAAATAGTCAGTTTCTTCGGTAAACGGCGTTATAAAGAGAAAGTGACTTATTTCGTGGTCCTGTCTTATGCAAACTCATTGCATAGGACGCCCCCACTCGCATGTCTCCACATGAACGACTTAGGATCTCATCGTTTGTACTTAATACAAAGTGGGCCGCGTCCATAGTGTCACCAGGATAAGGCACCCAACCGTATCCTTATACTATAGACTATTTTGACTATAAACTTGAACTTGATCCTACGATATGTCCCTACATATAGTTCGAGTATTCATTTTATAGTCAAGGATCTTAGTTTATTGGATTTAGGTTAATCATTCACAATGTATATATTCAATAACATCTTTTACTGAATAATATCAATAACGTCTTTATTGAAAATAGAATATGTTTAATGATTTACAAACTACGAGTTTATAGGACATTAAACCCAAAAGAATCATTACACAATTGGCCAGATTGAATAAAGCATTAAGCACATCCATACAAATAATTAGGACATGGGCAAGAGACAAGAAATTATAACAATATTTGAAATATCATTTCATTTCAAGACCCCAATTTGGGGTTTTAGCTACACATGGCTAGAATATCCACAATAATTACAAAAGAAAGCATAATAAAGAGCATAAAAGGAAAGCAATTGACCGTCGAAAAACCCCTCGCTGACGCTTGAAGCCCCGCTGACTACTCCTTGAGCCTCTAAGATGCTCCCCCAAAATTCCCAAAATTTTCCCACTAAAAGAATCCTCTAAAAAAGGCTTGAAAGCCTTGAGAGGGGCTCAAAAGGAGCCAAAGGAGGGAGGAAAGGAAAGAATTGATGGAATGATTGATTGATGATTCATGAGGCACCCAAGGGTGCCTTTTTATAGGCCTGGAATAGGGGTAGAGTCGCGACGCTACCTTGCTCAGCGTTTCGACGCTGCTGCGCACGCGGCTTGGGCAACACGAAAGGGTAGCGTCGCGACGCTGTCTTCATAGCGTCTCGACACTGCCTCAAAATTCCAGATTTTCAGCTTCCTTTTGGGCTATTTTTTTTGGGCCTTCTTCTTCATTTCTTTTGGCCATTTCTTCATGGTTTTCTTCTTTGGGCCTCCAATTGCTTCAAGTTTGGATTTGGGCTTTAATTGCTTCAATTTTGGCACCTTTTCTCCCAAAAACACCATTTTTGCTCCTAAAGACCAAATAACAAAATTCTCAAATATTTTCATTAAAAACACGATTAAAGCACCGAAAAACTTAATAAATTGAGACTAAAATAGCGACATTTCTGCTCGCTATCAATACGCATACTAAGGGGCATCCCTGACTACCTTTACCTCAACAGCAAAAATTTGTTCATATGGAAAAGAATCAGAAATGGCAGATTTCTTCAGCAAAGATGATGATGGATCAAGACGAGACAAGTGATATGCAATGACATTTTCTGATCCCTTCTTGTCCTTTATCACTAAGTCGAACTCCTGCAACAATAAAACCCAACGAATTAGTCTAGTCTTTGCATCTCTTTTAGACATTAAATACCTTATTGCTGCATGATCCGTGAACACCGTGACTTTGGATCCAACCAAATATGGCCGAAATTTCTCAAAAGCGAACACAAAATCTAACAACTCCTTTTCAGTAGTTGTGTAGTTGACTTGTGCCTCATTTCAAACCTTGCTTGCATAATATATAGGATGAATAAAGTTTCCCTGCTTTTGCCCCAACATAGCACAAAGAATGGGTGCTGAGATTAAAGCAGCTTTTAAAGTTTCAAAAGCCTTCCTACAACCTGCATTAAAGTCAACAACATGATCAATACACAATAAGTTACAAAGAGGTTTACTGATTTTGGAAAAATCCTTTATGAACCTCCTATAAAATCCAGCATGACCTAAAAAACTTTGAATTCCTTTCACTATATTCGGTGGTTCTAGTCTCTCAATAACCTCAATTTTTGCTTTATCAACTTCTAGACCATTGTTAGAAATCCTATGACCTAACACTATGCGCTCCTTCACCATGAAGTGACATTTCTCCCAATTGAGAACTAGATGGGTATCCCCACATCTTTTTAATACCTTACCTAAATTATCTAAACAACTTTGAAAATACCCTCCAAAAACTAAAAAATCGTCCATAAATACCTCAACAGTGGACTCAATCATATCAGAAAAAATTACTAACATACACCACTGAAATGTTGCTGGAGCATTGCAAAGGCCAAAAGGCATTCGCCTGAAAGCAAACGTCCCATAAGGGCAGGTGAAAGTGGTTTTTTCCTGATCCTCAGGGGCAATAGTAATCTTGTTATACCCAGAATACCCATATAAGAAACAGTAGTAGGCCTGACCAGCCAATCTATCCAACATCTGGTCAATAAATGGTAGAGGGAAATGGTCCTTACAGGTAGCTTTATTAAGCCTGCTATAGTCCATGCAAACCCTCCAGCTAGTTACTCCTGATTGGGATCAACTCATTGTTTTTATTACTCACCACAGTGACACCTCCTTTCTTAGGAACACATTGGACAGGGCTTACCCAATTGCTGTCTGCAATTGGATAAATGATGCCAGCATCCAACCATTTAATCACCTCCTTTTTAACCACCTCTTTCATTGCAGGATTAAGCCTTCTTTGTTGCTCAATACTCCTAAAGGATCCCACCTCTAGAGTGATTTTGTGCATACAAAAAATGGGCTAATTCCTTGAATGTCAGCCAATGTCCAACCGATAGCCTTGCGGTATTGCTGCAGCAACTTTATTAAGGTCTCTTCATGCTCCGACATTAAATTTGATGCAACAATAATGGGCAACGTCTCACCTTCCCCAAGATACACATACTTTAGATGATCTGGCAAGGGCTTAAAATCTAATGTAGGTGCCTCAATCAGGGATGGCTTAATAGGAGGAGCCTTCCTTTGGTCTAAATCTAAAGACTCAAAAACATCCTCACACCTAAACAATTCTTTTTCATTTTTTCTTTCTAACAAACAAACTTCTAAATCCTCTACAATAACCTCTCCATGATCTTCCAAATGCTTCTCAGCCGTCTCCCGTATTGCTGTCTCAACAATTGTGCTCTCCAGAATCCTAATGGAAGAGCAATCTTCCATTTCATCTGGATACTTCATGTCTTTAAACACATTAAATTTCACTTTCTCATTACAAACTCTCATTTTTAATTCCCCTTTATGATCATCTATTAACGCCCTAACAGTAGCCAAAAATGGACGACCTAGAAAAATTGGGAAATCTTTATCAGCCTCATAGTCTAAAATAATAAAATCAACAGGAAATATGAATTTATCCACTTTCACTAAGACATCATCAATTTTACCCTCTGGATATGTGATAGACCTATCAGCTAGTTGGAGTGTGACTGTGGTAGGTCTAGCTTCATTAATACCTAGCTTCCGATAGACCGAAAGAGGCATGAGGTTAATGCTTGCACCTAAATCACAAAGTGCTCTACCTAACTCTTTTCCACCTATAGACACAGGTATAGTAAATGATCCTGGATCCTTAGCCTTGGGTGGTAGTCCATTCTTAAGAATAACACTGCATTCCTCAATAAGAGATACAGTTTCAAACTCACCTAACCTCTTCTTTTTAGTTAAAATATCCTTAAGAAATTTAGCATAATTAGGCATTTTCTCAATAGCTTCTACTAAAGGGATATTTATACCTAAAAACTTTTTAAATTGACCATCTTGATTCTTAGGCCTTTGCCTTTGTGGAAAAGGTAGAGGTGGTACATAAGGTGGGGGCGCCACATAAGGTGGTTCCACATCTGGAACAGAACCAGATGCTTCAGCATCTTTATTGCTGCCTCCAGCACACTGACCAGACTCCAACTCTTTCTCAACATTTTCATTTTTATTACAATTATTATCTATATCCTGGGTCTTTCTAGGCTCCTTTCTTTCCTCTAATTGCTTACCACTCCTAAGAGTTACTGCCTTTACCTGCTCCTTACCTTCCCTACGAGGGTGTTCAGTATCTGAGGGAAGTTTCCCTTGAGGCCATGTCTTCAGCTCATTAGCCAGCTGACCCACTTGCAATTCTAGGCCTCTCATTGAAGCTTGATTACTTTGAATTGCGGCATCTGTACGAGCCATAAATTCTTTCATCATCGCCTTAAGAGAACTCCCCGAGTTTTGCTGGGGCAAAGCCTTCTTAGTTTGCTAGGGCATTACCTGCGCTTTCGCAAATCCGACTGGTTCACCTTTTGCTGTGCTTGAGCATTACTTCCTTGTCCTCCCCATGCAAAGTTGGGATGGTTGTTCCATCCTGGATTATAAAAGTTAGAATAAGAGTTATTCCTCTGATTACCTACAAAAACACAGAAGCTAGATTGCTAGGGCAAAACTCGTAGTTGTGGTCTTCAGCACAATAGACACATGCTTCCTCTGCAACTTGGTTCACCAGTGCAGCAGGCTCCACAGTTGGTGGCTGCTGATGACTAATCACTATCACATTCTTAAGAGCGTTAGCAATCATTGCAAGATCAGCCCTAATGGTGGACACACCATCAACTTCTAACACACTCTTAACCTTTTTATTTATGCCTCTAACATCTGACCACTGATAACTATTAGTAGATATTCTCTCTAAAATTTCATGGGCTTCATTGAAAGTTTTTGCCAAAAGGGCCCCTCCAGCCAAAACATCAACCATACCCTGGGTTGCTCCGTTTAACCCATTGTAAAATGTTTCCATTTGGATACAATGAGGTAAACCATTGTGGGGGCACTTTCGTAAAAGCTCCTTAAACCTCTCCCAAGCCTCACTAAAAGTCTCATCCTCAAGTTGCCTAAACCCTACTATTTCACTCCTTAATTTAGCATTTCTATTAGGTGGGAAATATTTACCCAAAAATTTTTCAACTAACTCATCCCATGTCCTAATTGATCCTGGAGCAGAAGAATTTAACCATGCCTTTGCTCCATCTCTAAGAGAATACGGGAACAAAGTTAATCTAAGAGCATCTCTAGGGACTCCTTGAATTACAAAAGAATCACTAACTCCTAGAAAAGACTTAAGATGTAAATGAGGGTCTTCAGATGACAAACCATGGAATTGACCCACGGTTTGCAACATCTGAAATATTACCGGTTTCATTTCAAAATTTTCCGCTTGAATTTGAGGACGTGCAATCCCTGGATTTAACTCATCAAACATTGGAAAAGCATATGCTCGAATGGCTCTGGTCCTATCGTTCGCTACCAAGATAGGATTCTCAGCCTGATTATTCTGCTGCTCATTTTGCTCCAGCGGCGGATTTTGTTGCAGTAAGCGATTCTGGGGGTTAGTTGGATCTTCAGGACCCTACGGAAGACGTGGCACGTTATCCATCTTGTTTTGGTTTCTGCGCTGCTCTGTCCTTCTTCTCCTGAATGTCCTTTCAATTTCTGGATCAAGCTCGAATCGTACCCCAGGCGGATCGCTCATGCACCAAACTCACACCTGCAAAAACAAAAGAGACAATAAAAAAGTTCTAGCACCAAACCATTAAAACATATACACAAAACAGATCAGATGAAAACTTATTCAAGTCCCCGACAACTGCGCTAAAAACTTGTTGGGTTCCTAGAGTGAGTAAAAATATGGTATAAAATGACTCTAGAACTTTGTGCAAGTATACACAATCCGCAGCAAGTAATAAGTATTATCAATCCAAGGCCTGAACTAGCTTCCACTTTATCTATTTTATATAATTCTTTAATGGTTTCAAAGATAGTAAATATAATTGGTTTTTATAAGAATAATGCTGAAGCAAAAGAAATGACAGAACAATAAATAAACAAATAGACAGACAGATTAGAAATAGGCGCTGGTCAGGATTTAGTAATTGTTTTAAAAGATGCTCTAGCAATGTTATTGATCATGCAAAACTCTCGCAGTCTTATTAGCAGATTCCTCTCGGAACTCTGGATCTTTTGGAATGTGTTTCAACCCCAATGACGTACTACCGATCAAGCACTAGGCAACTGGTTATCCCTAGCTCAGTCACTGGCATTCACCAATACATAATGATCTAGTGTGATTAATCGCCACACACTCCCTAAATAATCCCTAAAACTAGAGAGAGGTATTCATACCGGCTGGCCAGGCGGGCATAAAATAAAAATGAACTCAACAATTAATTAAGATGCATTCATCAATATTTATTACTAGAAATGAAGCACGCCAATCACATTGTACCTAACCAACGCCTAAGCGACTTAGTTCATAAGATGCATGGAAACACAAGTTACAATCTGAGTAAGCATGTCCATGACTACAAGATAATACAAGAAAAGATTAATTCCCTTGAACAACTTGCAATTGATGGTTTTCTAGATGGTCTCCAATCTTCTCTCTATTCGGCTCCCAAAATGGAAATGAGAATGGTCTCTTCCCTAAAAGTGGAATGAATTTGACTTGGGCGGCTACTTCCTTTTATAGAAGGATAGGAGGCTTGACTTAGGTCAACCTAGACACGTGTATGGCTCTCCTTGCTCCTTTATCATGAAAATAACTCAACAGAATTCAGTTTGTCAACTTGGCTAACGAGCTGTGACGTGGCAGTTTTGCTCCCAGCTTTGCTGCAGCACAAAATTTGCTCCCTCAAGTCGCCCAGCAATGCATTTTGCATAAAATAATTTCCAAAGCTTTCATTCTTTCAAATGGGTTAAAACATATAATATATACCTAAAACCAACCCTATTAAGCACAAAAGACAGACAAAACCCTATAGAAATGAGACCTAAATACCTACCTTTTGGACAGTTATCACTAACCAACTACTCTTGTTGTCACTACGAGTAGTTAGGCCTAGTTGAGTGGATTATGATCTATCTTAACTTCTATCCGTCGAGTTTCCATTAAGAATCTAGTCACTATAAAATTTGACCAGATTCTAAAGAGCATTATGACCATCCACACAAATAATCAGTATATGGACACAAAGATAGGCAATTAAGATAACAATCAACTATAATCTTTCATTTCAAGACCCAAAATTGGGATTTAGCTATACATGAGTGTCAAAACTTCTCAAGAATGCATACTAATAAGCATAAAAGGGCAATTAAAGAGTTAGGAGATGAACCGTAGAGAGACGCGTTGCTTGCGCCTTTGGATCCTCTCCCTTACAAGCTCCCGAGCCCTCCCAAAATGCCCAATACAATATTTCACACTTTTCTCACAACTCGACCCTCAAGGGAGACTTTAAGAGCCTTGGAAGGGACTAAAGAATGGATTGGAGTAATGATTGACTATGAAAATGGGAGGAGAGCAACAGTTTATATACGGCTGGAAATTGGACAACGTCGCGATGCTGTGACGTAGTCTTCTTGGGCGGCAAGTTAGTACATTGTCGAGATGCTAGGGGACAGCGTCGAGACGCTGTAACGCCCCAAGTTTTCCAACCCCTTCCTAGCGACGTTACCACACACTCTAGACCCTTAAATCACTAGTTCAACTCTCTCTTTAAACCGAGTGTAACGAAATTTCGGTAGCATAACGACGTAAAACTAGTTATCCAAAAATTTTTACAACACCTTATATATATAGACACTCCTAAACAAGCAACAAGCCAAACTCCCAAAACTACAAGCAGATTTCACAACCTATCTCCTCTAGACAAATCATACCTTATCAATACATGCAATATGTCAAAACCATGCTATAGATCATAAAAACATTTTATTAAGAGGGACAAGCATTCCCATTAGCAACTCACAAATTAAACAATTTATTAAACTTAGCAAGACAATCTAGTCTGGTATTAAGCTCGAAAACAAAAAAACATTTGTCAAGTGAATCCCTCACCGTCATAGAACCAAAAATTAAAACAACACAACTATCTACTAAAGCAACTAAGAAAAAACATAGCCACGAGAGGGCTCAACGCCTAGGAATTTTCCTCATAATCCTCACCACCAAGGTCCAGATCATCCTCAATTCCTACAACATCTAAAATGTTGGGGGGAAGGTGGGGAAGGTAGTACTGGTAAGTAGCTCACACGATTCAGATCACAAGCATCAAACAAAGGCAAACAACATGCTTCTCACACGCATACAACATGCTTCCAAAAGCAGAAAAACGACAACCTTCATATGCTTCCCACACTATGCACCCACACCCTACTAAACCACACACGATTTACGCGTCATGCTACGCTATCATCCACATGCATTACGGCCATGCCACACTAAACTAACTGCATGCACTACGCGCCATGCTACGCAAAACTATACACGTGCATTTCGCGCCACACTAAGCAAAACCATTCGCATGCATTACATGTGAACTACACGCCACGCTACGCACCTACACATGAGTTACGCTTCATGCAACGCTACTACTGGACTCATGCTACACTTCTCGTGACGCATGCTACCCTAACCAAACATGATTGATCGAAACACAATATATTAAATCGACATCCATAACTCAGCAATCACACATTTCATGCTTTAGCAATAACATACATGTTTATCCCAAACACGAAACAGAATAAGCTCATCTCAAGCGTTACAACACATATCAACACAACAAATCATGCTTTTCACAAGAAAAAGGATAAAACATAAACAAGCATCATGCTTCATGCAATCAATCACAACTCGACAAGAATAAACTACTTACAAAATCACTTAAAAAAAATAACCCACGCTAGTTGGAAATTATAGGAGCAAGCCCAACACGAATCTACAAGCACAACCAAGGCTCTTAGTGATTAGGGAATAACTCCTCAACCTTCCAAACACCTAAGGGAGGCTAAAACGAACAACAAGGAACTAAAACTGCGTTAGGATGTGCCATCTGCAGCGGTAGCCACACGTATGATCAGTGCCCATCAAATCCAGAATCATTTTTCTATGTGGGACCCCAAGGTAACGCACAAAATAATCCCTTTCAAAATGCCTACAATTCTGGTTGGGGAAATCATCCTAGTTTCTCATGCAGTGGCAATGTTGGCGCATCAAAGCTACCGCAGCAGTAAGGGAGTAACAATTCTGGCCCTCAACTCTTTAATGCTAATAGTGATAAAGTTTTGCAGGGATCATTCCAAGGAAATTTCCAGCGCAACAACAATGCATGCAGTGGAGACTCTGGCGCATCATCTTCTAAATCGTTGGAGACCATGTTGAAGGATTTTATGATTAGTCAAAAGGAGTATATGGAAAAGAATGATGCGTTAGTGCGAAGCCATGCCACATCACTCAGAAACATTGAAGTTCAATTGGGGCAATTAACATCAGAACTGAAGAACAAGTCAGTAGGAACTCTTCCAAACAACATTGAAGCACCAAGAGGAAAAGAGCACTGCCATGCATTAACCTTGTGCGATGGTAAAAAAGTTCCAAACAATACACTCATGTGCCAGAAGATGCAGTAGTAAATTCAGAAGATCCAAAGAAGTATCTGGAAGAACCAGACGTGGTTAAATCAAGCAAAGAAGGCGTTGTGAAGGAAAAAGAAGAAGAAAAGACAAAAGAGCCTGACACATACAAGCCACCTATTCCCTTTCCGCAACGCCTACAGAAAAAGAATGATGACACAAACTTCAAGAAATTTCTGAACATGTTGAAGCAGTTGCATATCAACATTCCCCAAGTCGAGGCACTTGAAAAAATGCCAAGCTACGCAAAGTTCTTAAAGGACATCCTTTCGAACAAGCGCCAGTGGAGAGAATTCGAGATCGTTGCGCTAACAAATGAGTGTAGTGCGATCCTCAGTAGCAAAATTCGCCCAAAATTTAAGGACCCAGGAAGCTTCACTATTCCATGTTCCATTGGAGGAATTGATGTGGGGAGAGCCCTATGCGACCTTGGCACAAGCATTAACTTAATGTCTTTATTAGTATTCAAGCACCTTTGTATTGGAGAAGCGCGTCCAACAACAGTCACTCTCCAACTTGCAGATAGGTCCGTGGTGCATCAAGAAGGAAAATTTAAAGATGTAATGGTAAAAGTAGATAAATTTATTTTTCCAACTGACTTTATCATTCTTGATTATGAAGCAGATAGAAAAGTCTCAATCATTTTGGGAAGACCTTTCTTGGCTAACGGACAAACTTCGATTGATGTGCAGAAAGGCGAGCTAACCATGCGGTTCAATGATGAACAAGTAACTTTTAATACTTTCAGCTCATTAAAATTCCCCGATAAAGTAGAAGAGTGCAATGCATTGGAAGAAAAAGTTAGGCATCCAAAAGAAGAAGTTGCGCCCAAACGGAAGGCAAAAAAAGGAAAATGAGTTGAGTTGGGGAGTAGCGCATCAAAGAAAAAAATCTCATCGCGTCAAAACACAAGTACGAATGGCGCTACTGTAGTAAAAGCAAAGCACAAAAGCTGCCAACCTTTGTCTTGGATAGAATGCAAACTTCGAGGGAAAACCCAACATTGCAAGGTGTGGCAGAAAGTCTGAGTGCGCAAATCAAGAATACAATCTCATGAAGGGAAAGAGATGCAGTGGGACAATGTGCCCATCATCTTTTTGGACAACACATGAAGGAATAGCATGTTGACGCCTCGAAGCATTAAAGTCGCATCATTTTGAGGCAATTAAATAAGGGACGTATTCTATCTCTCTAGTTTATGTTTATTATGAAGTTTTCTTGCAACTATTTATTTTCCAGAAGTAGAAGAAAGCCTTAGGTTTGGGTATATGCGCTAGCTTTGAGTCATGAGTAGAAAGCATGCGTTACTGTTACATTTTGCAAGTTTGATATGGTTTCTCAATGAGCTTCCTTTTAATTCAGCATGTCTCTTTAGTGCTTAAATCTCCCACGAGTTGATTTGCATACGTTTAATATTTTAATGCGTTAAATTTTTGGGTTTTTCCTGCTGCAATAGTGCTATCGCATCAAATTGTTATTGCCCTGCCTCGTTTGCGTTTCCCCTGCGTTGCTTTACATAAACCTATGATGATAATATTGAAGGTGTACATATTACACATGCGGAAGCAATTGAAGATCGAAAGCACTTAAGACATTCAATTTTACTCCTAAAGCATGCATGTTCTAGAAAAGACAGAATAGAGAGTTTAGAAAACACCAACCTTTGTAGCTCACTTATGTTGAACTCCTTGTGGTGTTTGCCTCTCCTATGCTCCATGGACAACGTCTAGAGTCTTCCCTACTATACTTCGGGCCAAGAACGACTTGTGGGAGTCTATATAAGATAGGGAATGGGAAGGAAATGCTTGAAGCATCAAACAATGGAGAAGAATGAGAGATGAGAGAACTTTGAGTCCAAATTCCAGCAGCATAACGTTAAGGAAATGGCTCTCTTATGTTTGAATATGATACAAACTCCTTTTAAAGACATTCTCCATGCAAAACCAAGCCTCAAGACACAAGACACATGGTGTATTTGCAAGCTCAAGTGGATTCTAGGTGTACATTACACAAGACATGCAACAATGCATGAGTGAGTTGTCTTTCCACTTTGAATGATCATGCATTAAGTGGATTTCAACCTAAATCCACTAAATTCAAATTGAAATCAAATTTCAAGCTTGCAAATTACCCCCAATCTCAATTCTAAATTGAAATTGATTGCTTGGTAATTAATTTGAAAATTTTCAAATTAATTTTGATATGATTAATCTAATTAATCTTTGTTATCTTGTGCAATTCCATATATATGATTTCTTATACATATATATAGTATTCAAAACACTTTTAAATACTTCATCTCTCATTTTCTAATTTAATTCATTATTAAATTATTGTGTCAAACACAATTTACGATAATACTCTTTTTCCCGATTTTGAACGATTCAAAGCTTCCTATCTTTTGTTCTAGGCTTAATTACGATATGAGCTAGTAGGGGGACCTAATGGACCTATAGATCATGGGCTCCAACGATTCGAGGCTAACCGACTAATCTTATTGTCCAAGCTAGTCAACATTCGTTAACTATCGGGACACTCCACTATGGCTCGATAGTTGCACTCCCCTTACTATAGATATATTTTTGTCCACTTGATTTAACCATGATTAGTAAGTTGATCCTTCACAGGTTGTTCGTAGCTATAGCTAGGTCAATAAGTCGTTTTACCCCTATAGTACTTCTAGTTCCTTAAGTCCCACTCATCCTCTAATGAACAATTGGTTTATGGTCCAACCAATAAACCGAGCCCCTCTCGGGCCAATGAGAGGGCGGGATCCCTTTGTTCAAGCCTCGGAGTCAGCACTTAAGGGAACAAGCTCTCTACTATCCCTTATTCGGGTAGGAGTGAATTCCTTCTTGCACGACTATGTCCCCAGCTATCTACCTGTTCCTATCCCTGAAATGGGAGGCTTATTGAGTCGGCGATACTGAGCCACTCTCACCTATGCAAATATAAGGATAAGCCCGAATAAACAGGAGTTCATAGTTAGCTCAGGATTAAGATCGAGTTACCTAGGTCATCACATGAAATAGTCAGTCTCGTCAGTAAACGATGTTATAAAGCGAGAGCGACTTATTTCTTGGTCCTGGTCTTATGCAAACTCATTGCATAGGACGCCCCCACTCGCATGTCTCTACATGGACGATTTAGGATCACATCGTCTATACCATCTATAAAGTGGGCCGCGTCTCATAGTGTCTCCAGAATAAGGTACCCAACCCTATTCCTATACTATAGACCGTTTTGGCTATTACTCAAGCTTGATCCACTTTTATGTCTCTACATAAAGCTCAAGTGTTCATCCTATAGCCATGGATCTTAGTTTATTGGATTTGGGTTATTATATGTGCAATTTAATTTATTCAGTAATGACTTTTACTGAATCAATCTCGATAACACCTTTATCGAATAAGTATATAATTCGTTTAACATTCACTATCTACGAGTTTTAGGGCACCAATCCCAACAATATATGCGCTAGAACTAACAACCAATTTTTCTTTGCTTAAGTTCTTCCTTGCCTTAGCTATTGATAAATGTCATTTTCTCCTTATTTAGATTTGTCTCAGAGTATCTTATGCTACATTACTTCTTCTCTACTAGCCAATGCGCCAAATCTGCTTGTGTAATGTGACTAACGCATTCTTAGAAACTCTTTCCTACCGCATAGTGCAAAACAATTTTGGGGGTCCAATGAGGACATTGTCCATTTTAAGTTTGGGGGGGGGGTGCATAGCGCATGTTTCTATATTCCATAGTTGTTCAGCAAAGAAAGTTAAAAAAAAAAAAAAAACAGAATGCTCCACTTTCTTGAAGGCGTTAGTAACCAGGGGCATTCATGACACCCATCGTTTGCCTTTGCATGAAAGCGCTGGAAAGAAATGAGCATGCCTCGACAACCTGAAAGATGTGGCGCTCGTAGTTGGATGCTTTCATCACCAATGTTGGCAAGCCAGAACGAAGGCGCTACATCTAAAAGGATTCTCTTAAAAAAAATTGCTGGCAACGTGAGCGCTATGAGTGTCATTTGAAAAAACATAAAAAATAAAAAATAATATAAATAAATAAAAAATAATGATAAATAAAGCATTAGTGCATCCAAGTTTTGATTTAGAAATAAGCTAGTAAAGAGGAAGAAGTGTAGGAAGGAGAAATGAGAGAAATCGATATAAGTGAGAAAAAGATATTTTGAGGTACTAAAAGCAAAGTTGAGCTTGGGTTCAGAAAGTTGGATGTTGGTATTTTGCGCTGCTGAGGTAAATTTTTGTAGAGTGCGCTAAGGAATTGTAGTGAGGCATTAGGCATTGTGGGTATCTAAGAAGCAAAAAAAAAAAAAGTGTTGTTGCAGTGTATTGCTTGAGGACAAGCAATAATTTAACTTTGGGGGTTTGATAACTTGAAAATATCAAGTCATTAGGCTTCTAATTTAAGCTTATTGTGAGCCTCAAGAGAGTGAAAATACCCAAGTTTTAACTAATTTATCTGCTAAATGCAGTAATATTGATTTATTTGTATTAATGTGCTCATATTGATTATTATCATTGAAACTCATATAAAACTGCACTAATTATAATTTATTATTCCATCAGGAAAAAGTTGACCAATTATGAGCTAGAGCATGACAAGCTTGAAAACTTGTTGTTGTAGCAATGGAAAGCTTGTTGTTATACCAAGGGATGCTTGTTGCTGTAGCAATGGAAGCTTGATGTTGTAACAGCTGGCGCTGGTAGCTTGATGTTGTAGCAATGATTCTTGTTGTTGTAGCAGTGATCCTTGTTGTTGTAACAATGGATAAAGATTGTTGCTGTAGCAAGGGGTGCTTGTTGATGCTACAACAAGTTTCAAAGCAACACATGATTTGGCTCAAAGCAACCCATACTTTGGCTCCAAGCAACATGCTTTGGCTCCAAGCAAAGAAAAAGTTTATAAATAGAGGGGAGATGAAGAATCAAAGCATCTAGGGATCCAAGGATCCAAGTCTTTCTAAGAGCATTTTGTTTTATTATATGCTGTAGCGTGAACTAATTTAGAGTTTTATGTTTTATTGTATGTTGTAGCATGATCTAATTTCTTTTTATTGAGGCTTAGCCTAGGCGCCCATGAGACATTAATATTATTTTTTGTATGCCAACAATGAATCAATGATATTGATGTTTTCTACTTAGATGTGATAATTCTTTCATTACTAATATCTGTCTGATCAACCGATAGAGGTAGTAGCATGATAAATTTCGGAAGGGTAATGCATGTGGAAATATCTAAATAAAGCAAGATAATGCATTACATGTAGTCTGGTAGTGTTAGGAATAGCTCAACCGCTTAGGATATTTCATGAATGTGTTTGGGTTGCTCTAGGGATAATTCAACCGCTTGCAAGCATATAGAGAACTGATTAAACACATGAATTAAGCAATAGGAATATTCTTAGTGTTGGGTTTTATGCCCTAAAACTCGTAGATAGTGAATGTAAACAAATTGTATACTTGTTTCAATAAAGTGTTATTGAGTTTCTACAAAAAAATGTTATTGTTAAATATTGCACAATTTGACCCAAATCCAATAAACTAAGATCCAAGGTTGTTTACATGTGACTTGAACTAGTATGTGGGGACATACGGGGATTGGTGTTCAAGTAACAACCTCAAAGGTCTATAGTACAAGGATAATGTTGGGTACCTTATCCTGGTAACACTATGTGATACGACCCGCTTTGTATTCGATACAAACATATTAATCCAAGGCGTCGATGTAGGAGACATGCGAGCGGGGGTATCCTATGCAATGAGTTTGCATAAGACCGGACCACGAAATAGTCAACCATTAGTTATAACACCGTTAACTAGTTAGGTTACTGTTTCAATACGATGACCTAGGTAACTCAGTCTTAATCCTGAGTGTGTCATGAACTCCTTCTCATGAGGGATTGTCCTTTGATTAGTGATAACTGCCCAAAAGGTAGTTATTTAGGCCTCAATTATATAGGGATTTGTGTGTCCTTTATGCTAATTAGGGTTGGTTTTGGATAGATATTACATGTTTTAACCCATTTGGAAGAATTGAAGCTTTGGAAATCATTTTCTGCAGATTATGCTACTGAGCAACTGGAGGGAGCAAATTCTAAGCTGCAGCAAAACTGGGAGCAAAAACTGCCACATCACAGCTCGTTAGCCAACTTCATGAACCGACTTCTGTTGAGTTATTTTCAGGATAAAGGAGCGGGGAGAGCCTTACACGTGTCCTAGTTGACCTAATTCAAGGCTCATATCCCTCTATAAAAGGAAGTAGCCGCCCAAGTCAAAGTCATTTCATGTTTTCCCTTGGAAGCCGAATATTTTAGAGAGATTGAAGATCATCAAGAACACCATCTTCCGCAAGCTGATTAGGGAGTTTATTTTCTTTATTAGCTTGTGGTTATGGACATGCATACTCAGATTGTAATTCGTATTCCTATGCCTATTATGAACTAAGTAGCTTAAGGTGTTGGTTAGGAATAATGTGATTACTATGCTTCATCTCTAGTAATATATTGACTATCGCATTTTGGTTAATTGTTGTGCTTATTCTCATTTTATGCCCGCCTGGCCAGCCGGTATGGATAGCTCTCTCTAGTTTCAGGGATGCTTTAGAGAGTGTGTAGCAATTATCCACACTATGATCATTGTGTATTGGTGAACGCCAATGACTGAGCTAGGGATAGCCAGTTGCCTAGTGCTTGATCGGTCGAACTTCATTGGGGTTGAAACACATCCCAAAAGATCCGGAGTTCCGAGAGGAATCCGCTAATAATACTGCGAGAAATGCATGATCAATAATATTGCTAGAGCATATCTTAGAACAATCACTAAAACCTAACCAGCGCCTGCTTTAATCTGTCTATCTATTTGTTTACTCGTTGATCTGTCATTTATTTTGCTTCAACATAATTCCGATAAAACCAAATCATTTTACTATTCTTGAAACCATTGGAATGTTACACAAAAATAGGTAGAGTGGAAACTAATTCAGGGCTCGGATTGATAATATTACTTGCTGCAGACTGTGTATACTTGCACAGGAATTCTAGAGTATTTTATATCATATTTTTACTCACTCTAGGAACCCAACAAGTTTTTGCCGCCGTTGCCGGGGACTTGGATAAGTTTTTATCTGATTTATTTTTGTGTATGTGTTTTAGTGGTTTGGTGCTAGAACTTTTTTATTGTTTCTTTTGTTTTTGCAGGTGTGATTTTGGTGCATGAGCGATCCGCCTGGGGTACGGTTTGAGCTTGATCCAGAAATTGAAAGGACATTTAGGAACAGAAGGGGGGAGCAGCGCAGAAACCAGATGGAGAACGTGCCGCGTCTTCCGGAGGGTCCTGAAGGTTCAGCAGCAGCAAACCCCCAGTAGAATCCGTTGCTGCAGCAAAACCCACTGTTTGAGGAAAATGAGCAGCAAAATAATCATGCTGAGAATCCTATCTTGATAGCAAACGATAGGACCAGAGCCATTCGAGCATATGTTGTTCCGATGTTTAATGAGTTGAATCCAGGAATTGCACGTCCCCAAATCCAAGCGGCAAATTTTGAAATGAAACCGGTAGTGTTTCAGATGTTGCAAACCGTGGGACAATTCCATGGTTTGACATCTGAAGACCCTCATTTACATCTTAAGTCTTTTCTAGGAGTTAGTGATTCTTTTGTAATTCAAGGAGTGCCTAGGGATGCCCTAAGATTAACTTTGTTCCCGTATTCTCTTAGAGATGGAGCAAAGGCATGGTTAAACTCTTTTGCTCCAAGAACAATTAGGACGTGGGATGAGTTAGCTGAAAAATTTTTGAGTAAATATTTCCCACCTAATAGAAATGCTAAATTAAAGAGTGAAATAGTAGGGTTTAGGCAACTTGAAGATGAGACTTTTAGTGAGGCTTGGGAAAGGTTTAAGGAGCTTTTGTGAAAGTGTCCCCACCATGGGTTACCTCATTGTATTCAAATGGAAACATCTTACAACGGTTTAAATGGAGTAACCCAAGGTATGGTCGATGCTTCGGCTGGAGGGGCCCTTTTGGCAAAAACTTTTGATGAGGGTTATGAAATTTTAGAGAGAATATCTATTAATAGTTGTCAGTGGTCGGATGTTAGAGGCACAAATAAAAAAGTTAAGAGTGTGTTAGAGGTTGATGGTGTGTCCACCATCAGGGCTGATCTTGCTATGATTGCTAACGCTCTTAAGAATGTGACAGTGATTAGTCATCAACAGCCACCAGCTATGGAGCCTACAACAGTGGTGAACCAAGTCACGGACGAAGCATGTGTCTATTGTGGTGAAGACCACAACTACGAGTTTTGCCCCAGCAATCCAGCTTCTGTGTTTTTTGTAGGTAATCAGAGGAACGCCCCTTATTCTAACTTCTATAATCCAGGTTGGCGCAACCACCCCAACTTCTCATGGGGAGGTCAAGGAAATAACGTACAAGCGCAACAAAAAATGAACCAGCGGGGATTTGCTAAAGCGCAGGTAATGCCCCAGCAAAGTAAGCAGGCTTTGCCCCAGCAAAATTCGAGAAATTCTCTCGACGCGATGATGAAAGAATTTATGGCTAGCACAAATGCCGCAATTCAAAGTAATCAAGATTCGATGAGGGCCCTAGAATTGCAAGTGGGTCAGCTAGCTAATGAGCTGAAGGCAAGGCCTCAAGGGAAACTTCCATCAGATACTAAACACCCTAGAAGGGAAGGTAAGGAGCAGGTAAAGGCAGTTACTCTTAGGAGTGGTAAGCCATTAGAAGAAAGAATTAAGCCTAGTAAAACCCAGGTTATAGATAAAAATGATGATAGAAATAATAATGTTGTTGTCGAGAAAGAGTTGGAGTCTGGTCAGGGTGCTGAAGGCAGAAAAGAAAATGCTGGAGCATATGGTTCTGTTCCAGATGTGGAACCACCTTATGTGCCGCCCCCACCTTATGTACCACCTCTACCTTTTCCACAAAGGCAAAAGCCTAAGAATCAGGATGGTCAATTTAAAAAGTTTTTCGAGATTCTTAAGCAATTGCATATAAATATCCCTTTAGTATAAGCTATTGAGCAAATGCCTAATTATGCTAAATTTCTGAAGGATATTTTGACTAAAAAGAAAAGATTAGGTGAGTTTGAAACTGTATCTCTTACTAAGGAGTGTAGTGCTATTCTTAAGAATGGGCTACCCCCCAAGGCTAAGGATCCAGGGTCATTTACCATACCTGTGTCTATAGGTTGAAAAGAATTAGGTAGAGCATTCTGTGATTTAGGTGCAAGCATTAACCTTATGCCTCTTTCGGTCTATCGGAAGTTAGGTATTGGTGAAGCTAGACCTACCACAGTTACACTCCAATTAGCTGATAGGTCTATCACATATCCGGAGGGTAAAATTGAGGATGTCTTAGTGAAAGTAGATAATTTAATATTTCCTGTTGATTTTATTATTTTAGACTATGAGGGTGATAAAGATGTCCAAATTATTCTAGGTCGTCCTTTTTTAGTTACTTGTAGGGCATTAATAGATGTTCAAAAAGGGGAATTAACAATGAGAGTCTGTAATGAGGAAGTGAAATTTAATGTGTTTAAAGCCATGAAATATCCAAACGAAATGGAGGATTGCTCCTTCATTAGAATTCTGGAGAGCACAGTCATTGAGACAGCAAGACAGGATTCGGCTAGTAAGCATTCGGAGACGCATGGTGAGGTTAGTGTAGAGGATTTTGAAATTTGTTCTTTAGATAGAAAAAATGAAAAAGAATTGTTTAGGTGTGAGGATGTTTTTGAGTCTTTAGATTTAGATCAAAGGAAAGCTCCTCCCATTAAGCCATCCCTGATTGAGGAACCTACATTAGACTTTAAGTCTTTGCCAGAGCATCTAAAGTATGTGTATCTTGGGGAAAGTGAGACGTTGCCAATTATTGTTGCATCAGATTTAATGCTAGAGCATGAAGAGGCCTTAATAAAATTACTGCAGCAATACCGCAAGGCTATAGGTTGGACATTGGCTGATATTCAGGGAATTAGCCCATCTTTTTGTATGCATAAAATCACTCTTGAGGAGGGATCCTTTAGGAGTATTGAGCAACAAAGAAGGCTTAACCCTGCAATGAAAGAGGTTGTTAAGAAGGAGGTAATTAAATGGTTGGATGTTGGGATCATCTATCCAATTGTCGATAGCAATTGGGTAAGCCATGTCCAATGTGTTCCTAAGAAAGGAGGTGTCACTATGGTAAGCAATAAAGATAATGAGTTGATTCTAACCAGGATAGTAACTGGTTGGAGGGTTTGCATGGATTATAGAAGGCGTAATAAAGCTACCTGTAAGGACCATTTCCCTCTACCATTTATCGACAAGATGTTGGATCGATTGGCTGGTCAGGCCTACTACTGTTTCTTGGATGGTTATTCTGGGTATAACCAGATTACTATTGCTCCTAATGATCAGGAGAAAACCACTTTCACCTGTCCTTATGGGACATTCGCTTTCAGGAGAATGTCTTTCGGCCTCTGCAATGCTCCAGCAACATTTCAACGGTGTATGTTAGCAATTTTTTCTGATATGATTGAGTCCACGGTTGAGGTATTTATGGATGATTTTTCAGTGTTTGGAGGGTCTTTTCAGAATTGTTTAGATAATGTGGGAAAGGTGTTAAAAAGATGTGAGGATACCCATCTAGTTCTTAATTGGGAGAAATGTCACTTCATGGTGAAGGAGGGCATAGTGTTAGGACATAAAATTTCTAAAAATGGTCTACAAGTTGATAGAGCAAAAGTTGAGGTTATTGAAAGACTAGAGCCACCGTATTCAGTGAAGTGAATTCGGAGTTTTTTAGGACATGCTGGATTTTATAGGAGGTTCATAAAGGATTTTTCAAAAATCAGTAAACCTCTTTGTAACTTACTGTACACTGATCATGTTTTTTACTTTAATGCAAATTGTAGGAAGGCTTTTGAGACTTTAAGGGCTGCTTTAATCTCAGCACCCATTCTTTGCGCACCTAATTGGAAATTACCATTCGAGGTAATGTGTGATGCGAGTGATGCTGCGGTAGGTGCGATGCTGGGGCAAAAGCAGGGCAAATTTATCCATCCTATATATTATGCAAGCAAGGTTTTAAATGAAGAACAAGTCAACTATACAACCACTGAAAAGGAGTTGTTAGCTGTGGTGTTCGCTTTTGAGAAGTTCCAGCCATATTTGGTTGGATCCAAAGTCCCGGTTTTCACGGATCATGCAGCAATAAGGTACTTAATGTCTAAGAAAGATGCAAAGCCTAGACTAATTCGTTGGATTTTACTGTTGCAGGAATTCGACTTGGAAATAAAGGACAAGAAGGGATCAGAAAATGTCATTGCAGATCATTTATCTCGTCTTGATCCGTCATCATCTTTGCTGGAGCAATCTGCCATTTCCGATTCTTTTCCAGATGAACAGCTTTTTGCTGTTGAGGTAAAGGTAGTTAGGGATGTCCCTTGGTATGTTGATATTGCAAATTTCTTGGTAAAGGGAGTCACCCCTATAGACATGGTTTGGAGGCAGAAGAAAAAGTTTAAGCATGATGCGAAGTTTTTCTATAGGGATGAGCGATTTATGTATAAGCAATGCTCTGACGGTATTATTCGTAGGTGTGTTTCAGGTGCTGAAGCGAAGGAAATCCTGGAGCAATGTTACTCTTCGCCGTATGGAGGTCATTTCAGCGGTCAGAGGACATCTATGAGGATTTTGCATTGTGGATTTTTTTGGCCTACGTTACTTAAGGATGCCCATTGGTTCTACAAGCGATGTGACGCTTGCCAAAGGAGAGGAAATTTAGAGCCTAGAGATGAAATGCCTCTTACTTACATTTTAGAAGTTGAATTATTCGATGTATGGGGTATTGACTTTATGGGGCCATTTCCCCCTTCTAATGGCAATGTTTTTATCTTATTGGCAGTTGATTATGTGTCCAAGTGGGTGGAGGCCATTGCATGCCATCAGAGTGATGCCAAGACAGTTGCAAGGTTTCTTCAATCGTTCATCTTTGCGCGGTTTGGAACACCTAGGGCTCTAGTGAGTGATGAGGGTACACATTTTGTTAATAATATCTTAACTAAGCTTTTAGATAAGTATGGGATTAAGCATAGGATAGCTACCCCTTATCACCCACAAGCAAATGGTCAAGCTGAAATTAGTAATAGGGAAATTAAAGCTATCTTAGAGAAAGTAGTCCATCCATCTAGAAAGGATTGGTCCTTTAGGTTGGATTAGGCTCTTTGGGCTTATAGGACAGCTTATAAGACTCTTCTAGGTATGTCTCCCTATAGGTTAGTATATGGGAAAGCTTGCCATTTACCATTAGAGCTTTGAAAAAGTTAAATTTTGATCTGAGTCGTGCAGGAGCAATAAGAATGCTGCAGCTTAATGAGTTAGAGGAGTTTCGTCAATTTTCTTATGAGAATGTGAAAATGTATAAGGAAAAGACTAAGTTGTGGCATGACAAGAAAATAAAATCTAAAGAGTTTGTCAAGGGTCAAAAAGTTTTGCTTTATAATTCTAGATTGAAATTATTTCCTAGAAAACTAAAATCTAAGTGGTCAAGACCGTTTATTGTGATTGAGGTTTTTTTCAATGGAGCAATTACTTTGCAGGATGAAAAAGATGGGAGAGTGTTCAAGGTGAATGGACAACGTGTGAAGCATTATTGGGGTGAGGATTTTCGGTTGAAATATCCTTCCCTAAGGTTGGTTGATGATTGAGCGAGCAGGACTTTTGCGGGAGCATTCACAGAGCAAAATTTTGAGCTCCCAGACTTTGTATTGATTTTATTTTTCGCTGATTTGATTTTGATTTCGGTTAGGTTAGATTTTATTTTGCATGATTTATTAGATTTTATCTTTTAAATATTTTTATTATTTTTGGTAGTTTCGATTTTATCTATTTTTTATTTGATTTTATTTTATTTTCGGGTCATTTATTTAAATTATCTTTGAATTATCTTTTAATTGGTTTGATTTTTATTAGATTGTATCTAGATCTTATTTTCAGTTGTTTGAATTCAGTTTAATTTGAATTAATAAAGATTTTCCATAGTTTATTCGGCCTCTTTTGAGAATAAAAGATTAAATTTGATTTGATCGGATAAATTTAAATTTGAAAGATTTAATTTTGAAATTCAAATACCGTATCTAAGATTCTCCAGGTTGTTGCAGCAAGATTATGGCTGGAGCAAAATATTCCGAGTTAAAAGGACTCCCGCTGGAAATTAATTATTTTTACCGTTGGGATTTGACTTTGAAGTATTGTAGGTAAATTTGCATGCATCATCTGATGAGGCCACGTGTCACAGAGCGGTTATCCGAAGGCTTCAATGATGACAGCACATCAATTTTACCATGGGCGTTTGGAATCCGTGATTTTACCGTTGATAATTTTTGAAATTCAAGTTTGCATTTTTAAATTAAAACGATAATATTAGTAATTGCAGGGCAAATCTTTTCGGTTAGGATTCTATTTTGCTGAAGCCTTATTTATTTACAACCGCTGGTAATCTTCTTCCCACTTCGTCTTCTTAATCCCATTTTTGCCATCTGCATTCCTTTTTTTTTCTCTGTCCAAACTGTTCATACCTCCATGGCTAAGACTAGAGCTAGGAAAGAAAGAGAGAGTGAAGAAGAGGAGGTATCGGTCACGCCGGAAGTACAAAAAGGAAAAACTAAGAAGAAAAGAACGCCAGAAGAGAAGGAGGCGAAGCGAAGAAGGAGGTAGCAGAGGGCTGCGGAACAAGAAGTCGTCCAAGAAACAGAGGCTGCTCAGAATCTTGAGACAGAACCGATAGTTTCTGCTACGGTTCCGGAAGGGAATACTGAGAAGGATCATGAGACAGAGGCCGAAAGACAAGTCGCTGGTAAGCCTGACGAGGAAAAAACACCAGAGCCGGAGGTTCAGGTTGAAGTCATTATGCCTGAACCGCCCAAGCGCCGCCACATCAAGAGGAAGGCGGGTCGCGTGAGGGTGATTCGGAACACTCCATCGCCTCTGACGTCGGACTCTGAGGAAGAAAAAAGGGAAGCTAAGAATAAGGAAAAAAAAGAAGAGGCAAGAAAGGCAGAAGAAGAGCGTTTGCGCGAACAGAGAGAAAGCAAGGGCAAAGGAATTACCGAAGCATTGAGAGAGATTGAGGAGTCGAGGGCACCATTCATTCGCTTCGTCAATGAACTTGCCAGAGCAAAATATCAGGAAGTACTGAAGCGGGATTTCTTGTTTGAGCGAGGATTTGGCAGTGATTTGCCCAGGTTTTTGGAATCTGGAATAGCAAGTCTGGGGTAGAGGCAGTTTTGTGCAAAGCCTGATCCTGTCAATGCCAACATCGTTCGGGAATTCTACGCCAATCTTGATGTGAAGGATGATTTTGAAGTCATAGTATGAGGAGTGCCTGTCCAATGGAGCCTAGAGGCCATAAATAATTTGTTTGATCTTCAGGACTTTCCACACGCAGTTTTCAATGAAATGGTGGTTGCCCCATCGAGCGACCAATTAAGTGCGGCGGTCCGAGAGGTAGGTGTTGATGGGGCTCAATGGAGGGTGTCGCAGACGCGGAAGCACACATTTCAAGCTGTCTATTTAAAGAGTGAAGCCAACGCTTGGATGGGCTTCATTAGGCTCCGCTTACTGCCGACAATGCACGACTCCATTATATCTCGGGACAGAGTGTTGCTTGCTTTTGCCATCCTTCGATCAATGAGCATAGATGTTGGAAAAATAATTGCTACTGAGATTGCTGACTGTTGGCGCAAGAAGGTGGGGAAGTTGTTCTTTCCAAGAAAAGTTTATAAATAAAGGGGAGATGAAGAATCAAAGCATCTAGGGATCCACTTTCTTAGAGCGTTTTGTTTTATTATATGCTGTAGCGTGAACTAATTTAGAGTTTTATGTTTTATTGTATGTTGTAGCATGATCTAATTTCTTTTTATTGAGGCTTAGCCTAGGCGCCCATGAGACATTAAGATTCTTAGATGTGATAATTCTTTCATTACTAATATTCGTCTGATCAACCGATAGAGGTAGTAGCATGATAAATTTCGGAAGGGTAATGCATGTGGAAATATCTAAATAGAGGAAGATAATGCATTACATGTAGTCTGGTTGTGTTAGGAATAGCTCAGCCGCTTAGGATATTTCATGAATGTGTTTGGGTTGCTCTAGGGATAATTCAACCGCTTGCAAGCATATAGAGAACTGATTAAACACATGAATTAAGCAATAGGAATATTCTTAGTGTTGGGTTTTATGCCCTAAAACTCGTAGATAGTGAATGTAAACAAATTGTATACTTGTTTCAATAAAGTGTTATTGAGTTTCTACAAAAAAGTGTTATTGTTAAATATTGCACAATTTGACCCAAATCCAATAAACTAAGATCCAAGGTTGTTTACATGTGACTTGAACTAGTATGTGGGGACATACGGGGATTGGTGTTCAAGTAACAACCTCAAAGGTCTATAGTACAAGGATAATGTTGGGTACCTTATCCTGGTAACACTATGTGATACGACCCGCTTTGTATTCGATACAAACATATTAATCCAAGGCGTCGATGTAGGAGACAAGCGAGCGGGGGTATCCTATGCAATGAGTTTGCATAAGACCGGACCACGAAATAGTCAACCATTAGTTATAACACCGTTAACTAGTTAGGTTACTGTTTCAATACGATGGCCTAGGTAACTCAGTCTTAATCCTGAGTGTGTCATGAACTCCTTCTCACGAGGGATTGTCCTTTGATTAGTGATAACTGCCCAAAAGGTAGTTATTTAGGCCTCAATTATATAGGGATTTGTGTGTCCCTTATGCTTATTAGGGTTGGTTTTGGATAGATATTACATGTTTTAACCCATTTGGAAGAATGGAAGCTTTGGAAATCATTTTGTGCAGATTATGCTACTATGCGACTGGAGGGAGCAAATTCTATGCTGCAGCAAAACTGGAAGAAAAAACTGTCACATCACAGCTCGTTAGCCAACTTCATGAACCGACTTCTGTTGAGTTATTTTCAGGATATAGGAGCGGGGAGAGCCTTACACGTGTCCTAGTTGACCTAATTCAAGGCTCCTATCCCTCTATAAAAGGAAGTAGCCGCCCAAGTCAAAGTCATTCCATGTTTTCCCTTGGAAGCCGAATATTTTAGAGAGATTGAAGATCATCAAGAACACCATCTTCCACAAGCTGATTACGGAGTTTATTTTCTTTATTAGCTTGTGGTTATGGACATGCATACTCAGATTGTAATTCGTATTCCTATGCCTATTATGAACTAAGTAGCTTAAGGTGTTGGTTAGGAATAATGTGATTACTGTGCTTCATCTCTAGTAATATATTGATTATCGCATTTTGGTTAATTGTTGTGCTTATTCTCATTTTATGCCCGCCTGGCCAGCCGATATGGATAGCTCTGTCTAGTTTCAGGGATGATTTAGAGAGTGTGTGGCAATTATCCACACTACGATCATTGTGTATCGGTGAACGCCAGTGACTGAGCTAGGGATAGCCAGTTTCCTAGTGCTTGATCAGTCGAATTTCATTGGGGTTCAAACACATCCCAAAAGATCCAGAGTCCCGGGAGGAATCCGCTAATAATACTGCGAGAAATGCATGATCAATAATATTGCTAGAGCATATCTTAGAACAATCATTAAAACCTAACCAGCGCCTGTCTTTAATCTGTCTATCTATTTGTTTACTCGTTCTTCTGTCATTTATTTTGCTTCAGCATAATTCCGATAAAACCAAATCATTTTACTATTCTTGAAACCATTGGAAAGTTACACAAAAATAGGTAGAGTGGAAACTAATTCAGGGCTCGGATTGATAATATTACTTGCTGCAGACTGTGTATACTTGCACAAGAATTCTAGAGTATTTTATATCATATTTTTACTCACTCTAGGAACCAAACAATTAGCATGGGTGAGAGTGGCCAATACGCCGACTCAATATGCCTTACTTTTTGGGGACAAGACCGAGTGGGAGGCTGGGGACATGACAACACAAGAAGGAATTCACTCCTTCCCGCTTCTAGGAGAAGTAGATGAGTGTTCCCTTAAGTTGTGACTCCGGGACTTGAACAAAGGGATCCCACCCTCTCACTGGCCCGAGAGGGACTTTCTGTTTAATGGTTGGGCCATAAACAGGTTGTTCATTAGAGGAGCACTGGTACTTAAGGAGATAGATGTAACACAGGGGTAAAACTGTAATTTGACCCAGCTGTGATTACGAACACTCGTGAAGGATTGACTTACCGGTATAGGTCTATATCCGTGGACACATAAATGTTCTACAGTGAGAAGATGTCAACTGTGGGTCTTTAGTGGAATGACCCACAGTTAATGAATATTGGTTAACTTGATTAATGAGTTTAATCGGTTAACCTCATATCATTGGAGCTTCTGATCTGTAGGTCCATTAGGTCCCCCTGCTAGCTCGTAAAGAGTAATTAGGAACGAATATATCTTGAGAGAATTTGAATAGTTCAAATTCATATTGGGAATTAAGTTAATTGTATGAGATACAAATTAATATAATGTATAATGATGTATTAAAATATAAAGTCTAATTTGAGATTAAACTTTATTAAATTGAGAGAATGATATATTTGAAAGAGTTCAAATATGTGTCTAATTAAATATATGATATTTAATTAGAAGATGAATTAATTAATTATGAATTAATTTAGTTTAAATTAAATGAGATTTAATTAAACTATAGTATATGAGAGAAATAATTATTTGACGAAGTTCAAATATTAATATGAATTTGATAGGATATAAGAGAATTTGAAGGAGTTCAAATTTTAATATGAATTTTATTCATATTATAGAATTAATTAATTGAAGGTCTGAAATTAAATATATGATATTTAATTGGTGATTAATTAATTAAAGAATTAATTAATTGGGTATTAATCAATTATGGAAATGATTAATCACTTATGGAAGTAATTAATCATTTATGGAAATGATTTAATCACTTATGGAAGTGATCAATCATTTATGGAAAAGATTAATCAATTGTGGAATTGATTGGTCATTGAATTGATTAATTATTGAAAAGATTAAATCAGTTATGGAAATAAATGATTTTAAATGAATATTTAATTCATGGCATTTCTCCTATAAATAGAACACTAAACCTAGGGTATAGACACAATAACCTAAGGCCACAAGAATGCACTCTTGCAACTCTAGCCTCCCTCTCATATTCTCTCAACTCAAGAACTCTTGGGAGAATTTTCTCTCTAGTGTTTTTCCCATTCAAGATTAGGTAGTCCCACAACTACGTTCCTAATCTCAGAGTTATAGCGGGGAAGATCAAATGGTGGTGTTCTTCGTTGTTGCAGAGCAAACAAGAATCATCCGTTGAAGTATTCAGAGTCGTCAACGGAGGTATGTTTCTCAACGCTTAACCTTTTGCCAATGCATTGGTATTTTAGTAGAAACAAAATTAACTACGAATGGCCCAATTGCTTCCGCAGTAACGGAATTGGGAGAACAAACCCTAACGGCTCTAACTTCAGATCAACTTGATCGACAAACGTCGATGAGATAAAAGAGTGACTCGACCTCGAGACAAATAACACAAAAGCAGGGAATTTAAAAACAAGAATAGTTGTTGAATCAACATGCCACAATCAAGAGACAAAAAACAAGAACCATAGAAATACATGGTTGTAAGAGACGTACCTGTCACCATAGCATCATCCTCTGCGATTTTATCCTTCAGGGCAAAAACACGAGCTTTTTGCTTGCCACCTTGACCAGGAGCCTGAGCGGCCTTCAGTGTTGTTCCTTCAGCCTTTATCTCGCCTCTAGTGGGGCACCACTTGGCATAGTGTCCTTCTTGGCCACATTGAAAACAAACTTTCTCCCTTGAGTCGCATTGACCCACATGGTGCCTGCTGCACACATTGCAACGAGGAATGGTCGGGGTCTGCTTCTGGAACTGCTGGCGAGGTGCCTTCTGCGGAGGTCTTGCTTGAGTGCGTGGGGGATTCCTGTTAACCCCAGAAGTCGAACCGGGTTTTTATCCATGACCAACGCTCCACGGAGGGTCGCAGCAAAAGTTGAAGGTGCATTTAGGGCAATGGTTTCTCAAATTTCCTCTCGGAGGCCCTTGATGAACCTCTTGATTTTTCGTTCTGGTGTGCTGACCAGATACAGAGAAAAACATGACAGCTCCGTGAACTTTCACTCGTATTGGATTACAGACATAGTGCCCTAAGTTAAGTGCAGGAACTCTGTCTCTTTGTCGCCCTTGACAGTCTCGGGGAAATAGTAATCGTAGAGCAGATCTTTAAACCTCTCCCACGAGATTGGTACATTGGCATGATCTTTAGCAGCTACAACTGACGTTCATTTGTTTCGGGCTTCATCACTCAACATTAAAACTACACCTCGGACTTCCAGGCGGTCGTCGCAGTTCAAGTAACTGAACATGGCTTCGAGGTTGCCGATCCAACGCTCGGCTGCGAACGGGTTCTAAAAACGCCCATTGAATGAGGGAGGACCATATCGCTCGAAATTGCAAATGAATTAAGACTCCATTGGATCCTCGGTTGCCCAATTTCGCTGGCAGGTCTGACGAACGTTCCGATGAGCCACATTCTCAATCATGGTTTGCAGGGCTTCAACAAAAATCAACAAAAGCGGGGATGGAGGCGGTGGTGGGGGAACCACTGGAGGCGGTGCTGGGTTAACAACTTCATGTTGCTTACGTGGAGCACGAGGGACTAGAGGGGGCGACAGGTCAACTTCGTGCTGACCAAGAGGAATCAACTGGTTAATCTTCGGCGGAGCAGGGGTATTATCGGCCTGATCCTCCTGCCTATTAGCTGGGATTCTGGGTCCATGGCCACTACCTCGTCCATGACCACGACTGTTAGGTTTCTAGAGTAGGTAAAAATAAGGAAAAAATAGACTCTCCTTGCTTCTTAAATCCGAAAATAGCTTAACTAACTTTAGTTCATTAAAATGGCTAACGATCTGTGACGTGGCAGTTTCACTCTCTACTTTGCTGGATCACTGATTTTGCTCCCTCAAGTCGCTCAGCAATATATTCTGCACAAATTAACTTCCAAAACATCCATTCTTCCAAATGGGTTAGAACATACAATATTTATCTAAAAGCAACCATATTTAGCATAAATGACACACAAATCATTATAAAACTAAGGCCTAAATAACTCCCTTTTGGAGAGTTATCAACAAGCCAAGTTACAATTAAATTAACCTTGGTCTTAAATACAAGAGAATTAACACATTGAAATGCTCGGGGTGTTACAGACGCTGTCCTTCGTCCAGAATTTTCCAGGTGTGTTTTTTAACAGATTTTCGGGCTTCCCTCCATTCCTTTGGCCCAAATGCTTTTCATGATGGGTCTTGGGCTATTTCATCTTGACCCAACTTGATCTTTAAAGATTAACTCCATGAAATTGGGCTCTTTTCTCTAAATTCCCATAAAATCTCCTAGGGACCAAAACTACACAATTATATAGATATGTATGATATAAAACACAATAAAAGCACAACAAAAGCTCATAGATCTAAGGACAAAATAGCAACATTTATGCTTGCTATCACTAATAAAAGCGGCATAGAATGATTTTTAGAAAAAACTAGGAAGCCAAGAGAAATAACATTCAAGCGTAAGAATACCCAATCCAATGACCCCTTTCTGATATTGATTTTTATCTTATTTCTCTCTATTGCATGTTTTATTCTGATTCTTTTACATTCTGCATTTTATTTTATTATATACATCTTTTCAAACCCCCCTGTTGCATAAACACAAAATTTCTACATCTTCTAGATCTCCTTCCCTGTGTTCCACCCCGACTACTATTTCTACATAGTAGTTATAGTGCCGCAGATTATAAATTTATCTGACACGATTCTCGACAGCTCGTCCCATCAAATTGGCATCGTTGTCGAGGAAGGGTGTTTTCTAGTGTTTATAGGATTTTGTGTTTTTAATTCTCATTTTCATGGTTTATGATCACACATGTTTCACCGGGCAACGAACTTAGGTTTGAACCAAAGATCTCAAGATCGGAGACGAGATTCAGGAGGCAAGTAAGACGAAGAATAATAGATATTCTCGGTGAGGCTGAAGCCCCAGCCATGGCTAAGAGAACGTTGAGACAGTTGGTAGTGCTAGATCTGAACCAACAGTCAGTTTCTATTACCTACCCCAAGACGATAGGTAACTTTGAGTTAAAGTCAGGTTTAATTCACTTACTCCCTATTTTTCGTGGTAGTGCAGGAAAGGACCCGCACAAACATTTGCAGGAATTCCACATTGTATGTTATGGTATAAGGCCACAAGTAGTGACAGAGGAGGCACTGAACCTTAGGACATTCCCCTTTTCACTAAAGGATTCAAAAAAAGATTGATTGTATTACCTTCCCTCCGGTTCTATCAGTACATGGAACTAGATGAAAAAGTAATTCTTGGAGAAGTTCTTCCGAGCAAGTAGAGCAGCCAACATCAAGAAGGAGATTTATGGCATTTCACTGACTCAATAATCCTACCATTTCAAAGGCAAGACCGAATGGGGGCTGGGAACATAACAGTACAAGATGGAAATCACTCATTCCCCTATTGGGGTAAGTAGATGTTGTTGGGTTTTATGCCCTAAAACTTGTAGATAGTAAATGAAACAAATTAATCGATCTCAATAAAGTGTTATTTGAGTGATTCATTAATTTGGTTATTGAATAATTGAGTTTGCATTAATAAACCCTAAATCCAATAAACTAAGATCCAAGGTTGTTTAAATGAAACTTGGACTAGTATGTGGGGACATACGGGGATCAGTGTCCAAGTAACAACCTAAAAGGTCTATGGTATAGGGATAAGGTTGGGTACCTTATCCTGGTGACACTATGTAATAGGACTGACCTTGTATTCGATACAGATGCAATGATCCAAAGCATCCATGTAGGAGACATGCGGGTGGGGGTATCCTATGCAATGAGTTTACATAAGATCGGACCGCGAAATAGTAACCACTAGATGTAACACCGTTAACTAGTTTAGGTTTCTATTTCAATAGGATGACCTAGGTAACTCAATCTCAATCTTGAGTCTGTTATGAACCCCTTTTTGGAGGGATTGTACTTAGATCTTGTATGGGTGAGAGTGGCCAGTTCACCAACTCAATAATCCTACCATTTCAGGGGCAAGACCGAGTGGGGGTTGCGAACATAACAGTACAAGATGGAATTCACTCCTTCCCCTATTGAGGTAAGTAGATGTGTGTTCCCTTAAGGGCTGATTCCAGGGATTGAACAAAGGCGCATCGTCCTCTCCTGGCCCGAGAGGAACTCCTGTTTAGTGGTTGGACTCTAAACAACTTGTTCATTAGAGGAATCAGTAGTACTTAAGGAACCAGAGGTAACTCAGGGGTAAAACGGTAATTTGACCCAACTGGTATTACGAACACACGTGAAAGATTGACTTACTGCTTGGTCGATATCCGTGGACACATAAATATTCTACAGTGAGAAGAGTGCATCTGTGGGTCTTTAGTGGAGTGACCCACAGTTAACGAATGTTGACTAAACTTGGTCAATGAGTTTAGTCAATTATTCTCGTATCATTGGAGCTTCTGATCTGTAGGTCCATTAGGTCCCACTGGTAGCTCGTAAAGAGACTTCAGGCAATTAAGTATAAATTGTAAATTGAAAGTGTTCAATTTATTCGGGGAATGGTATAATGTATATTGATGCATTATAATATAAAGTTTATAAAACTTTATAATATAATTTTCGAATTAATTTCAAAAATTAATTCTTGAGAGAAAGTATTTGAAAGAGTTCAGATAAATTTAATATGAATTGGATTCATATTAATTTTAATTTTAATAAAATCTCTAAGATTAAATATATGATATTTAATTGGGTAAATTAATTAATTATTTATTTATTAAAATTAGAGACCTTTTCCTATTAGGAAAGAAAATATTTGAAAGAGTTCAAATAAATTTAATATGAATTGGATTCATATTAATTTTAATTTTAATAATATCCTTAAGATTAAATATATGATATTGAATTGGGAAATTAATTAATTATGGAATTAATTATTTATTTATTAAAATTAGAGATTTTTTCCTATTAGGAAAAGGTCTTCCTTTTCCTATTAGAAAAAAGGTCTTGGCCTTTACTATATATAGGACCCATGAGTGGGGTGAAAGGCATCTCATTCATTCTCCTATTCTCAGAGAATTCCCCTCAAGGCTTCCTCTAGATGCCCATCAATCTCCTTCCTCTAGAAGTCTCAGAGTCATACTGGTGTAGCCATAATGGTGGTGTTCGCACTAGTTCGTTATTAATTCACAAGCAGTTGGTGAATTTAATCTGAGTCGTCAACGAGAGTAAGTAATTTGTTACTCTATAAATTAGATTTAGATCAAATATTTTTGTATGCTTAGTCTTAATATATATTAGAATAGTTCTAATATTATTGCCAATGTATTGGTATGTTAGATTAAACAAAATTAATTATGAATCAGTCCCAATCACGCTTCCGCTTTACGGAATTACGGAATTCCAATCCTTCAATTGGTATCAGAGCCAATCGTAGATTTAATTTTGTTTCTCTAAAATTTGCATTGGCTATTGGTGGGATTGATTAATGCATAATGTATGTATGGTTTGCATTGAACTGTTTAGGTTAATTTTATGGCCATAGATTTTACTATTTTTATGTGATTTGATCATGTAAGGGCCCGGTGTTTCGGGTATTTCATGTAAAATCGAGTCCTATGTAAGTCCAGGTCTAGAATAGGTTTTTATGAGATAAAAATCGGAGAAATCGCGATGCTATCAGGATTACAGCACGCGTTAGGGATTCGCGACAGGACGGTTCAAGGCGGTTGGGCGGTCTGGTTCACGCTGTATGGCTGGGCTGGGACTGATTTGGTTCGATTCAGCTGGAATTTGACTCGGTTCGTGGTTTTCGTAGCTGGTTCGAAGTGGTTCGGGTCGATTCGAGCGGTCTAGACCAGTATTTGGAGCTGTTGAAGGACTTTTAGGATAGAATTTAGCTATAATTATTGTAATTTATGCTTTATTTTGTCCTAGGGGCCAAAATTAACCGGTTCAATTGCTATTTATTTGCTTTATGGATGTCATATAGCTGAAATTCCCACCATAGGTTAAGCATATTTTCATGCATATTTATGTTATAATTGTTATAATGTATGGTAATTATGCATGAATTTAATTTCATGAGTTATTTAATATAATTGTTATATTAAATATATGAAATTGGTGAAGCATGATGCATGTCATTAATTTGGCTAAATATAATTGTTATATTTAATTAATGTAGCATGCATGCTTAGGATTATTTTCATGAGAATTAATATAATTAGTTATATTATTAATGAAAATAATAAATATAAATCAGTGCTTGTTTTCATGTATGATTTAATATAAAATGTTATATTAATTAAATGAAAATGGAATAGCATTGATCATGACATTAATTAGATTAATATAAGAGTTATATTATATTAATGTCAAATTTCATGTAATTTAATTTCGTGGATGCTTAATTAATATAATCGATATTAATTAAATGAAATTGAAATTGCATGAAGGATGACACCACCTTAGATTAATATAATCTTTACATTACCGTTATCGGCGTCATAATAATATGATGTTTAATAATTAGAATATGATTGTTATTTTTCCAACACCATAGAAGCATGTTATGGGGTTAATCATTAAAATTTTATTATAAGTTATAAAATTGATTAGAAACCGTCAACCTATAACAAAGAGTTGCATGCAAACATAAGACCTTAGGTTAAATTGAATTAATTTTAAAATGTTTAAAATTAATTAGACCTAAGCTCATTATAATTCTAATAGGATTAGAATTATTTTCTTACTTAGAATTAAAAGTTGTTTTAATTGACTAAATAGGAAAAACATTACTATGATTATAAGGGAACTTCACCGGTTAAGTTCTGTCTAAGGCTGGGGGTACTTAAGATGACGGTTTACGGAACACCTCCTACATGGGAACTAACCCGGAATACCGGAGTTGAATTAATCATAGCTAAATGTTAGCATGCAATGTCACTAGGTTTATTAAAAGAGTTTAATTCACCTAGATCTTTAGAGTAAAGAGTTTACATTACTATGGTTATATGAGAACTCTCCCAATAAAGTTCTGTCTAAGGTTGGAGGTACTTAAGATGACGGTTTACGGAACACCTGCTACCTGGGAACTGACTCGGAACTTGAGTTGAATTAACCATAGTTATGTTAGCATGCAATATCACTAGGTCAATTAAAATAGTTTAATTCACCTAGATCTTTATAGTAAAGATTTATCATAACTATTAGTTATAAGGGAACTTTACCAGTAAAGTTTTGTCTAAGGCTGGAGGTACTTAAGATGACGGTTTACGGAACACCTGCTACCTGGGAACTGAGCCGGAACTTGAGTTGAATTAACCATAGTTATATTACCATGCAATGTCTCTAGGTAATTAAAAGTGTTTAATTCACCTAGACATCAGAGAAAAGAACTATAGATATAAAAGTTATATGCAGGCATAGATTAAGATAGATTCACTTAGTCGAAATTTACCTAAGTAATATAGACCCTATAATTATAAAAATACTTAGTGGGAGGAAATATATCAAAACAAGATTTTCATAAATCAAGTTTTGCTATCACGTGCTCAAAAGTTCACAACGTGAGGTTCATGCTTGGCCTCGAGTCACCCTGGGAGTGACCCCCTACGGGTGGTGTTTGCATGGATTAATATCAAGGTGAATGAGGGAGTATTTTATAGTAAGTGGGAGCAGGACACGTGTCAACGTATCCTACGGTTTCCTCCATTGGGTTGCACCGTGAGATGCCCACAATCTGCCTGCGAGTCGCCCTGGGAGCGATCACCCTACGGAGGGCTTGATCATGGGAGTCGGTGAAGGTGTTCATATAACACTTGCGGAAGAAATTGAAGATCGGAAGCATGTAACTACATCAATTTTACTCCTAAAGCATGCATGTTCTAAGAATCCAGAAACAGAGAGTGAAAGTACCAACCTTTTTGTAGCTCAATTGGTGGACCTTCTTGGATTCTTTTCTTCTCCAATCTTCTTAGGACAACCCTTAGAGTCTTCCCTACTATCCTCCCGGCCAAGAACGACTTGTGGGAGTCTATAAAGATAGGGAATGGGAAGGGAATGCTTGAAGGTTCAAGCACTTGAGAGATATGAGGAGATGAAGAGTGTTTGAGTGTAAATTCCAGCAGCATAACAGTATGGAAAATCACTCTTATGGCTTGAATCTGATTCAAACTCTTCTTATAGAGAGTTTCCATGCAAAGCCAAGCCTCAAGACACAAGACACATGGTGTATTTGCAAGCTCAAGTGGATTCTAGTTGTACATTTCACAAAACATGCAACAATGCATGAGTGAGTTGTCTTTCCACTTTGAATGATCATGCATTAGTAGGTTTCCAACTAAATCCACTAATTCCAAATTTAAATCTGATTTCAAGCTTGCAAATTAACCCCAATTTCAATTCTAAATTGAAATTGATTGCTTGGTAATTAATTTGAAACATTTCAAATTAATTTTGATATGATTAATCTAATTAATCTTTGTTACCTTGTGCAATTCCTTATATATGATTCCTAATACATATATAGTATTCAAAACACTTTTAAATACTTTATCTCTCATTTTCTAATTTAATTCATAATTAAAATATTGTGTCAAACACAATTTACGATAATACCCTTTTTCCCGATTTTTAAGGATTCAAAGCTTCCTATCTATTTGTTCTAGGCTTTATTCTGATATGAGCTAGTAGGGGGACCTAATGGACCTATAGATCATGGGCTCCAACGATTCGAGGCTAACTGACTAATCTCATTATCAAAGCTAGCCAACATTCGTTAACTACCGGGACACTCCACTATAGCCCGATAGTTGCACTCCCCTCACTATAGTTATCTTTTTGTCCACTTGATTTAACCATGATTAGTAAGTCGTTCCTTCACAGGTTGTTTGTAGCTATAGCTAGGTCAAATAACCGTTTCACCCCTATAGTACTTCTTGTTCCTTAAGTTCCACTAATCCTCTAATGAACAACTGGTTTGTGATCCAACCATCAAACCTAAGTTCCTCTCGATCCAACGAGAGGGTGGGGCCCCTTGCTCAAGTCCCGAACTTAGTACTTAAGAGAACAACCTCCCTGCTATCCCTGAAATGAATAGGAGTGAATTCCGTCTTGCGAAATTATGTCCCAACCTATCTATTCGATCATATCCCCAAAATGGTAGGCTTGTTGAGTCGGCGGTGCTAGCCACTCTCACCCATGCAGATCAAAGGATAATCTCCCATAAACAGGAGTTCATAGATAGCTCAAGATTAAGAACGAGTTACCTAGGTCATCTATGAGAAATAGTCAGTTTCTACGGTAAACAGCGTTATAAAGAAAGTGACTTATTTCGTGGTCCTGTCTTATGCAAACGCATTACATAGGACGCCCCCACTCGCATGTCTCCACATGAACGACTTAGGATCTCATCGTTTGTACTTAATACAAAGTGGTTCGCGTCCATAGTGTCCCCAGGATAAGGCACTCGACCGTATCCTTATACTGTAGACAATTTTGACTATAAACTTGAACTTGATCCTATGATATGTCTCTACATATAGTTCGAGTATCAATTTTATAGCCAAGGATCTTAGTTTATTGGATTTAGGTTATTATAAGTGCAATTTACTTTATTCAGTATTTACTTTTACTGAATCGATCTCGATAACACCTTTATCGAATAAGTATACAATTCGTTTAACATTCACTATCTACGAGTTTTAGGACACCAATCCCAACAGTCGGAACAATGCAAACTCCATAAATGGATAGGGTTTCTTAGATCCATTTCCAACTTTGACTTTTCCTACGGTAGCATTGTTGGGGCCGACTTATGGGAAATTGTTAAGGTGTTAATAATTTATTGATCGAGAAAAGAAAACATTAGCTAAGAACTATTGGAATATGAGTTATTCCGGGAATAGGGATTGGCTGAGATTATCTCAATTCAGAGGAGGAATAGCTGACTACCCTACGGTAGCTGTTGTTCTAAACCTCTGAAGTATCGTTGCAAAATGAATGTTTATTCTATGGGTTGATCATTACTTTTGCTAAATTGATTGGATTAAAATAATAATATTATTTTGTGTAATGGGTTAATGCAACAATACTTATTAAGTTAATTTGTTTGTTCTACCAGCAATGAAACGTTCTTTGTATGCCTCTAATAACGCCAATTAGAAAACTGGTATTTCTAATACAAATAAGAAAATGAACTTAAACACTAAATGCATGGAACTAGTCTTAACTGAGGACGGTCCTCAAGACCATATGTCTAATTTATCTGAAATTGTTCATGATGAATATGACATGGACTGCTCAGCATATCTCAATGAAAATAAATTTGATTTATTGATCATAGAAACATGTATAGTGGAAAATGATGATACAACCTGGATCCTTGATTCAGGTGCCACTCATCACGTATGCTCTTCCTTTGAGGGAGTGAGCTCCTGGCAACAGTTAGTTGCTGGGGAAATGACTCTCAGAGTTGGGACTGGGGAGCTCATTTCCGCTAAAGTAGTGGGAGATATTAAAATGTTCTTCTCCAAGGAATGCTATATGTTATTAGATAACGTATATATAGTTCCCAAAATAAAAAGAAATTTGATTTCTATTTCTTGTTTGCTAGAATAAGGGTATTCAGTGTCCTTTTCGGTGAATGAAGCTTTCATTACTAAAAGGCCGGGTGTTGATATATGTTCTGCAAAAATGGAGAACAATTTGTATGTCTTAAGACCAATAGAGTCTAGGGCTATTTTGATCAATGGAATGTTTAAAACAGCTGAGACTCAACCAAAAAGGCAAAAAAAAAAAAAAAAATTCTCATAGTACCTATCTTTGGCACTTGAGACTTGGCCACATAAATCTCAATAGCATTGGGAGATTGGTTAAGAACAGACTTCTAAGCCAGTTAGAAGATGGTACTTTATCTCTATGTGAGTCATGTCTCGAAGGTAAGATGACCAAACGACCTTTTACTGGAAAAGGTTATCGTGCCAAAGAGCCCTTAGAGCTCGTACATACGGATCTCTGTGGTCCAATGAATGTAAGAGCTCGAGGAGGGTATGAATATTTCATCTCTTTTATAGATGATTATTCAAGGTATGGTTATTTATACCTAATGAGTCATAAGTCTGAAGCCCTTGAAAAATTCAAGGAGTACAGGACTAAAGTTGAGAACTTGTTAGGTAAGACCATTAAAACACTTCGATCTGATCGAGGTGGAGAGTATTTGGACTTAAATTCCAAAACTATTTGATAGAACATGGAATATCATCCCAACTCTCAGCACCAGGTACATCTGAGCATAATGGTGTATCTGAAAGGAGAAACAGAACCTTGTTACACATGGTTCGATCTATGATGAGCTATGCTCAATTGCCTAGTTCTTTTTGGGGTTATGTAGTAGAGACTGCAATTTATATTTTGAATGTTGTTCCCTCAAAGAGTGTTTCTGAAACACCATTTGAGCTTTAGAAAGGGAGTAAAGCTAGTTTACGTCATTTCAGAATTTGGGGTTGCCCTGCACATGTGTTAGTAGCAAACCCAAAGAAATTGGATTCACGTTCAAAATTATGCATATTCATAGGCTACCCAAAAGAAACAAGAGGTGGATACTTCTTCGATTCAAAAGAAAATAAAGTGTTTGTATCAACAAATGCTACTTTCTTGGAAGAAGATCACGTTAAAGAACATATACCACACAAAACAATTGTGTAAAGTGAACTTTCTGGTAAAGCTACAAATGAATCAACAAGAGTTTTTGATGAGGCTGGACCTTCAACAAGAGTTGTTGAATAGCCCAATCCAGAGGTTGGACCTTCAACAAGAGTTATTGATGAGCCCAATACATCTGGTCAAGCTCATCCTTCTCAAGAGTTGAGAATACCTCGACGTAGTGGGAGGGTTGTTATTCAACTTGAACACTATCTGGGTTTAGCATAAACTCCAACTGTCATACCTGATGATGGGGTTGAGGATCTATTGACCTTTAGACAGGAAATGAATTATGTGGACCATGACCAGTGGGTCAAAGCTATAGACCTAGAGTTTGCTGAAAGGCAAGCTTTAACCTTCTGGAACTATGTTCAGAATCGTGATGCCACTTTAAAGAAGGTGCTGCAAGAGAATTTTTCAAAACCATATCCAGCCCTTCCTGCATTTCCTTGAGGATCTGTTGAACCCCTGGATTCCGCCCCCACCGATTGAAAGAGGAGAAGAGGAGAATGAAAATGAACAGGGCCAAGAGGACTGATGGATGAAGTGGCCCTACGCAAGCATAATTTTTGTTCTGACTTTTTGTTTGCTTGCGCATTTTATCATCTCCTTTTCTGTTGATGTTTTGTTTGTTTCTTTTTAATTTTTCTTCTTCTTGAAAAAATATATCTCTGCTTATGTAATTTATTTTAATGTTTTTATTGAAATTTTCAGATGTTTCTATTCTATAAACAATGAGTTTCTCTAACTTAACTAATTTCCTTTTGAATTTTGAAGCTTGGACTGGTTAAGTTTATTTAGATCAAGGTATTCTGATCTCCAAAAACCTTTTACTTGAACATTTCTTCTAGCCTGGTCTGTTGCTGCGGCAAAGAAGATTTTGGAGGTAGAGTTGACTTTTATGATCCACTTTAAGCTTAGCTCTAGTCCCACGCTTAGTTTAAAATTCAGATAGAAAAATTTAAGTTTGGGGGTATAATTGCTAAATTGATGATTCATTGGCGACAATGAATAATTCAAGTTTAGGGGACTTTTTGCTACTCCAATTGTTTTGCTCGAGCATTCCTCTCCTTCATTTAAATTTTTTGTTAGGTTATTGAGTAATCGGGGACATTTGTGATACCCACAGTTTGTCTTCGCGTCAAAAGATGACCTAGGAAATGTGAAAAAATGAGAAAAATTATTTGCTGAAAAAAAATGATTGTTGAAAATTTTGCTGAGATAATTCATGGAGTAAAATTTTTGAAGGATGAATGATGATCCAACAGTTTTTCTGTCTCCCAAAACTTAGGTGAGCTTCATCATAAAATGTTGTCATTCTGAGGGGCAAGAGATAGAATGACCAAGGATTTTTGAGCTTTTCAAAGAGTATTGAGCCTAGTTGGTGATGAGTTTGGGGCAAGGGTATACTGCACCATAAAGTGGGTCATCTCATGCTTAAGAGCTTATGACTATAGGGCTGCTTAAAGTCTGAAAAACAAGAATATTAAACCCTTTGAAAATGTGTTTCCAATGTCTGATAACAGAGCTAGGTTGTGGCAAGTTCTTAGAATTGAGTTGAAAGTGGTGATTATTTGCCCATGCCCGGTAATCATTTTGCTGCAGCAGAGCTTGGTTTTGTAGAGTGCTCAGGTAAAGGATGAAGGTAATGTTGGACTGTCTGGTTTGATTAAGCTATTCTTTGTCTAATGTTTTGAATTCTTAAGGAAAAGTTGGTTAGTATTGCTCGGGACGGGCAATAGCTCAAGTTTGGGGGTGTGATAACTGCCCAAAAGGTAGTTATTTAGGCCTCGTTTATATAGGGATTTGCGTGTCTCTTGTGCTTAATAGGGTTGGTTTTAGATGGATATTATATGTGTTTAACCCATTTGGAAGAATGGAAGCTTTGGAAATTATTTTATGCAGAATGTGTTGCTGGGCGACTAGAGGGAGCAAATTCTGTGCTGCAGCAAAACTGGGACCAAAAACTGCCACGTCACAGCTTGTTAGCCAAATTGTCAAACTGAATTCTGTTGAGTTATTCTTGTGATAAAGGGGCAAGGAGAGCCCTACACGTGTCCAGGTTGACCTAAGTCAAGCCGCATATCCTTCTATAAAAGGAAGTAGTCGCCTAAGTAAAATTCATTCCATTTCTTGGGAGCCTAATAGTGGAGAGAGATTGGGAACCACATAGAAGACCATCGTTGCAAGCTGATCGAGGAGATTAACATTTCCTTTTATTATCTTGTAATTATGGGCATGCCTATTCATATTGTAACTTGCGTTTCCATGCATATTATGAACTAAGTAACTTAGGCGTTGGTTAGGAACAATGTGATTGTCGTGCTTAATTCTAGTAATATTTATTGATTACTGCATCTTGGTTAATTGTTGTGCTCATTTACATTTTATGCCCACCTGGCCAGCCGGTATGAATACCTCTCTCTAGTTTCAGGGATGATTTAGAGAGTGTGTGGCGATTCATCACACTACGATCATTGTGTATTGGTGAACGCCAGTGACTGAGCTAGTTATAGCCAGTTGCCTAGTGCTTGATCAATCGTACTTCATTGGGGTTGAAACACATTCTAAAAAATCTGGAGTTCCGGGAGGAATCCGCTAATAATACTGCGAGAGTTTGCATGATCAATAATATTGCTAGAGCATCTTTTAAAACAATTACTAAATCCTGATCAGCGCCTGTTTTTAATCTGTCTGCCTATTTGTTTATTCTTTGTTCTGTCATTTACTTTGCTTCAGCATTATTCTTATAAAAACCAATCATTTTTACCATCTTTGAAACCATTAAAGAGTTATACAAAATAGATAAATTGGAAGCAAATTCAGGCCTTGGATTGATAATACTTATTACTTGTTGCGGACTGTGTATACTTGCACAGAGTTCTAGGGTACTTTTAGATCATAATTTTACTCACTCTAGGAACCCAACAAGTTTTTGGCGCCGTTGTCGGGGACTTGAATAAGTTTTTATTTGATATGTTTTGTGTATGTGTTTTAGTGGTTTGGTGCTAAAACTTTTTGAATTTCTCTTTTGTTTTTGCAGGTGTGAGTTTGGTGCATGAGCGATCCGCCTGGGGTAAGGTTCGAGCTTGATCCAAAAATCGAGAGGACATTCAGGAGAAGGAGAGAGCAGCGCAGAAACAAAATGGAGAACGTGTCGCGTCTTCCGCAGGGTCCTGAAGATCTAGCGAATCCCCAGAATCGCTTGCTGTAGCAAAACCCGCCGCTGGAGCAAAATGAGCAGCAAAATAATGAGGCTGAGAATCCTATCTTTGTAGCGAACGATAGGACCAGAGCCATTCGAGCGAATGCTTTTCCAATGTTTGATAAGTTGAATCCAGGGATTGCACGTCCTCAAATTCAAGCGGCAAATTTTGAGATGAAACCGGTAATGTTTCAGATGTTGCAAACCGTGGGGCAATTCCATGGTTTGTCATCTGAAGACCCTCATTTACATCTTAAGTCTTTTTCTAGGAGTTAGTGATTCTTTTGTAATTCAAGGAGTGCCTGGGGATGCTCTTAGATTAACTTTGTTCCCATATTCTCTTAGGGATGGAGCAAAGGCATGGTTAAATTCTTTTGCTCCAGGATCAATTAGGACATGGGGTGAGTTAGCTGAAAATTTTTTGAGTAAATATTTCCCACCTAATAGAAATGCTAAATTAAGAAGTGAAATAGTAGGGTTTAGGCAACTTGAAGATGAGACTTTTAGTGAGACTTGGGAGAGGCTTAAGGAACTTTTATGAAAGTGCCCCCACCATGGTTTACCCCATTGTATTCAAATGGAAACATTTTACAATGGGTTAAATTAATTAAGCTAGTCTTTTAAAATTATTTGCCCAAATTTATGCATTTTCTGTTTTATTTGTAGGAAGTATGTGTTTCAAGCTTAATTCAGCAATTGGAGTCAAATTGAGTTTTCAATCTAAAAAAAAAAAAAAAACCATAGCGTCGCGACGCTCTCGGCGAACTTCCAAAATCCGTAATTTCACAGTAGCATCGCGACGCTACCTCGACAGCGTCGCGACGCTACGACCAATTTTTGCCTTACTTAAAGATTGCGATTAGGGCTTTTTGGGAGATTTCTTTTGGGAGATTTTTAGCCGTAAAACAGAGAGAAAAATCAAATTTTGAAGCTGAAGCAAGCGGGGGTGCGTGGAATTGAAGACTTTGTTCGTGGAGATCGTAACGGGGACGCGCGGTCTAGGCCTCCATTGTGTTTAATCTTCTTTCCCCCTTACTTTAGTTAATTTTTAATGGTTTTTTCCTACTTAGTTTATCTTGTAATGCCATATTTGAGTAACTAAGTTTGTTACTTAGGGATTGATGTAGTCTTTTTAGTTTATGGATTGATTTATGGGTTGAATTGTGCAATTGTTTTATGTTTGCATTCTTAATTTAATGCTTTCAATTAATTGACCACTAGTTGAATTATCTAAGTGTTGAGTCTTGCTCAGGAGAGGGGATTTAGCGTAGACTTTATTGAGATTGCATGACTAAAGTAGAATCTCTAAAATCGTGACGGAATTTAGAGTAACTTTAGAATCGGTTAAAAAAAACTAATTGCCTTGCTTATTAAAGAAAGATTGGGATATCAAGTTAGTTAATTTGCATGAGAGTCAATTATACTCGGGAGAGGTAGTTGTGATTAAAAGTTCTTAGACTCATAAAACCATTGTGCGTTATAATTCATTCCTTAAAATCAATCCTAGATTAAATTGACGACATCAATTCCCTAAGTATTCTTTCAATTGAATTTCACATCTTTGATTTGCATTACCTTGGTTTCTAAATTTCACTACTTGTTGGTCCCTAAATAAAATTGAGCAAGATTATTCATGGTAATTGATTTAACTTAAAAATCCAATCCAGAGGACGACACTCGATTTCACGATCACTTTATTATTACTTGACCCGTGTGCTTGCGGTAAGGAAAATTCCACATCAAGTTTTTTGCGTCGTTGTCGGGGATTGGCACATTTAGTTAGATTAATATTGTGAAAAAATTGTTCGGTCTTAATTTAGGGTGTATTTTTACTTTCTTAGATTGATTGCATTTTTTTCCTTATTTGTTTTTCTTTCCATTTTGGTTTTTCTAGTTTAGTGTTTTTTTTAGTTGGGTATTTTTTTCCTTATTTGTTAGTCTTGTTATTTTTCTTTGCTTTTTCTTTCTTCTTTAGTTAGATATTTTCCTTTTCTAGATTATATTTTCCATATTTAAATTAGTTGTGTTATTTTCTAGTTTCATTCCTTAATTGTTTTCTTTTCTTTCCTATTTAGGGTAGTTTAGATGGTGTATGCAAAGGAATAGGGAATTGGCCTTAGTACCTTTGGATCCCGAGATCGAGAGAACAATTCATAGGCTTCGAAGAGAGAATAGAGAAAATATTCAAATGGCCGACCCAAACCCACCTGAGGAACCTAAGCCTATTAGAGACTACTTTCAGCCCGTGTTTCATGGGCAACAATCGGGGATTGTCTATGCCCTGATCAATGCCAACAACTTTGAGCTAAAGACCGGTCTCATTCAGATGGCTCTAGATTGTGCTTATAGAGGATCGCCCACCGAGGACCCAAATTCTCATCTAAAATCATTTTTAGACATTTGTGGGACGGTAAAAATAAATGAAGTTTCTGAGGATGCCATTCGCTTACGCTTGTTTCCTTTTTCTTTGCAGGATAAAGCACGAGATTGGTTGCAGTCTATTCCCCCTAGGAGCATCACCACCTAGGATGCTTTAGTCCAGGCATTTCTGAAGAAATTTTTCCCTCCTGCAAAGACGGTCAAGCTGAGGACCGAGATTGGGACGTTCCAGCAGCAGTTCGATGAGCAGCTGTTCGAACCTTGGGAGCGATTTAAAGAGTTGCTGAGGAAGTGCCCTCAGCATGGCTACCCCGACTGGCTTCAGGTTCAATTATTTTATAATGGCTTAACTCCTAGTACAAAAACTATTGTTGATGCAGCTGCAGGTGGGACTCTGTTGTCCAAGACCGTGGAAAATGCTCGGATACTTCTAGAGGATATGGCCACCAACAGCTATCAGTGGCCATCGGAGCGGCTGCACCCAAAAAGATTGTTGTTGGAGTGTTCGAGATTGACAATGTAAGCACACTTCAGGCTCAGATGTCTTCCTTGGCTAATGCTTTTCTGAAATTTTCAGGTACAGGGAGTGCACAATCAATTGAATCAGCTGCTGCTTTAGCATCTAAATCTCAGGAGGAGACCATAGAACATGTCCATTATGTGTCTAATTCTAATTTTAGGGGATATAATAATAATTCTACACATACACATTATCACCCAAACAATAGGAACCATGAAAATTTCTCTTATGCTAATAATAAGAACGTTCTTAATCCTCCTGGTTTTGCCCCTCAAACTCAAGAAAATAAAAAAACTTTAGAGGATCTTGTTGGAGCTATCATTGCAGAGTCTAGTAACAGGACAAACAAATTAGAGGAGGCAGTCATTGCCATCAACACCACAGTGAACGACCACAGTATAGCCAGTAAGAACATTGAGACTCAGCTGGGACAGTTAGTAAGTGTGGTAAACACCATGAGCAAAGGTAAGGCCCTAGCTGAGCAGGAGAAAACCCAGATGGAGTATTATAAGGCCATTACTGTGCACCATGAGGAAGTTGAAGAGGAGCCTGAGTCTGAGGAGTATGACACGTCTACTGGGGAAGCTGAGGAGGGCACATCATCAGATGAAGCTGAAAAGCCTGAACCTGAGCCTCCTATTCCTTCTCCCACATTGATGGTCCTCAAAGACAAGAAAAAGAAAAAGAAAAAGAAGAACAATCAGGTTCAGTTTAATAAATTTATGAAGGCATTTATGAGTCTGAACATTAACATTCCTTTTGCAGAAGCATTGGAGATGCCCCAGTACAACAGGTTCATGAAGGAATGGTTAGCAAAGAAAAAGAAAGAAAAGAAGGTTGACATCGTATACCTTGCTTCCACATGCAGCACCAACGTACAGCAGAAGGTACCTGAAAAAGTAGTAGATCCAGGGAGTTTTTCTGTTCCTTGTAGCTTTGGTACTTATTCTTTTAGAGCGTTGTGTGATTTAGACACTAGCATTAATATTATTCCTTTATCCTTGTGCAAAAAGTTAGATATAGGTGAGATTAAATCTACTCCTGTTAGGCTTCAATTAGCTGATCAGTCTGTGGTCAGACCAGTTGGCATTATAGAAAATGTTGTAATCAGAGTATGCAGATTTTTCCTCCCTATTGCTTTGTATGTCATGGATATGATGGAAAATCCTGCAATGCTTGTCATATTAGGAAGACCATTCCTCGCTACTGAGCGAGTGATTATTGATATTGAGCGCAGGGAGCTCACTATTAGGGTCCAAAATGAAAAAGAGATATTCAAAGCGGTTGAAGACTCTAAGGATCGTTCTAAAGTGCTTGTGATGGGTTACAAGAAAGGTGCAAGCAAGAGCACCTCTGTTAGATTCACAGAAAAGAAGCCTCCTTGATGCTCGATCAGCACGTTGAGCTAATGACGTTAAACAAGCGCTTATGGGAGGCAACCCAAGTAAGTTTAGTTGTGTTTGTCTTTTTGCTTTTGATTTATTGTTTATTTTTGTTTTGTAGGTCTTCCAGAATCCGTAATTTCGCGGTAGTGTTACGACCAATTTTTGCCTTATTTAAAGATTGCGATTAACGCTTTTTGGGGGACTTCTTTTGGGAGATTTTTAGCCGTAAAACAGAAAGAAAAATCATATTTTGAAGCTGAAGCAAGCGGGGGAGCGTGGAATTGAAGACTTTGTTTGTGGAGATCGTAACGGGGACGTGCAGTCTCGGCCTCCATAGTGTTTAATCTTCTTTCGCCCTTACTTTAGTTAGTTTTTAATAGCATTTTCCTACTTAGTTTATCTTGTAACGCCATGTTTCAGTAACTAAGTTTGTTACTTAGGGATTGATGTAGTCTTTTTAGTTTATGGATTGATTTATCGGTTGAATTGTGCAATTGTTTTATGTTTGCATTCTTAATTTAATGCTTTCAATTAATTGGCCACTAGTTGAATGATCTAAGTGTTGAGACTTGCTCGGGAGAGGGGATTTAGCGTAGACTTTATTAAGATTGCATGACTAAAGTAGAATCTCTAAAATCGTGACGAAATTTAGAGTAACTTTAGAATCGGTTAAAAAGAAATAATTGCCTTGCTTATTAAAGAACTTAGATAGGGATATCAAGTTAGTTAATTTGCATGAGAATCAATTATACTCGGGAGAGGTAGTTGTGATGAAAAGTTCTTAGACTCATAAAACCATTGTGCGTTATAATTCATTCCTTAAAATCAATCCTAGATTAAATTGACGAAATAAATTCCGTAAGTATTCTTTCAATTGAATTTCACATCTTTGATTTGCATTACCTTGGTACTTAAGGATCCAAAGGTAATCCAGGGGTAAAATGATAATTTGACCCAGCTGGCGAACACACGTGAAGGATTGACTTACTGCATTGGTCGATATCCGTGGACACAGAAATATTCTACAGTGAGAAGAGTGCAACTGTGGGTCTTTAGTGGAGTGACCCACAGTTAACGAATGTTGATTAACTTGGTTAATGAGTTTAGCCAGTTAATTTCGTATCGTTGTAGCTTCTGATCTGTAGGTCCATGAGGTCCACCTACTAGTTCATAACGGGTTCTGAGATAATATAGTCTTGATATTAAAAGGAATTTAAGTTAATTATATTTTGATACAATTAATATAATGTATGGAGATACATTCTAGTATAAGTTTAATTATTGAATTAAACTTTATAGTAAACTTAATTTTGGATGTGATTCAAAATTAATTAACGAGATAATTATGAATTTAATTAAATATGTGATATTTGATTAATTCATGAATTAATTAATTGGAGAATTAATTAATTTTAATTTAATTTGGTTAAATGTGATTTAATCAAATTAATACTATAGTTTATGTTAATGTACATTTTGATGCCCATTAAAACTATAGGTTAAATGAGAGAGATAAAATTGAATCTGATTCAATTATAAAATTAATTAAATATTTAATATTGAATAAATATGGATTCAATTAATGAGATTAATTGAATGACCAATTTAATTCAATTGAATATTATTCAAATTGAATTAAATACCTTATGTTATAATTGATTTAATTATTATTAACTTAATTAAATTAATTATAATTAATTAATTAATTAAATATTTATTATTTAATTAGTAGACGACGAATATCGTCTGGATTTGATCCAACGATCTAGATTGAGTAGGGTTTTAACTCCTTCCCCACTTATCGTTAAGTGGAGAGGGGTTACCCAATTTCATCAGTTCACTCTCATTTTCACACAAGATACAGAGAAGGCATAACTCTCTCTACTCTCTTTTTTCTCTAAAAAATACAGCAATCTCCTTGCTGGAAAAATTCCCATCCAAGGCGATTTTGGTTCTCACAAACCAATCTCAGAGATCCAAGAGTGTAACGGGTGCTCTCGAGTGGTGGTGTTCGTTGGGAGATCAAAAACGAGATCCTTGGAGCATTGTGTAGTGTTCTTCGAAAATCAATAAGTTTTCTTAGTTCTAAAATGGTTTTAGATCTCAAATGCATGCTTAATCGTTTTTAATTTAGAAATTTGTTTCTGAATTTTATTGCCAACGTACTGGTTTTTTCTAAAATTGAAAATCAATTCGAGATCGTTTTTGGTTGCTTCCACTGCCAAAAGGGATTCTAACCCTTCAATATGAGCACACATATCTTGATTATAGATTGACAGTCTCTAATCATAAATTTTAAACTATTTCAAAATTTTAATGATTAGCCCTATAATCATGCATACTATAGTTTAATTTAATTAACAATCATATTCAAACTAATAAAAATTAAACTATACAATTGCATTGAATGAATGCTAGTATAACATTTATATTAAACTATGGATGTTTCATGCTCAACGCATCTTTGATTTCCATTTTTAATAAATTAACAATTAACTTATTGCAAAACATGAAAAATCAAAGTGGCATGCTGCAAATAATTCATTTAAATATAACATTTATACTTAACTATGTAATTGCATGCATCATGCTTATCCATTTTCATGAAATTAATATAACTCATCTATATATTAATCATTCATGAAAAAATAATCCATGCATTATCAACAATACATTATAATCTTTTGTTTTTTTTTTTTTTTTTTTTTTTGACAATCATTATAATCAAATTATAACATACATAATGCATGAGCATGCTTTATAACCTAAGGTGGGATTATAAATTTAAATGACATCCATAAAGCATTTAAATAGCGAATAAACCGATTTAATTGCCCCTAGGATAAATTAAAACATAATTACATTAATAAAGTTTTAAATCTATCCTATTGTAGGTGTTAATGTCACACATGTGGAAGCAATTTTGGATCTTAAGCACACAATTTGATCAATTTAATTCTTGAAGTCATGTTGTTCATAAGAACCAAAAACAGAGTAATAAGGTACCTACCTCTTGAAGCTCCCAATTCGTATAATCCGATGCTTTATAATTCACACAAACGCCTTTTGGACAACCACTTGGATCTTCTCTACTATCCTCAGGCCTTGGAACGGATTGTCGGATCCTCAATTGATAGAAATTGGAAAGGAATGCTTATGGGTATAAGCAAACCTGAAAGTATGAATACGAAAGTTCTTGGGAGAATTTTGGCAGCATTTTAGGTAGAAGAATTCCACTCATTCTCATCAGCTCATCCTCTATATATAGAGGAAAATCATGCACAAGATTTGCACCAAAAATTGACAACCATTTGGGAGTGATTTGAGTCATGGATTAGGTGGTGCAAGAAGGCTAATCTAAGGTGATTAGTCATTAAGCACCACCTCCAAAAATTACGAACTTTTTGAATTTCTTTTAAATTCAAAATTTTGTAATTTTAAATATAAAATCTGAACAATCCCACTCAATTATGATTTTATTTTAATTTAAATAAAACTTTATTTAATTAAAAGTAAAATAATTTAATTTAATATCTTATATTAAATTAATACCAATTGTGCAATCTTGGTTTTTTCTCCCAACAAAATTTCTCAAACATGAATCTTTATTCACGTGTTTAATATTTAAATCATATTTAAATACATCCAACTCTCATTTTAAAGTTTAATTTGTAATTAAACTAATATGTCGTTAAATATCGCATATAACCGACTTTTGTATCCTTTTCCAATTTTGGACGTTTCAAATATTAACTTATCATATTGTTCCAACTTTTATTCCTATTTAGCTAGTAGAGGGACCTAATGGACCTACAGATCATGGTCTCCAACGAAATGATGATAACCACTCAATCTCATTAATCTAGTCATTCATCGTTCGTTAGCTTCCGGGACACTCCACTATAGCCTGTAGCTGAACTCCCCTCACTGTAGATATATTTCTTGTCCACTTTAGATAACCAAGATTAGCAAGTCGACCCTTCACCGGTTGTTTGTAACTAGAGCTAGGTCAAATGTTCGTTTTACCCCTATAGTTACATCTTGTTCCTTACGTTCAACTGATCCTCTAGTGAATAACTAGTTCGTGGTACAATCACTGAACCAAGTCCCTCTCAAGGTTATGAGAGGACGGGGCCCATTTGTTCAAGACTCGGAGTCAGCACTTAAGAGAATAACCTTTACTAACCCTAAAACGGGTAGGAGTGAATTCTATCTTGTAAAACTATGTCCCCAGCTATCCATTTAGTCTTATCCCCAAAATGGTAGGCTTATTGAGTCGACGATGTTTGGCCACTCTCACCCATGCAAATCAAAGGATAATCCTAAATAAACAGGAATTCATAGTTAGCTCAAGATTAAGATCGAGTTACCTAGGTTATATGAATGAGATGTTCAGTTTCAACAGTAAACGGTGTTGTAAAGTGAAAGTGACTTATCTCCTGGTCCGATCTCTATGCAAACTCTTTGCATAGGACACCCCCATTCACATGTCTTATACATGAACGATTAGGATCATATCGTCTGTCTTTAAAAGAACAAAGCAAGTCATGCCAATAGTGTCCCTAGGATTAAGGTACCCAACCTTATCCATATACTATAGATCCTTTAGACTATTTACTTGAACATGATCCATACTTATGTTAGACATAAACTTCAAGTATACATAATATAGTCATGGGTTCTTAGTTTATTGGATTTGTGGTTGTATTTAGGCAAAACAAATATATAGAAATAATACTTCATTGAAGCAAGTCATATGTTACATTTACTATCTACGAGTTTTAGGACATAAAACCCACCACCTATTACAAAATCTGCAGCTACAAAACCGATCCAGAACCAACGAACCGATCCGAACCACTTAAAATCGACCTTGAAAACCTCAGATCGCACCGAAACCGGGTTGAACCGGACCAAACCGGTCCCAGCTCACCCATATTCCACGAACCAGACCAGAGGTTTTAGGGCACCATGCACGTCTCCATGGAAAAACTGGCGCCGTGTGAAATCGTGACAGCGTCGAGACGCTTAAACAATAGCGTCATGATGTTCGCGCGATTTTAACCTTCCAAAGCGTGAAATTGTGACAGTATCGGGATGCGCAAGGCCAAGCATCCCGACGTTGTTGCGTTTGGAGCTCGTTTCTAAGCAGATCCATAACTGATCTTCACGAATTTTGTCGAATTCCACTGCGATTTTCACCGATCTTCAAGCCTAATCTAGACTCGAACTTTATAGACTCGATAATCATGAATTTATGCCCAAAAACACAGGGGCCCTTACATTTGATCACAACAAAATTCATGAAATCTAAGGTCAATTAAACCTAAACAGTTTATCGCAAATTAACAGATACATTAAAGTGTTATTGTTAAATATTGCACAATTTGACCCAAATCCAATAAACTAAGATCCAAGGTTGTTTGTATATAACTTGAACTAGTATGTGGGGACATACGGGGATTGATGTTCAAGTAACAACCTAAAAGGTCTATAGTACAAGGATAAGGTTGGGTACATTATCCTAGTAACACTATGTGATACGACTCGCTTTGTATTTGATACTTACGTATTGATCCAAAGCGTCCATATAGTAGACATTCGATCGGGGGTATCCTATGCAATGAGTTTGCATAAGACCGGACCATGAAATGGTAAACCACTAGATATAACACCGTTAACTAGTTAGGTTACTGTTTCAATAGGATGACCTAGGTAACTCAGACTTAATCTTAAGTGTGTCATGAACTCCTTCTCATGAGGGTTGTCCTTTGATTAGCATAGTTGAGGGTGGCCAATACGCTGACTCAATATGCCTTCCCTTTTGGGGACAAGACCGAGTGAGAAGCTGGGGACATGACAACACAAGAAGAAATTCTCTCCTTCCCATTTCTAGGAGAAGTAGATGAGTGTTCCCTTAAGTGGTGACTCTAGGACTTGAACAAATGGATCCCACCCTGTCACTAGCCCGAGAGGGACTTTCTGTTTAATGGATGGACCATAAACAGGTTGTTCATTAGAGGAGCGCTGGTACTTAAGGAATATTGGTTAACCTGATTAATGAGTTTAATCAGTTAACCTCATATCATTGGAGCTTCTGATCTGTTGGTCCTTTAGGTCCCCCTGCTAGCTCATAAAGAGTAATTATGAAGAATTTGAATAGTTCAAATACATATTGGGAATTAAGTTAATTGTATGAGATACAAATTAATATAATGTATAGTGACACATTAAAATGTAAAGTCTAATTTGAAATTAAACTTTATTATTATGAGAGAAATAAATATTTGAAGAAGTTCAAATATCACTATGAATTTGATTCATATTAGATTTATAGGATATAAGAGAATTTGAAGGAGTTCAAAATTTAATATGAATTTGATTCATATTATAGAATTAATTAATTGGATGCCTGAATTTAAATATGTGATATTTAATTTGGTAATTAATTAATTAATTAATTAATTGAAGGCGTGAAATTAAATATATGATATTTAATTGTGTAATTAATTAATTAACTAATAGAAGGTCTGAAATTAAATATATGATATTTAATTGGTGATTAATTAATAAATTAATTAGAAATTAGTCAATTGTGGAAATGATTAATCACTTATGGAAGTAATTAATCATTTATGGAAATGATTTAGTCACTTATGGAAGTGATCAATCATTTATGGAAAAGATTAATCAATTATGGAATTGATTAATTATGGAAAAGATTAAATCAGTTATGAAAATAATTGATTTTAAACGAATATTTTATTCATGGTTTTTCTCCTATAAATAGAACACTAAACCTAGGGTTTAGGTGATACAACATAAGGTCACAAGAATGCACTCTTGCATTCTCTTGCATTCTCTCTAGCCTCCCTCTCATATTCTCTCAACCCAAGAACTCTAGGGAGAATTTTCTCTCTAGAGTTTTTCCCATTCACATTTAGGTAGTCTCACAACTACGTTCCTAATCTCAGAGTTATAGCGGGGAAGATCAATTGGTGGTGTCCCAATTGTTGACGCTTGTTCCAAAATCAAGAAAGGCGTTCTTGACATTTCAGAGACGACAACGACGGTATGTTTGCTTCTCCCCTATAGATTAGTTCTAAGGTTGTATGCTTAGTGTTGATGCTCACCGCAAGTGCACGGGTCGTCACAAGTAATATAAAACGGTAGTAATACCGAGTATCGAATCCACATGGAGGCGAAGTGAAAATTAAGCAAAAATAAAATCTGGCTAACAATAATTGGGCGAAATAATATTTAGGGAAAAGCTCATGTAATAAAGAGGAAATTAAAATTCAAAGCAATTAAAAAAAGGGTTTGATCCAAAAAAATAAAATGGAGAAAGAGTCTTCTTTTAATGGGAACAGGGGTCTTGAAAATCAATTATTAGCTAAACTATTGTTATAGTTATCTTATCTCCTTGTCCAACTAATTATAATCCTAAAATCTCCGTTAATCACATAGGTTCTCCTGTCGGTTTCCCCTAATTGTAATTAATTCATTTTAACAACCTAAGTGTCCTCAGCGCCATTAAAAATCATTAATTATTACGCTCTGATTCATTTTAGGAATCTAAGTTTAATCAACTAATCTCGGTGTCACGATGGGCAATTAAACTAGTTGCATGGATTACGATCTATCCTAATTTCTCTCCGTCGAGTTTCCATTAAGAATCAGATCATTACATAATTGACCAGATTGAATAAAGCATTAAGCGCATCCATACAAATAATTAGGACAAGGGCAAGAGACAAGAAATTATAACAATATTTGAACTATAATTTCATTTCAAGACCCCAAATTGGGGTTTAGCTACACATGGCTAAATATCCACAACATTTACAATAGAAAGCATAATTAAGAGCATAAAAGGAAAGGAATTGACCGTCGAAAAACCCCTTTGCTGACGCTCGGAGCCCCGCCGACTACTCCTTGAGCCTCCTAAGATGCTCCCAAAAACTCGCAAAATATTTCCCACTAAAGAATTCTCTCAAAAAGGCTAAAAAGCCTTGAGAGGGGCTCCAAAGGAGCCTAAGGAAAGAAGGAAAGGAATTGATTCCTTGATGGATTGTTGGATGATAAATGAGGCACTAAGAGGTGTCTTTTATAGGCCTGGAACGAGGACACCGTCGCGACGCTATATTGCACAGTGTCGCGACGCTCCTATGCACGCGTCTTGTTGCCCAAGAAATGAATAGCATCTCGACGCTGACCCAATTTCCATAATTTCCAGCTTTGATTTTTGGCTGATTTTTGGGCCTTCTCTTCATTTCTTTTGGGCATTTTCATCATGATTGACCTCTTTGGATCCTCTTTTGATCCAAGCTTGGATTTGGGCTTCATTTGCTTCATTTTTGGCACTTTTTTCTCCCAAAATCATCAACTTTGCTCCTAAGGACCAAATAACGGAATTCATTAAATATTTTCATTAAAAACACGATTAAAGCACAAAAAAACCTAATAAATTGGGACTAAAATAGCGACATTTCTGCTCGCTATCACACCCCCAAACTTAAGCTTTTGCTAGTCCTGAGCAAAATAAATTCTAAAGATGCATGAAATAGAATCGCTCAAGCCTCAATGTTTTTGGAATTCTTAGGATAGAATGGAAAACATGCAAGTGGAATAAGCAAGCACCACATACTCTTGAAGAAATCTTAAACTAGATTGAACTTAAGATTAATGAATAGCATGCTCAAGACTTATCTATTGATTCTTTTACTATCCTAGATTAGTCTTATGGTTTTCTCCATTTGTTTTCCCCCTACACTGGCTAAGAGCCCCTAATAGGGTGGAGTCCTTTTATCATGCAAAAAAAAAAAAAAAAAAAAAAAACTAGGGTGCCTGTCATTTTTTTCTTTGTCATGGGGGAGCAAAACTCACAAATGATTTTTCTTTTTCTTTTCTTTTTCTTTTGCTACTCCCTCAAACTTGCATTTTGATATCTAATGGTACTAGCTTTCACACTACGGTGCAGGGACCCTTAACCCGAATTTTATTCTTTTGTTGGCCTAACTGATCACACCGCAGGTAGCTCTTTTTACCCCTAGGCTTTTTCTTTTGTGCAAGCAAAAATTTTCTTTTTCAACAAATTTTTCTTTTCTCTCATTTTCTTTTGTTGCTTTTGCTTTTCTCTCAGCAGGCATAGCATTTTTTCTACCTAGCTCTTTAGAACACTCAAGCAGGAACTTCCTAATATTAGAAACTAAGCCTATCGGGGTGACAACAAACTTTAAAAACCATAATTAGAATCTAGATTTTCAAAGACCTCATTAGATAAGGCTATTGCATGCTTTAGACATCAAAACTAAGTATCAAAAAATTTTAAAATTTCACAATTTCTGCCGTGCTCCCAAATTCCACAACATATAAACCATTTCTTCCCAAAATTTCTAAAATCACATCCTTGGCTATCATAGCTATCTATTCATGCATCCAACATAATTTAAATATGCTCAACACAGCGAAAGCCTCCCTCTCAAACTTAAACTAAACATTGTCCCCAATGTTTTAAAAACAGTAAAGTGTAAAGAGGGATACTGAGACTTCCCTGAGCTAGGAGCGAATCATCTTCTTCCTTTGGATCCAGAAAAATGGGATATTTGGAATTTTGGGTTTTGCTAAGGTGATCCTGCAAAACAAAATTGGATCACGGAGCAAAGGAAATTATTTACCGCAAAAACAACTATCTAGACTTTAATCCTTGGGTTGCCTCCCAAGCATCGCTTTCTTTAATGTCTTTAGCTAGACGAGGCTTGGCACGCTTACGAAGGCTCGAAATAAAACTTTTCATCATCTTCCGGGTCTTGCAAGAAATCACGCACCGAATTGCATACTACAAATAGGGGAGAAAAAAAACTTTCCCCTGGCCCATCTTCACTAAAGAGATTATCATGATAACATTTCAGAAAATAATCAGCTGCATCAAATCTATTTTCTAAATCTCTATTCACAAAGCAATTGTTAACGGAGTCATCAAGCGTTATGATATCTACCGGTCTAGGATCTAAAGATGGCCTACAATCATGCCAGTCCATTCATAAGAAAAAATATCTACATGCTCCGGAGATTCCTCAGACTCAGTATTAAAAAATGATTTAACTAAGCTATCATATGACTCATCATCAGAAGAATTCAAGAATTCAAGAATTTCAGGATCAGATTCTATATTATGCACAAATTTGAGTTCATCTGGGTCAGATTCTATGCTATATAGATCATCAGGACACGAATCAAAGGTATTAACATTATCAGGGTTCATGGATTCAGGAATGTCAAGATCAGACTCAATAGATTCAGTGTAATCATGATCAGACTCAAAATTTTCTATCAAGCAATCTTTTTTATGCATTTCATGCTCATCCTCAATGTCAGGCAATTCAATATCATCATCAAAATCATCCATTTCAGACAAATCCAATTCATTTTCAAGGAAAGGTAAATCATCAACTGCAGATCTTTCATTCTCACAAGCAGACAAGTCTAATTCATTCTCAAAGTCAGGCTGTTCTAAATCATTCTCAAACAGAGGATCATCTAAATATGCATTATGATCAAAATCCTCATCATCCATAAGCATTTCCCCTAAGCCTAAGCCAAGATTATAGTCTACCTCTTCATCATCATCAGTCAAGTACTCAGGACCAACAGAAAAACATGTATGCAAACTACAAACAGATTTATCCTGGCCAAAAATACTAAACACGACTTTTTCATCATCAATGTTCAAGGTAAGCTTACCTGTATGCACACTAATCTCAACTTTACCTGTAGCTAAAAAAGGTCTGCCTAGAATAATGGGCACCTCTTTGTCCTCCTTCATGTCCAGTACCAAAAAGTCTACAGGGAAGATGAATTTGTTGACTTTCACCAGTACGTCCTCCACAACACCCATTGGGTGGGTAACCAATCTGTCAGCAAGCTGGAGAGTAATGTCGATGTCCTTCATACCTGTTAAACCAATCTTCCTGTAAACAGAATAGGGCATTAAATTTATACTTTCTCCTAAATCACATAAGGCCCTATCAAAAGATACTTCTCCTATGGTGCAGGGAATGGTAAAACTCCCTGGATCTTTCTGTTTAGAAGGTATTCTTCTAGAAACAATGGTATTGCTACTCTCAGACAATTCAAAAATTTATTTTTTCAGATTTTTCTTTCTAGAAAACATTTCCTTCATGAATTTCCCATAATTAGGCATGTTATACAAGGCTTCTACTAAGGGGATATTCATAGACAACTTCTTAAACATTTCTAGAAACTTTTGAAACTGCTCATCTAATTTGACATTTTTAAAGCGTTGAGGAAAAGGTAACTCCCTGTAATCAAATGTTGGACATTCGCCCCTCCACTTGGGCGGGCTAATGTGCGAGTCTCTTTCATGGTGGTTGCATGGAACCACTTCTTCCTCGTTCAGTTTCTTCTTGTGCCTGCCATCCTGCTTTTCATCTTCTTTTCTACCTGTAAAATTGTTAGAAAAGTCACAATTCAAATTAATAGAGTTGGGAGGATGTTGAGACCTTTCAGAGGAGGCTTTTTGTGCCTCAGCCCTTTCATCTTCATCCCTCATCTTTTCTTCTTCCTTCTTCTTTTCAGAACTGTTCTCTAGTTGTCTACCACTTCTCAGTGTCACCATCTTGCACTGCTCTCTCGGGTTAGGCTCAATATAACTTGGAAATTATTTTCCCTTCTAAAGGGCATTTACTGCTGAAGCGATCTGTCCTATTTGCACTTCCATGTTTTTTAGAGCTGTTTCGTGGCTATTTACTGTCACCTGGAGATTCACGTTCAACACTCTTTGTTCTTTAATGAACAGAGCCACCATCTCCTCCAGGTTATTCTTCTTTTCATGTGCACTGGATGATGCAAAACCTGGGCGCGACTGCAAAACATTTTTCGTATTTGAATATGAGAAGTTCTCGTGATTGCGCAAACTGGGGTGGTAGAAGTTCGGTACTCCTTGGGAAAATGTTCTATTTCCTACGTACTGGACTTCCTCCACATCTTGACCTTCCTTCTTTGAATGACCTTCAGCTAAGGTGGAAATGGACTTGACCACCTCAGATGAAGTCAGCTTGTTCAGCGCATTGGTCAGAGATGCCATCTGAGCTTTCAATGAACTTGACTCATCCAATTCATATAATCCAGCCTTCTTTAAAATTGCTCCCCTCTCGGTCGGCCACTGATAACTAGTTGCCGTCATTTCCTCAAGCAGATCTTTGGCTTCTGTCATTGTTTTGGAAAGAAAACTTCCTCCTGCTGATGTGTCTAAGACTGTCTTTGTGGAGGGATTCAATCCATTGTAAAATAACTATACTTGAAGCCAATCAGGATATCCGTGTTGGGGGCATCGCCTAAGCATTTCTTTGTATCTCTCCCACGCCTCGTACAGTTGTTCCTCGTCAAGTTGCCTAAACGTTCCGATTTCAATCCGGAGCTTGGTAGTCTTGGTAGGCGGGAAAAATTTCGTCAGAAAAGCCCGGGCAAGCTCGTCCCATGTACTAATGCTGCCCGTCTCGATTGATTCAAGCAAATCCTTTGCTTTATCCTGTAGAGAAAATGGAAACAACCTTATTCTTATAGCGTCTGCCGGAACTCCGTTCATCTTCACCGTCCCACAAATTTCTAGGAATGATCGCAGATGTGAGTGAGGATCCTCAGAAGGATGTCCCTTAAACGAGTTATCGCGCGCCATTTGAATCAATCCTTTCTTTAACTCAAAATTTGTAGCTTGGATTGGGGCGTAGACGATTCCAGAATTCTTGATGGGAAGAACTGGCTGTAAGAAATCTCTAATTGCCTTGGGAGCTTCCTCTTGATGGGCTATTGCTTTTGCTAATATTTTCTCTCTTCGAATGGTTCTAAGAGTCCTGTCTATTTCAAGATCTAGTGGAAACAAATTAACCACCTTGTTCCTTCGCATACAATGCTCCCAGTCAATTTAAAGAACCAAACAAAAACAATAATAAAATAATATTAACAAAATAATGAAAGAAAAATAGTTACACCTAAATTACTATTTATCCCTTTCTTTTCGATGTCAAGAAAAACTAAATTTGCTTAAAAATCAAGCCTCCCCGCCAACGGCACAAAAAACTTGTTGATGCTCACTGCAAGCGCGCGGGTCGTCACAAGTAATATAAAACGGTAGTAATACCGAGTATCGAATCCACAGGGAGGCGAAGCGAAAATTAAGCAAAAATAAAATCTCTTGAGCACTAAAAATAATTGGGCGAAATAATATTTAGGGAAAAGCTCATGTAATAAAGAGGAAATTAAAATTCAAAGCAATTAAAAAAAAGGGTTTGATCCAAAAAATAAAATATGGAGAAAGAGTCTTCTTTTAATGGGAAGAGGGGTCTTGAAAATCAATTATTAGCTAAACTATTGTTATAATTATCTTATCTCATTTCCCAACTAATTATAATCCTAAAATCTTCGTTAATCCCATAGGTTCTCCTATTGGTTTCCCCTAATTGTAATTAATTCATTTTAACAACCTAAGTGTCCTTAGCGCCATTAAAAATCATTAATTATTACGCTCTGATTCATTTTAGGAATCTAAGTTTAATCAACTAATTCTGGTGTCACGACGGGCAATTAAACTAGTTGCATGGATTACGATCTATCCTAATTTCTCTCCGTCGAGTTTCCATTAAGAATCAGATCATTACACAATTGGCCAGATTGAATAAAACATTAAGCGCATCCATACAAATAATTAGGACAAGGGCAAGAGACAAAAAATTATAACAATATTTGAACTATAATTTCATTTCAAGACCCCAGATTGGGGTTTAGCTACACATGGCTAAATATCCACAACATTTACAATAGAAAGCATAATTAAGAGCATAAAAGGAAAGGAATTGACTGTCGAAAAACCCCTTTGCTGACGCTCGGAGCCCCGCCGACTACTCCTTGAGCCTCCTAAGATGCTCCCCAAAACTCCCAAAATATTTCCCACTAAAGAATTGGGTTCCAAAGGAGCCGAAGGAAAGAAGGAAAGGAATTGATTCCTTGATGGATTGTTGGATGATAAAGAGGCACCAAGAGGTGCCTTTTATAGGCCTGGAATGGGAGCAGCGTCGCGACGCTACATTGCACAGCGTCGCGACGCTGCTATGCACGCGTCTTGTTGCCCAAGAAATGGGTAGCATCGCGACGCTATCTACACAGCGTCTCGACGCTGACCCAATTTCCAGAATTTTCAGCTTCAGTTTTGGGCTGATTTTTGGGCCTTCTCTTCATTTCTTTTGGGCATTTTCATCGTTATTGACCTCTTTGGATCCCCTTTTGATCCAATCTTGGATTTGGGCTTCATTTGCTTCATTTTTTGCACTTTTTCTCCCAAAATCATCAACTTTGGTCATAAGGACCAAATAACGGAATTCATTAAATATTTTCATTAAAAACACGATTAAAGCACAAAAAAGCCTAATAAATTGGGACTAAAATAGCGACATTTCTGCTCGCTATCACTTAGCCTTAATAATTGATTTAGAATAGTTTTCTAAATTTTTGCCAATGTGTTGGTATTTTGGTAGAAACAAAATTAACTATGAATCGATCCTAATTACGCTTCCGCTTAACGGAATTAGGGAATTCCAATCCTTCACATAGAACAATTTCGGTACAAGTAAATAACTAACTTATTTTACACAGTATTTAAATTTCGATTCTTCATTTAGTCTAAGTAATTTCAATTTGGTCCTTTTTTGGTTTTGTAAAAGTCCATCCATTCTTTTTCCTTCAGCTTAATGATTCCATTCTCCAGCTCCACCTTTGAGTTAGAAGTTGTGGAAAACGAGACCCAAAAATGTGTTTCTTGAAGAAAACTCTAATATTCTTTTCATTTATACAATCCAAAATATTTGTTTCTTAAGCACGATTTACAACGCTGGTCTATGTAGACAAATATTTTTGTAAATCATATGTACTACATATGATTACCAAGTAAACTACCTTATTTACGTCATTTAGTTAAGAGTCAAGATGTTTATGAATAATCTTCTAACTACAAGTTGTATATGGATCATATAAATATCTTCCATCATTAAACAAATGTTAACTAGTGCATAAAGACAACCCAGATAATCAAGATAGTCCAGGTCAATTTCAACACAAAAAAAATCATATCTAATTAGAGAGCATTTTATGATGTATCACATGTGCACTTAATGGAATAATATAATAAAAATAAGGCAGTACTTCCTTCTTTTTTTTTTTTTTTATCACACCAAATTTTCGTTTCAGCAACCATCAAATCACAACCCAAATGAAAGCTTATAAGATGGGTGAGGTAAGAGAGATAACTAGAATTTAATTACTTAAAAAGAAAAGGAAAAAGAGTAAGAAGAAAAAACTAACTAGATGAACTTTTTGGCTTACACGCGATGAATCAACAAGTGTCCACCGACTGAAATCTCTCCATCTTATAGATTCTGCAATTGTATCGAAACCCAAACCGCAAATTCACTGATCGTCTGAGCTTTGCCGGTCATTTGCTTGTTTGCTAAACACTTTTGATTAAAGTTCTCTTTCTTTCTTTTCTTTTGATTTCTTCTTGGTGTTTCGAAGATGTGGAACCAGCAGCCATATAAGAAGATCAACGTGGAGGGCGGAGCGACGCCGTTGTAACCAATGATGCTAGTGAGCCCACAGATTCGATGGGCTTTCAATTGGAAAGACCTACTCCATCATTACCATCCAATTTCTCGACCGCTAATGTTGTTTATGTTCAACCAATTTCTCATTATTTGCTCGACGACTAACCCGCCAACAAGCCAAACAGATGAAGACTATTGACTAAAATTGGTGGATTGAGATCATGTCAATTATAAATTTTTAGGGCCAAATGTCCATTTGATCAATTAATTAAAAATAAATTATTTTGATCAGATTAATTGATTTGACCAATTAATTAAAGAAAATAATTAATTGGATCAAATTTGGGTCTTTTAAATATTTGGGTCATATGGTTTTGGGTGAAATATAAACCAAACCCTACCAATAAAGCCCAAGCCCAAGTTGTTAGGCCCAAAAGTCACCAGGGCCCATCCAGCGAGAACTCTATAAATAGAGGGGTTCTCCATCATTTCAAGGGTTCAGAAATTCTACACTCTCACAAAGACAAGAGTTCAGAGTTTCAAAGCTCTCAAGCAGAACCAAAGAATTCAGAGAGACTCCACCAAGTCTGAAGACCGAAGACTCTCTGCAATCCATAAGTTCAAGTGTTGAACACTTCTTTAAGACCAAACACTCTTCAAGACTTCAACACTCCTTGAAGATCAAAGACTCTTCAGGACATCAACATTTCTTGAAGACCCAACACTCTTCAAGACTTCAACACTCCTTGAAGATCAAAGACTCTTCAGGACATCAACACTTCTTGAAGGCTGAAAACTCCTTCAAGACTAGAAGACTTCAAGCTCCAAGAATCCATTGAAGCTTCAAACTCGGGATCAAGCGTTCCAGCCCTCGAGTGAAACACATTCACACACAAGAGAGAGAATCAGAGGATTAAAGTTAGAGATTGTACACTCACACGCATATTACATCAATACAATATATATTATTTATTCCACGTGTCTCCATCCTCGAAGTTACGTGTGAACAAATTGGCACGCCTGGTGGGACCATCTCTACCTCTCATCTCTCTCTCTTATCTCAAAACATAAAAGTAAATATGTCATTCAAGACTTCTTCGATGGTCGCTGTCGAGATCAAGTCTTACATGGGTTCAACTGCCCATTGTTGCTTCAATGAACTGAGGTTGCAAGAAGATAAAGCTTCTATCATTGCAAGCAAAGAAACAACCTTGCAGGGGGCATATACCAATGACAAGTTTCTTGTTAAGTATAACCCTCTGTTTGAACCTGATTCTGACGTAGTGACTGTCATGATGACTGAGACAAGAACTATGGAAGAAAGAATGACTGAGATGCAAGAACACATCAACAACTTGATGAAGGCGATTGAAGAAAAAGATTCTCAAATTGAGCAACTAAAGAGCCAAATTGAGAACCAACATATCGCCGAATCAAGTCAAACCCAAGTCATAAAAAATCATGACAAAGGAAAGACTATAGTGCAAGATGATCAGCCACAGTGTTCTACTTCGATCGCTTCACTATCCATCCAACAGCTCCAAGATATGATCACAAACTGTATCAGAGCTCAGTACGGTGGACCTACTCAAGATTCCCTCTTGTATTCCAAACCTTATACTAAGAGGATTGATAACTTGAGAATTCCAATCGGGTATCAGCCACCGAAATTTCAGCAGTTTGATGGAAAAGGCAATCCTAAACAACATATTGCCCACTTCGTTGAGACATGCGAGAACGCTGACACTCGAGGGGACCTACTACTCAAACAGTTCGTTCGAACACTTAAAGGAAATGCTTTTGACTGGTACACTGATCTAGAACCTGAGTCAGTAGACAGTTGGGAGGAACTCGAAAGAGAGTTTTTGAATCGCTTCTACGGCACTAGACGAACCGTTAGCATGTTCGAGCTCACAAACACTAAACAACGAAAAGGTGAACTCGTTGTTAACTATATAAATCGCTGGAGAGCTATGAGTCTAGATTGCAAAGATCGCCTCACTGAACTCTCTTCCGTTGAGATGTGCATTCAAGGCATGCACTGGGAACTCCTCTACATCCTTAAAGGTATAAAGCCTCGCACCTTTGAGGAACTAGCAACTCGTGCCCACGATATGGAGCTAAGTATTGCTAGTCGAGAAAACCAAGACCTTCTCCTCCCTAATATGAGAAAAGAAGGAAGGAACGACGAAGAGACTATAGAAGAATCTATGGTTGTCAACACAACCCTTCCCAAGTCGTCTTCGAAAGGAAAGCGACAAACAAATGGAGCGCATCACTTAACTTTAAAGGAAAGAAATAAGAAAATCTATCCTTTCCCTGATGGCGACATCCCTGATATGTTGGAACAACTATTGGAAGCGCAACTGATAGAGCTTCCTAAGTGTAAACGACCAGAAGAGATGGAAAAAGTCGATGATCCCAAGTATTGCAAGTATCATCGAGTTGTTGGTCATCCAGTGGAAAGATGTTTTGTCCTAAAGGACTTAATTCTAAAGCTAGCTATGGAAGGAAAAATTGAGCTCGACCTTGATGAAGTAGCTCAATCAAATCTTGCTACAATCAAAGGAAAGAGCAAACATCAAATAAAGAAGAATCCTAAGAAACTTCAACCCAAGAGGAAGAGAGGTAAAAAGTTTTCTCAACCTCAACAACTGGTGATGTTGAATAAATCCTTCTCCAAAACTTTCCACAAAAAGGAAAAAGAGAACCTTGCAACTTCCTACTGCATCGACGTAGAAGAAGTTGACAATTCCAAGAAGAGTGAACAAAGGACTTCCGTCTTTGATCGCATCAAGCCTCCAACTACTCGTCCTTCGGTATTCCAAAGAATGAGTATGGTTGCGACAGAGGAAGAAAATCAATGTTTGATGTCCACCTCCACTCGACCTTCAGCTTTCCAAAGGCTAAGTGTCTCCACATCGAAGAAAAGTCGACCTTCAACATCTGTTTTTGATTGCCTCAAAGTAACAAGCGATCAACCTAAAAGAAAGATGGATAAATTGGAGGTAAAACCTTTCGATGAAGTAAACAGCGACAAGAAGCTTCAAAGTAGAATCCCGTCATGTATGAAGAGGAAGTTTTCTGTTCTCATAACCACAGAAGGTTCCTTGAAGGTGAAGCCAAATCTCATTATCTTGACCAATCCTGCAAATGAAGGATCTGATAAAGACCATGATAAAGATAAGAGCTTTTAAATGTAAAAGCTCCTTATCGCAAGCGCCTAAACTGCATGATGCTCCTAGCCCACACGAGCTTAAAAGGTGAGTGCAAAAAAAAAATCTTGAACTACGTTATGACTTGATCCCTATTCCATAAGGGTACGTAGGCAGCTTAAAGAAAACTTTAAGTTCAGTCTCTATAAACAAAAAAAAAAAGTTCTTCGCTGCAGTTCCTTCTCTCCAAGTTCGAGGGTCCTTACACTGTACGCTATTGCGTTGTTCCTTCTCCAAGTTCGAAGGTTCTTCGTTGTATCCTGCTGCGTTGTTCCTTCTCCAAGTTCGAGGGTTCTCAGTTGTACAACTGCTACGTTGTTCCTCCTCCAAGTGCGAAGGATCTTATGTGGTGCGTTGTTGCATTGTTCCCTCTTCTCTCAAGTTCGATGGTTCTCACGCAGCTTTGCTGGAGTTTCTTCTCCCCAAGTTCGAAGGTTCTCACGCGCTCCGTTGCAGTTCCTTCTTTCCAAGGTCGAAGGTTCTCACTCGCTGCGTTGAAGTTCTTTCTCCCCAAGTTCGAAGGTTCACGCACTTCGCTGTAGTTCTTTCTCCCAAATTCGAAGGTTCTCACGCGCTTCGCTGCAGTTCCTTCCTCCAAGTTCGAAGGTTCTCACGTCGCTTCGCTGCAGTTCCTTCCTCCAAGTTCGAAGGTCCCTCACGTGCTTCGCTGCAGTTCCTTCTCCCCAAGTTCGAAGGTTCTCACGCGCTTCGCTCTACAATACCTTCCTCCAAGTTCGAAGGTTCACGCACTTTGCTGCAGTTCCTTCTCCCAAATTCGAAGGTTCTCACGCGCTTTGTTGCATTTCCTTCCCCCCAAATTCGAAGGTTCTCACGCGCTTCGCTGCAGTTCCTTCCTCCATGTTCGAAGGTTCACACGCGCTTCGCCACAGTTCCCCTTCCTCCAAGTTCGAAGGTTCACACGCGCTTCGCCACAGTTCCCCTTCCTCCAAGTTCGAAGGTTCTCACGCGCATCGCCACAGTTCCCCTTCCTCCAAGTTCGAAGGTTCTCACGCGCATTGCCATCGCCACAGTTCCTTCCTCCAAGTTCGACACGCGCTTCGCCACAGTTCCTTTCGAACTCCTTCCTCCAAGTTTGAAAGGTTTCTCCTAGGCTTCAAAGGCTCTCATGAGAAATATAAATCTTAAACTTTAAGATTAACAATTTTAGGACTCAAACCCATGACCTTTAAATATGCAGCTTGGCTATTAAACCAATAGACCATTCAAGTCTTTTGATTAACATTTGCTTGTTAATATATACATATATGTTATTCGGTCAACTCATATTATTCTCAATCCAAATTTTGTCAAACCCAAAATCAACCAAAGTCCCAAACCTCAAATTCTATTCCAAATGCAAGTTAAAATTGGGTAGGATTTTACCTCAAATCAAAATTTGGGTATAAACCAAAATTTGCCCAAACTTCAAATCAAAGTTTGCTGCCAAATAAGAAAAAAAAATCATCAAAATTTTGACCAAACTTCAAATTTTGATTAATTGGCGATAAAAGTGGGTCAAATAAAAAAATCAAAATTTTGACCAAAATTCATATTTTGATTAAATTAACACACCAAAGGGAGTCAAAATCAAGAACAAATATCTTGCATTTTGATCCCAAAATATCTTTTTCGAGATTCACTCACACATAACTTCTGACTAACTCTCGAAAAGGGGGCATTTGTTGAAGGAGAAATTGTGGCCAATGACAAATTGCCACGTCATTATTTAGAATTAATGACAAAATTATAATTAATTAAATTTGGGACCAATTATAAATTGACATGTGTCCCAAATTTAATTTGAAGACAAAGTTGGCCAATTATAAATTTTTAGGGCCAAATGTCCATTTGATCAATTAATTAAAAATAAATTATTTTGATCAGATTAATTGATTTGACCAATTAATTAAAGAAAATAATTAATTGGATCAAATTAGGGTCTTTTAAATATTTGGGTCAAATGGTATTGGGTGAAATATAAACCAGACCCAAGACCAATAAAGCCCAAGCCTAAGTTGTTAGGCCCAAAAGTCACCAGGGCCCATCCAGCGAGAACTCTATAAATAGAGGGGTTCTCCATCATTTCAAGGGTTCAGAAATTCTACACTCTCACAAAGACAAGAGTTCAGAGTTTCAAAGCTCTCAAGCAGAACCAAAGAATTCAAAGAGACTCCACCAAGTCTGGAGACCGAAGACTCTCTGCAATCCATAAGTTCAAGTGTTGAACACTTCTTGAAGACCAAACACTCTTCAAGACTTCAACACTCCTTGAAGATCAAAGACTCTTCAGGACATCAACATTTCTTGAAGACCCAACACTCTTCAAGACTTCAACACTCCTTGAAGATCAAAGACTCTTCAGGACATCAACACGTCTTGAAGGCTGAAAACTCCTTCAAGACTAGAAGACTTCAAGCTCCAAGAATCCATTGAAGCTTCAAACTCGGGATCAAGCGTTCCAGCCCTCGAGTGAAACACATTCACACACAAGAGAGAGAATCAGAGGATTAAAGTTAGAGATTGTACACTCACACGCATATTACATCAATACAATATATATTATTTATTCCACGTGTCTCCATCCTCGAAGTTACGTGTGAACAAGCCCTAAATCTCTTTCTTCTTTCCCCTCTCTTTTCGTGAAGACACTAACCCCCCTCTCAATTTTTCAGTCTTGCCGAAAACCCATCCCCGCCAGTCCTCTCTGTGTCGTCAGAATCGAGTCGTCGCCACCGCAGATCCCGTCGCTAGTCTGTCGTGCATCCCTTCGCTGTGATCTCTCTTCCTCAACGTTTTTCGTTTTTTGGTCGAAGCACAGCCTCCATGATCGTCACGTCGTCGAGTCCTTGCTGAAGATCGAGCAACGTCGTTGTCGTTGCCCAGCTCGGACCGTCGTCATCATTCTACTCGTCGACGTTGCATGTTCTTTTCACTTTTCAGTTTGTTTCGTGGCTTACACCTATTTTTCTTGCATCCTACGACAAGATCCCATGCGTAAGCTCTCGATTCTCGTCGTTCTTAGTTGTTTAAGGCCCGATTTAAGGTTCCCTTTTTCTATTATGGTTAGATCTTACGTGACCATCATCTCAGAGTGTCTTTTTCTCACGTTTTTGCCTCTGTCCAGCAATATTCTTGGGTGTTTTCGACATCGGTTGGCAGTTCCGGTAAGTATAGGTACTTACCCATGCTTGGTTAGTGCTAGAATTAAAATACCCACTGATTTATGTGCTGAATATTCTAAGATAGCATTGAAATTATATTCTACAGCATCGTCTAAGTGTTCGATTGAGTTCGAATCACTTAAGTACGATCACCAACTGCCCAAATAGCGTTCTAACACGTTGTTCGGGTTTAGAATAACCTGTCTAGCGTGAAAGCGAGTCCTTTTGGGTAAGTTTCTTCGTTGTCCCTAGTTTGATAGCTTTAAAGTGGAGTTGTCCGTTATGTGTTAAGCCTTAAAATCAAGTTTTAATCGATACCAATTAGTTATTAGTCCTTATAAGCTTCGCCCAACTCCTATAGGTTATTCGAATGAGAAAATATGTGTTATTTACTTGTTGTCTAGCAGCTGAAAAGCCTTAACTATAAGCAAGTACCCATTGCCCGTTGTACCTTAGACGTGGTTGCCTGATAACTGCCCAAAAGGTAGTTATTTAGGCTTCATTTATATAAGGATTTGTGTGTCTTTAATGCTTAATAGGGTTGAGTTTAGAGAGATATTACATGATTTAACCCATTTGGAAGAATGGAAGCTTTGGAAATCACTTTATGCAGATTATGCTGCTGAGCGACTGGAGGGAGCAAATTCTATGCTGCAGCAAAACTGAGAGCAGAAACTGCCACATCACAGCTCGTTAGCCAACTTCATGAACCGACTTCTATTGAGATATTTTCGGGATAAAGGATCAAGGAGAGCCTTACACGTGTCCGAGTTGACCTAATTCAAGCCTCCCATCCTTCTATAAAAGGAAGTAGCCGTCAAAGTCAAAAGCATTCCATGTTTTCCCTTGGAAGCCGAATAGTATAGGGAGATTGAAGATCATCAAGAACACCATCAACCGCAAGCTGATTAGGGAGTTTACCTTCTTTATTAACTTGTAGTGATGGACATGCATACTCAGATTGTAATTCGTATTCCTATGCTTATTATGAACTAAGTAGCTTAAGGTGTTGGTAAGGAATAATGTGATTATTGTGCTTCATCTCTAGTAATAAATTGACTATTGCATTTTGGTTAATTGTTGTGCTTATTCTTATTTTATGCCTGCCTGGCCAGCCGGTATGGATAGCTCTCTCTAGTTTCAGGGATGATTTAGAGAGTGCGTGGCAATTCTCCACATTACGATCATTGTGTATTGGTGAACGCAGTGACTGAGCTAGGGATAGCCAGTTGCCTAGTGCTCGATCGGTCGCTCTTCATTGGGTTTGAAACATATCCCAAAAGATCCGGAGTTCCGGGAGGAATCCGCTAATAATACTGCGAGAGATGCATGATCAATAATATTGCTAGAGCATATCTTAGAACAATCACTAAAGCCTAACCAGCGCCTGTCTTTAATCTGTCTGTCTATTTGTTTACTCGTTGTTCTGTCATTTATTTTGCTTCAGCATAATTCCGATAAAACCCAACATTTTTATTATCTTTGAAACCATTAGAAAGTTATACAAAATAGGTAAAGTGGAAACTCATTCAGACCTTGGATTGATAATATTACTTGCTGCAGACTGTGTATACTTGCACAGGAATTCTAGAGTATTTCATATCATATTTTTACTCACTCTAGGAACCCAACAAGTTTTTGGCGCCGTTGCCGGGGACTTGAATAAGTTTTTATCTGATCTGTTTTGTGTATGTGTTTTAGTGGTTTGGTGCTAGAACTTTTTTATTGTTTTTTTTTGTTTTTGCAGGTGTGATTCTGGTGCATGAGCGATCCGCCTGGGGTACGGTTTGAGCTTGACCCAGAAATTGAAAGGACATTTAGGAACAGAAGGAGGGAGCAGCGCAGAAACCAGATGGAGAACGTGCCGCAACTCCCGCAGGTTCCTGAAGGTCCAGTAGCAGTGAACCCCCAGCAGAATCCGTTGCTGCAGCAAAACCCACTGTTTGAGCAAAATGAGTAGCGAAATAATCAGGCTGAGAATCCTATCTTGATAGCGAACGATAGGACCAGAGCCATTCGAGCATATGTTGTCCCGATGTTTAATGAGTTGAATCCAGGGATTGCACGTCCCCAAATCCAAGCGGCGAATTTTGAAATGAAACCGGTAATGTTTCAGATGTTGCAAACCGTGGGGCAATTGCATGGTTTGTCATCTGAAGACCCTCATTTACATCTCAAGTCTTTTCTAGGGGTTAGTGATTCTTTTGTAATTCAAGGAGTGCCTAGAGATGCTCTTAGATTAACTTTGTTCCCATATTCTCTTAGAGATGGAGCAAAGTCATGGTTAAACTCTTTTGCTCCAAGATCAATTAGGACATGGGATGAGTTAGCTGAAAATTTTTTGAGTAAATATTTCCCACCTAATAGAAATGCTAAATTAAGGAGTGAAATAGTAGAGTTTAGGCAACTTGAAGATGAGACTTTTAGTGAGGCTTGGGAGAGGTTTAAGGAGCTTTTGCGAAAGTGTCCCCACCACGGGTTACCTCATTGTATTCAAATGGAAACATTTTACAATGGTTTGAATGGAGTAACCCAAGGTATGGTCGATGCTTCGGCTGGAGGGGCCCTTTTGGCAAAAACTTTTGATGAAGCCTATGAAATTTTAGAAAGAATATCTATTAATAGTTGTCAGTGGTCGGATGTTAGAGGCACAAATAAAAAGGTTAAGAGTGTGTTAGAGGTTGATGGTGTGTCCACCATTAGGGCCGATCTTGCTATGATTGCAAACGCTCTTAAGAATGTGACAGTGATTAGTCATCAGCAGCCACCAGCTATGGAGCCTGCAGCAGTGGTGAACCAAGTCACGGACGAAGCATGTGTCTATTGCGGTGAAGATCACAACTACGAGTTTTGCCCCAACAATCCAGCTTCTGTGTTTTTTGTAGGTAATCAGAGGAACAACCCTTATTCCAACTTCTATAATCCAGGTTGGCACAACCACCCCAACTTCTCATGGGGAGGTCAAGGAAATAACGTACAAGCGCAACAAAAGGTGAACCAGTCGAAATTTGCTAAAGCGCAGGTAATGCCCCAGCAAAATAAGCCGGCTTTGCCCAAGCAAAATTCGGGAAATTCTCTCGAGGCAATGATGAAAGAATTTATGGCTCGCACAGACGCCGCAATTCAATGTAATCAAGCTTTGATGAGGGCCCTGGAATTGCAAGTGGGTCAGCTAGCTAATGAGCTAAAGGCGAGGCCTCAAGGGAAACTTCCTTCGGATACTGAACACCCTCGAAGGGAAGGTAAGGAGCAGGTAAAGGCAGTAACTCTTAGGAGTGGTAAGCCATTAGAAGAGTCTAGAAAGACCCAGGATTTAAATAGTAATAGTGATAATATTGTTGTTATTGAAAAAGAGTTGGAGTCTGGTCAGGGTGCTGGAGGCAGCAAAGAAAATGCTGGAGCATCTGGTTCTGTGCCAGATGTAGAACCACCATATGTGCAGTTGCATATAAATATCCCTTTAGTAGAAGATATTGAGCAAATGCCTAATTATGCTAAATTTCTTAAGGATATTTTGACTAAAAAGAAAAGGTTAGGTGAGTTCGAAACTGTATCTCTTACTGAGGAGTGTAGTGCTATTCTTAAGAATGGGCTACCCCCAAGGCTAAGGATCCAGGGTCATTTACTATACCTGTGTCTATAGGTGGAAAGGAATTAGGTAGAGCACTCTGTGATTTAGGTGCAAGCATTAACCTTATGCCTCTTTCGGTCTATCGGAAGTTAGGTATTGGTGAAGCTAGACCTACCACAGTTACGCTCAAATTAGCTGATAGGTCTATCACATATCCAGAGGGTAAAATTGAGGATGTCTTAGTAAAAGTTGATAAATTCATATTTCCTGTTGATTTTATTATTTTAGACTATGAGGCTGATAAAGATGTCCCAATTATTCTAGGTCGTCCATTTTTGGCTACTGGTAGGGCATTAATACATGTTCAAAAAGGAGAATTAACAATGAGAGTCTGTAATGAGGAAGTGAAATTTAATGTGTTTAAAGCCATGAAATATCCAGATGAAATGGAGGATTGCTCCTTCATCAGGATTCTGGAGAGCACAGGTATTGAGACAGCAATACAGGATTCGGTTGATAAGCATTCAGAAAAGTATGGAGAGGTTAGTATAGAAGATTTTGAGTTTTGTTCTTTAGATAGAAAAAATGAAAAAGAATTGTTTAGATGTGAGGATGTTTTTGAGTCTTTAGATTTAGATCAAAGAAAGGCTCCCCCAATTAAGCCATCCCTAATTGAGGCACCCACTTTAGATTTGAAACCTTTACCGGATCATCTAAAGTATGTGTATCTTGAGGAGAGTGATACGTTGCCCATTATTGTTGCATCAGATTTAATGCCGGAGCATGAGGAGGCCTTAATAAAATTGCTGCAGCAATACCGCAAAGCTATAGGTTGGACATTGGCTGATATTCAAGGGATTAGCCCATCTTTTTGTATGCACAAAATCACTCTAGAGGAGGGATCCTTTAGGAGTATTGAGCAACAAAGAAGACTTAACCCTGCAATGAAAGAGGTTGTTAAAAAGGAGGTAATTAAATGGTTGGATGCTGGGATCATTTATCCAAATTCCGATAGCGATTGGGTAAGCCTGTCCAATGTGTTCCTAAGAAAGGAGGTGTCACTGTGGTGAGCAATAAAGATAATGAGCTGATTCCAACCAGGACAGTAACTGGCTGGAGGGTTTGTATGGATTACCGAAGGCTTAATAAAGCCACCCGAAAGGATCATTTCCCTCTACCATTTATCGACCAGATGTTGGATCGATTGGCTGGTCAGGCCTATTACTGTTTCTTGGATGGTTATTCTGGGTATAACCAGATTACTATTGCTCCTGAAGATCAGGAAAAAACCACTTTCACCTTCCCTTATGGGACATTCGCTTTTAGGAGAATGCCTTTTGGCCTCTGCAATGCTCCAGCAACATTTCAGCGGTGTATGCTAGCAATTTTTTCTGATATGATTGAGTCCACTGTTGAAGTCTTTATGAACGATTTTTCAGTGTTTGGAGGGTCTTTTCAGAGTTGTTTAGATAATTTAGGAAATGTATTAAAAAGATGTGAGGATACCCATCTAGTTCTTAATTGGGAGAAGTGCCACTTCATGGTGAAGGAGGGCATAGTGTTAGGTCATAGGATTTCTAAAAATGGTCTAGAAGTTGATAGAGCAAAAGTTGAGGTTATCGAAAGACTAGAGCCACCGAATTCAGTGAACGGAATTCAGAGTTTTTTAGGACATGCTGGATTTTATAGGAGGTTCATAAAGGATTTTTCCAAAATCAGTAAACCTCTTTGTAACTTATTGTGCATTGATCATGTTTTTGACTTTAATGCAGATTGTAGGAAGGCTTTTGAAACATTAAAGGCTGCTTTAATGTCCAAAGTCACGGTGTTCACGGATGATGCAACAATAAGGTATTTAATGTCTAAGAAGGATGCAAAGCCGAGACTAATTCGTTGGATTTTATTAATGCAGGAATTTGACTTGGAGATAAAGGACAAGAAGGGATCAGAGAATGTCGTTGCAGATCATTTATCTCATCTTGATCCATCAACATTTTTGCTGGAGCAATCTGCCATTTCCGATTCTTTTCCAGATGAGTAGCTTTTTGCTGTTCAGGTAAAGGTAGTCTGGGATGTCCCTTGGTATATTGATATTGCCAACTTTTTAGTAAAGGGAGTCACCCCTATTGATATGGATTGGAGGCAGAAGAAAAAGTTTAAGCATGATGCGAAATTTTTCTTTTGGGATGAGCCGTTTATGTATAAGCCATGCTCTGACGGTATTATTCGTAGGTGTGTTTCAGGTGCTGAAGCAAAAGAAATCCTGGAGCAATGTCACTCTTCGCCGTATGGAGGTCATTTCAAAGGACAGAGGACGGCTATGAGGATTTTGCATTGTGGATTTTTCTGGCCTACGTTATTTAAGGATGCCCATTGGTTCTACAAGCAATGTGACGCTTGCCAGAGGAGAGGAAATTTGGGGCCTAGAGATGAAATGCCTCTTACTTACATTTTAGAAGTTGAATTATTTGATGTACGGGGTATTGACTTTATGGGACCATTTCCCCCTTCTAATGGCAATGTTTTTATCTTATTGGCAGTTGATTATGTGTCCAAGTGGGTGGAGGCCATCGCATGCCATCAGAGTGATGCCAAGACAGTAGCAAGGTTTCTTCAATCGCACATTTTTGCGCAGTTTGGGACACCTAGGGCTCTAGTGAGTGATGAGGGTACACATTTTGTTAATAATATCTTAACTAAGCTTTTAGCTAAGTATGGGATTAAGCATAGGATAGCTTCCCCTTATCACCCACAAGCAAATGGTCAAGCTGAAAGTAGTAATAGGGAAATTAAATCGATTTTAGAAAAAGTAGTCCATCCATCTAGAAAGGATTGGTCCTTTAGGTTAGATGAGGCTCTTTGGGCCTATAGGACAGCTTATAAGACTCCTCTAGGTATGTCTTCCTATAGGTTAGTATATGGGAAAGCTTGCCATTTACCATTAGAGCTAGAGCATAAGACGTTTTGGGCTTTGAAAAAGTTAAATTTTGATCTGAGTCGTGCAGGAGCAATCAGAATGCTGCAGCTTAATGAGTTAGAAGAATTTCGTCAATTTTCTTACGAAAATGCGAAAATGTATAAGGAAAAGACTAAGCTGTGGCATGACAAAAAAATTAAATCTAAGGAGTTTGTCAAGGGTCAGAAAGTTTTGCTTTATAATTCTAGATTAAAATTATTTCCTGGAAAATTAAAATCTAAATGGTCAGGACCGTTTCTTGTGATTGAGGTTTTTCCCAATGGAGCAATTACTTTGCAGGATGAAAAAGATGGGAGAGTGTTCAAGGTGAATGGACAGCGTGTGAAGCATTATTGGGGTGAGGAGTTTCAGTCGAAATATCCTTCCCTAAGGTTGGTCGATGTTTGAGAGAGCAGGACTTTTGCGGGAGCATTTCACAGAGTAAAATTTTGAGCTCCCGAAGTTTGAATTGATTTTATTTTTCGTTAATTTGATTTCGGTTAGGATAGATGTAATTTTGAATGATGTATTAGATTTTATCTTTTAAGTATTTTTATATTTTTGGTAGGTTAGATTTGATCTATTTTTTTTATTTGATTTGATTTTCGGGTTCTTTATTTAAATTATCTTGCAATTATCTTTTAGTTAGTTAGATTTTATTTTATCTAGATTTTATTTTCGGTTATTTGAATTCTAGTTTTAATTAATAGAGATTTTCTCTAAGTTATTCAGCTTCTTTTGAGAATAACAGGTTAAGTTTGCTTTGATTGGTTTAATTTGAAAGGATTTGATTTGTCTATTTTAAAATTCAAATTCCGTATCTAAGATTCTTCAGGTTCGGCAGATTGTTGCGGCAAAAATATTACTGGAGCAAAATATGCCGAGTTAGAAGGGTTTCCGTTGGAATTTATTATTGTTACCGTTGGGTTTGACTTTGAATTCTTGCAGGTAAATGTGCGTGCATCGTCTGATGAGGCCATGTGGCGCAGAGTAATTATCCAACGGCTCTAATGATGACAGAGCATTAATTTTTACCATGGCTGTTTGGAATTTGAAATTTTACCGTTGGTAATTTTGAATTTCAGGTTTGCATTTTTTTTATTGCAACGGTAATATTAGTTATGACCGGGCAAATCCTTTCGGTTAGGATTCTTGTTTGCTGCAGCTCTATTTATTTGCAATCTCTGGTAAGCACGTTTCACTTCGTCTTCTTGAATTTTTGTGCGTGTATTATTCTTTCTTTCTTTACCTTTTATGTCAAAACCCTATTATACCTTCCATGGCTAAAACAAGAGCTCGAAAAGAGAGGGAGAGTGTAGAGGAGGAGGTACCGGTCACACCGGAAGTTAAGAAAGTAAAAACTAAGAAAAAGAGAACGCCAGAAGAGAGGGAGGCTAAGCGAAGAAGAAGACAGCAGAGAGTTGAAGAACAAGAAAGAGCGAGAGAGGATGAGGTTGTGGCAAAAGAAGATGAAGACCCAAAAGAATCTGACAAACCGAATCAAGAAAAGGATGGACAGGAAGTGGCGACTATAGAAGAGGCTCGAGAGGAAATTCAGACGAAACTGAGTGAGGTTATCAAGACGGAGGCTGTAGAGGAAGAAGACAGAGAGCCAGTTCAGGAGGCTCGGGTGTAGGTTATCACACCTGAACCTCTGAAACGACGCCGCATTAAGCGGAAGGCTGGGCGCATTCAAGTAATCAGGACTATCAGACTCCGAGAGAGAGAAGGCCGAGCAAGAGGAACGAGAGAAAAAAGAGGTTGAGGAAAGAAGGCGAGAGGAAGCAGAGAAACAGGCAGAGGAGGAACAGTTGCTGAAGCGAGGAGAAGAAAAGGGCAAAAAGATTGTTGAAGCATCAGAGGAGCACGATGAAATAGCAGAGCGACAGGTGCCATACGAGCGCTTCGTCAATAATTTTGCTAGAGCAAAATACACTGGGCTCCTGAAAAGGGATTTTCTGTTTGAAAGAGGTTTCAGCGGTGATCTTCCATAATTTCTAAGGACCGGCATAGCTGACCACGGCTGGGAGCTATTTTGTGCTAAGCCAGAGGCTGTGAACGCACAGGTGGTGCATGAATTCTATGCCAACATTGATAAAGAAGAGGGTTTCCTGGTAATTGTCAGACGAGTCGAGATAGATTGGAGTCCAAGTGCGATCAACGCACTGTACCATCTTCAAAACTTCCCCCACGCAGCATTCAATGAAATGGCAATCGCGCCATCTGAGGAGCAGTTAAGTAATGCTGTGAGGGAGGAAGGAATCGAGGGGGCACAGTGGCAATTATCTAAGACTCAGAAAAGGACATTCCAATCGGCTTACTTGAAAAAGGAAGCGAACACATGGATGGGTTTCATCCGGCAGAGGTTGCTTCCAACAACGCACGACTCGACAGTTTCAAGGGAACGAATTCTTTTGGCTTTTGCTATCTTGAAGTCTCTCAGTATTGACGTAGGAAAAATTGTTTGTAATGAAATTGCTTGCTGCTGGAAGAAAAAGGTGGGGAAACTGTTCTTCCCGAATACAATTACTATGCTGTGCAGACAAGCAGGGTTCCAGTGGAGGAGAGTGATACAATTCTATTTGATAAAGGGATCATTGATACGCCCAATTTGGCGCGGCTCCAGCGCACGCAGGAGATACGTCAAGGTGGGCTTATCCACGACATCAATACGATTCTAGAACAATTGGCACTTTCGGCCAGTCGGCAAGAGTTTGCTGAGAGGCAAACTTTAACCTTCTAGAACTATGTTAAGAATCGGGATGCCAGCTTAAGAAGGGCACTACAAGAGAATTTTTCCAAGCCGTATCCAGCCCTTCCTACATTCCCTGATGATCTGTTGAACCCCTGGATTCCGCCCCCACCTGTTGAAAGAGGAGAAGAGGATGATGAAAATGAACCGGGCCAAGAGGACTGAAGGATGAAGTGGCCCGGAGCGAGCATGATTTTTGTTCTGACTTATTGTTTGCTCGCGCATTTTCTACTTTCCTTTTCTGTTGATGTTATGCTTGTTTCTGCTTCTTAAACAAAAAAAAATATATATGCTGATGTAATTTCTTTTTCTATGTTTTTAATGAATTTCTGATTGTTTCTATTCCATGAGCACTGACTGACTCTAACTTAACTATTTTCTTCTGAATTTTTGAAGCTTGGACTGATTACGCTTAGTTAGATCAAGGTATTCTGATCTCCAGAAACCTTTTGCTTGAGCATTTCTTCTAGCCTGGACTGTTGTTGCGGCAAGAAGATTTTTTACGGTAGTATTGACTTATATGATCCACTTTAAGCTTAATCCTAGTCCCATGTTTAGTTTAAAAATTCAGATAGAAAAATTTAAGTTTGGGGGTATAATTGCTTAATTAATGATTCATTGAGGACAATGAATAATTCAAGTTTGGGGGACTTTTTGCTACTCCAATTATTTTGCTCGAGCATTCCTCTCCTTCAAAATTAAAATTTGCTAGGTTATTGAGTAACCGGGGACATTTGTGATACCCACAGGTTGTCTTCGCGTCGAAAGATGACCTAGGAAATGTGAAAAAAAAATAAAAAATAAAAATTATTTGTTGAAGATTTTGCTGAAATATTGATGGAGCAAAAGTTTTTGAAGGATGAATGATGATCCAGCAGTTTTTCTGTCTCCCATAATTTAGGTGAGCTTCATCATAAAATGTCGCTATTCTGAGGGGCAAGAGATGGAATAACTAAGGATTTTTTAGCTTTATAATGAGTATTGAGCCTAGTTGGTGACGAGCTTGAGGCAAGGGTATACTGCACCATAAAGTGGGTCATCCCATGCTTAAGAGCTTATGACTGTAAGGCTGCTTTAAGTCTGATAAATAATGTTATAAACCCCATTAAAAATATGTTTTGAAATGTCTGATAATAGAGCTAGGCTGTGGTGAGTTCTTAGAATTAAGTTGAAAAGTGGTGATTATTTGACCCTGCTGAAGGAATCATTTTGCTGCAGTAGAGCTTGGTTTTGCAGAGTGCTCAGGTAAAGGTTAAAGGTAGTGTTGGACTGTCTGGTTTGATTAAGCTAATTCTTTGTCTAATGTTCTGAAATTCTTGAAGGAAGGTTGGTTAGTATTGCTCGGGACGTGCAATAGTTCAAGTTTGGGGGTATGATAACTTCCCAAAAGGTAGTTATTTAGGCTTCATTTATATAAGGATTTGTGTGTCTTTAATGCTTAATAGAGTTGGTTTTAGAGAGATATTACATGATTTAACCCATTTGGAAGAATGGAAGCTTTGGAAATCACTTTATGCAGATTATGCTGCTGAGCGACTGGAGGGAGCAAATTCTATGCTGCAGCAAAACTGAGAGCTGAAACTGCCACATCACAGCTCGTTAGCCAACTTCATGAACCGACTTCTATTGAGATATTTTCGGGATAAAGGATCAAGGAGAGCCTTACACGTGTCCTAGTTGACCTAATTCAAGCCTCCCATCCTTCTATAAAAGGAAGTAGCCGTCAAAGTCAAAAGCATTCCATGTTTTCCCTTGGAAGCCGAATAGTATAGGGAGATTGAAGATCATCAAGAACACCATCAACCGCAAGCTGATTAGGGAGTTTACCTTCTTTATTAACTTGTAGTGATGGACATGCATACTCAGATTGTAATTCGTATTCCTATGCTTATTATGAACTAAGTAGCTTAAGGTGTTGGTTAGGAATAATGTGATTACTGTGCTTCATCTCTAGTAATAAATTGACTATTGCATTTTGGTTAATTGTTGTGCTTATTCTTATTTTATGCCCGCCTGGCCAGCCGGTATGGATAGCTCTCTCTAGTTTCAGGGATGATTTAGAGAGTGTGTGGCAATTCTCCACATTACGATCATTGTGTATTGGTGAACGCCAGTGACTGAGCTAGGGATAGCCAGTTGTCTAGTGCTCGATCGGTCGCTCTTCATTGGGTTTGAAACATATCCCAAAAGATCCGAAGTTCCGGGAGGAATCCGCTAATAATACTGCGAGAGATGCATGATCAATAATATTGCTAGAGCATATCTTATAACAATCACTAAAGCCTAACCAGCGCCTGTCTTTAATCTGTCTGTCTATTTGTTTACTCGTTGTTCTGTCATTTATTTTGCTTCAGCATAATTCCGATAAAACCCAACATTTTTATTATCTTTGAAACCATTAGAAAGTTATACAAAATAGGTAAAGTGGAAACTCATTCAGACCTTGGATTGATAATATTACTTGCTGCAGACTGTGTATACTTGCACAGGAATTCTAGAGTATTTCATATCATATTTTTACTCACTCTAGGAACCCAACAAGTTTTTGGCGCCGTTGCCAGGGACTCGAATAAGTTTTTATCTGATCTGTTTTGTGTATGTGTTTTAGTAGTTTGGTGCTAGAACTTTTTGATTGTTTTTTTTGTTTTTGCAGGTGTGATTTTGGTGCATGAGCGATCCGCCTGGGGTACGGTTTGAGCTTGACCCAGAAATTGAAAGGACATTTAGGAACAGAAGGAGGGAGCAGCGCAGAAACCAGATGGAGAACGTGCCGCAACTCCCGTAGGTTCCTGAAGGTCCAGTAGCAGTGAACCCCCAGCAGAATCCGTTGCTGCAGCAAAACCCACTGTTTGAGCAAAATGAGCAGCGAAATAATCAGGCTGAGAATCCTATCTTGATAGCGAACGATAGGACCAGAGCCATTCGAGCATATGCTGTCCCGATGTTTAATGAGTTGAATCCAGGGATTGCACGTCCCCAAATCCAAGCGGCGAATTTTGAAATGAAACCGGTAATGTTTCACATGTTGCAAACCGTGGGGCAATTCCATGGTTTGTCATCTGAAGACCCTCATTTACATCTCAAGTCTTTTCTAGGAGTTAGTGATTCTTTTGTAATTCAAGGAGTGCCTAGAGATGCTCTTAGATTAACTTTGCTCCAGGATCAATTAGGACATGGGATGAGTTAGCTGAAAATTTTTTGAGTAAATATTTCCCACCTAATAGAAATGCTAAATTAAGGAGTGAAATAGTAGGGTTTAGGAACCTTGAAGATGAGACTTTTAGTGAGGCTTGGGAGAGGTTTAAGGAGCTTTTGCGAAAGTGTCCCCACCACGGGTTACCTCATTGTATTCAAATGGAAACATTTTACAATGGTTTGAATGGAGTACCCCAAGGTATGGTCGATGCTTCGGCTGGAGGGGCCATTTTGGAAAAAACTTTTGATGAAGCCTATGAAATTTTAGAAAGAATATCTATTAATAGCTGTCAGTGGTCGGATGTTAGAGGCACAAATAAAAAGGTTAAGAGTGTGTTAGAGGTTGATGGTGTGTCCACCATTAGGGTCGATCTTGCTATGATTGCAAACGCTCTTAAGAATGTGACAGTGATTAGTCATCAGCAGCCACCAGCTATGGAGCCTGCAGCAGTGGTGAACCAAGTCACGGACGAAGCATGTGTCTATTGCGGTGAAGATCACAACTACGAGTTTTGCCCCAGCAATCCAGCTTCTGTGTTTTTTGTAGGTAATAGAGGAACAACCCTTATTCTAACTTCTATAATCCAGGGTGGCGCAACCACCCCAACTTCTCATGGGGAGGTCAAGGAAATAACGTACAAGCGCAACAAAAGGTGAACCAGTCGGGATTTGCTAAAGCGTAGGTAATGCCCCAGCAAAATAAGCCGGCTTTGCCCCAGCAAAATTCGGGAAATTCTCTCGAGGCAATGATGAAAGAATTTATGGCTCGCACAGACGCCGCAATTCAAAGTAATCAAGCTTCGATGAGGGCCCTAGAATTGCAAGTGGGTCAGCTAGCTAATGAGCTAAAGGCGAGGCCTCAAGGGAAACTTCCTTCGGATACTGAACACCCTCGAAGGGAAGGTAAGGAGCAGGTAAAGGCAGTAACTCTTAGGAGTGGTAAGCCATTAGAAGAGTCTAGAAAGACCCAGGATTTAAATAGTAATAGTGATAATATTGTTGTTATTGAAAAAGAGTTGGAGTCTGGTCAGGGTGCTGGAGGCAGCAAAGAAAATGCTGGAGCATCTGGTTCTGTGCCAGATGTAGAACCACCATATGTGCCGCCCCCACCTTATGTACCACCTCTACCTTTTCCACAAAGGCAAAAGCCTAAAAATCAGGATGGTCAATTTAAAAAGGTTTTAGAGATTCTTCAGCAGTTGCATATAAATATCCCTTTAGTAGAAGCTATTGAGCAAATGCCTAATTATGCTAAATTTCTTAAGGATATTTTGACTAAAAAGAAAAGGTTAGGTGAGTTCGAAACTGTATCTCTTACTGAGGAGTGTTGTGCTATTCTTAAGAATGGGCTACCCCCCAAGGCTAAGGATCCAGGGTCATTTACTATACCTGTGTCTATAGGTGGAAAGGAATTAGGTAGAGCACTCTGTGATTTAGGTGCAAGCATTAACCTTATGCCTCTTTCGGTCTATCGGAAGTTAGGTGTTGGTGAAGCTAGACCTACCACAGTTACGCTCCAATTAGCTGATAGGTCTATCACATATCCAGAGGGTAAAATTGAGGATGTCTTAGTAAAAGTTGATAAATTCATATTTCCTGTTGATTTTATTATTTTAGACTATGAGGCTGATAAAGATGTCCCAATTATTCTAGGTCGTCCATTTTTGGCTACTGGTAGGACATTAATACATGTTCAAAAAGGAGAATTAACAATGAGAGTCTGTAATGAGGAAGTGAAATTTAATGTGTTTAAAGCCATGAAATATCCAGATGAAATGGAGGATTGCTCCTTCATCAGGATTCTGGAGAGCACAGTTATTGAGACAGCAATACAGGATTCGGTTGATAAGCATTCAGAAAAGTATGGAGAGGTTAGTATAGAAGATTTTGAGTTTTGTTCTTTAGATAGAAAAAATGAAAAAGAATTGTTTAGATGTGAGGATGTTTTTGAGTCTTTAGATTTAGATCAAAGAAAGGCTCCCCCAATTAAACCATCCCTAATTGAGGCACCCACTTTAGATTTGAAACCTTTACCGGATCATCTAAAGTATGTGTATCTTGGGGAGAGTGATACGTTGCCCATTATTGTTGCATCAGATTTAATGCCGGAGCATGAGGAGGCCTTAATAAAATTGCTGCAGCAATACCGCAAAGCTATAGGTTGGACATTGGTTGATATTCAAGGGATTAGCCCATCTTTTTGTATGCACAAAATCACTCTAGAGGAGGGATCCTTTAGGAGTATTGAGCAACAAAGAAGACTTAACCCTGCAATGAAAGAGGTTGTTAAAAATGAGGTAATTAAATGGTTGGATGCTGGGATCATTTATCCAATTGCCGATAGCGATTGGGTAAGCCCTGTCCAATGTGTTCCTAAGAAAGGAGGTGTCACTGTGGTGAGCAATAAAGATAATGAGCTGATTCCAACCAGGACAGTAACTGGCTGGAGGGTTTGTATGGATTACAGAAGGCTTAATAAAGCCATCCGAAAGGATCATTTCCCTCTACCATTTATCGACCAGATGTTGGATCGATTGGCTGGTCAGGCCTATTACTGTTTCTTGGATGGTTATTCTGGGTATAACCAGATTACTATTGCTCCTGAAGATCAGGAAAAAACCACTTTCACCTGCCCTTATGGGACATTCGCTTTTAGGAGAATGCCTTTTGGCCTCTGCAATGCTCCAGCAACATTTCAGCGGTGTATGCTAGCAATTTTTTCTGATATGATTGAGTCCACTGTTGAAGTCTTTATGGACGATTTTTCAGTGTTTGGAGGGTCTTTTCAGAGTTGTTTAGATAATTTAGGAAATGTATTAAAAAGATGTGAGGATACCCATCTAGTTCTTAATTGGGAGAAGTGCCACTTCATGGTGAAGGAGGGCATAGTGTTAGGTCATAGGATTTCTAAAAATGGTCTAGAAGTTGATAGAGCAAAAGTTGAGGTTATCGAAAGACTAGAGCCACCGAATTCAGTGAAGGGAATTCAGAGTTTTTTAGGACATGCTGGATTTTATAGGAGGTTCATAAAGGATTTTTCCAAAATCAGTAAACCTCTTTGTAACTTATTGTGCACTGATCATGTTTTTGACTTTAATGCAGATTGTAGGAAGGCTTTTGAAACATTAAAGGCTGCTTTAATCTCAGCACCCATTCTCTGCGCGCCTAATTGGAATTTGCCATTCGAAGTAATGTGTGATGCGAGCGATGCTGCGGTAGGAGCGATGTTGGGGCAAAAGCAGGGCAAATTTATTCATCCTATATATTATGCAAGCAAGGTTTTAAATGAAGCACAGGTCAACTACACAACTACTGAAAAGGATTTGTTAGCTTTTGTGTTTGCTTTTGAGAAATTTCGGCCATATTTGGTTGGATCTAAAGTCACGGTGTTCATGGATCATGCAACAATAAGGTATTTAATGTCTAAGAAGGATGCAAAGCCGAGACTAATTCGTTGGATTTTATTACTGCAGGAATTTGACTTGGAGATAAAGGACAAGAAGGGATCAGAGAATGTCGTTGCAGATCATTTATCTCGTCTTGATCCATCAACATTTTTGCTGGAGCAATCTGCCATTTCCGATTCTTTTCCAGATGAGCAGCTTTTTGCTGTTCAGGTAAAGGTAGTCAGGGATGTCCCTTGGTATATTGATATTGCCAACTTTTTAGTAAAGGGAGTCACCCCTATTGATATGGATTGGAGGCAGAAGAAAAAGTTTAAGCATGATGCAAAATTTTTCTTTTGGGATGAACCGTTTATGTATAAGCAATGCTCTGACGGTATTATTCGTAGGTGTGTTTCAGGTGCTGAAGCAAAAGAAATCCTGGAGCAATGTAACTCTTCGCCGTATGGAGGTCATTTCAGCGGACAGAGGACGGCTATGAGGATTTTGCATTGCGGATTTTTCTGGCCTACGTTATTTAAGGATGCCCATTGGTTCTACAAGCAATGTGACGCTTGCCAGAGGAGAGGAAATTTGGGGCCTAGAGATGAAATGCCTCTTACTTACATTTTAGAAGTTGAATTATTTGATGTATGGGGTATTGACTTTATGGGACCATTTCCCCCTTCTAATGGCAATGTTTTTATCTTATTGGCAGTTGATTATGTGTCCAAGTGGGTGGAGGCCATCGCATGCCATCAGAGTGATGCAAAGACTGTAGCAAGGTTTCTTCAATCGCACATTTTTGCGCAGTTTGGGACACCTAGGGCTCTAGTGAGTGATGAGGGTACACATTTTGTTAATAATATCTTAACTAAACTTTTAGCTAAGTATGGGATTAAGCATATGATAGCTACCCCTTATCACCCACAAGCAAATGGTCAAGCTGAAAGTAGTAATAGGGAAATTAAATCGATTTTAGAAAAAGTAGTCCATCCATCTAGAAAGGATTGGTCCTTTAGGTTAGATGAGGCTCTTTGGGCCTATAGGACAGCTTATAAGACTCCTCTAGGTATGTCTCCCTATAGGTTAGTATATGGGAAAGCTTGCCATTTACCATTAGAGCTAGAGCATAAGACGTTTTGGGCTTTGAAAAAGTTAAATTTTGATCTGAGTCGTGCAGGAGCAATCAGAATGCTGCAGCTTAATGAGTTAGAAGAATTTCGTCAATTTTCTTACGAAAATGCGAAAATGTATAAGGAAAAGACTAAGTTGTGGCATGACAAAAAAATTAAATCTAAGGAGTTTGTCAAGGGTCAGAAAGTTTTGCTTTATAATTCTAGATTAAAATTATTTCCTGGAAAATTAAAATCTAAATGGTCAGGACCGTTTCTTGTGATTGAGGTTTTTCCCAATGGAGCAATTACTTTGCAGGATGAAAAAGATGGGAGAGTGTTCAAGGTGAATGGACAGCGTGTGAAGCATTATTGGGGTGAGGAGTTTCAGTCGAAATATCCTTCCCTAAGGTTGGTCGATGTTTGAGAGAGCAGGACTTTTGCGGGAGCATTTCACAGAGTAAAATTTTGAGCTCCCGAAGTTTGAATTGATTTTATTTTTCGTTAATTTGATTTCGGTTAGGATAGATGTAATTTTGAATGATGTATTAGATTTTATCTTTTAAGTATTTTTATATTTTTGGTAGGTTAGATTTGATCTATTTTTTTTTTTTGATTTGATTTTCGGGTTCTTTATTTAAATTATCTTGCAATTATCTTTTAGTTAGTTAGATTTTATTTTATCTAGATTTTATTTTCGGTTATTTGAATTCTAGTTTTAATTAATAGAGATTTTCTCTAAGTTATTCAGCTTCTTTTGAGAATAACAGGTTAAGTTTGCTTTGATTGGTTTAATTTGAAAGGATTTGATTTGTCTATTTTAAAATTCAAATTCCGTATCTAAGATTCTTCAGGTTCGGCAGATTGTTGCGGCAAAAATATTACTGGAGCAAAATATGCCGAGTTAGAAGGGTTTACGTTGGAATTTATTATTGTTACCGTCGGGTTTGACTTTGAATTCTTGCAGGTAAATGTGCGTGCATCGTCTGATGAGGCCACGTGGCGCAGAGTAATTATCCAACGACTCCAATGATGACAGAGCATTAATTTTTACCATGGCTGTTTGGAATTTGAAATTTTACCGTTGGTAATTTTGAATTTCAGGTTTGCATTTTTTTTATTGCAACGGTAATATTAGTTATGACCGGGCAAATCCTTTCGGTTAGGATTCTTGTTTGCTGCAACTCTATTTATTCGCAATCTCTGGTAAGCACGTTTCACTTCGTCTTCTTGAATTTTTGTGCGTGTATTATTCTTTCTTTCTTTACCTTCTCTGTCAAAACCCTATTATACCTTCCATGGCTAAAACAAGAGCTCGAAAAGAGAGGGAGAGTGTAGAGGAAGAGGTACCGGTCACACCGGAAGTTCAGAAAGTAAAAACTAAGAAAAAGAGAACGCCAGAAGAGGAGGCTAAGCGAAGAAGAAGACAACAGAGAGTTGAAGAACAAGAAAGAGCGAGAGAGGATGAGGTTGTGGCAAAAGAAGATGAAGACCCAAAAGAATCTGACAAACCGAATCAAGAAAAGGATGGACAGGAAGTGGCGACTATAGAAGAGGCTCGAGAGGAAATTCAGACGAAACTGAGTGAGGTTATCCAGACGGAGGCTGTAGAGGAAGAAGACAGAGAGCCAGTTCAGGAGGCTCGGGTGGAGGTTATCATACCTGAACCTCTGAAACGACGCCGCATTAAGCGGAAGGCTGGGCGCATTCCAGTAATCAGGACTATCAGACTCCGAGAGAGAGAAGGCCGAGCAAGATGAACGAGAGAAAAAAGAGGCTGAGGAAACAAGGCGAGAAGAAGCAGAGAAACAGGCAGAGGAGGAACAGTTGCTGAAGTGGAGAGAAGAAAAGGGCAAAAAGATTGCTGAAGCATCAGAGGAGCACGATGAAATAGCAGAGCGACAGGTGCCATACGAGCGCTTCGTCAATAATTTTGCTAGAGCAAAATACACTGAGCTCCTGAAAAGGGATTTTCTGTTTGAAAGAGGTTTCAGCGGTGATCTTCCACAATTTCTAAGGACCGGCATAGCTGACCACGGTTGGGAGCTATTTTGTGCTAAGCCAGAGGCTGTGAACGCACAGGTGGTGCGTGAATTCTATGCCAACATTGATAAAGAAGAGGGTTTCCTGGTAATTGTCAGAGGAGTTGAGATAGATTGGAGTCCAAGTGCGATCAACGCACTGTACCATCTTCAAAACTTCCCCCACGCGGCATTCAATGAAATGGCAGTCGCGCCATCTGAGGAGCAGTTAAGTAATGCTGTGAGGGAGGAAGGAATCGAGGGGGCACAGTGGCAATTATCTAAGACTCAGAAAAGGACATTCCAATCGGCTTACTTGAAAAAGGAAGCGAACACATGGATGGGTTTCATCCGGCAGAGGTTGCTTCCAACAACGCACGACTCGACAGTTTCAAGGGAACGAATTCTTTTGGCTTTTGCTATCTTGAGGTCTTTCAGTATTGACGTAGGAAAAATTGTTTGTAATGAAATTGCTTGCTGCTGGAAGAAAAAGGTGGGGAAACTGTTCTTCCCGAATACAATTACTATGCTGTGCAGACAAGCAGGGTTCCAGTGGAGGAGAGTGATACAATTCTATTTGATAAAGGGATCATTGATACGCCCAATTTGGCGCGGCTCCAGCGCACGCAGGAGATACGTCAAGGTGGGCTTATCCACGGCATCAATACGATTCTAGAACAATTGGCACTTTCGGCCAGTCGGCAAGAGTTTGCTGAGAGGCAAACTTTAACCTTCTGGAACTATGTTAAGAATCGGGATGGCAGCTTAAGAAGGGCACTACAAGAGAATTTTTCCAAGCCGTATCCAGCCCTTCCTACATTCCCTGAAGATCTGTTGAACCCCTGGATTCCGCCCCCACCTGTTGAAAGAGGAGAAGAGGATGATGAAAATGAACCGGGCCAAGAGGACTGAAGGATGATGTGGCCCGGAGCGAGCATGATTTTTGTTCTGACTTATTGTTTGCTCGCGCATTTTCTACTTTCCTTTTCTGTTGATGTTATGCTTGTTTCTGCTTCTTAAACAAAAAAAATATATCTGCTGATGTAATTTCTTTTTCTATGTTTTTACTGAATTTCTGATTGTTTCTATTCCATGAGCACTGACTGACTCTAACTTAACTATTTTCTTCTGAATTTTTGAAGCTTGGACTGATTACGCTTAGTTAGATCAAGGTATTCTGATCTCCAGAAACCTTTTGCTTGAGCATTTCTTCTAGCCTGGACTGTTGTTGCGGCAAGAAGATTTTTTACGGTAGTATTGACTTATATGATCCACTTTAAGCTTAATCCTAGTCCCATGTTTAGTTTAAAAATTCAGATAGAAAAATTTAAGTTTGGGGGTATAATTGCTTAATTAATGATTCATTGAGGACAATGAATAATTCAAGTTTGGGGGACTTTTTGCTACTCCAATTATTTTGCTCGAGCATTCCTCTCCTTCAAAATTAAAATTTGCTAGGTTATTGAGTAACCGGGGACATTTGTGATACCCACAGGTTGTCTTCGCGTCAAAAGATGACCTAGGAAATGTGAAAAAAAAATAAAAAATAAAAATTATTTGTTGAAGATTTTGCTGAAATATTGATGGAGCAAAAGTTTTTGAAGGATGAATGATGATCCAGCAGTTTTTCTGTCTCCCATAACTTAGGTGAGCTTCATCATAAAATGTCGCTATTCTGAGGGGCAAGAGATGGAATAACTAAGGATTTTTTAGCTTTATAATGAGTATTGAGCCTAGTTGGTGATGAGCTTGAGGCAAGGGTATACTGCACCATAAAGTGGGTCATCCCATGCTTAAGAGCTTATGACTGTAAGGCTGCTTTAAGTCTGATAAATAATGTTATAAACCCCTTTAAAAATATGTTTTGAAATGTCTGATAATAGAGCTAGGCTGTGGTGAGTTCTTAGAATTAAGTTGAAAAGTGGTGATTATTTGACCCTGCTGAAGGAATCATTTTGCTGCACAGTGCTCAGGTAAAGGTTAAAGGTAGTGTTGGACTGTCTGGTTTGATTAAGCTAATTCTTTGTCTAATGTTCTGAAATTCTTGAAGGAAGGTTGGTTAGTATTGCTCGGGACGCGCAATAGTTCAAGTTTGGGGGTATGATAACTGCCCAAAAGGTAGTTATTTAGGCTTCATTTATATATGGATTTGTGTGTCTTTAATGCTTAATAGGGTTGGTTTTAGAGATATATTACATGATTTAACCCATTTGGAAGAATGGAAGCTTTGGAAATCACTTTATGCAGATTATGCTGCTGAGCGACTGGATGGAGCAAATTCTATGCTGCAGCAAAACTGAGAGCAGAAACTGCCACATCACAGCTCGTTAGCCAACTTCATGAACCGACTTCTATTGAGATATTTTCGGGATAAAGGATCAAGGAGAGCCTTACACGTGTCCTAGTTGACCTAATTCAAGCCTCCCATCCTTCTATAAAAGGAAGTAGCCGTCAAAGTCAAAAGCATTCCATGTTTTCCCTTGGAAGCCGAATAGTATAGGGAGATTGAAGATCATCAAGAACACCATCAACCGCAAGCTGATTAGGGAGTTCACCTTCTTTATTAACTTGTAGTGATGGACATGCATACTCAGATTGTAATTCGTATTCCTATGCTTATTATGAACTAAGTAGCTTAAGGTGTTGGTTAGGAATAATTTGATTACTGTGCTTCATCTCTAGTAATAAATTGACTATTGCATTTTGGTTAATTGTTGTGCTTATTCTTATTTTATGCCCGCCTGGCCAGCCGGTATGGATAACTCTCTCTAGTTTCAGGGATGATTTAGAGAGTGTGTGGCAATTCTCCACATTACGATCATTGTGTATTGGTGAACGCTAGTGACTGAGCTAGGGATAGCTAGTTGTCTAGTGCTCGATCAGTCGCTCTTCATTGGGTTTGAAACATATCCCAAAAGATCCGGAGTTCCGGGAGGAATCCGCTAATAATACTGCGAGAGATGCATGATCAATAATATTGCTAGAGCATATCTTATAACAATCACTAAAGCCTAACCAGCGCCTGTCTTTAATCTGTCTGTCTATTTGTTTACTCGTTGTTCTGTCATTTATTTTGCTTCAGCATAATTCCGATAAAACCCAACATTTTTATTATCTTTGAAACCATTAGAAAGTTATACAAAATAGGTAAAGTGGAAACTCATTCAGACCTTGGATTGATAATATTACTTGCTGCAGACTGTGTATACTTGCAGGTACGCTTTCTATAGCTTGATCTCTTGCATGTCTCTTGTTTTCTAGTCCATGCTTTTAATATATCACTCTATGAACTATTTTGGTTATGAGTGTCTCTGCATTCGTATTGTTTGTTTTGATTCAAGTCATTCCTTCATTTCTGTGGCATTTGTCTGTCAAGCAAATCTCGAGCTAGAACCGCTAGGGTATCTTCTTTTGGTTCCTTGTTATCTCAATCTCTCTATGATGTGAGATCTTAGCCTTGCTTTGGTATGTTTTGTTACATTTGTTAGATCTTTCGTTTCCTATGAAACTAGTGGAAGCTAGTGAGTTGGCAGCAAAAGCCGTTTTGGAGTTGCTATGGATGTACATCAACTATGCTTCTTGGGCCTTGGTTTTCAACTTTGGGATTCTAGAGGAAAATAGCTTGATGAGCAAAAAGCCGCTGGTATTTAGTGCCTTGAGCAGTTAGTGTTGGAGTCAAGGCTAGTCATCCAATGTGGTTAGATGTGCAACTTTCGAGGACGAAGTTCTTAAGGTGGGGAGATTGTAACGCCCCGCGTTTCAAAATCGAGCCATTTTGGAATTAATTGGGCGTTCTTTATTCTAATTTGAAAAAATTAGAATTTAAGTTTAGCCTTGGGTTGTTAAATTAAAATTCTATAATTTAGGGAAAAGTGATTTTCTAATTAAATCTTTGATTCCTAAAGTTTGGAGGTTATATTTGATATTTATTTTAAATATCAAAAGACTCAAATCCTAAATCAATTGGGTTGTTTTCTTTCCCTAAACTTTTAGGAGTTAATATTCTAATTAGAATCCTAAATCCTAATTAGAATGGGTTTTTCATTCTTAGTTTCTATTTAAAAGAAAAGGAATGAAATTAAGTGTCGGGTTCCTAGAGTTATAAAAATATAGTATAAAATACTCTAGAATTCCTGTGCAAGTATACACAGTCTGCAGCAAGTAATATTATCAATTCGAGCCCTGAATGAGTTTCCACTCTACCTATTTTTGTGTAACTTTTTAATGGTTTCAAGAATAATAAAATGATTGGGTTTTATCGGAATTATGCTGAAGCAAAATAAATGACAGAACAATAAGTAAACAAATAGATAGACAGATTAAAGGCAGGCGCTGGTTAGGTTTAGTGATTATTCTAAAATATGCTCCAGCAATATTATTGATCATGCATTTCTCGCAGTATTATTAGCGGATTCCTCCCGGAACTCCGGATCTTTTGGGATATGTTTCAAACCCAATGAAGTACGATCGATCAAGCACTAGGCAACTGGCTATCCCTAGCTCAGTCACTGGCGTTCACCAATACACAATGATCGTAGTGTGGATAATTGCGACACACTCTCTAAATCATCCCTGAAACTAGAGAGAGCTATTCACACCGGCTGGCCAGGCGGGCATAAAATAAGAATAAGCACAACAATTAACCAAAATGCAATAGTCAATTTATTACTAGAGATGAAGCAGAGTAATCACATTATTCCTAACCAACACCCTAAGCTACTTAGTTCATAATAGGCATAGGAATACGAATTACAATCTGAGTATGCATGTCCATAACCACAAGTTAATAAAGAAAATAAACTCCCTAATCACCTTGCGGTAGATGGGGTTCTTGATGATCTTCAATCTCCCTATACTATTCGACTTCCAAGGGAAAACATGGAATGAATTTGACTTTGACGGCTACTTCCTTTTATAGAAGGACAGGAGACTTGAATTAGGTCAACTTGGACACGTGTAGGGCTCTCATTGCTCCTTTGTCCCGAAAATAACTCAACAGAAGTCGGTTCATGAAGTTGGCTAACGAGCTGTGATGTGGCAGTTTCTGCTCCTTGTTTTGCTGCAGCATAGAATTTGCTCCCTCCAGTCGCTCAGCAGCATAATCTGCACAAAATAATTTACAATGCTTCCATTCTTCCAAATGGGTTAAATCATGTAATATCTATCCAAAACCAACCCTAATAAGCATAAAGGACACACAAATCCCTATACAATCGAGGCCTAAATAACTACCTTTTGTGTAGTTATCATTAAGCTTAATTTAATTAAGCTTAAGAAAAATAAGGAAAAGAAACCCAACAGAGTCCTAGATCTCTTTCATTTCTCTCCTCTCTCTTTTCATGAAGCCATCAACCCCCCTCTCGATTTTTCAATCTTGTCAGAAACCCATCCCCGCCAGTCCTCTCTGTGTCGCTGGAATTGCATCATCGCCGTCGCAGCTCCTGTCGCCATTCCGTCGTGCAAACCCTCCCCCTGATCTCTATCCCTCAACGTTTTCCGTTTTTTTGGTTGAAGCCCAGCCTCCATTGTTGGGTTTTATGGCCTAAAACTCGTAGATAGTAAATGAAACAAATTAATCCATCTCAATAAAGTGTTATTTGAGTAATTCAGTAATTTGGTTATTTAATAATCGAGTTTGCATTAATAAACCCTAAATCCAATAAACTAAGATCCAAGGTTGTTTAAATAAAACTTGGACTAGTATGTGGGGACATACGGGGATCAGTGTCCAAGTAACAACCTAAAAGGTCTATAGTATAGGGATAAGGTTGGGTACCTTATCCTGGTGACACTATGTGATACGGCCCACCTTGTATTCGATACAGATGCAATGATCCAAAGCATCCATGTAGGAGACATGCGGGTGGGGGTATCCTATGCAATGAGTTTGCATAAGACCGGACCGCAAAATAGTAACCACTAGTTGTAACGCCGTTAACTAGTTTAGGTTTCTATTTCAATAGGATGACCTAGGCAACTCAATCTCAATCCTGAGTCTATTATGAACCCCTTTCATGAGGGATTGTCCTTAGATTTGTATGGGTGAGAGTGGCCAGTTCGCCGACTCAATAATCCTATCATTTCAGGGGCAAGACCGAATGGGGGCTGGGAACATAACAGTACAAGATGGTATTCACTCCTTCCCCTATTGGGGTAAGTAGACGTGTGTTCCCTTAAGGGCGGATTTCAGGGCTTGAACAAAGGTGCGCCATCTTCTCCTAGCCCGAGAGGAACTCCTGTTTAGTGGTTGGACCCTAAACAACTTGTTCATTAGGGGAATCAGTAGTACTTAAGGAACCAGAGGTAACCCAGGGTTAAAACGGTAATTTGACCCAGCTGGTGTTACGAACACACGTGAAGGATTGACTTACTGCTTGGTCGATATCCATGGGCACAGAAATATTCTACAGTGAGAAGAGTGCAGTTGTGGGTCTTTAGTGGAGTGACCCACAGTTAACGAATGTTGACTAAACTTGGTCAATGAGTTTGGCCAATTAGTCTCATATCGTTGGAGCTTCTGATCTGTAGGTCCATTAGGTCCCACTGGTAGCTCGTAAAGAGACTTGAGGCAATTAAGTATAAATTGTAAATTGAAAGTGTTCAATTTATTTGGGGAATTGTATAATGTATATTGATGCATTATAATATAAAGTTTATGAAACTTTATAATATAATTTTTGAATTAATTTCAAAAATTAATTCTTGAGAGAAAATATTTGAAAGAGTTCAAATAAATTTAATATGAATTGGATTCATATTAATTTTAATTTTAATAAAATCCCTAAGATTAAATATATGATATTTAATTGGGAAAATTAATTAATTATGGAATTAATTAATTATTTATTAAAATTAGAGACTTTTTCCTATTAGGAAAAAAATATTTGAAAGAGTTTAAATAAATTTAATATGAATTGGATTCATATTAATTTTAATTTTAAGAAAATCCCTAAGATTAAATATATGGTATTTAATTAGGGAAATTAATTAATTATGGAATTAATTAATTATTTATTAAAATTAGAGACCTTTTCCTATTAGGAGAAGGTCTTCCTTTTCCTATTAGGAAAAAGGTCTTGGCCTTTACCTATAAATAGGACCCCTGAGGTGGGGTGAAAGGCATCCCATTGATTCTCCTTCTCTCAGAGAATTTCCCTCAAGGCTTCCTCTAGACTCCCACCAGTCTCCTGCCTCTAGAAGTCTCAGAGTCATACCAGTGTAGCCATAGTGGTGGTGTTCACACTAGTTCGTGATTAATTCACATGCAGTTGGTGAATTTAATCTGAGTTGTCAATGAGAGTAAGTAATTTGTTACTTTATAAATTAGATTTAGATCTAATATTTTTGTATGCTTAGCCTTAATATATATTTAGAATATTTCTAATATTATTGCCAATGTATTGGTATTTTAGATTAAAAAAACTTAATTACGAATCGGTCCCAATCACGCTTCCGCTTTAGGGAATTATGGAATTCCAATCATTCATCATTGTCACACCATCAAGTCCTTGTCGGAGATCGAGCAACATCGTCGTCGTTGCCCAGCTGGGACCGCCGTCGTCGCGTGTTCTCTTCATTTCTCGGTAGGTTTCCTGACTTAAACCCATTTTTCTTGCGTCTTTCAACAAGATCTCGTGCATAAGCTCTCAATTCTCTTCGTTTTTAGTTATTTAATGTTCGATCTAAGGTTCCCTTGTTCTATTTTTGTTAGATCTTGCGTGACCATCATCTCGGAGTGTCTTTTTCTCGCATTTTTGCCTCTATCCAGCAACATTCTTGGATGTTTCCGACATCGGTTGGCAGTTTCGGTAAGTTTAGGTACTTACCCATGCTTGGTTAGTGCTAGAATTAAAATACCCACTGATTTATGTGCTGGAAATTCTAAGATATCATTGAAATTCTATTCTGCAACGCCGTCTAAGTGTTCGATTGAGTTCGAATCACTTAAGTTCAATCACCCATTGCCCAAATAGCGTTCTAACACGTAGTTTAGGTTAGAATAACCTGTCTAGCGTGAAAGCGAGTCCTTTTTGATAAGTTTCTTCACTGTCCCTAGTTTGATAGCTTTAAAGTTGAGTTGCCTGTTAGGTGTTAAGCCTTAAAATCATGTTTTAATCGATACCCATTAGTTATTATTCCTTATAAGCTTTGCCCAACTCCTATAGGTTCTTAGAATGTTAAAATATGTGTTTTTTACTTGCTGTGTAGCGGCTGAAAAGCCTTAACTATGGCCATTCAGCAAGTACCCATTGCCCGTTGTGCCTTAGACGTGGTTGCCCATAGTCTAAAGGCTTTGGGTTTTCAATTTGGGGAATCTTGAATTTGGCCTTTCTAGCATGTTTAAAGTATTTAGCAGGTTGGTTCTTATTTTTAGAAGTTATCCTTGTTGTTTAGGAGATTATATGAATCTTTTGAGCGGTTTAAGGAGTTCTTTTGAAGCCCTCGTAAGCTTTTGGTAAGTAGTTCTTGCTCGACTGAGTCTATTTGACTGCATGAGCATGTTTGTTGTTTATCGCTTTTTCTAATTGGCCTCGTTGTTTGTTATGTAATTTGATTTATGTGTTAAACACCTTGTTTTTGTTGATTGAAAGCATGTTGATCTATTGATGTTTTAAGCATGTTGCTTTAGTGTTTATGGGCTATGTTGCATGTGAGTCATGGTTGCATAGTCTGTGTGCTCATGGAGAGGTGAGTTGGGTGTGTGTGTGAAGCGTGACGTGGAAGTCACGTGTTAAGGTTGCGTTACATGACGCGGAAATCATGTTATTGGTGCGGAGCGTGACGAGTAAATCACGTGTGGGTTGTGAGTGCGGAGCGTGCCGCGTAAATGACGTGTGAGTGTGCGCTGCGCATGGCGCGTAATTCATGTGTTGGGTGTGAGTGCGTTACATGACGCAGAAATCATGTTTTGGTGCGGAGCGTGACGCGAAAATCATGTGTTAAGTTGCGTTGCATAGCGCGAAATTCATGTGTTTTTGTGCGTGGCATAATGCGTAAATCATGTGCTACGAAAGCGAGCATGGTGCGGTATCCATGTGGGGTTGCAAAGCATGTCGTGTGTATGCACGAGTCATTTTGTGTAGTTAGCATGAGTCTTGTTGTTGAGTTCCAATTTTAAGAAGTATGATTATGTGCTTATTGTTTAAGAGTATGTTTGATGCATGTGCCTAGCATGTGCCTAGCATGTTGATTTTGTTGTTTGATGCTTGATGACTCACCGAGTGTGAGCTGCTTACCAGTACCGTGGTTGTACTGAACCCCTCCCCTTTTTCCCCCCAAACATTTTTAGATGATGTAGGTGAGTTTGCATACGATGAGCCCTGTGGTGCTGAGGAGGTGCACGAGGAGTGACTCCACTGGTCTAGGCATCTTTGTTCCAAGTTTTTGATTATCTAGTTTGTCATAAAAAGTTATTTTACTCTTTGGGTTGTATAGAATAGTGTTTATGTTTAATTCAGTTAAGAGCTTGTCTAGTTGTTTTAAATTGAGAAGTTATCCTACCTATCGTTACCTTCATTTAAGTTTTTTTTCCTTCCTATTAATATCATTAAGTTGTTTCTAGTAATTTAGTCGAATGTCTTTATCTAGCATGAATCTTTTTAACGTTGGTTGTGAATGTGAGATCTGACTCGCTAGTTTGAGAAAGAAGTTCGGGTGTGTATCTATGGCATTGTGGTGTGTAGTTGTGGGTTGGTTGGCTTCTAGACGTGTGTTTTATGCTTAACAAGTATGGTAAAAAATTTGGTTTAGTCCTACGTATGCCGTTATGCTATTGAAATTTTCGGTGCAATCAGTTAGTTTGGTTTAGGAGTTAGTAATGTCGCTAGGATTAGTTTTAAAATCCTAGGGCGTTACAACAGTTCAACCCAGTTCTTGATGGTTTGAAGGGTTTGGACCCGGTTCAAGGCTAATTTGGGCTGGTTCACGGCTATATAGGGCAATTTTAGATTAATTATTGTAATTTTTCTTATGTATTTTGTCATAGGATGCCAAAAAAACTCTTCTACGTAACTATTTAATTGCTTTATGGATATCATATAGCTTAAAATCCCACATAGGTTCAACATATTCATGCATATGTAATTTTAATTATTATAATATAAGTATTATGCATGAATTAATTTGCATCAGTATTTAATATAAATTGTTATGATTAAATTGATGAAAATTGAGAAGCATTGAGCATGAAGTTACTCTAGTAAAAATATAACAGTTATATTTATGAAAGTAATTTTTATGTTATATTTAATTTTCATGAACAATTAAAATAAATGTTATGTTAATGTATGAAAATGGGTAATGCTTAATTTTAATTTTCTTTGGTAATTAATTTAAGAGTTAGGTTAATTAAAAGGAAATTAAATTGCATTAAGCATGACATTACCTTAGATTAATATAATTGTTATATTTTTGTATGTCATGTATGCTAGTATATGGTTTATAAATTAATTAGAATTTGATTGTTAATTTATTCACCATAGTAGCATGTTATATGGCTAATTCATTAAAATTTATAAGTGTTAAAAATTAATGAATAGAAATTGTTAACCTATTACAAAGAATTGCATGCAAACATAGGATGGTAGGGTAAATGGATTAATTTTAAAATGTTTAAAATTAATTAGACCTAAGATCATGTTTCTAATAGGATTAGAATTATTCTTACTTAGAATTATAAATAATTTTAATTGACTAAGTAGGAAAAACATTACTATGATTATAAGAGAACTTCACTGGTTAAGTTCTGTCTAAAGCTGGGGGTACTTAAAATGACGGTTTACGGAACACCTCCTACCTGGGAACTAACCCGGACCGGAGTTGAATTAATCATAGTTAAATGCTAGCATGGAATGTCACTATGTTTGTTAAAAGAGTTTAATACACCTAGATATTTAGAGTAAAGACTTTACATTACAATGATTATAAGGGAACTCTCTCGATGAAGTTCTATGTAAGGTTGGAGTACTTAAGATGAAGGTTTACGGAACACCTCCTACCTGTGAACTAACCCGAACCTTGGGTTGAATTAACCATAGTCATGTTAACATGCAATATTGCTAGGTTTATTACAAGAGTTTAATTCACCTATAACGTTGCAATTAAATCCTCACCATAAGAGTTATAATAGGATTAGACTTAGATAGATTAACTTAGTCGAATTTATAAAAGTTAAATAACCCTAAATAAACTGTAGGACATTTTCAGTGGGAGGAAAATTACAAAACGAAATTTAAATCAAGTTTTGCTCCTACGTCCCTATATTCACAACGTGAGGTTTATGCTCGGCTTCGTGTCGCCTTAGGCGCAGCCTCCCTTCGGAAAGTGTTTGCATGGATCAATAACAAGGTGAATGGGAAAATGTCTATAGTAAGTGGGAATGGGAAAGTTTAATAACCATTTGGTTTTTTGTTTTTGAAAATTAAGTTTATAAACACTATTCCCGTAAGTTTCTTTGTTTTTTTTTTTTTTATCTACCATCTTTTCATGTTTTCAAAAACCAAACCAATTTTTGAAAACTAAAAAATATACGTTTTTGGTTTTTCAAAAACCAAACCAACTCATGTGTGTAGCAGCAGGAGGTTTGCTTTTTACTTTTTTTTAAACAATAACATAAAGTCGATCGATTCTGTTGTTTTGAGTTTTTTTTGGGTTCACCGTTCGACTGGTCGATTTTTTCTATGGGAAAATCCATTCCAACTGGCACATCTAAAAAATCAACCGGCCGATGTTGGTTTGGTTGGATCTGTTTTTCGGTCTTTGATGTTCACCCCTAATTGTTATGAATATCCCTTATGAATATAAAATCATTAACCCTTATGAAGATGGGCGTGTTGGGGTTGGTGCCCTAAAACTTGTAGATAGTGAATGAAACATATATTCATATACTTGTTCGATAAAGTCCTAATTGAGTTTTTTCATTCAAGTTATTAAATGAGTAAATTGCACGTTAGATAACCCAAATCCAATAAACTAGTATCCTTGGCTATGACATGAATGCTTGAACTATATGTAGTGACATAAAGACGGATCAAGTTCAAGTAATAGCCTAAACGGTCTATAGTATATGGATAAGACTGGGTACCTTAATCCTAGGAAACCTATGTGGCGCGACCCACTTTGTTTTAGTACAAACGATGTGATCCTGAATCATTCATGTAGAGACATGCAAGTGGGGGCGTCATATGCAAATGAGTTTTCATAAGACCAGGACCGAGAAATAAGTCACTTTTGCTTTATAGTGTTGTTTACTGACAAGGCTGACAAGAAAGTATCTACATGTCTCAGCCAGAGGGGTTCATAGCTCAGGATCAAGAGCAAAAATTTTGCGAGCTTAAACGATTCATTTATGGATTAAAACAAGCATCTAGATCCTGGAATATAAGATTTGAAACTGCGATCAAATCTTATGGCTTTGAACAAAACGTTAATGAGCCTTGTGTTTACAAAAGGATCATCAACAGCTCTATAGCTTTCTTAGTACTGTATGTGGATGTTATCCTACTCATCGGGAATGATGTAGGTTATCTAACTGACATTAAACTATGGCTAGCAACTCAATTCCAAATGAAAGATTTGGGTGAGGCACAATTTGTTATAGGAATCCAAATTGTTCGAAACCGAAAGAACAAAATGCTAGCCCTGTCTCAAGCGTCTTATATCGACAAATTGTTGGTTAGATATAAAATGCAAAATTCCAAGAAAGGACTATTACCTTTCAGGCACGGAATTAACTTTTCTAAGGAACAGTGTCCTCAAACACCTCAAGAAGTTGAGGACATGAGACGTTTTCCCTATGCCTCTGCAGTAGGTAGCCTAATGTATGCCATGTTGTGTACAAGGCCTGACATTTGTTATGCAGTAGGGATTGTCAGTAGATATTAATCCAATCCAGGATTTGATCACTGGACAGCCCTTAAAAGTATCCTCAAATATCTAAGGAGAATGAGGGACTACATGCTCGTGTATGGTTCGAAGGATTTGATCCTTACAGGATACACTGATTCTGACTTTCAAACTGATAAAGATTCGAGGAAATCTACATCGGGGTCAGTATTCACTCTAAATGGAGGAGCAATAGTATGGCGCTGCATCAAGCAATGATGCATTGCAGACTCGACTATGGAGGCCGAATATGTAGCCGCTTGCGAAGCAGCAAAAGAGGAGGTATGGCTCAGGAAGTTCCTAACTGACTTGGAAGTCGTTCCAAATATGCATCTGCCTATCACCTTGTATTGTGATAATAGCGGTGCAGTTGCAAACTCAAAGGAACCTCGCAGCCATAAGAGAGGCAAGCACATCGAAAGGAAATACCATCTCATTAGGGAGATTGTGCACCGAGGAGACGTGATCGTCACGAAGATAGCGTCGGAGCACAACATTGTTGATCCATTCACGAAGGCTCTCACGGCTAAAGTGTTCGAGAGTCATCTAGAAGGTCTAGGTCTGCGAGATATGTACGAGAAATAATCTAGGTCAAGTGGGAGAATTGTAACCGGTATATCGATACCTTAGTATACTGGGTATTTAGATGCCCTAGTTTATTGTATTTTTACTCCGTTATTAATACAAGTATTTATTCATCCACTGCTATTATAGATTATAGTACATCCCACTAAACTAGTGTTTTAGTTCAAGTGGGAGATTGTTGGGATTGGTGCCCTAAAACTCGTAGATAATGAATGTTAAACGAATTATATACTTATTCGATAAAGGTGTTATCGAGATTGATTCAGTAAAAGTCATTACTGAATAAATTAAATTCCACATATATAACCCAAATCCAATAAACTAAGATCCATGGCTATAGGATGAACACTTGAGCTTTATGTAGAGACATAAAAGTGGATCAAGCTTGAGTAATAGACAAAACGGTCTATAGTATAGGAATAGGGTTGGGTACCTTATTCTGGAGACACTATGAGAGGCGACCCACTTCATAGATGGTATAGACGATGTGATCCTAAATCGTCCATGTAGAGACATGCGAGTGGGGGTGTCCTATGCAATGAGTTTGCATAAGACCAGGTCCGAGAAATAAGTCGCTCTCGCTTTATAACACCGTTTACTAACGAGACTGACTATTTCATGTGATGACCTAGGTAACTCGATCTTAATCCTGAGCTAACTATGAACTTCTGTTTATTCGGGCTTATCCTTAGATCTGCATAGGTGAGAGTGGCTCAGTATCGCCGACTCAATAAGCCTCCCATTTCAGGGATAGGAACGGGTAGATAGCTGGGGACATAGTCGTGCAAGAAGGAATTCACTCCTACCCGAATAAGGGATCGTAGAGAGGTTGTTCCCTTAAGTTCTGACTCCGGGGCTTGAACAAAGGGATCCCGCCCTCTCATTGGCCCGAGAGGAACTTGGTTTATTGGTTGGACCATAAACCAATTGTTCATTAGAGGATCAGTGGGACTTAAGGAACTAGAAGTACTATAGGGGTAAAACGGCTTATTGACATAGCTATAGCTACGAACAACCTGTGAAGGATCGACTTACTAATCTTGGTTAAATCAAGTGGACGGAAATATATCTATAGTGAGGGGAGTGCAACTATCGGGCTATAGTGGAGTATCCCGATAGTTAATGAATGTTGGCTAGCTTGGACAATGAGATTAGTCGGTTAGCCTCGAATCGTTGGAGCCCATGATCTATAGGTCCATTAGGTCCCCCTACTAGCTCATATCGGAATTAAGCCTAGAACAAAAGATAGGAAGCTTTGAATCGTCCAAGGAGCATAGTAGGGCAGACTCTAGAGGTTGTCCAAGGAGCGTAGGAGAGGCAAACACCACATGGAGTTCAACATAAGTGAGCTACAAAGGTTGGTGTTTTCTAAACTCTCTATTCTGTCTTTTCTAGAACATGCATGCTTTAGGAGTAAAATTGAATGTCTTAAGTGCTTTCGATCTTCAATTGCTTCCGCATGTGTAATATGTACACCTTGACATAAATGGCTCATCCCAATAGAAAAATTTCTCATCATGCTTAAACTTTCTCTTCTGCCTCCAGTCCATGTCAATAGGAGTGACTCTCTTTACAAAAAAGTTGGCAATATTAGCATACCAAGGGACATCCATGACTACCTTTACCTCAACAACAAAAAGTTGTTCATCTGGAAAAGCATCTGAAATGGCAGATTGCTCTAGCAAAGATGATGATGGATCAAGACGAGATAAATGATCCGCAATGACATTTTCTGATCCCTTCTTATCCTTTATCTCCAAGTCGAACTCTTGCAATAATAAAACTCAACGAATTAGTCTAGGCTTTGCATATTTCTTAGCCATTAAATACCTTATTGCTGCATGATCCGTGAACACTGTGACTTTGGATCCAACCAAATATGGTCGGAATTTCTCAAAAGCAAACACCACAGCTAACACCTCTTTCTCAGTAGTTGAATAGTTGACTTGTGCTTCATTTAAAACCTTGCTTGCATAATATATAGGATGGATAAATTTTCCCTGCTTTTGCCCCAACATAGCACCTTCCGTAGCATCACTCGCATCACACATTACCTCAAATGGTAAATTCCAATTAGGTGCACACAGTATGGGTGCTGTGATTAAAGCAGCCTTTATAGTCTCAAAAGCCTTCCTACAATCTTCATTAAAGTAAAAAACATGATCAGTACACAATAAGTTACAAAGAGGTTTACTGATGTTGGAAAAATCCTTTATGAACCTCCTATAGAATCCAACATGTCCTAAAAAACTTCGAATCCCCTTCACTGAATTCGGTGGTTCTAATCTTTCAATAACCTCTATTTTTGCTCTATCAACTTCTAGACCATTCTTAGAAATCCTATGACCTAACACTATGCCCTCCTTCACCATGAAGTGGCATTTTTCCCAATTAAGGACTAGATGGGTATCCTCACACCTCTTTAACACCTGACCTAAATTATCTAAACAACTCTGAAAAGACCCTCCAAACACTGAAAAATCGTCCATGAACACTTCAACAGTGGACTCAATCATATCAGAAAAAATTGCCGACATACACCGCTGAAATGACAACCTCTCTACGATCCCTAATTCGGGTAGGAGTGAATTCCTTCTTGCACGACTATGTCCTCAGCTATCTACCCGTTCCTATCCCTGAAATGGGAGGCTTATTGAGTCGGCGATATTGAGCCACTCTCACCTATGTAGATCTAAGGATAAGCCCGAATAAACAGGAGTTCATAGTTAGCTCAGGATTAAGATCGAGTTACCTAGGTCATCACATGAAATAGTCAGTCTCGTCAGTAAACAGTGTTATAAAGCGAGAGCGACTTATTTCTCTGTCCTGATCTTATGCAAACTCATTGGATAGGACGCCCCCACTCGCATGTCTCTACATGGACGATTTAGGATCACATCGTCTATACCATCTATAAAGTGGGCCGCATCTCATAGTGTCTCCAGAATAAGGTACCCAACCCTATTCCTAAACTATAGATCGTTTTGGCTATTACTCAAGCTTGATCCACTTTTATGTCTCTACATAAAGCTCAAGTGTTCATCCTATAGCCATGGATCTTAGTTTATTGGATTTGGGTTATTATAAGTGCAATTATTTTATTCAGTAATGACTTTTACTGAATCAATCTCGATAACACCTTTATCGAATAAGTATATAATTCGTTTAACATTCACTATCTACGAGTTTTAGGACACCAATCCCAACAATCTCCCACTTGAACTAAAACTCTAGTTTAGTGGGATGTACTATAATCTATAACAGCAGTGGATGAATAAATACTTGTATTAATAATAGAGTAAAAATACAATAAACTAGGGCATCTAAATACCCAGTATACTGAGGTATCGATATACCGGTTACAATTCTCCCACTTGACCTAGATTATTTCTCGTACATATCTCGCAGACCTAGATCTTCTAGATGACTCTCGAACACTTTAGCCGTGAGAGCCTTCGTGAATGGAACAACAATGTTGTGCTTCGACGCTATCTTCGTGACGATCACGTCTCATCGGTGCACAATCTCCCTTATAAGATGGTATTTCCTTTCGATATGCTTGCCTCTCTTATGGCTGCGAGGTTCCTTTGAGTTTGCAACTGCGCCGCTATTATCACAATTCAAGGTGATAGGCAGATGCATATTTGGATTGGATTGATATCTACTGACAATCCCTACTGCATAACAAATGTCAGGCCTTGTACACAACATGGCATACATTAGGCTACCTACTGCAGAGGCATAGGGAAAACGTCTCATATCCTCAACTTCTTAAGGTGTCTGAGGACACTGTTCCTTAGACAAGTTAATTCCGTGCCTGAAAGGTAATAGTCCTTTCTTGGAATTTTGCATTTTATATCTAACCAACAATTTGTCGATATAAGACGCTTGAGACAGGGCTAGCGATTTGTTCTTTCGGTTTCGAACAATTTGGATTCCTAGAACAAATTGTGCCTCACCCAAATCTTTCATTTGGAATTGAGTTGCTAGCCAAAGTTTAATGTCAGTTAGATAACCTACATCATTCCCGATGAGTAGGATATCATCCACATACAGTACTAAGAAAGCTATAGAGCTGTTGATGATCCTTTTGTAAACACAAGGCTCATCAACGTTGTGTTCAAAGCCATAAGATTTGATCGCAGTATCTAATCTCATATTCCAGGATCTAGACGCTTGTTTTAATCCATAAATGGATCGTTTAAGCTTGCAAACTTTTTGCTCTTGATCCTTAGCTATGAACCCCTCTAGCTGAGACATGTAGATACTTTCTTCAAGATTACCGTTCAGAAAGGCAGTCTTGACATCCATTTGCCATATTTCATAATCGTAAAACGTGGCAATGGATAAAAGTATCCGGATAAACTTTAACATGGCAACAGGGGAGAAGGTTTGTTCATAGTCAATCCCCTCCCGCTGGGAAAAACCCTTTGCCACAAGTCGTGCCTTAAAGGTCTGTACCTTTCCAGCAGCGTCTCGTTTTCTCTTGTAGATCCATTTGCACCCTATGGGTCTAACCCCTTCAGGTTGATCTACAAGATCCCATACTTAATTAAAATGCATGGACTCGATCTCTAAGTCCATGGCTTTAATCCACTCGTTCTTGTCAACGTCATCCATTGCCTGTTTAAAGGTTAATGGATCCTCGATCCCGTCATCAGGTATGACGACTGGAGTTTCAGTTAAACCCAAATAGCGATTAGTCTGTCTAACAACCCTCCCACTACGTCGAGGTTCTCTTATTTCTTGAGAAGGACACGATCGACTCGAGATGCCAGCATCATCAACAACTCTTGTTGATGTTTTTGTAGCTTCGTTAGATAGTTCACTTAAAACGACTTTACTTCGGGGCTTGTGATCTCTGAGGTGGTCTTCTTCTAGGAATGTAGCATTTGTCGATACAAGTACTTTATTTTCCTCTGGATCGAAGAAGTATCCACCTCTCGTTTCTTTGGGATAGCCTACAAATAGGCAAAATCTAGAACGAGGCTCCAATTTCTTTGGGTTTGCTTCTAGCACGTATGCAGAGCATCACCAAATTCTGAAATGTCGTAAACTAGCTTTACGACCTTTCCAGAGCTCAAATCGTGTTTTAGAAACACTCTTTGAGGGAACTACGTTCAAGATATAAACTGCAGTCTCTACTGCATAACCCCAAAATGAGTTAGGCAACTGAGCATAACTCATCATCGAACGAACCATGTCCAACAAGGTTCTGTTTCTCCTTTCTGATACACCGTTTTGTTCAGGTGTACCAGGGGCTGAGAGTTGGGACGTAATTCCATGCTCTATCAAATAGTCTTGAAAACTTAAGTCCATATACTCCCCACCTTGATCGGATCGAAGTGTTTTTATCGTCTTACCTAATAGGTTCTCAACCTCGGGCTTATACTCCTTGAACTTTTCAAAAGCTTCAGACTTATGATGCATCAGGTAGAGATAGCCATACCTCGAATAATCATCAATGAAACTGATGAAATATTCGTACCCTCCTCGAGCTCTAATGTTCATTGGTCCACAGAGGTCCGAATGAATGAGCTCTAAGGGCTCTTTGGCACGATAACCTTTTCCGGTAAAAGGTCGTTTTGTCATCTTGCCCTCAAGGCATGACTCACAAGGAGGCAACGAGTCGTCTTCTAACTTGTTTAGAAGTCCACTCTTGACCAATCTCCCAATCATATTGAGGTTGATATGGCCTAACCTCAACGACCAGAGATAGGTATCTTGAGAAACTCTTCGCTTTTTAGGTTGAGCCTCAACGGTTTTAAACATCTCGTGATTTAAAATAGCTTTAGACTCAATCGGTCTCAAAACATATAATTTATTCTTCAAGTTTGCAGAGCAAACATCAATACCTCTTTTAGTTATGAACGCTTCATTAACAGAAAAATAAATTGAGTAACCTTGTTCTAATAAACAAGATAAAGAAATCAAATTTCTTTTAATCTTCGGAACTATGTACACATTATCTAATATCATGTAGCGTTCCTTGGTGAAGAATAATTTTATGTCTCCCACTGCAATAGCTGAGATGACTTCTCCTGTTCCAACTTTAAGAGTCATCTCTCCAACTATTAGTTGTTGCCAGGAACTCATTCATTGAAATGAAGAACATACGTGAGCTTCATCATAAAATGTCGCCATTCTAAGGGGCAATAGATGGAATAACTAAGGATTTTTTAGCTTTATAATGAGTATTGAGCCTAGTTGGTGATGAGCTTGAGGCAAGGGTATACTGCACCATAAAGTGGGTCATCCCATGCTTAAGAGCTTATGACTGTAAGGCTGCTTTAAGTCTGATAAATAATGTTATAAACCCCTTTAAAAATATGTTTTGAAATGTCTGATAATAGAGCTAGGCTGTGGTGAGTTCTTAGAATTAAGTTGAAAAGTGGTGATTATTTGTCCCTGCTGAAGGAATCATTTTGCTGCAGCAGAGCTTGGTTTTGCAGAGTGCTCAGGTAAAGGTTAAAGGTAGTGTTGGACTGTCTGGTTTGATTAAGCTAATTCTCTGTCTAATGTTTTTAAATTCTTGAAGGAAGGTTGGTTAGTATTGCTCGGGACGCGCAATAGTTCAAGTTTGGGGGTATGATAACTGCCCAAAAGGTAGTTATTTAGGCCTCATTTATATAAGGATTTGTGTGTCCTTTATACTTATTAGGGTTGGTTTTAGAGAGATATTACATGATTTAACCCATTTGGAAGAATGGAAGCTTTGGAAATCACTTTGTGCAGATTATGTTGCTGAGCGACTGGAATGAGCAAATTCTATGCTGCAGCAAAACTGGAAGCAGAAACTGCCACATCACAGCTCGTTAGCCAACTTCATGAACCGACTTCTATTGAGATATTTTCGGGATAAAGGATCAAGGAGAGCCTTACACGTGTCCTAGTTGACCTAATTCAAGTCTCATTTCCTTCTATAAAAGAAAGTAGCCGTCCAAGTCAAAGGCATTCCATGTTTTCCCTTGGAAGCCGAATAGTGTAGAGATTGAAGATCATCAAGAACACCATCATCCGCAAGCTGATTAGGGAGTTTATTTTCCTTCTTAATTTGTGGTTATGGACACGCTTACTCAGATTGTAATTCGTATTCCTATGCTCATTATGAACTAAGTAGCTTAGGGTGTTGGTTAGGAATAATGTGATTACTGTGCTTCATCTCTAGTAATAAATTGACTATAGCATTTTGGTTAATTGTTGTGCTTATTCTTATTTTATGCCCGTCTGGCCAGCCGGTATGAATAGCTCTCTCTAGTTTCAGGGATGATTTAGAGAGTGTGTGGCAATTCTCCACATTACGATCATTGTGTATTGGTGAACGCCAGTGACTGAGCTAGGGATAGCCAGTTGCCTAGTGCCTGATCGGTCGCACTTCATTGGGGTTGAAACACATCCCAAAAGATTCGGAGTTTCGGGAGGAATCCGCTAATAATACTGCGGGAAATGCATGATCAATAATATTGCTAGAGCATATTTTATAACAATCACTGAAGCCTAACCAGCGTCTGTCTTTAATCTGTCTATCTATTTGTTTACCCGTTGTTCTGTCATTTATTTTGCTTCAACATAATTCCGATAAAACCCAATCATTTTATTATTCTTGAAACCATTAGAAAAATTGCACAAAATAGGTAAAGTGGAGATTTATTCAGACCTTTGATTGATAATATTACTTGCTGCAGACTGTGTATACTTGCACAGGAATTCTAGAGTATTTTATACTACATTTTTACTCACTCTAGGAACCCAACAACCATCTTGTAAGCGTTACCCATCATTTTCAGATTGGAGAGGGCGGCCCCAACAATGTCACCGTAGGGAAGAGCTAATGTTGGGAATGGTCCTAGGAAACCCTATCCATTTCTGGAGTTTGCGTTGTTCCGAATCCCATGCGCGAGCCCTCCGTAGGGTGATCACTCCCAGGGCGACTCGCAGGCAGCGCATAGGAATCTCACGGTGCAACCTAATGATGGAGACCGCAGGATACGTTTGACACATTTCCTTCTCCCACTTACTATGAACACTTTCCCCATTCACCTTGATATTAACCCATGCAAACACCATCCGTAGGGGGACGCTCCCAGGGCGCCTCGAGGCCAAGCATGGATCTCACGGTGAGAACTCAGGGGACGTGAGAGTAGAAACTTAATATGAATATTTCGTTTCTATACTTTTTCTCCCACTAAAGTGTCGTAAAGTTTTAGGGTCTATTACTTAGGTAAATTCCGGCTAAATGAATCTATCTAAGTCTATGCCTTATTAAAAAGGTCTTTACACTAAATGTCTAGGTGAATTAAACTCTTTTAATAACCTAGTGACATTGCATGCTAGTAAGACTTTGGTTAATTCAACTCAGGTTCTGAACCATTTGCCGGGAGAGTTTCCTTATAACCAAGGTCTTATGTCCTACTTATTCAAATTTTAAAACTATTTTAAAAAACTAAGTAAGACATATTTCTAATCCTATTAGAAAAGGCGATCTTAGATCTATTTCATTTTAAACCATTTAAAGAATGATAAGATCCTAAGATCCTATGATAGCATGCAACTCTTTGTTATAGGTTTTACGGTTTCTATTCATTAACTATTATAACTCTTATAACTTTTAATGAATTAACCCTATAACATGCTTTCTAATAGTGTTTAAAAGCATATAACAATCAATCATTCAAGTTATAAGAAAAGCACCATTTAGAAACAACCTATGTCTAGGTTTGTATAATGCTTTATACTACGATGTCTAGGTGATAACACTTTAAAACCTCACACCGCTCACGCATGCTCATAAAACTCGAGTTAACTTAACACAAGAACCGACTCGATGCCCAGGTAGGAGGTGTTCCGTAAACCGTCAACTTAAATACCTCCAGCCTTAGACAACATCTTGTCGGGTGAGTTCTCTCGTAACCATTGTTTTACAAGATATCGACCTAAACTATGCAAGTTGATCGAATCGTTGAAGGTTCATTAACCTAAGTGAGCATGCACTTAATCTTGTTATAGATTTTAGATTCCTATCTCTTTTTATAACAATTATAAAAACAATCCATAACAAGCCTAATTTGAGAATAACACTTATAATCAAACTAATGAAATTTCATGCTTCATGCTTGGTTAATTTTATAAATTAATAATTATAACTATTATAAGAATAATCAATTTTAATTAACCATTCGAGCATGAATCTCTCTAAATTAATACAACACTTATATTAATTAAACATGAAATTTCCCTCATGCATTTGAATTAATCAATAACACTTATTCAAATTAAACAAATGCATGAACATGCTTTCCTATGGTGGGATTTTAATCTATATGGCATGCTCATAATGCACATACATCCATTTAATTAAATCATACATTCACAATGCATAAAGTAATTAAATCAAGCTAAAATGGAATTGTTTGGCAATTTAAAAAAAAACACAAGCAATTTCACTAATTATTACAATAATAATTAATAAATAAACTTGCAACACGCCTGAGCTTCACGAACCATCCCGAACCGCTCATCCAAGCAATGAACTAGTCATGCAATGAGTGAAATGAGGCTGCAACAGACCGAGCCGGACCAAAATTCTGGAATAGAAGAAAAAAAAAACTGCTGGTGGAATTAAAAAAACAGCTTGCTGGAATTTTCATTTTCTGCTGCGTCTTCTCCAGTTTTTCGTCGATTTTACAGCCTATATGGACTCTAATGACTCTATAAAAATTACAGACTATAGTACACACATTAACGCTCTTACATATCCGAGCAATTACAATTTCATGAAGGTTTGTATGCTCAAAAAATTGCCAAACCAGAACACTTCTATTTTAGCACACAGAAAAATCGCTTTCAAAATGGTACCCACCAAAGCAAAATTAAAACGAATTAAGTGCTCTAATCATGCTCTGATACCAATTGAAGGTGTACATATTACACATGTGGAAGCAATTGAAGATCGAAAGCACTTATGACATTCAATTTTACTCCTAAAGCATGCATGTTCTAGAAAAGACAGAATAGAGAGTTTAGAAAACACCAACCTTTGTAGCTCACTTATGTTGAACTCCTTGTGGTATTTGTCTCTCCTATGCTCCTTGGACAACCTCTAGAATCTTCCCTACTATACTCAGGGCCAAGAACGACTTGTGGGAGTCTATATAAGATAGGGAATGGGAAGGGAATGCTTGAAGCATCAAGCAATGGAGAAGAATGAGAGATGAGAGAACTTTGAGTCAAAATTCCAGCAGCATAACATTAAGGAAATGGCTCTCTCATGTTTGAATCTGATTCAAACTCCTTTTAAAGACATTCTCCATGCAAAGCCAAGCCTCAAGACACAAGACACATGGTGTATTTGCAAGCTCAAGTGGATTCTAGGTGTACATTACACAAGACATGCAACAATGCATGAATGAGTTGTCTTTCCACTTTGAATGATCATGCATTAAATGGATTTCCAACTAAATCCACTAAATTCAAATTGAAATCAAATTTCAAGCTTGCAAATTATCCCCAATTTCAATTCTAAATTGAAATTGATTGCTTGGTAATTAATTTGAAAATTTTCTAATTAATTTTGATATGATTAATCTAATTAATCTTTGTTATCTTGTGCAATTCCATATATATGATTCCTAATACATATATATAGTATTCAAAACAATTTTTAAATACTTCATCTCTCATTTTCTAATTTAATTCATAATTAAATAATTGTGTCAAACACAATTTACGATAATACCCTTTTTCCCGATTTTGAACGATTCAAAGCTTCCTATCTTTTGTTCTAGGCTTAATTCCGATATGAGCTAGTAGGGGGACCTAATGGACCTATAGATCATGGGCTCCAACGATTCGAGGCTAACCGACTAATCTCATTGTCCAAGCTAGCCAACATTCGTTAACTATCGGGACACTCCACTATAGCCTGATAGTTGCACTCCCCTCACTATAGATATATTTTCGTCCACTTGATTTAACCATGATTAGTAAGTCGATCCTTCACAGGTTGTTCGTAGCTATAGCTAGGTCAATAAGCCGTTTTACCCCTATAGTACTTCTAGTTCCTTAAGTCCCACTGATCCTCTAATGAACAATTGGTTTATGCTCCAACCAATAAACCGAGTCCCTCTCGGGCCAATGAGAGGGCGGGATCCCTTTGTTCAAGCCCCGGAGTCAGCACTTAAGGGAACAACCTCTCTACTATCCCTTATTCGGGTAGGAGTGAATTCCTTCTTGCACGACTATGTCCCCAACTATCTACCCGTTCCTATCCCTCAAATGGGAGGCTTATTGAGTCGGCGATACTGAGCCACTCTCACCTATGCAGATCTAAGGATAAGCCCGAATAAACAGGAGTTCATAGTTAGCTCAGGATTAAGATCGAGTTACTTAGGTCATCACATGAAATAGTCAGTCTCGTTAGTAAACGGTGTTATAAAGCAAGAGCGACTTATTTCTCGGTCCTGGTCTTATGCAAACTCATTGCATAGGACACCCCCACTCGCATGTCTCTACATGGACGATTTAGGATCACATCGTCTATACCATCTATAAAGTGGGTCGCGTCTCATAGTGTCTCCAGAATGAGGTACCCAACCCTATTCCTATACTATAGACCGTTTTGGCTATTACTCAAGCTTGATCCACTTTTATGTCTCTACATAAAGCTCAAGTGTTCATCCTATAGCCATGGATCTTAGTTTATTGGATTTGGGTTATATATGTGCAATTTAATTTATTCAGTAATGACTTTTACTGAATCAATCTCGATAACACCTTTATCGAATAAGTATATAATTCGTTTAACATTCACAATCTATGAGTTTTAGGACACCAATCCCAACACAAAGATGTGCGATTGAAGAAACCTTGCAACTGTCTTGGCATCACTGTAATGACATGTAATGGCCTCCACCCATTTGGACACATAATCAACTGCCAATAAGATAAAAACATTGCCATTACAAGGGGAAATGGCCCCATAAAGTCAATACCTCATACATCGAATAATTCAACTTCTAAAATGTAAGTAAGAGACATTTCATCTCTAGGCCCCAAGTTTCCTCTCCTTTGGCAAGCATCACATTGCTTGTAGAACCAATGGCCATCCTTGAATATGGTAGGCTAGAAAAATCCACAATGCAAAATCCTCATAGTTGTCCTCTGACCGCTGAAATGACCTCCATACGGTGAAGAGTGACATTGTTCCAGGATTTCCTTTGCTTCACCACCTGAAACACACCTGCGAATAATACTGTCAGAGCATTGCTTATACATAAATGGCTCATCCCAATAGAAAAATTTCGCATCATGCTTAAACTTTCTCTTCTGCCTCCAGTCCAAGTCAATAGGAGTGACTCTCTTTACCAAAAAGTTGGCAATATCAGCATACCAAGGGACATCCCTGACTACCTTTACCTCAACAACAAAAAGTTGTTCATCTGGAAAAGCATCTGAAATGGCAGATTGCTCTAGCAAAGATGATGATGGATCAAGACGAGATAAATGATCCGCAATGACATTTTCTGATCCCTTGTTATCCTTTATCTCCAAGTCGAACTCCTGCAATAATAAAACTCAACGAATTAGTCTAGGCTTTGCATCTTTCTTAGCCATTAAATACCTTATTGCTGCATGATCCGTGAACACCGTGACTTTGGATCCAACCAAATATGGTCGGAATTTCTCAAAAGCAAACACCACAGCTAACACCTCTTTCTCAGTAGTTGTATAGTTGACTTGTGCTTCATTTAAAATCTTGCTTGCATAATATATAGGATGGATAAATATTTCCTGCTTTTGCCCCAGCATAGCACCTACCGTAGCATCACTCGCATCACACATTACCTCAAATGGTAAATTCCAATTAGGTGCACACAATATGGGTGGTGAGATTAAAGCAGCCTTTAAAGTCTCAAAAGCCTTCCTACAATCTGCATTTAAGTAAAAAACATGATCAGTACACAATAAGTTACAAAGAGGTTTACTGATGTTGGAAAAATCCTTTATGAACCTCCTATAGAATCCAGCATGTCCTAAATTTTTCTGACATTAGACCACCTTGATGCCTATTCGGTCAACACGTCGAGCTAATGACAGTCCTGGTTTCAGACTCTTCCTTGCTTTCAAGCTTCCAGTTAAGAAGTCATCATCATTCATGGGATATCGGGAGATTATGGCTAATTCTAGAAATCGTTAAAAATGTTATCCTTATTGCCTCATATGTTCATTGAATTTAGATAGGGATATTGGGTTCAATTGCATGTGGGAGGATCATGTATACTCGGGAGAGGTATGTGTGATTTTAGTTTACCAAGATTTATGAATCATAGCACGTGTTAATTCATTAATTAATCCATAATCCCAATTGGTGAAATCATATCCCTAAGACCATTGTTTTCCATTAGATTGTCATTATTTTCATTATTTCGTGTTTGATTCGCTTACATTCTTACTAAATTCGGTTCCCTAAATAAAATTGGTCAAGAGTATTTCCGTTAATTAAAATTGACTAGACACCAATCCAGAGGACGACATTCGAATTTCACATTCACTATATTATAACTTGACCCGTACACTTGCGGTTAGCAAATTGCGCATCATGTCCATGTGTTAAGTGCGTGAACTATAAGAATCTCAATACAAATGAGGTGAGAAATCATTTGTTTGCATATGGTATTGACCAAAGATATAGTAATTGGATTTGGCACAGATAAACATAGCACGTCATTCAAGAAGAAATTTAGAGCCAACTTTAGATTATAATACTTATAAACAAATGTTTGAGGATAAGTCTGATGATAATGTTGTTGAGATGGTTGAAGCTGCACAAAAAAATTATGAAGATGATTCGAAAAAGTTTAAGAAATTGCTTGCAGATGCCGAAAAACCTCTATATCCAGGCTGAAAAAATTTACTAAATTGGGTACATTAGTCAAATTGTATCACTTAAAAGAAATTTTGAGTGGGGTGATACTAGTTTTACAGAGCTGTTAACCTTATTGAAAGATATATTACCTGAAAATAACTAGTTGTCAACATCTCCATACGAGGCAAAAAAGACTTTAGTCACTCTAGGAATGACATATGAGAAAATTCATGTCTGTCCCAACGACTGTTGCCTATATAGAAAAGAATATGTCGATGAATCTAATTGTCCTCACTATAACGAGTCGCGGTGGATGAAGCGTAAGAATTCATTAGAAGTGAAAGAATGAGTGCCTACTACAGTTGTATGGTATTTTCCACCAATTCCACGATTTCAAAGAATGTTCAATAGTCCGTTAATTTCAAAGAACTTAACGTGGCATGCTAACGAAAGAATAGTCAATGGAAATTTACGTCATCCTGCTATTCTCCATCTTGGAAATTGATCAACCACTTATGGCCTGATTTTGGAAGTGAAGATAGGAACCTTCGTCTTGCTCTATCAACAGATGGGATAAATCCTCATAGCGAGATGAATAGCAAGTACAGTTGCTGGCCTGTAATATTGACCACATACAACCTCCCACCTTGGTTAAGTATGAGACGTAAATTTATGATGTTAACCATGCTAATTTCTGGACCAAAGCAACCGGGATACATCATAGATGTATATCTGGCTCCATTAAAAAGAGATTTGAAGTTTTCACATTAAAAGCAATGTTGTTATGGAAAATTAATGATTTCCCCGCATATGATAATTTAGTAGGTTGTACCGTTAAAGGATATTGCGCATGCCCCATATGCGGCGACAACACATCAGCTATGCATCTATAATTTGGAAAAAAAGATGACATATCTTGGACATAGAAAATTTTTGCCACTTTATCATTGTTGGGCTCCTAGAGCGAGTAAGAATATGGTATAAAAAGACTCTAGAATTCCTGTGCAAGTATACACAGTCTGCAGCAAGTAATATTATCAATCCGAGTCCTGAGTTAGCTTCCACTCTATCTATTTTGTGTAACTTTCTAATGGTTTCAAAGATGGTAAAAATGATTGGGTTTTATAAGAATTATGCTAAAGCAAAGTAAATGACAGAACAACAGGTAAAAAAATAGGCAGACATATTAGAGACAGGCGCTGGTTAAGATTCAATAATTTTTTTAAAAGATGCTCTAGCAATATTATTGATCATGCAACTCTTGCAGTATTATTAGCAGATTCCTCCCAGAACTCTAGATCTTTTGGAATGTGTTTCAACCCCAATGAAGCACGACTGGTCAAGCACTAGGCAACTGGCTATCTCTAGCTCAATCACTAGCGTTCACCAATACACAATGATCGTAGTGTGATTATTTGTCACACACTCTCTAAATCATCCCTGAAACTAGAGAGAGGTATTCACACTGGCTGGCCAGGCGGGCATAAAATAAGAATAAGTACAACAACTAATCAAGATGCAATAATCAATATATTATTAGAGATGAAGCACAGCAACTACATAACCCCTAACCAACCCCTAGAGCTACTTAGTTCATAATATGCATGGAAATGCACGCTACAATTTGAGTAAGCATGTCCATAATCACAAGATAATAAAGAAAATATAAATCTCCTAAATCAGCTTGCGGATGATGGTGTTCTTGGTGGTCTCCAATCTCTCTATACTATTCGGCTTCCAAGGAGAATTGGAATGCTTTTGACTTGGACGGCTACTTCCTTTTATAGAAGGATAGGAGGCTGGAATTAGGTCAACTTGGACACTTGTAGGGCTCTCCTTGCTCCTTTATCCCGAAAATAACTCAACATAAGTCGGTTCATGAAGTTCGGTAACGAGCTATGATGTGGCAGTTCTGCTCCTAGTTTTGTTGGAGCAGAAAATTTGCTCCATCAAGTCGCCCAACAACAGATTCTGCACAAAATGATTTTCAAAGCTTCCATTCTTCCAAATTGGTTAAACACATGTAATATCTATCTAGAACCAACCCTATTAAGCATTAAAGACACACAAATCCTTGTATAAATGAGGCCTAAATAACTACCTTTTGGGCAGTTATCACACCCCCAAACTTAAACTATTGCGCGTCCCGAGCAATACTAACTCACCTTCCCTTAAGAATTTAAAACTTTAGACAAGGAATTAGCTTAATCAAATTAGACAATCCAATACTGCCTTTAACCTTTACCTGAGCACTCCGCAAAACCGAGCTCTGCCGCAACAAAATGATTCCTCCAGCACAGACAAATAATCACCACTTTCAACTCAATTCTAAGAACTCACCACAACCTAGCTCTATTATTAGACATTCAAAAAATATTTTCAAGGAGTTTATATTTTCATTTTTAAACTTTAAGCAGCCCTACAGTCATAAGTTCTTAAGCATGAGATGACCCACTTTATGGTGCAGTATACCCTTTCCTCAAACTTATCACCAACTAGGCTCAATACTCTTTATAAAGCTCAAAAATCCTTAGTTATTCCATCTCTTGCCCCTCAGAATGGTAACATTTTATGATGAAGCTCACCTAAGTTCTTGGAGACAGAAAAACTGTTGGATCATCATTCATCCTTCAAAACTTTTGCTCCATCAATTTCTCAACAAAATTTCAATAATCAATTTTTTTCAGCAAATAATTTTTCTCATTTTTTCACATTTCCTAGGTCATCTTTTGACGCGAAGACAAACTGTGGGTATCACAAATGTCCCTGGTTACTCAATAACCTAGCAAATTTTTACTTGAAGGAGATGAATGCTCGAGCAAAACAATTGGAGTAGCAAAAAGTCCCCCAAACTTGAATTATTTATTGTCCCCAATGAATCATTAATTTTGCAAATTATACCCTCAAACTTCAATTTTTCTATCTGAATTTTATACTAAACGTGGGACTAGAACTAAGCTTAAAGTGGACCATAAGAGTCACCACTACCTTCAAAATATTTTTTACCGCATCAATAGTCCAGGCTAGAAGAAATGCTCAAGCAAAAGGTTTCTGGAGATCAGAATACCTTGACCTAATTAAGCGTAGTCACTCCAAGCTTCAAAAATTCAAAAATTAGTTAAGTTAGCGTTAGGTAGTGCTCGTGGAACAGAAACATCTAGAAATTTCATAAAAAACATAAGGAAAGAAATTACATAGCAGAGATATATTTTTAAAGCAAAATAATTAAAAAGAAACAGTCATAACAAGCAAATATAGAAGAATATGCGGTCATGAATGCACGAGCAAACAAAATATTTCAACAAAAAGACTGCGCGCTCAAATTATCCTCCTTCAATCTTCCTGACCATTCTCTTCTTCTTCATCACCTTCTCTTTCCACAGGCGGCGACGGGATCCAGGGGTTCAACAGATCTTCAGGGAATGCAGAAAGGGCTGGATACCGTTTGGAAAAATTCTCTTGCAGCGCCCTTCTTATTTTTGCATCCCGATTCTTAACATAGTTCCAGAAGGATAAAGTTTGCCTCTCAGCAAACTCTTGTCGATTGGCCGAAAGTGCCAGTTGTTCTAGAATCGAGTTGATGCCGTGGATAAGCCCACCTTGACGTACCTCCTGCATGCGCTGGAGCTGTGCCAAATTGGGCGTGTCTATAATTCCCTTGTCAAACATAATCACATCCCCCACTTCCACTGGAACCCCTACTCTTCAGCATAGCATCGTTATTGTGTTTGGAAAGAATAGTTTCCCTACCTTTTTCCACCAGCAATCAACAATCTCAGAAGAAATTATTTTTCCTACATCAATACTCATCGAGTGAAGAATGACAAAGGCAAGCAGTACCCTGTCCCGAGATACTATGGAGTTGTGAGTTGTCGGCAGTAAGCGTAGCCTAATGAAACCCATCCAGGTGTTGGCTTCACTCTTCAAATAAGCAGTTTGAAACATGTGCTTTCGCGTCTGCGACAACCTCCATTGGGCCCCCTCAATGCCTACCTCTCGGACAGCCGCACTTAATTGGTCACTAGATGGTGCAACCATCATCTCATTAAAAACTGCATGCGGAAAATCCTGGAGATTGAACAAATCATTAATGGCTTCTTGGCTCCACTGTACGGGCACTCCTCGAACTATAACCTCAAATTCGTCCCAAACGTCAAGATTGGCGTAAAATTCTCGAACAATATTGGAATTAATAGGCTCTGGTTTCTCACAAAACTACCTCCAACCGAGGTTTGCTATTCCAAACTCCAAGAATCGTGGTACATCATCGCCAAATCCTCGTTCGAACAGGAAGTCTCGTTTCAGCATCTCCTGATATTTTGCTCGAGCAAGGTTGTTGATGAAGCGAAGAAAATGTATTCTTGGTTCCTCAATCTCATTAGCCTCACCCGATGCCTCAGCAATCCCTTTGCCCTTGTCTTCTCTTTGCTTGGGCAGAATCTCTTCCTCAGCCTTTTTTGCTTCTTCTTCTCTCGTCTTGTCTTCAGCCTCTTTTTTCTCTTGTTCCTCTCTCTCTGTATTGTCTTTTTCAGAGTCAGTAGTTGGAGGCGAGGGGGTATCAGTTCGAACTACCTGAATACGGCCGGCTTTTCGCTTAATGCGGCGACGCTTAGGTACCTCCAGCATGATCATCTCCACTCGAGCCTCTTGAACTGGCTCATTCTCAGTCGCAACCTCTGTCTGCACATCCTCATTCTGTTTTTCTTGAATTTCCACTCGAACTTCCTCTTTATCCGCAACTCTCTGCTAAGTCTGTTCTGGGTTCTGTTCTTCTGGTCCTTTCGAGTCTTCTTCAACTACTGTGGCAGCAACCTCATCTACTGCCTCCTGGACCTCTTCTTGTTCCGCAGCCCTTTGCTGCCTTCTCCTTCTCTTCCCTTCTTTTTCCTTCGACGTCCTCTCCTTTTTCGTTTTCGCTTTATGAACCTCGGGGGTAACGGGTATCTCTTCTCCCTCATTATCTCTCTCTTTTCTTGCTCTCATTTTAGCCATCAAAAGGAATTCTATAGCGCACATAGAGAACGAAAGAAAAATGCAAATGGTAAGGGATGGATCAAGAAGATGAAGTGGAAAGAACTTATCGAAGGTTCTTGAATAAATAGCTGCAACAAATTAAATCATAACTAAAAGATTTTGCTCCGTATTAAATGGGTTTACCGTTCACTTTCTATTTGTAAATCAAATTCCCAACGGTAAAATCTTTGAATTTCAATTAACCATGGTAAATAATTGCACGCTGTCAACGGCTAAACCGTTAGATAATCCCTGCGTGACATGTGGCAGCAACCCGGAAATTTACCTGCTCACAGAAATTAAAAAATCCCAACTGTAAAAATAATTAACTCACAATAAATTTTTTTTTTCTCGGAAGAAATGCTCTAGCCAGACCTTTGCCGCAACAATCTTCTGAACTTGAGGAATCTTGGATACGGGATTCAAATTTCAAAATAGAAAGCCAAATCTTTTAAAAATAACCAATCAAGTCAACTTTAATCTTTCTTGAAGCCGAATTAATTTAGAGAAAATCTTTATTAACTCAAACTAAACAGAATTAAAATAACTGAAAATAAAATCTAGATCTTAATCTAATAAAATCTAATTAATTCAAAGATAATTCAAAGATAATCCAAATAAATAATCCGAAAATCAAATCAAATTCAAAACGAAAATAGATAAAATCTAAAAAAATACTTAAAGATAAAATCAAATAAACCACACAAAATCAAATCTAACTTATTCGAAAATAAATCAGCGAAATATAAAACAAATACAAACACTAGGAGCTCAAAATTTTTCTCTGTGAAATGCTCCCGCAAAAATCCTGCTCTCTCAAACATCAACCAACCTTAGGAAAGGATATTTCGACTGAAACTCCTCACCCCAATAATGCTTCACACGCTGTCCATTCACCTTGAACACTCTCCCGACTTTTTCATCCTGCAAAGTAATTGCTCCATAGGGGAAATCCTCAACCACAGTAAATGGTCCTTACCATTTAGATTTTAGCTTTCCAGGAAATAATTTTAATCTAGAATTATAAAGCAAGACTTTCTAACCCTTGACAAACTCTTTAGATTTAATTTTCTGGTCATGCCACAGCTTAGTCTTTTCTTTATACATTTTCGCATTCTCATAAGAAAATTGGCAAAATTCCTCTAATTCATTAAGCTGCAGCATTCTTATGGCTCCTGCACGACTCAGATAAAAATTTAACTTTTTCAACGCCCAAAACGTTTTATGCTCTAGCTCCAATGGTAGATGGCAAGCTTTCCCATATACTAACCTATAGGGAGACATACCTAGAGGAGCCTTATAGGCTGTCCTATAAGCCCAAAGAGCCTCATCCAACCTAAAAGACCAATCCTTCCTAGATGGATGGACTACTTTCTCTGGAATCGCTTTTATTTCCCTATTACTATTTTCAGCTTGATCATTTTCTTGTGGGTGATAAGGGGTTGCTATCCTATGTTTAATCCCATACTTAGCTAACAACTTAGTTAAGATGTTATTAACAAAATGTGTACCCTCATCACTCACTAGAGCTCTAGGTGTCCCAAACCGCGCAAAGAAGTGCGATTGAAGAAACCTCGCTACTGTTTTGGCATCACTCTGATGGCATGTGATGGCCTCCACCCATTTGGACACATAATCAACTGCCAATAAGATAAAAACATTGCAAATAGAAGGGGGAAATGGCCCCATAAAATCAATACCCCATACATCGAATAATTCAACTTCTAAAATGTAAGTAAGAGGCATTTCATCTCTAGGCCCCAAGTTTCCTCTCCTTTGGCAAGCATCACATTGCTTGTAGAACCAATGGGCATCCTTGAATAAGGTGGGCCAGAAAAATCCACAATGTAAAATCCTCATAGCTGTCTTATGACCGCTGAAATGACCTCCATACGACGAAGAGTGACATTGCTCCAGGATTTCATTTGCTTCAGCACCTGAAACAAACCTACGAATAATACCATCAAAGCATTGCTTATACATAAATGGCTCGTTCCAATAGAAAAATTTTGCATCATACTTAAACTTTTACTTCTGCCTCCAATCCATGTCAATAGGAGTGACTCCCTTTACCAAAAAGTTGGCAATATCAGCATACCAAGGGACGTCCCTGACTACCTTTACCTCAACAGCAAAAAGCTGTTCATCTGGAAAAGCATTTATAATTGCAGATTGCTCCAGCAAGATGATGATGGATCAAGACGAGATAAATGATCTGCAATGACATTTTCTGATCCCTTCTTGTCTTTTATCTCCAAGTCGAACTCCTGCAATAATAATACCCAACAAATTAGTCTAGGCTTTGCATCCTTCTTAGACATTAAATACCTTATTGCTGCTTGATCCGTGAACACCGCAGAAATTTTGCTGGAGCATTGCAAAGACCAAAAGGCATTCGCCTAAAAGCAAACGTCCCATAAGGACAGGTGAAAGTGGTTTTCTCCTAATCCTCAGGAGCAATAGTAATCTGGTTATACCCAGAATAACCATCTAAGTAACAGTAATAGACCTGACCAGCCAATCTATCCAACATCTGGTCAATAAATGGTAGAGGGAAATGGTCCTTACGGTTGGCCTTATTAAGCCTCCTATAGTCCATACAAACCCTCCAGCCAGCTACTGTCCTGGTTGGAATCAACTCATTGTCTTTATTACTTACCACAGTGACACCGCCGTTTTTAGGAACACATTGGACAGGGCTCACCCAATTGCTATCGGCAATTGGATAAATGATCCCAACATCCAACCATTTAATCACCTCCTTTTTAACAACCTCTTTCATTGCAGGGTTAAGCCTTCTTTGTTGCTCAATACTCCTAAAGGATCCCTCCTCTAGGGTGATTTTGTGCATACAAAAATATGGGTTAATTCCCTGAATGTCAGCCAACGTCCAACCTATAGCCTTGCGGTATTGCTGCAGCAATCTTATTAACGCCTCCTCATGCTCTGGCATTAAATCTGATGCAACAATAATGGACAACGTCTCACCTTCCCCGATATATACATACTTTAGATGATCCGGCAAGGGCTTCAAATCTAAAGTAGGTGCCTCAATCAGGGATGGCTTAATAGGAGGAGTTTTCCTTTGATCTAAATCTAAAGACTCAAAAACATCCTCACACCTAAACAACTCTTTTTCATCTTTTCTTTCTAACAAACAAACTTCTAAATCTTCTACACTAACATCTCCATGCTCTTCCGAATGCTTACTAGCCGAATCCTGTAGTGCTGTCTCAATGACTGTGCTCTCCAGAATCCGAATGAAGGAGCAATCCTCCATTTCGTCTGGATATTTCATGGTTTTAAACACATTAAATTTCACTTCCTCATTACAAAATCTCATTGTTAATTCCCCTTCTTGAACATCTATTAATGCCCTACCAGTAGCAAAAAATGGACGACCTAGAATGATTGGGACATCTTTATCAGCCTCATAGTCTAAAATAATAAATCAACAAGTAATATGAATTTATCCACTTTTACTAAGACATCTTCAATTTTACCCTCTGGATATGTGATAGACATATCAGCTAGTTGGAGTGTGACTGTGGTAGGCCTAGCTTCACCAATGCCAAGCTTCCGATAGACCGAAAGAGGCATAAGGTTAATGCTTGCACCTAGACCACAGAGTGCTCTACCTAACTCTTTTCCACCTATAGATACAGGTATGGTAAATGACCCTGGATCCTTAGCCTTGGGTGGTAGCCAATTCTTAAGAATAACACTACATTCCTCAGTAAGAGATACAGTTTCAAACTCACCTAACCTTTTCTTTTTAGTTAAAATATCCTTAAGAAATTTAGCATAATTAGGCATTTGCTCTATAACTTCTACTAAAGGGATATTTATGTGAAATTGCTTAAGAATCTCTAAAAATTTAGTAAATTGACCATCCTGATTCTTAAGCTTTTGCTTTTGTGGAAAAGGTCGAGGTGGTACATAAGGTGGGGGCGGCACATAAGGTGGTTCCACATCTGGAACAGAACCAGATGCTCCAGTATGTTTATTGCTTCCTCCAGCACCCTGACTAGATTCCAACTCTTTTTTCAACAATAACATTATTTTTATCACCATTTTTATCTATAACCTGGGTCTTACTAGGCTCTTCTAATGGCTTACCACTCCTAAGAGTTACCACTTTTACCTGCTCCTTACCTTCCCTTCGAGGGTGTTCAGTATCCGAGGGAAGTTTCCCTTAAGGCCTTGATTACTTTGAATTGCGACATTTGTACGAGCCATAAATTCTTCCTTCATCGCCTCGAGAGAACTTCCTGAATTTTGCTGGGGCAAAGCCTGCTTATTTTGCTGGGGCAATACCTGCGCTTTAGCAAATCCCGGTTGGTTCACCTTTTCTTGTGCTTGCGCACTGCTTCCTTGTCCTCCCCATGCGAAGTTGGGGTGGTTGCGCCAACCTGGATTATAAAAGTTAGAATAAGTGTTATTCCTCTGATTACCTACAAAAAACACAGAAGTTGGATTGCTGGGGCAAAACTCGTAGTTGTGATTTTCACAACAATAGACACATGCTTCTTCTGCGACTTGGTTCACCACTGCAGTAGGCTCCATAGCTCGTGGCTGCTGATGACTAATCACTATCACATTCTTAAGAGCATTAGCAATCATAGCAAGATCAATCCTAATTGTAGACACACCATCAACCTCGAATACACTCTTAACCTCTTTATTTGTGCCTCTAACATCCGACCACTGGCAACTATTAATCGATATTCTTTCTACAATCTCATAAGCTTCATCAAAAGTTTTTGCCAAAAGGGCCCCTCCAGCCGAAGCATCGACCATTCCTTGGGTTACTCCATTTAAACCATTGTAAAATGTTTCCATTTGAATACAATGAGGTAAACCATGGTGGGGACACTTTCATAAAAGCTCCCTAAACCTTTCTCAAGCCTCACTAAAAGTCTCATCTTCAAGTTGCCTAAACCCTACTATTTCACTCCTTAATTTAGCATTTCTATTAGGTGGGAAATATTTACTCAAAAAATTTTCAGCTAACTCATCCCATGTCCTAATTGATCCTGGAGCAAAAGAATTTAACCACGCCTTTGCTCCATCTCTAAGAGAATACGGGAACAAAGTTAATCTCAGGGCATCTCTAGGCACTCCTTGAATTACAAAAGAATCGCTAACTCCTAGAAAAGACTTAAGATGCAAATGAGGATCTTCAGACGACAAACCATGGAATTTCCCCACGATTTGCATCATCTGAAACATTACCGGTTTCATTTCAAAATTTGCCGCTTGGATTTGGGGACGTGCAATCCCTGGATTCAACTCATTAAACATTGGGACAACATACGCTCGAATGGCTCTTGTCCTATCGTTCACTATCAAGATAAGATTTCCAGCCTTATTATTTTGCTGCTCATTTTGTTCAAACAGCGGATTCGCGTTCTCCATCTGGTTTCTGCGCTGCTCTCTCCTCCTAATCCTAAATGTCCTCTCAATTTCTTGATCAAGCTCAAACCTTACCCCAGGCGGATTGCTCATGCACCAAGCTCACACCTGCAAAAACAAAAGAAACAATCAAAAAGTTCTAGCACCAAACCACTAAAACACATACATAAAGCAAATCAGATAAAAACTAATCCAATCCCTGGCAACGATGCCAAAAACTTGTTGGGCTCCTAGAGCGACTAAGAATATGGTATAAAAAGACTCTAGAATTCCTATGCAAGTATACACAGTCTGCAGCAAGTAATATTATCAATCCGAGTCCTGAATTAGCTTGCACTCTATCTATTTTGTGTAACTTTCTAATGGTTTCAAAGATGGTAAGAATGATTGGGTTTTATAAGAATTGTGCTGAAGCAAAGTAAATGACAGAACAACAGGTAAACAAATAGGATGACAGATTAGAGACAGGTGCTGGTTAAGATTCAGTAATTGTTTTAAAAGATGCTCTAGCAATATTATTGATCATGCAACTCTCGCAGTATTATTAGCAGATTCCTCCCAGAACTCCAGATCTTTTGGAATGTGTTTCAACCCCAAGGAAGCACGACCGATCAAGCACTAGGCAGCTGGCTATCCCTAGCTCAGTCACTGGCGTTCACCAATACACAATGATCGTAGTGTGATTATTTGCCACACACTCTCTAAATAATCCCTGAAACTAGAGAGAGATATTCACACCGGCTGGCCAGGCGGGAATAAAATAAGAATAAGTACAACAACTAATCAAGATGCAATAATCAATATATTATTAGAGATGAAGCACAGCAACTACATAACCCCTATCCAACACATATAGCTTCTTAGTTCATAATATGCATGGAAACACACACTACAATCTGAGTAAGCATGTCGATAACCACAAGATAATAAAGACAATATAAATCTCCTAAATCAGCTTGTGGATAATGGTGTTCTTGGTGGTCTCCAATCTCTCTATACTATTCGGCTTCCAAGGAGAATTGGAATGCTTTTGACTTGGACGACAAACTTCCTTTTATAGAAGGATAGGAGGCTTGAATTAGGTAAACTTGGACACTTGTAGGGCTCTCCTCGGTCCTTTATCCCGAAAATAACTCAACAGAAGTCGGTTCATGAAGTTGGCTAACGAGCTGTGATGTGGCAGTTCTGCTCCCAGTTTTGCTGCAGCGCAGAATTTGCTCCATCATGTTGTTGGGTTTTATGCCCTAAAACTCGTAGATAGTGAATGTAACTTTTGACCGGATATTAATGAAATAATATTGATATATTTTTCCATTAATTGTTATTAGTTATTTTATATTTTTCTTTGCCTAATAATAACCCTAATCCAATAAACTAGACATCCAAGGTTGTAATATGAGTCTTGAACTATATGTAGCGGCATATGGGATCATTGTTCAAGAAACAACCTAAAGGGTCTATAGTATAGGGATAAGACTGGGTGCCTTATCCTGGTGACACTATGGATACGGCCCACTTTGTATTTGATACAAACGTTGCGATCCAACGCGTTCGTGTAGGAGACATGCGAGTGGGGGTATCCTATGCAATGAGTTTGCATAAGACCGGACCGCGAAATAGTAACCACTGGTTATAACACCGTTAACTAGTTGGTTTTCTATTTCACTAGGACGACCTAGACAACTTAGTCTTAATCCTGAGTTTATTATGGACTCCTGCTCATGAGAGATTGTCCTTTGATTCGTATGGGTGAGAGTGGCCAATAGGCCGACTCAATAAGCCTACCACTTTGGGGACAAGACCGAATGGGGAGCTGGGAACATAATCGTACAAGATGGAATTCACTCCTTCCTGACTTTAGGGAAGCAGATGAGTGTTCCCTTAAGTGGTTACTCCGAGTCTTGAACAAAGGGCCCTACCCTCTCAATGGCACGAGAGGGTTTTCTGTTTGATGGTTGGACCACAAACAAGTTGTTCATTAGAGGAGAATTGGTACTTAAGGAAATAGAAGTAACCCAGGGGTAAAACAGTAATTTGACCCACCTGGTGTTACGGACACACGTGAAGGACTAACTAGTCGATATTGGTCTAGATCCGTGGACACAGAAAATATGTCTGTAGTGAGAAGAGTGCAACTATGAGTCTATAGTGGAATGTACACACAGTTAACGAATATTGATTAATGTCGTTAATGAGTTTGACCAATTAATCTCACATCGTTGGAGCTTCTGATCTGCAGGTCCATTAGGTCCCACTGGTAGCTCGTAAAGTAATTTGAGGCAACTAAGTAATAAAAGTAAATTGAAAATGTTCAATTTATTAAGGGAAACAAATATAATATATATTGATATATTATTATGAGAGAAATTAATATTTGAAAAGTTCAAATATAAATTTATGGAAGTTTCAAAGAGTTCAAAATAATGAATTAATTAATTTAAGACCTAAAATGTGTTTGGGCAAATTTATTAATTCTAGGCCGGGAATTAAATATGTGATATTTAATTGGTGGTTAATTAATTAAAGAATTCATTAACCGGGAATTAATCAATTATGGAAATAATTAATCACTTAAGGAAGTGATTAATCATTTATGGAAATGATCTAATCACTTATGGAAGTAATTAGTCATTTATCGAAAAGATTAATCAATTATGGAATTGATTGATCATGATTGATTAATTAAGGAATAAGATTGAATCAATTTTGGAAAAGATTGATTTAATTGAATATTTTATTCATGGCCCCTCTTCTATAAATAGAACACTAGACCTAATTGGTCATGACACTTGAAATTTTGCTCTTGCTCTTGGACTCTCAAAGACAAGACCTAAAATTCTCTCTAGCCTCCCTCTTAGAGAAAGTCTCCCACAAGTCTTTTGCCTCCTAGACTCAGAGACATACCGGTGTAACCTCTGTGGTGATTGTGTCAATCAAAGAAGAAATTTCCAGCGAAGAAAAACCAAAGGCGGCTGCTGCGTTTTGATAGTTGGAGCATCGTTGGCGAAGAACGGTCAAGTCTACAACGGAGGTTTGTAACGGTTCTTCCCTTTTTCTTTAGAAAAGCATGAAAATAAATTTAAATTTATTTTAAGCATGTTTAAACCAATATTACAACAACTTTAATGGTTGTTTAAAGTTTGTTTGAGTTTTCGTAACGGTATTTTAATGTTAATTAATATACGACATAAGGTCCAATCGATGCGCTTTCGCTGCGTGGGGACTTTTATTCCCTTCAATCGGCATCAGAGCCATCGCTGTCCCTATTAAATAATTTTAAAAGTTGCGATAGGCTCTAATAGGTGGGATTTATGCATAATGTATGTTCGGTTTGCGTTGAACTATTTGGGTTAATTTTATGGCCATAGATTTTATTTTTATGTGATTTTGATCATGAAAGGCCCGGTGTTTCGGGTATATTATGTAAAATCGAGTCCTATGTAAGTCCGAGTCTAGAATAGGTTCTTATGAGATGAAAATCGAAGCAATCGCCGCTGAAATCGAGGCCAAAACTGAAGAAATCGTTGCTGTTTTTCCCAGATTCTACCTCCAGACGCAACAGCGTCGGGATGCTACCTCAACAGCATCTCGACGCTGTCTCGATACCGAAGGCGCTCGGTAAGGAAAGCACACAGCGTCGGGAGGCTACCCCAACAGCGTCTCGACGCTGTCTCGATTATGCAGGCGCCAGACATGGAAAGCGCACAGCGTCAAGACGCTATCAACACAGCGTCGAGACGCTATCACGATGGAGGCGCGCATTAGGGTTTTAAAAGGCGCGGTTCAAGGCGTGGCCGGTCCAGTTCGGACTGATTCGGCTGGGCTGGGACCTATTTGGTCCAGTTTAGCCAATTTTTGGCATGGTTCGTGATTTTCGAAGCCGGTTCGAGGTTGTTCGGGGCGGTTCGTGCTGTCTAGACCAATTTCAGAGCTGTACAAGGCTTTTTTAGGATAGAATTTAGCTAAATTAATGTAATTTAATGCTTTATTTTATCCTAGGGGCAAACATTAACCGGTTCAATTGCTATTTATATGCTTTATGGATGTCATATAGAATATTTAATCCCACCTTAGGTTATAAACATGCTCATGCATTTTTTTATATATTATTAATTGTTATAATGTATGTTTAAATGCATGGATTTGTTTTCATATTTTTTAATATAAGTGTATATTAATTATATGAAAAATTGTAAAGCATGAAGCATGTCATTACTTAAATTAAATATAAATAGTTATGTTTAATGTGATGAATGAAGCATGCTTGATTGATTTTCTTGATTGGCTTATAATTGTTATAATAAAAGAAAATCAAAATTGCATGAAGCATGAAACATCCATAGTTAATAATATAATTGTTATATTATTCATGCAATTAGTGTGGTTTAATTATTTAATTTGAATGAGATTGTTGAATGATTTAAACCCTAGATTCTTGATTATAGGATTAATCATTAAAATTTGAAATAGTTCTTTAATGTTAATGATTAGAAACCGTCAATCTATAATCAAGATTTGCATGCAAACATAAGATCATAGGATAAAATGGATTAATTTTAAATTGTTTAAAATTAATTAGACCTAGATCGTTTTCTAATATGATTAGAATTTTTTCTTACTTAGAATTAAAAATAGTTTTAATTGACTAAGTAGGAAAAACATTGCTATGATTATAAGGGAACTCTACCGGTAATGTTCTGTCTAAGGCTGGGGGTATTTAAGTTGACGGTTTATGGAACACCTCCTACCTGGGAACTGACCTGGAATACCGGAGTTGAATTAATCATAGTTAAATGTTAGTATGCAATGTCACTAGGTTTATTAAAAGTGTTTAATGCACCTAGATCTTTAGAGTAAAGACCTTACATTACTGAGGTTATAAGGGAACTCTCTCGGTAAAGTTCTGTCTAAGGCTGGGGGTATTTAAGTTGACGGTTTACGGAACACCTCCTACCTGGGAACTAACCCGAACATTGAGTTGAATTAACCATAGTAATGTTGACTTGCAATATTGGGTTTATTAAAAGAAGTTTAATTCACCCAAAAAGATTGCAGTTGAATCCTTTCCATAATTGTTATAATAGGATCAGACTTAGATAGATTGACTTAGCTGAATACTATCTAAGTTAAACAACCCTAAATTAACTGTATGACATTTTCAGTGGGAGGAAAATTACAAAACGGGATTTAAACAAGTTTTGCTCCTATGTTCCTATATTCACAACGTGAGATTCATGCTCGTCTTCGAGTCGCCTTAAGAGCGGCCTCCCTTCGGAAAGTGTTTGCATGAATCAATATCAAGGTGACTGGGAAAAATGTCTAGAGTAAGTGGGAGCGGGACACGTGTCAACGTATCCCTCGGTCTCCGCCCATAGTTCGCACCGTGAGAGTCCTATGATCCGCCTGCAGGTTGTCCTGGCGCAACCATCCCTTCGGAGGGTCTGGTCATAAGATTCGGAACATCGTGAACTCCTGAAAAAGGATAGGAGCTCTTAGGCTAATCACCAACAGTTGTCTTTCCCTTCGGTAGCTTGTTGGTGCGTGCCTCTGACATCTGAAAGTGGAAGGATTACACTTACGAGGATGAGTTAAAAGTGTTAACAAATCCTTGACCGAACAACGGTGGCTAATGTCTATAGGAATTTGAGTTATTCTGGAATTAGAATTAGCTGAGAGGTGTCTCATTTCAAAGGAAGAGTACCTGATCACCCTTCGGTGGCTGATATTCTAAACCTCTGAAACATCGTTGCAAAACTAAATCAATAGTTTTAGGGTTCTATGATTGTCTGTTTTGCTAAATTGATTGGATTGTGTGCAATTGTTTGTTTGTATGATGGGTTAAGGAAAAGATAACTAATACGGTCATTGTTTGTTTAAATTTCAACAATGTCTTCCTCAATTGTCTCTATGCTTAAAAATGAGAAATTAACCGACGAAAATTATGCTACGTTGAAGTCGAACCTGAATACGATTCTTCTTGTCGATGATCTGCAGTTCGTCTTAACGGAGGATTGTCCTCCAGCCCTTGCTCTTAATGCATCCCAAGCAGTTAAGGATGCTTATGACCGTTGGACAAAGGCCAATGATAAGACTTGCGTCTATATCCTAGCCAGCTTATTTGAAGTTTTGGCTAAAAGGCATAAGGGCATGGAAACAGGGAGGGAGATTATGAACTCTCTCCAGGAGATGTTTGGACAACTGTCCTACCAACTCCACCATGACGCTCTCAAATACGTTTATAGCTGTCGCATGAAAGAGGGCACATCTGTTCGGGAGCATGTCCTGGATATGATGGTCCAATTCAATGTGGCAGAGGCAAACGGGGCGGTCATGGATGAGCGTAGTCAGGTTGCATTCATCTTAGAATCTCTTCCGAAGAGTTTTCTACAGTTTCGAAGCAATGCAATGATGAATAAAATAACATTCAACCTGACTAGCCTCCTGAATGAGCTACAACTCTATCAGTCTCTTCTTAAGAACAAGGGACAGATAGAAGGAGAGGCAAACATTGTTCACTCTAAAAGAAAGTTCGAGAAGGGTTCATCCTCTGGAACTAAATATGTAGCCACTTCTTCAAAGAAAACTCAGAAGAAGAAAGGAAACAAGGGGAAAGCTCCTAGTACTGCTGCTAAAAGCAAGGGAAAAGCCAAAGCTATGGCAGACAAGGGCAAGTGTTTCCACTGCAATGTAGATGGACATTGGAAGAGAAACTGCCCAAAGTACCTTGTTGAGAAAAAGAAGGAAGAGGAAGGTAAATTTGATTTACTTGTTTTAGAAACATGCCTGGTAGAACATGATGAGTTAACCTGGATACTTGATTCAGGAGCAACTAATCATGTTTGCTCTTCTTTTCAAGAAAATAGTTCCTTTCGGCAGTTGAACGATGGGGAAATGACACTCAGGGTCAGAATTGGAGAAGTCATTTCAGCTAAAGCAGTGAGAGCTACGAAGTTATTTTTTGGAAATAGATTCTTACTTTTAGAAAGTTTGTTAATTGTTCCCAAGATTAAGAGGAACTTAATTTCTATTTCATGTTTGATTGAACAATCGTATACAATTACTTTTGATATGAATGAAACGTTCATTTATAAAAATGGGGTACTTATTTGTTCAGCCAAATTGGAAAATAACTTGTATGTTTTAAGACCAATCGAAAACAAAGCACTTTTAAATCACGAATTATTTAAAACTGCTGAAACTCAAAGTAAAAGGCAGATGATTTCTCCATCAAGTAACAATACTCATCTTTGGCATCTCAAACTTTGTCATATAAACATCGATAGGATCGGTCGTTTGGTAAAGAATGGACTTCTAAGCAAGTTAGAAGATGATTCACTACCACCTTGTGAATCTTGTCTCGAGGGAAAAATGACCAAGAGACCCTTTACTGGAAAAGTTTACAGAGCCAAAGAACCCTTAGAGTTAATGCATTCGGATCTATGTGGTCCAATGAATGTAAAAGCTCGAGGAGGGTACGAATATTTCATCTCATTTATAGATGATTATTCAAGATATGGTTACTTGTACCTAATGGGACATAAGTCTGAAGCCCTTGAAAAGTTTAAGGAGTTTAAGTTGAAAACCTATTAGGTAAATCTATTAAAGTACTTCGATCTGATCGAGGATGGGAGTATATGGATCAAAGATTCCAGGATTATATGATAGAACATGGAATCCAATCTCAACTCTCAGCGGGTACACCTCAGCAGAATGGTGTGTCAGAAAGGAGAAATAGAACCTTGTTGGAAATGGTTCGATCAATGATGAGTTATGCTCAATTTCCTAGCTCGTTTTGGGGGTATGCAGTAGAGACTGCAGTATACATCTTGAACAATGTTCCCTCCAAAAGTGTTTCTGAAACACCTTTCGAATTATGGAAGGGGCGTAAACCTAGTTTGCATCACTTTCGCATCTGGGGTTGTCCAGCACACGTGCTTGTGACAAATCCTAAGAAACTGGAACCTCGTTCAAAATTGTGCCAATTTGTTGGTTACCCTAAAGAAACGAGAGGTGGTTATTTCTACGACCCACAAGAAAATAAGGTGGTTGTATCGACAAACACCACTTTCTTAGAGCAAGACCACATGAGAGATCATAAACCACGCAACAAAATAATATTAGGAGAAGCTACTGAAGAATCATCAAGAGTTGTTGATGAAGTTGGACCTTCAACAAGGGTTGATGAAGGAACTAGTTCTTCAGATCCATCCCGTCCATCTCAAATGTTGGGAATGCCTCGACGCAGTGGGAGGTTGTATTACAACCTGACCGCTACTTGGGTTTAACGGAAACTCAGGTTGTCATACCTAATGATGGCATTGAGGATCCATTGTCCTATCGACAGGCAATGAATGACGAAGATAAGGATGAATGGGTCAAAGCCATGAACCTGAAAATGGAGTCAATGTACTCCAATTCTGTATGGGAACTTACAGATCTACCAAATGGGGTAAAACCCATAGGGTGCAAATGGATCTATAAGAGAAAAAGAGATGCAGCTGGAAAGGTATAGACCTTCAAAGCTAGACTAGTGGCAGAGGGTTATACCCAAAAGGAAGGGGTTGACTATGAGGAAACCTTTTCTCCTGTAGCCATGTTAAAGTCCATAAGAATTCTCTTATCCATAGCCACATATTATGACTATGAAATATGGTGAATGGACGTCAAGATTGCCTTTCTGAATGGTAATCTTGAAGAGAATGTCTTCATGTCTCAACCCGAAGGGTTCATAGCCCAAGGTCAGGAACAAAAGGTTTGTAAGCTCAATCGATCCATTTATGGATTGAAACAAGCATCCAGATCATGGAACATTAGATTTGATACTGCAATCAAATCTTTTGGCTTTGACCAAAACGTTGATGAGCCTTGTGTGTACAAGAAAGTCAACAAAAGGAAAGTAGCTTTTCTAATACTTTATGTAGACGATATCCTACTCATTGGGAATGATGTAGGATACCTCACTGACATTAAGAAATGGCTAGCAGCCCAATTCCAAATGAATGATCTGGGAGAGACTCAATATGTTCTGGGAATCCAAATCATTAGGGATCGTAAGAACAAAACGCTAGCTCTGTCTCAAGCAACGTATATTGACAAGATGTTGTCTCGATATTCGATGCAAAACTCCAATAAGGGACTACTACCCTTCAGACATGGGGTACACCTATCTAAGGAACAGTCTCCTAAGACACCTCAAGAAATTGAGAACATGAGACACATTCCCTACGCCTCAGCTGTGGGCAGCTTAATGTATGCTATGCTCTACACAAGGCCTGACATATGTTATGCAGTGGGAGTAGTCAGTATGTATCAGTCTAATCCAGGGTTGGACCACTGGGGAGCGGTTAAAAACATCCTCAAGTATCTTCGGAGAACGAGGGACTACATGCTTGTGTATGGAGCTAAGGATTTGATTCTTACTGGATACATTGACTCTGACTTTCAAGGTGATAAGGATTCAAGGAAATCCACATCAGGGTCAGTATTCACCCTCAATACAGGAGCACTAGTGTGGAGAAGCATCAAACAAGGATGCATAACAGACTCAACCATGGAGGCTGAGTATGTAGCAGCTTGTGAAGCAGCTAAGGAGGCAGTATGGCTCAGAAAGTTCTTGACTGATTTGGAAGTGGTTCCGAATATGAACATGCCCATAACACTATACTGTGATAACAGTGGGGCTGCAGCCAACTCAAAAGAACCTCGAAGCCACAAACGAGGTAAACACATCGAGAGGAAGTATCACCTGACACGGGAGATTATGCAATGAGAAGATGTGATCGTCACTAAGATCGCCTCGGAGCACAACATCGCTGATCCATTTATGAAGGCTCTCACGGCTAAAGTGTTTGAGGGTCATCTAGAGGGTCTAGGTCTATGAAATATGTATGCCATCTAATCTAGGGTAAGTGGGAGAAATGTATAATGGGTATAAGGATGCCCTAGTTCATTGTATTATATACATGACATTTCCAGCTTTAGATTATTGCATTTACATCCCACTAACTAGTGTTTTAGTTCAAGTGGGAGTTTGTTGGGTTTTATGCCCTAAAACTCGTAGATAGTGAATGTAACTGTTGATCGGATATTAATGAAATAATATTGATATATTTTTCCATTAATTGTTATTAGTTATTTTATATTTGTCTTTGCCTAATAATAACCCTAATCCAATAAACTAGACATCCAAGGTTGTAATATGAGTCTTGAACTATATGGAGCGACATATGGGATCATTGTTCAAGAAACAGCCTAAAAGGTCTATAGTATAGGGATAAGACTGGGTGCCTTATCCGTGTGACACTATGGATACGACCCACTTTGTATTTGATACAAACGCTGCAATCCAACGTGTTTGTGTATGAGACATGCGAGTGGGGGTATCCTATGCAATGAGTTTGCATAAGACAGGACCGCGAAATAGTAACCACTGGTTATAACCCCGTTAACTAGTTGGTTTTCTATTTCACTAGGACGACCTAGAAAACTTAGTCTTAATCTTGAGTTGATTATGGACTCCTGCTCATGAGAGATTGTCCTTTTATTTGTATGGGTGAGAGTGGCCAATACGCCGACTCAATAAGCCTACCACTTTGGGGACAAGACCGAATGGGGAGCTGGGAGCATAATCGTACAAGATGGAATTCACTCCTTCCCGACTTTAGGGAAGCAGATGAGTGTTCCGTTAAGTGGTTACTACGAGTCTTGAACAAAGGGCCCTACCCTCTCAATGGCACGAGAGGGTTTTCTGTTTGATGGTTGGACCACAAACATGTTGTTCATTAGAGGAGAATTGGTACTTAAGGAAATAGAAGTAACCCAGAGGTAAAACGGTAATTTGACCCAGCAGGTGTTACGGACACTCGTGAAGGATTAACTAGTAGATATTGGTTTAGATCCGTGGACACAGAAAATATGTCTGCAGTGAGAAGAGTGCAACTGTGAGTCTATAGTGGAATGTACACACAGTTAACGAATATTGATTAATGTGGTTAATGAGTTTGACCAATTAATCTCACATCGTTGGAGCTTCTGATCTGCAGGTCCATTAGGTCCCACTGGTAGCTCGTAAAGTAATTTGAGGCAACTAAGTAATAAAAGTAAATTGAAAATGTTCAATTTATTAAGGGAAACAAATATAATATATATTGATATATTATTATGAGAGAAATTAATATATGAAAAGTTCAAATATAAATTTATGGAAGTTTTAAAGAGTTCAAAATAATGAACGAATTAATTTAAGACCTAAAATGTGTTTGGGCAAATTAATTAATTCTAGGCCGGGAATTAAATATGTGATATTTAATTGGTGGTTAATTAATTAAAGAATTCATTAACCGGGAATTAATCAATTATGAAAATAATTAATCACTTAAGGAAGTGATTAATCATTTATGGAAATGATCTAATCACTTATGGAAGTAATTAGTCATTTGTGGAAAAGATTAATCAATTATGGAATTGATTGATCATGATTGATTAATTAAGGAATAAGATTGAATCAATTTTGGAAAAGATTGATTTAATTGAATATTTTATTCATGGTCTCTCTTCTATAAATAGAACACTAGACCTAATTGGTCATGACACTTGAAATTTTGCTCTTGCTCTTAGACTCTCAAAGACAAGACCTAAAATTCTCTCTAGCCTCCCTTTTAGAGAAAGACTCCCACAAGTCTTTTGCCTCCTAGACTCAGAGACATACCGATGTAACCTCTGTGGTGATTGTGTCAATCAAAGAAGAAATTTCCAGCGAAGAAAAACCAAAGGCGGCTGCTGCGTTTTGATCGTTGGAGCATCATTGGCGAAGAACGGTCAAGTCTACAACGGAGGTTTATAACGGTTCTTCCCTTTTTCTTTAGAAAAACATGAAAATAAATTTAGATTTATTTTAAGCATGTTTAAACCAATTTTACAGCAGCTTTAAAGGTTGTTTAAAGTTTGTTTGATTTTTCGTAACGGTATTTTAATGTTAATTAATATACGGCGTAAGGTCCATTCGATGCGCTTCCGCTGCGTGGGGACTTTTATTCCCTTCACAAGTCGCCCAACAACATATTCTGCATAAAATGATTTCCAAAGCTTCCATTCTTCCAAATGGGTTAAAACATGTAATATCTATCTAGAACCAACCCTATTAAGCATTAAAGACACACAAATCCTTATATAAATGAGGCCTAAATAACTACCTTTTGGGCAGTTATCACACCCTCAAACTTAAGCTATTGCGCGTCCCGAGCAATACTAACTCACCTTCCCTTAAGAATTTAAAACTTTAGACAAAGAATTAGTTTAATCAAATTAGACCATCCAATACTGCCTTTAACCTTTACCTGAGCACTCCGTAAAACCGAGCTCTGCCGCAGCAAAATGATTCCTCCAGCACGGACAAATAATCACCACTTTCAACTCAATTCTAAGAACTCACCACAACCTAGCTCTATTATCAGACATTCAAAACATATTTTCAAGGGGTTTATATTTTCATTTTTAAACTTTAAGCAGCCCTACGGTCATAAGTTCTTAAGCATGGGATGACCCACTTTATGGTGCAGTATACCCTTGCCTCAAACTTATCACCAACTAGGCTCAATACTCTTTATAAAGCTAAAAAATCCTTAGTTATTCCATCTCTTGCCCCTCAGAATGGCAACATTTTATGATGAAGCTCACCTAAGTTCTGGGAGACAGAAAAACTGTTGGATCATCATTCATCCTTCAAAACTTTTGCTCCATCATTTTTTCAGCAAAATTTCAACAATCAATTTTTTTCAGCAAATATTTTTTCTCATTTTTTCACATTTCCTAGGTCATCTTTTGACACGAAGACAAACTTTGGGTATCACAAATGTCCCCGGTTACTCAATAACCTAGCAAATTTTTACTTGAAGGAGAGGAATGCTCGAGCAAAGCAATTGGAGTAGCAAAAAGTCCCCCAAACTTGAATTATTCATTGTCCCTAATGAATCATTAATTTTGCAAATTATAACCCCAAACTTAAATTTTTCTATCTGAAATTTAAACTAAACGTGGGACTAGAACTAAGCTTAAAGTGGACCATAAGAGTCAACACTACCTTCAAAATCTTTTTTACCGCAGCAATAGTCCAGGCTAGAAGAAATGCTCAAGCAAAAGGTTTCTGGAGATCAGAATACCTTGACCTAATTAAGCTTAATCAGTCCAAGCTTCAAAAATTCAGAAGAAAATTAGTTAAGTTAGCGTTAGGCAGTGCTCATGGAACATAAACATCTAGAAATTTCATTAAAAACATAAGAAAAGAAATTACATAGCAGAGATATATTTTTAAAGCAAAAAAATTAAAAAGAAACAGTCATAATAAGCAAATATAGAAGAAGATGCAGTCAAGAATGCGCGAGCAAACAAAATATTTAAACAAAAAGACTGTGCGCTCAAATTCTCCTCCTTCAATCTTACTGACCATTCTCTTCTTCTTCATCACCTTCTCTTTTCATAGGCGACGGCGGGATCCAGGGGTTCAACAGATCTTCAGGGAATGCAGGAAGGGCTGGATACCATTTGGAAAAATTCTCTTGCAGCGCCCTTCTTAAGTTGGCATCCTGATTCTTAACATAGTTCCAGAAGGTTAAAGTTTGCCTCTCAACAAAATCTTGCCGATTGGCCGAAAGTGCCAGTTGTTCTAGAATCGAGTTCATGTCGTGGATAAGCCCACCTTGACGTACCTCCTGCATGCACTGGAGTCGTGCCAAATTGGGCGTGTCTATGATTCCCTTGTCAAACAGAATCACATCCCCCTCTTCCACTGGAACCCCTGCTCTTCTACATAGCATCGTTACTGTGTTTGGAAAGAATAGTTTCCCTACCTTTTTCCGCCAGCAGTCAACAATCTCAGAAGAAATTATTTTTCCTACATCAATACTCATCGAGTGAAGAATGGTAAAGGCAAGCAGTACCCTGTCCCGAGATACTGTGGAGTCGTGAGTTGTCGGCAGTAAGCGTAGCCTAATGAAACCCATCCAGGTGTTGGCTTCACTCTTCAAATAAGCAGCTTGAAACGTGTGCTTTCGCGTCTGCGACAACCTCCATTGGGCCCCCTCAATGCCTTCCTCTCGGACAGCCGCACTTAATTGGTCACTAGATGGTGCAACCATCATCTCATTAAAAACTGCATGCGGAAAATCCTGGAGATTGAACAAATCATTAATGGCTTCTGGGCTCCACTGTACGGGCACTCCTCGAACTATAACCTCAAATTCGTCCCGAACGTCAAGATTGGCGTAAAATTCCCGAACAATATTGGAATTAACAGGCTCTGGTTTCGCACAAAACTGCCTCAAACCGAGGTTCGCTATTCCAGACTCCAAGAATTGTGGTACATCATCACCAAATCCTCGTTCGATCAGGAAGTCCCGTTTCAGCATCTCCTGATATTTTGCTCGAGCAAGGTTGTTGACGAAGCGAAGAAAAGGTACTCTTGGTTCCTCAATCTCATCAGCCTCACCCGATGACTCAGTAATCCCTTTGCCCTTGTCTTCTCTTTGCTTGGGTAGAATCTCTTCCTCAGCCTTTTTTGCTTCTTCTTCTCTCGTCTTGTCTTCAGCCTCCTTCTTCTCTTGTTCCTCTCTCTCTGTATTGTCTTTTTCAGAGTCAGTAGTTGGAGGCGAGGGGGTATCAGTTCGAACTACCTGAATACGGTCGACTTTTTGCTTAATGCAGCGACGCTTAGGTCCCTCCGGCATGATCACCTCCACTCGATCCTCTTGAACTGGCTCATTCTCAGTTGCAACCTCTGTCTGCACATCCTCATTCTGTTTTTCTTGAATTTCCACTTGAACTTCCACTTTATCCGTAACTCTCTGCTCAACCTGTTCTAGGTTCTGTTCTTCTGGTCTTTTCGGGTCTTCTTAAGCTACTGTGGCAGCAACCTCATCTGCTGCCTCATGGACCTCTTCTTGTTCCGCAGCCCTTTGCTGCCTTCTCCTTCTCTTCATTTCTTTTCCCTCCAGCGTCCTCTTTTTTTTCGTTTTCGCTTTCTAAACCTCGAGGGTAATGGGTATCTCTTCTCCCTCATTATCTCTCTCTTTTCTCGCTCTCGTTTTAGCCATCGAAGATTTTGAAAAGGAATTCTATAGTGCACACAGAGAATGAAAGAAAAATGCAAATGGTAAGGGATGGATCAAGAAGATGAAGTGGAAAGGACTTACCGAAGGTTCTTGAATAAATAGCTGCAGCAAATCAAATCATAACTAAAAGATTTTGCTCCGTATTAAATGGGTTTACCGTTCACTTTCAATTTGCAAATCAAATTTTCAACGGTAAAATCTTTGAATTTCAATTAACGATGGTAAATAACTACACCCTGTCAACGGCTAAACCGTTGGATAATCCCTACGTGACATGTGGCAGCATCCCGGAAATTTACCTGCTCACAAAAATTCAAAAATCCCAACAGTAAAAATAATTAACTCACAATAAAATCTTTTTTTTCTCAGACGAAATGCTCCAGCCAGAACTTTGCCGCAACAATCTTCTGAACTTGAGGAATCTTGGATACGGGATTCAAATTTCAAAATAGAAAACCAAATCTTTTAAAAATAACCAATCAAATATACTTTAATCTTTCTTGAAGCCGAATTAATTTAGAGAAAATCTTTATTAACTCAAACTAAACAGAATTAAAATAACTGAAAATAAAATCTAGATCTTAATCTAATAAAACCTAATTAATTCAAAGATAATTCAAAGATAATCCAAATAAATAATCCTAAAATAAAATCAAATTCAAAACGAAATAGATAAAATCGAAACAAATACTTAAAGATAAAATCTAATAAACCACGCAAAATCAAATCTAACCTATTCGAAAATAAATCAGCGAAATATAAAACAAATACAAGCACTGCTCTCTCAAACATCGACCAAGCTGTCCATTCACCTTGAACACTCTCCCATCTTTTTCATCCTGCAAAGTAATTGCTCCATAGGGGAAAACCTCAACCACAGTAAATGGTCCTGACCGTTTAGATTTTAGCTTTCCAGGAAATAATTTTAATCTAGAATTATAAAGCAAGACTTTCTGACCCTTGACAAACTTTTTAGATTTAATTTTCTTGTCATGCCACAGCTTAGTCTTTTCTTTATACATTTTTGCATTCTCATAAGAAAATTGGAAAAATTCCTCTAATTCATTAAGCTGCAGCATTCTTATTGCTCCTACACGACTCAGATCAAAATTTAACTTTTTCAACGCCCAAAACGTTTTATGCTCTAGCTCCAATTGTAGATGGAAAGCTTTCCCATATACTAACCTATAGGGAGACATACCTAGAGGTGTCTTATATGTTGTCATATAAGCCCAAAGAGCCTCATCCAACCTAAAAGACCAATCCTTCCTAGATGGATGGACTACTTTCTCTAGAATCACTTTTATTTCCCTATTACTAATTTCAGCTTGACCATTTGCTTGTGGGTGATAAGGGGTAGCTATCCTATGCTTAATCTCATACTTAGCTAATAGCTTATTTAAGATATTATTAACAAAATGTGTACCCTCATCACTCACTAGAGCTATAGGTGTCCCTAACCGTGCAAAGATGTGCGATTGAAGAAACCTCGCTACTGTCTTGGCATCACTCTGATGGCATACGATGGCCTCCACCCACTTGGACAAATAATCAACTGCCAATAAGATAAAAACATTGCAAATAGAAGGGGGAAATGGCCCCATAAAATCAATACCCCATACATCGAATATCTCAACTTCTAAAATGTAAGTAAGAGGCATTTCATCTCTAGGCCCCAAGTTTCCTCTCCTTTGGCAAGCATCACATTGCTTGTAGAACCAATGGGCATCCTTGAATAAGGTGGGCCAGAAAAATCCACAATGTAAAATCCTCATAGCTGTCCTCTGACCGCTGAAATGACCTCCATACGGCGAAGAGTGACATTGCTCCAAGATTTCCTTTGCTTCAACACCTGAAACACACCTACGAATAATACCATCAGAACATTGCTTATACATAAATGAATCATCCCAATAGAAAAATTTTGCATCATGCTTAAACTTTTTCTTCTGCCTCCAATCCATGTCAATAGAAGTGACTCCCTTTACCAAAAACTTGGCAATATCAGCATACCAAGGGATGTCCCTGACTACCTTTACCTCAATAGCAAAAAGCTGTTCATCTGGAAAAGCATCTGAAATGGAAAATTTCTCCAGCAAAGATGATGATGGATCAAGACGAGATAAATGATCTGCAATGACATTTTCTGATCCCTTCTTGTCTTTTATCTCCAAGTCGAACTCCTACAATAATAAAACCCAACGAATTAGTCTAGGCTTTGCATCCTTCTTAGACATTAAATACCTTATTGTTGCATGATCCGTGAACACCGTGTCTTTGGATCCAACCAAATATGGCCGGAATTTCTCAAAAGCAAACAAAACAACTAACAACTCCTTTTCAGTAGTTGTATAGTTAACTTGTGCTTCATTTAAACCCTTGCTTGCATAATATCTAGGATGGATAAATTTGCCCTGCTTTTGCCCCAACATAGCACCTACCGCAGCATCACTCGCATCACACATTACCTCAAATGGTAAATTCCAATTAGGTGCACACAGAATGGGTGCTGAGATTAAAGTAGCCTTTAAAGTCTCAAAATCCTTCCTACAGTCTGCATTAAAGTCAAAAACATGATCAGTACACAATAAGTTACAAAGAGGTTTACTGATTTTGGAAAAAATCTTTTATGAACCTCCTGTAAAATCCATCATGTCCTAAAAAACATTGAATTCCCATCACTGAATTCGGTGGTTTTAGTCTTTCAATCACCTCTATTTTTGCTCTATCAACTTCTAGACCATTCCTAGAAATCCTATGACCTAACACTATGCCTTCCCTCACCATGAAGTGGCATTTTTCCCAATTAAGGACTAGATGGGTATCCTCACATCTCTTTAATACCTTGCCTAAATTATCTAAACAATTCTGAAAAGATACTCCAAAAACTGAAAAATCGTCCATAAATACCTCAACAGTGGATTCAATCATATCAGAAAAAATTGCTAGCATACACCGCAGAAATGTTGCTGGAGCATTGCAAAGACCAAAAGGAATTCGCCTAAAAGCAAACGTCCCATAAGGACAGGTGAAAGTGGTTTTCTCCTGATCCTCAAGAGCAATAGTAATCTGGTTATACCCAGAATAACCATCTAAGAAACAGTAATAGGCCTGACCAGCCAATCTATCCAACATCTGGTCAATAAATGGTAGAGGGAAATGATCCTTACAGGTGGCCTTATTAAGCCTCCTATAGTCCATACAAACCCTCCAGCCAGTTACTGTCCTGGTTGGAAACAACTCATTGTATTTATTACTTACCACAGTGACACCTCCTTTTTTAGGAACACATTGGACAGGGCTCACCCATTTGCTATCGGCAATTGGATAAATGATCCCAGCATCCAACCATTTAATCACCTCCTTTTTAACAACCTCTTTCATTGCAGGGTTAAGCCTTCTTTGTTGCTCACTACTCCTAAAGGATCCCTCCTCTAGGGTGATTTTGTGCATACAAAAAATGGGCTAATTCCTTGAATGTCAGCCAACGTCCAACCTATAGCCTTGCGGTATTGTTGCAGCAATCTTATTAAGGCCTCCTCATGCTCTAGCATTAAATCTGATGCAACAATAATCGGCAACGTCGCACCTTCCCTGAGATATACATGCTTTAGATAATCCGGCAAGGGCTTCAAATCTAAAGTAGGTGCCTCAATCAGGGATGGCTTAATATGAGGAGCTTTCCTTTGATCTAAATCTAAAGACTCAAAAACATCCTCACACCTAAACAACTCTTTTTCATCTTTTCTTTCTAACAAACAAACTTCTAAATCTTCTACACTAACCTCTCCATGCTCTTCTGAATGCTTACTAGCCGAATCCTGTATTGTTGTCTCAATAACGGTGCTCTCCAAAATCCGAATGAAGGAGCAATCCTCCATTTCGTCTGGATATTTCATGGCTTTAAACACATTAAATTTCACTTCCTCATTACAAACTGTCATTGTTAATTCCCCTTCTTGAACATCTATTAACGCCCTACCAGTAGCCAAAAATGGACGACCTAGAATGATTGGGACATCTTTATCAGCCTCATAGTCTAAAATAATAAAATCAACAGGAAATATGAATTTATCCACTTTTATTAAGACATCTTCAATTTTACCCTCTGGATATGTGATAGACCTATCAGTTAGTTGGAGTGTGATTGTGGTAGGCCTAACTTCACCAATGCCAAGCTTCCGATAGACCGAAAGAGGCATAAGGTTAATGCTTGCACCTTGATCACATAGTGCTCTACCTAACTCTTTTTCCACCTATAGATATAGGTATGGTAAATGACCCTGCATCCTTAGCCTATGGTGGTAGCCCATTCTTAAGAATAGCACTACATTCCTCAGTAAGAGATACAGTTTCAAACTCACCCAACCTTTTCTTTTTAGTTAAAATATCCTTAGGAAATTTAGCATAATTAGACATTTGCTCTATAACTTCTACTAAAGGGATATTTATGTGCATTTGCTTAAGAATGTCTAATTTTTTTTTAAATTGACCATCTTGATTCTTAGGCTTTTGCATTTGTGGAAAAGGTAGAGGTGGTACATAAGGTGGGGGCGGCACATAAGGTGGTTCCACATCTGGAACAGAACCAGATGCTCCAACATGTTTATTGCTGCCTCCAGCACCCTGACCAGATTCCAACTATTTCTCAACAATAACATTATTTTTATCACCATTTTTATCTATAACCTAGGTTTTACTAGGCTCTTCTAATGGCTTACCACTCCTAAGAGTTACCGCTTTTACGTGCTCCTTACCTTCCCTTCGAGGGTGTTCAGTATCCGAGGGAAGTTTCCCTTGAGGCCTTGCTTTCGGCCCATTAGCTAGCTGACCCATTTGCAATTCCAGGGCCTTCATCGAAGCTTGATTACTTTGAATTGCGGCATCTGTACGAGCCATAAATTCTTTCATCATCGCCTCGAGAGAACTTCTCGAATTTTGTTGGGGCAAAGCCTGCTTATTTTTCTGGGGCAATACCTGCGCTTTAGCAAATCCCGGCTTATTCACCTTTTGTTGTGCTTGTGCACTGCTTCCTTGTCCTCCCCATGCGAAGTTGGGGTGGTTGCGCCAACCTGGATTATAAAAGTTAGAATAAGGGTTATTCCTCTGATTACCTACAAAAAACACAAAAGCTGGATTGTTGGGGGAAAACTCGTAGTTGTGATTTTCACCACAATAGACACATGCTTCTTCTGCGACTTGGTTCACAACTGCAGTAGGCTCCATAGCTGGTGGCTGCTGATGACTAATCACTGTCACATTCTTAAGAGCATTAGGAATCATAGAAAGATCAGCCCTAATGGTAGACACACCATCAACCTCTAATACACTCTTAACCTCTTTATTTTTGCCTCTAACATCCGACCACTGACAACTATTAATCGATATTCTTTCTAAAATCTCATAAGCTTCATCAAAAGTTTTTGCCAAAAGGGCCCTTCCAGCCGAAGCATCGACCATACCTTGGGTTACTCCATTTAAACCATTGTAAAATGTTTCCATTTGAATACAATGAGGTAAACCATGGTGGGGACACTTTCGCAAAAACTCCTTAAACCTTTCCCAAGCCTCACTAAAAGTCTCATCTTCAAGTTACCAAAACCCTACTATTTCACTCCTTAATTTAGCATTTCTATTAGGTGGGAAATATTTACTCAAAATTTTTTCAGCTAACTCATCCCATGTCCTAATTGATTCTGGAGCAAAAGAATTTAACCACGTCTTTGCTCAATCTCTAAGAGAATACGGGAACAAAGTTAATTTCAGGGCATCTCTAGGCACTCCTTGAATTACAAAAGAATCGCTAACTCCTAGAAAAGACTTAAGATGCAAATGAGGATCTTCAGACGACAAACCATGGAATTTCCCCACAGTTTGAAACATCTGAAACATTACCGGTTTCATTTCAAAATTTGCAGCTTGGATTTGGGGACGTGAAATCCCTGGATTCAACTCATTAAACATTGGGATAACATATGCTCGAATGGCTCTGGTCCTATCGTTCGCTATCAAGATAGGATTTTCAGCCTGATTATTTTACTGCTCATTTTGTTCAAACAGCGGGTTTTGCTGCAGCAAACGATTCTGGGGGTCTGGTGGACCTTTAAGATCCTCCGAAAGGCGCGACATGTTCTCCATCTGGTTTCTGCGCTGCTCTCTCCTTCTAATCCCGAATGTCCTCTCAATTTCTTGATCAAGCTCAAACCTTACCCCAGGCGGATCGCTCATGCACCAAGCTCACACCTGCAAAAACAAAAGAAACAATCAAAAAGTTCTAGCACCAAAACACTAAAACACATACACAAAGCAAATCAGATAAAAACTTATCCAATCCCCGGCAACGGAGCCAAAAACTTGTTGGGCTCCTAGAGCGAGTAAGAATATGGTATAAAAAGACTAGAATTCCTGTGCAAGTATACACAGCCTGCATAAAGTAATATTATCAATCCGAGTCCTGAATTAGCTTCCACTCTATCTATTTTGTGTAACTTTCTAATGGTTTCAAAGATGGTAAAAATGATTGGGTTTTATAAGAATTATGCTGAAGCAAAGTAAATGACAGAACAACAGGTAAACAAATAGGCAGATAGATTAGAGACAGGTGCTGGTTAAGATTCAGCAATTGTTTTAAAAGATGCTCTAGCAATATTATTGATCATGCAACTCTCGCAGTATTATTAGCGGATTCCTCCTGGAACTCTTGATCTTTTGGAATGTGTTTCAACCCCAAGGAAGCACGACCGATCAAGCACTAGGCAACTGGCTATCTTAGCTCAGTCACTAGCGTTCACCAATACATAATGATCGTAGTGTGATTATTTGCCACACACTCTCTAAATCATCCCCGAAACTAGAGAGAGGTATTCACACCGGCTGGCCAGGCGGGCATAAAATAAGAATAAGTACAACAACTAATCAAGATGCAATAATCAATATATTATTAGAGATGAAGCACAACAACTACATAACCCCTAACCAACGCCTCGAGCTACTTAGTTCATAATATGCATGGAAACGCACGCTACAATCTAAGTAAGCATGTCCATAATCACAAGATAATAAAGAAAATATAAATCTCCTAAATCAGCTTTGTGGATGATGGTGTTCTTGGTGGTCTCCAATCTCTCTATACTATTCGGCTTCCAAGGAGAATTGGAATGCTTTTGAATTGGACGGCTACTTCCTTTTATAGAAGGATAGGAGGCTTGAATTAGGTCAACTTGGACACTTGTAGGGTTCTCCTTGCTCCTTTATCCCGAAAATAACTCAACAGAAGTCGGTTCATGAAGTTGGCTAACGAGTTGTGATGTGGCAGTTCTGCTCCCAGTTTTGCTGCAGCGCAGAATTTGCTCCATCAAGTCGCCCAACAACAGATTCTGCACAAAATGATTTCCAAAGCTTCCATTCTTCCAAATGAGTTAAAACATGTAATATCTATCTAGAACCAACCCTATTAAGCATTAAAGACACACAAATCCTTATATAAATGAGGCCTAAAGAACTACCTTTTCGTCAGTTATCAATCATCCATTTAGAAAGCAGATGAAAGCTTTCAATAACGAGAAAGAATTTGGAAGGGCACCACAACCACTGTCTGGCGAAAGTATTGTTCAAATTTTTCTAGAAAATGAATTTTCTAATCAAGATACGTCAAAAGATAATACATCAATAAATTCTCTACCTCGTTGTTGGAAGAAAAAAACTATCTTTTTTGAACTTGAATATTGGAAGAAACTTTATGTTCGACATTGTTTGGACGTTATGCATATTGAGAAGAATGTTTGCATGAATTTAATTGGTACTTTACTGGACATACCTGGTAAGACAAAGGATGGATTGCGAACACGACGTGATTTGGAACGATTAGGCATTCGTCCTGAGCTGGCACAAAAAGTTGTAGGAAAATGAACATTTATACTGCTAGCGTGTTATACGTTATCTAAACTTGAGAAACATGTCGTCTGTCAATCATTGTCAAAAATGAAAGTTCCTGAAGGGTATTCTTCCAATATACAAAATCTCATATTGTTTGATAATCTAAAAGTCACTGGTTTGAAATCTAATGACTGTCACGTGCTCATGCAACAGTTGCTTCCAATTGCAATTTGTGTTGCATTACCTAAGCATGTCAGACATGTTATCACACGATTGTGTTTCTTTTTCAATGCAATATGCAGCAAGGTGATTGAAGTTTCACAATTAAGTGTGTTGGAGCACGAGATTGTGGTAATATTGTGTCTGTTTGAAAAATATTTTCCTCCATCGTTCTTCACGGTAATGATGCATTTAACAGTACATCTAGTTAGAGAAGTTCGACTTTGTGGTCCTGTGTATCATCGATGGATGTATCCTTTTGAACGATACATAAAAGTTCTTAAAGGATATGTGCGAAATAGAAATCGTCATGAAGGTTGTATCGCTGAAGGATACATTGTTGAAGAGGCTATAGAATTTTGTTCTGAATTCCTACATGATGTAACGCCTATTGGACATGGAAAAGTTAATGAACGAGATCAGAATGATGAAATTGGAAGACCCTCATCTTCAGTTTCTCATATGAGGCCCGACAAGGAACAACTAAAGCAGGCTCATTTGTATGTTCTAGAAAATACAAATGATGTACAACCATTCACAGAGTATGTTGACTTATCATTCATTTAATGGTTATTTTATGTTACTAAAACTCGATCCATTTGATTAGAATGATGTTATATGTTTTGTAGTAAACACATGAATTATTTAATACTCATTAATCCATACGGATCAATAAATCAGAAGTGGCTACAAGATGAACACAATCGAACTTTCATTTCTTGGATACGTGAGGAAGTATGGTTCTAACCATTTAGTTTCTTTTATATATATATATATATATATAAATTTCTTTTTAAGTTAAGTTGAAATATTTATGACTTATATGTATAGGTTGCTAAAGAGTTGGAATTACCAAACAATATGATTTCAGATACGTTGAGGTGGATATCACATGACCCTTTGCCCACTGTGATAACCTATTTAAGTTATGTACTGAATGGTGTTCACTATAATACAGAATTACGAGATGGCTCTCGTAATGTGCAAAATAGTGGTGTGTCTTTAGTAGCAAGAACAATGCAAATATCTAGTGTAAAAGATAAAAATCCAATAGTCACAAACATATCATTTTATGGCGCGATTCAAGAGATATGGGAGTTAAATTACATTAACCTTAAGATTGTAGTGTTCGAGTGCAATTGAGTTGAAAGTAATGGTGGTGTCAGAACGGATGGACTTGCATTTACTCTAGTTGATCTTAAACGTATTGGACATAAGTCAGATTCTTTCATTTTAGAATCACAAGCAAAACAATTCTTTTATGTTGAAGATCCAAGTGATTCTCGATGGTCTATTGTGTTGCATCCCCCTAAGAGTGAGTATGAAGACCATATTAATGAAGATGAGTTAGGTGACATAACTTTGAACTGTAGCAATAGTAACCATGTTCACCACTAATGCATCTGAAGATATGGAAGATGATAGTTCAATATACATTCGCACTGATTGTGATGGCATTTGGGTTGAGAACGAAAATGAAACATAGATGGTATAACTGTTTACTATGTTTAATTAATTTATTTTTTACTTAAATTTCAATTTACTTATTCACTATTTATTTGAAAGGATATCTATTGATGGCTAATGAAGATGATGTTCCACTCCATGGTGATGATGATGTGCATAGTGAAAACAATATTCCTGAGACATCATGTAAGCGAGCTACACGTGGTCCTACTACCATGATTGAGCTCACTCAAATAAGGAGAAAGGCGGATCACAAAGTAATCGAATACAATACACTTGGACAGTGGATTGGTAAAAATGCAACAAAAATGGTAAGTTATATTGGAATTGTTGTGCGAAGCCACATCCCAATCACATAAAGCTCTTGGCCTCAAGTGCTAACAGAGTTGAAGGAGAAAATTTACGAGATGATTGAGGTAATGTGTGTTGATTCGCTATGTAGTTAAATATATCATGTTATTAGTTTGATTTACTATACTTACATATTAACTTGTGTTTGTTAGGCTTCTTTTGTTACAAATCCCAAATAAAAAAAAGACATACTGAAGAAAGCTTGCATCGCTTTCCCTCAATTCAATAACATTTTAAGGACAAAATATATTGTACCATTTCAAGACAATCTAGACCATTTTACATTCCCACCACCATCATATTCACATATCGAACAAGCTCAATGGGATGTTTTCGTGAGTAATGTCTTATCGATAGATTTTCAAGTATGTATTAAAGTTTATATATTTTCTATGGTATGTTTAGATGGTTATTATTCTAATTGATTTGATTTGTGTAACTCATATATGATATAGGAATTTAGAAAAATGCAAAAGAATAGACGTTCAAAACACAGGTATAACCATAGACTTGCTCGTAAAGGATATGCAAACATGGTAGAAGAGTTGGTATGTTTTGTTTTTTTTTTTTCGACTTTTATGAAGTTATGAAAGTTCATATAAAATTATTGTTATTTCGTGCTTATATTCTTATGTTTGAATAATTCAATTTTTGTAGAATAAGGAAGGAAAAATATATGGAAATGTGGATCGATCTATTCTTTGAGTCCATGCTCGAAAAGGAAAAACTGGAACATTCTTAACTAATGATATTGAGGATGTTGCTGCAAAAATTGTAAGTAACGTATCTATTACATATTTTACTATGTTTTTTTTTTCTTGAGAAATCATTTTTTTATCGTTTTCAAATTATAGGATGAACGATCAAAGGATGCAAATTGTGAAAATGTTAGTTCATATGACATTTTGACACAAGTTTTGGGTACTCCTAAACACTCAGGACGTGTAAGAGGCATTGGTAGATTAATTGTACCTTCCTACTTCTTTCACAAGCCAACTCCATCAACTCCCAAGAATGTCATAGTAGAGGATGAACAAGAAGGTTGGAAAAAAGAAAAGGCACAACTCCAGAGACAATACAATGAAATGGAGAAAATATTTCATGAAATGCAGTCTCAAATGGAGAGTGGTTGACTAACACCAATGTCAAATCGGGGTAGTTGCCCACAAGTACCACTACCAGACCCTCAGCCTTCTGATGAACAACCTTACTAGGTAACAATATTGGAATTATATTGAAACATATTTTATGACAATACTTGATACATATAATATTAAATGAAAGTTCTAATATATAATTTTAATTTTAGGGGAGATCATGTAAACTTGTTGTTGAAGATGTAAAAAATGTTGTGGCGGCAGGAATTGTATATAAGAGGAAAGACGACCAAGAAATTGTTTATGGTGTCCCGGTCACAGCAAACTATGTGCGAGTATTGATTGATGTAGTACATGACCCTGATGCTCCTTTGCCCATACCTATAGTTGGAAGTGTTGAGTCTGTATTCGACGCAGTAGGCTCTCATGTTCCATGGCCTAAAGAACTCGTAATTCTGGACAAAGAAAAAAAGGTATGTTTAGTTAAAAAGCACATGATATATTAGTTTATATTATATATATATATTAATAAGGAATACTTTCTATGTAGGAACCTAAGAAAATGCATCGTGAATTAGCTGCAATAAAGAGAAGAAGTCAAATAGTCAAGTGTCAAAAGTGTCGGTAGTAGTGAAATACGTATTAGGATTTATAGAGAACATGACAAGGGACACCTTAGATATTACAGTACCCGATCACGTGTTCGGCTACCACTTCGACGTCTAGTGAAAAGTAGCATGAAAGAATTTTGCTTGATGGAGGAATTTGCAACCACTGTTATAACAATTTATATCGCGTAACATTTACTTTAACAAATTGTCATTAATTTTCTTATGTTTTTAATACTAATATGAATTTATTTTATTTTTAGATACTTATGCGAGTGTGACCCATCCATCTTAGAGCAATATGCATTTTTACATCCAGCATTGATCTTAGTTGGCTCGGGACCTGAAAAGAACCGCTCTCGAGCCCTATGTAAAAGTTAAGATAGGTCAATGACAAATTATTGATATGTCGTTTTAATCCCGAGTAAGTATGAAAATCAAATATATGTTAACACTTTGCCCTTTTTTTTCTGCTATAACTCTATTGTATGATTGTTGTATATATAGATATCCTTGGATGTTGTTGGTGATATCATTAAATGTTGGGATTGGTGCCCTAAAACTCGTAGATAATGAATGTTAAACGAATTATATACTTATTCGATAAAGGTGTTATCGAGATTGATTCAGTAAAAGTCATTACTGAAAAAATTAAATTGCACATATATAACCCAAATCCAATAAACTAAGATCCATGGCTATAGGATGAACACTTGAGCTTTATGTAGAGACATAAAAGTGGATCAAGCTTGAGTAATAGCCAAAACGGTCTATAGTATAGGAATAGGGTTGGGTACCTTATTTTGGAGACACTATGAGACGCGACCCACTTTATAGATGGTATAGACGATGTGATCCTAAATCGTCCATGTAGAGACATGTGAGTGGGGGTGTCCTATGCAATGAGTTTGCATAAGACCAGGACCGAGAAATAAGTCGCTCTCGCTTTATAACACCGTTTACTAACGAGACTGACTATTTCATGTGATGACCTAGGTAACTCGATCTTAATCCTTAGCTAACTATGAACTCTTGTTTATTCGGGCTTATCGTTAGATCTGCATAGGTGAGAGTGGCTGAGTATCGCCGACTCAATAAGCCTCCCATTTCAGGGATAGGAACGGGTAGATAGTTGGGGACATAGTCGTGCAAGAAGGAATTCACTCCTACCCAAATAAGGGATAGTAGAGAGGTTGTTCCCTTAAGTGCTGACTCCGGGGCTTGAACAAAGGGATTCCGCCCTCTCATTGGCCCGAGAGGGACTCGGTTTATTGGTTGGACCATAAACCAATTGTTCATTATGGGATCAGTGGGACTTAAGGAACTAAAAGTACTATAGGGGTAAAACGGCTTATTGACCTAGCTATAGCTACGAACAACCTGTGAAGGATCGAATTACTAATCATGGTTAAATCAAGTGGACGGAAATATATCTATAGTGAGGGGAGTGCAACTATCGGGCTATAGTGGAGTGTCCCGATAGTTAACGAATGTTGGCTAGCTTGGACAATGAGATTAGTCGGTTAGCCTCGAATCGTTGGAGCCCATGATCTATAGGTCCATTAGGTCCCCCTACTAGCTCATATCGGAATTAAGCCTAGAACAAAAGATAGGAAGCTTTGAATCGTTCAAAATCGGGAAAAAGGGTATTATTGTAAATTGTGTTTGACACAATAATTTAATAATGAATTAAATTAGAAAATGAGAGATGAAGTATTTAAAAGTGTTTTGAATACTATATATATGTATTAGGAATCATATATATGGAATTGCACAAGATAACAAAGATTAATTAGATTAATCATATCAAAATTAATTTGAAAATTTTCAAATTAATTACCAAGCAATCAATTTCAATTTAGAATTGAAATTGGGGGTAATTTGCAACCTTGAAATTTGATTTCAATTTGAATTTAGTGGATTTAGTTGGAAATCCACTTAATGCATGATCATTCAAAGTGGAAAGACAACTCACTCATGCATTGTTGCATGTCTTGTGTAATGTACACCTAGAATCCACTTGAGCTTGCAAATACACCATGTGTCTTGTGTCTTGAGGCTTGGCTTTGCATAGAGAATGTCTTTAAAAGGAGTTTGAATCATATTCAAACACAAGAGAGCCATTTCCTGAATGTTATGCTGCTGGAATTTGGACTCAAAGTTCTCTCATCTCTCATTCTTCTTCATTGTTTGATGCTTCAAGCATTCCCTTCCCATTCCCTATCTTATATAGACTCCCACAAGTCGTTCTTGGCCCGGAGTATAGTGGGGAAGACTCTAGAGGTTGTCCAAGGAGCATAGGAGAGGCAAACACCACAAGGAGTTCAACATAAGTGAGCTACAAAGGTTGGTGTTTTCTAAACTCTCTATTCTGTCTTTTCTAGAACATGCATGCTTTACGAGTAAAATTGAATGTCTTAAGTGCTTTCGAACTGCAATTGCTTCCGCATGTGTAATATGTACACCTTCATTAAAAACATTTACAATTTATTCAATTGACTCTCTGAAGCATGACTTACGTGATGATGTAAAGAACATGGTTAATACATAAGTAAATAGTTATTTTAGCATATGTAAGTTTATTATTTATATTTTTTTAGTATTCTTATTGTTATATTATTGTGTCGGGGCTATAAGAATGTTCTATTCTCAAACTAATATACGAAGTCCCCCCTTCAAATGAATATATGTTAAGGTAATAACTTTTACTTATTTTTTAGGTTGTTTTAATCATATTATACAAATTCTCTTATTACATGTGTGTGAACTATATATGTAGTGTGGTCAACAATTGGGATCTACGGAGTGTGGATACTACACTCTTAAATTTATACGAGATATAGTATCCCATAGGACCAGAGTGATTACAGATGTGGTACAGATCGATTTAACCTTATATTCAACTTATCTTTTTATATTTATTATAACTTTTGTAATGTAGTATGTTTACTTAATTTTTGTTTGTCTGCAGTTGACGAGAGGAACTGCATTTAGCCAATCAAAATTCGATGAGATAAAAGTTGAATTATGTGAATATGTAGCACAATACATGGGATGATTGTTTTCTAATGTTATACTTAGTTGTTTTTATTCGTTTTTTAGACAACTTGTTAGACACTGTGATATGTTCTTAGTTTGATGAAATGAATAATATGACTTACTTAAGTTGTGTTCTTAGGTAACTTTTTCGTTAATGAAATCTATTATGAATACATGAGTTTTGGTGTTACTTTCATATAATGTATTGAACATGTTATGTTATTGTCAAGTGAAGTGAAAGTTGTGTTCTGGGTTTAGAAGTGCGTATTTTTGTTCTTTCAGGTACCAAAATAATTTTGGTTAGTTATAATTACGTCGTTATGCTGTCGGATTTTTGGTAAATCAAACTTGGTTACATGGTAAAATTTAGAAATACAATCTATATTATGTTGATTTTTGGAGGCATTACAATCAGTAACTGGATGCTATTGTGTAAATGTAGGTTGCAATGCAAGGGCAAAAACCAACGTGAGGTTTTTTTTTTTTTTTCCAAATATGTATCGTTGAGGGTTAAAAACGTCATAACAAACACCATAATTGACATATATTAACCGTCAATGAACATACACAATTTGGCAATTTAACACGGTAACTTGACGGCTAATAAACGTCAATAAATTGATATATTGACATCTCATAAGAGTCAATAAATATATATATATATATTGACTTTTTCGATCCTATAATTGACATTTACAAAACGTCAACATAAGTTTATATTGACAGTTTATAAATATCAATAAATATGGAAACATTGACGCTTTATTGATATCATTCACGAATAAAACGTGTCAATAATACGATTTGTTGATGGCTAGTAAACGTCAACAAAGGTGTTTACATTGACGCTTTATGAACATCATTGACGGATAAAACGTGTCAATAATGTTTTTGTTGATGGCTTATAAACGTCAACAACGACATCTTCGTTGACGTCCAATAAGCGTCAATGAAAACAGTTATATTGACGCTTTAGTTTTATTGATACCACTTCAGTTGACTGCCAAAAAGCGTCAATGACTGCCAAAAAGCGTCAATGAAGGTGATAGTTGAAACTTTTTAGCTGTCAACAAAGGCCAAATTTGTAGTAGTGATATTTTTCCAAGATAACAAGTATATATTATTAGAAAATGTATACATAGTTCCTAAGATCAAAAGAAATTTGATTTTTGTATCTTGTTTGCTTGGACAAACATATTTTGTATATTTCACATTAAATGAAGTTTTCATTTCCAGAAAGGGAATTCATGTTTGTTCAGCGATTAGGGAAAATAATTTATATGTTTTAAGACCTATCGAGAGTATAACAGTTAATAATATTGAAATGTTCAAAACTGCTACTACTCAGAGTAATAAAAGGCAAAGGATTTCTCCTAAATAGAATACGTATTTTTAGCACCTGAGGTTAGGCCATATTAATCTCAATAGGATTGGGAGATTGGTTAAGAGTGGGATTTTAAGTGAGATAGAAGACCATTCATTACCTCCCTGTGAGTCATGCCTTGAAGGCACAATGACTAAACGATCTTTTACTCAAAAAGGTTACAAGGCCGCCGAAGAACCTCTAGAGCTTATACATTCAGACCTCTGTGGTCCAATGAATGTTAAAGCACGAGGAGGATTTGAATATTTCATCGGTTTCATTGATGATTATTCTAGGTATAGTTATCTTTACTGGATGCATCATAAGTCTGAAGCCCTTGAAAAGTTCAAGGAATATAAGGCATAGGTTGAGAAAACTTATTAGGTAAAAAGATAAAAAACACTTGATCTAATCGAGATGAAGAGTATATGGATTACGAGTTTCAGGACTATTTGATAGAACATGGAATAACATCCCAACGCTCAGCACCTGGTACACCTCAGCAGAACTATGTATCATAAATGAGAAATAGAACCTTATTGGATTTGGTTCGTTCTATGATGCTATGCTCAGTTGCCTAACTCGTTCTAGGTTCAGCCCGTTTTGACTGCTGTTTAAATTTTGAACAACGTTCCATCTAAGAGTGTTCCCGAAACACCATTTGAATTGTGGAGAGGGCATAAAACTAGTTTACGTTACTTTAGGATCTGGGGTTGTCTAGCACACATGCTAGTGACTAACCCGGAGAAATTGGAACACCGTTCAAAACTATGCTTGTTTGTTTGCTACCCCAAGGAAACAAGAGGTGGATACTTCTTCGATCCACAAGAGAATAAGGTATTTGTATCGAAAAATGCCATATTCTTAGAAGAAGACTACCTAAGAAATCACAAGCCACGAAGCAAGATAGTGTTAAGCGAGTTATCAAACGAAACTATGGAAACATCAACGAAGGTCGATGATGAAGCTGGCACCTCAAGTAATTCGCGTCCTTCTCAAGAAATTAGAGAGCCTTGACGTAGTGGGAGGGTTGTTAGACAACCAGATCGCTATTTAGGTTTAGTATAAACTCCAGTCATACCTGATGACGGGGTCGAGGATCCATTGACCTATAGACAGGCAATGGATTACGTTGCCAAAGACGAGTGGATTAAAGCCATGGATCAAGAAATGGAATCCATGTACATTAATTCGTTTTGGGATCTTGTATATCAACCCGAAGGGATTAAGCCCATAGGATGCAAATGGATCTACAAGAGAAAACGAGATGTTGCTGGAAAGGTACAGACGTATAAGGCACGACTTGTGGCAAAAGGTTTTACCTAGAGGGAGGGGATTGACTATGAAGAAACCTTCTCCCCGGTTGTCATGTTAAAGTCGATAAGGATACTTCTATCCATTGTAGCATTCTATGATTATGAGATATGGCAAATGGATGTCAAGACTGCGTTCCTAAACGGTAATCTTGAAGAAAGTATCATTATGTCTCAGCCATAAGGGTTCATTGCCGAGGGTCAAGAGCAGAGGGACTATACGCTCATGTACGGTGATAAGGATTTGATCCTTACAGGATACACTGATTTTGATTTCCAAACTGATAAAGATTCGAGGAAATCCACATCGGGTTCACTATTCACTCTGAACGGAGGAGCTATAGTGTGGTGTAGCATCAAACAAGGATGCATATCAGATTCGACCATGGAGGCCGAATATGTAGCTGCTTGTGAAGCAGCAAAAGAAGCAGTATCGCTCAGGAATTTCTTGACCGATTTGGAAGTCGTTCCAAATATGCATCTGCCCATCACTCTCTATTGTGGTAATAGTGGTGCAGTTGCAAACTCGAAAGAACCTAGAAGACATGAGCGAGGCAAGCACATTGAAAGGAAATATCATCTCATCAGGGAGATAGTGCACCGAGGAGACGTGATCATCATGAATAGCATCAGAGCACAACATTGTTGATCCATTCACGAAGGCTTGCTAAAGGTATATAATATACCTCTTTTACCCTTATATTTAGCTCATTTCCTTGTCAAAAGATTCATGTTTAGATCAATTTTACTATTTCCGAGCTCAAAATATGTTAAAGTTGATGAATTAGGGAGTTGAGAGTGACATTCGTAAAATTATGCTTATTTGTGCTTAAAAAGACACAATTTGATATGAATTTGACCAAATTTGGTGTTGTGCAGAAAAACAGAGGAAAGCTGGAATTTACCCAGAAATGCAATTGCATTTCTAGGAAGGCTAAAATCAAATGTGACCGCATTTCTGGAAAAACAAAGGTCGTTCCGACTCCGTCGCGGATCGTTTTGAACGAGACTTTTGCGCACCTAACCGACCGTTTTGACCCCGAAAATGACTGGGCTATCTACCAGCACCTATTTTGTGGCTCCTCAACCACTCCGCACACTATATAAGCTCGTGAGTCGAAGTGAAATTCAAGCAGAACTCACTAAGAAGAAGAGGGTGGTGACAGAATCCTAGTAGACGCCCATGAGTAGGGATGCCCGAGGGCCTTCTTGGAAGACTGAATTCTAACCTTAGTTCGACATCAAACCTTAGTGTTTGTAGGGATTTTCACCCCATTCTCACTTGTAAAAGCGAGAGAGTGGAGTGTCGAGCGAACTCTAGAAGGATTGGATAAAAGAAAAAAACCCTAGTATTTAGCTACTGCCATTATCTCCAGCACTTGGCATTTTTCATTCTTTTATATTCTTTACATTTTATTTTCAATGAAAAGTTGTTCATTTGCACTTTATCCCACCATGGTTGGCTAAATTCCTTTGAGGGGTTCAATATGGTGAATTCCCTTATGGTTCAATAGCTTGAAAGTGTTCATTCGCTTAAATTTCTATTCAATGCATGTCATTCTTTATTGATTATCATTCTGATCTTGCTGAGTTTAAATTGATCACTTAGACTTTGCATGCTATGAGAGTTTGATCTCGAAAGGGACAGAAGATATCGGTTCTCATAAAGGTGATATAGGAGAAAAAAGCTCGAAAGAGATTGTTCGGTGTTATAGGGCAAGCTGCCTAAGACACCCTATAACAACTATAGGGTTATAGATTACATTCGTGAATTATCTATGGCAGAGTCGAGTGACAGAAATGTGTATAATGGTACCCACTTAGTCTTCTAATGGTTCTTGGGAGCAAGGCCAAATAAAAGTTAAATCTTACCCAATGCATTGATTAGGCTTAAGTTGAATAATCTATTATTAAAGTTATTTGCCTTTGGGATGAAACTATATTGAATACCTCGTTTTATTTATTATTGTAATTTCTTAATTTAATTGTTTTATTTATCTTCCAAAAATCAATCATCAATTAGTTCTATGGTTACCTATTTTAGGCAATCATTTAAGCAGTTTCTTCTTCAAATATGAGTTTCCAATTTAGTCCTCGTGGGATCGATACCCTTGGAATACTTTTAAGGTTTTTATTACTACGTGTGATAGTGTATACTTGCACTAAGGTTGGCTGAATTTATCATTGTTATTATTCATCATCTGTTTCTCACATCCACATTTCAGCCTCTACTAAACCAAGTTTTTGGCGTCATTGCTGGGGACCAAAAGTGAAACTAGTTTTGTTATTGAGATTGCGATTTGATTGCGACCGCATTTCTGTCTCAAAGGGAATTTGACTTTGATTTTCAATTTTTCTTCTTGATGTTGAGGTTAGTGCATGAGCAAGGGGTGTCCACTCCTTGATATTGATCCTGAGATAGAAAGAACCTTTCGTCGTCCTAGTAAAGAACAAAGACAAAAGAGAAGGGAACAACAAGAGTTGAGTGTACAGGAACCTCTAGAAGAAGCTTCTTACATACAAGAGTTTTCGATGGAACAACCTGGAGTCGATCCTCAAGTTGACCCACAGAATCATGGAAGGGAGCAAAATGGTGGGAAAATCCCTCCAGTACCTCCAGTTCCGCCGGTGCCACAACAAGAAAATCCAATTTATATTGTTGAAGATCGCAATAGAGCAATAAAGGACAACGTTTTACCTGTTTTTCAGACTTTAAATCCAGGAATTTTGGAGCGACCAATAGATGCTCCACAATTTGAACTAAAACCAGTGATGTTCCAAATGTTGAATACCATGGGCCAGTTTTCTGTACTTCCAAATGAAGATCCACATAAACACATTAAGTTGTTTTTTAGAGTTTGCAATTCGTTACAGGAGTGCCTGAAGATACTTTGAAGCTAAAACTTTTTCCATTTTCTTTGCAGGGAGATGTTGAAGCTTGGTTGGACTCATTCCTTTCAAACTCCATCACTTCTTGGAATGATTTGGCTGAGAGAGTTTAAGAGAAGTTTTTTCCTTCTAATATAAATGCCAAATATAGAGCCTAAATTATTGCATTTTGACAATCTTACAATGAACCTCTGGATGCAGCCTGGGAAAGATTTTAAAGGTTGGTTCGGAAGTGTCCACACCACGGATTGCCTACCTGCATCATCTTAGAGCATTTTTATAGTGGATTAGATTAAGCTTCGAAGTCACTAGTCAATCCATGTGCAAACGGATCCTTCTTAAAGAAGTCTGCAAATGAGGCACATGCTATCTTGGACACCATAGCCAAAAACAATAGACATTGGGGAGAAACTGAGCCAACAACGATTTTGAAGAATCCAACTAAAGCAGTAGAGACAGAGGCTAATTCTGCCATGCAAGCTCAAATCAAGGCTATCCACAGCATGATGATGGGCATGACTATAAGCAATCAAGCGAACATAGCCCCTGCCAATGTTATTTCTTCTACCTGCTGTGAAATTTGTTGTGAAGAGCACACTGCTGACAATTGTCCACTAAATCTTGCGTCTGTCTTTTATGTAGGTCAAAAAGGGAACTAGAACCAAAATAGATGGAATCCATACTCTGCTACATACAACCCAGGTTGGAGACAACATCCAAACTTCCCTTGGGGAGGACAAGCCAACTCAAGTAATTCCAATCAATTTGGGAAACCTCCTACACAACAGCATCCACAAAAGAACTTCCAACCAGTTCAAGTCCATAATCAATAGTCAAATCTAGAGACTCTTATGAAAGAGTACATGGTAAGAAATAAGGTGTTCATATAACACATTTTGAAGCAATTTTAGGATCGGAGGCACTTAACTACATCAATTTTAGAAAATGAAAACATGTTGTCCAAATACCGTAAGCAGAGAGGAGAATTTGTACCAACCTTTTTGGAGACCGATTCAGCAACTCCCTTTGATTCTTTTGATCATGAGCGGTGTGTGGACCACCTCTAGTGTCTTCCCTACTATTCTCCAGGCCAAGAACGACTTGTGGGAGTCTATAGAGATAGGGAATGGGAAGGGAATGCTTGAAGGTTCAAGCAATAGAGAGTTATATGGAGATGAGTGAGTTTGACACCAAAATCCAGCAGCATAATAATATGGAAATGGCTCTCTTCCCTTTGGATCTGATTAACCGCGAAGAGAATTAGGATCGAATAAAAGGGACAGAATGATAACAAGAGAGCGTGGAAATGTTTCAAACTTCAAATGAAAGCTCGAAATTTTCCGATGCCCTTTGAATACAAGATGGAAGTCTTTTATAGACTCCGAATTTGAAACTACAATTGAATACAAAATATTAAAAGATAACAAACAATCTGACACGACATGACCCCTGACTAGATTGATGTGACAAAAGATAAAATAATTAAGGGTATAATAATTACAAAAGGACAAAACGACAAGATAAGATTACAAAACGATATGATATGATATGCTGTGTTCCCCCTCCATCTTTTGTCATATCACTTTGTTAAAGTAGCTTTAATAAAGTCTGCAATTATTGTCCTTGTCTGATGGCTTTGAATATTATGTCTTCTCACTTTACCAGGCGTGAAGGCAAGGTATGCTGACCAACGAATTTACTGCACATCTCGTGACTTATAACCGGGACCACACACCGCAACAGTCCTCCGCAACAGTCCTTTACAATGAGTGTTCATAATTTTCTTCAGCTAGGAGACTTGGACCTTATCTTTATGCTCTGAGGTGGAGTTTTTTTTGAAAATAATAGACTCACATGTGTTGTGAATCTAGAAAAGGATCATTGAGGTCATATTCATCCTCTTCTTCTTCACTTTCTACGTCGGAGTTGTGATGAGAGGATGAGGACGCTATTGATGTTGCTTGATTAAGGATCTTTTGAAAGTCTGCTTCAGTCGTCGTCTGCGCCAAAGCAGCTATGAGCTTGGATTTTGAATTTAAGAATTATGCATTTTTCTTCTTTGAAAGGTCTATAAGGTAGCCGTTGTCGGCGAACCATTGTTTGATTTCTTTGATACCGGCGTCAGAAAAATTATATTTATCCCACCATTTGATTTGGAGAATCTTTACAAGTTGTTTGAAATATGGATATGAATTTGTCTGGAAATTCCAACAGAAAATCCAGGGAATTTGGAAGTATAAACAAAAACGCATATTGAGAGGAAATGCATTTTTGTATATTGTTTGAGAAAAATAATGAAAAGATTCTTGGATGGGAACAGGAAAAATTTCTTCGGAGGATCCAAAGGTTTTCCACCATTTGATGAACCAAAAAGGAAATTGACATTTGTAAGCATTTTGACAAAATTGAATGAACCAAGAATGGTCATAATTTTTGTACCACATAACTTTATACCAGGCTTTGATATAGTCCCGATATGAGTATGTTTGAGGATTGAAAGGTTTTGAAAGGGTTCTTTCTGTGAGGATATTTTGATTCCAATGAGTAGGGTTTATGACCTTTTTTATTTTTAGCTTTGAATAAGCTATAATTGATGGAACATTTCTGTCTGGGATATGGGTTATCTCGACTGATTTTGAATCTACCAGAATGAATTCATAGTATTTTCTGGTTTTGGGCAAGGATTCTGGAATGAAATAGAATCCTCGTGGAGAAATATTTTGAATAATTTCAATAATTGAAGACCCGTCGAATTCGGGTTCAACTATTGGTTCTGATAATTGAAGTGATTTTTCAAAATAGTTTTTGATCTCGGGTTTTGGAATAAATCTTTTGGGAGGCTGAACAGCATCCGCAAAAGTTGTAGGGATAGAAGATCCCTCTTGAGAAGAAGCTTGAGTAATTGGGGAGACAGTAGGTCTCGTTTGAGTTATAGAGGTTGGAGAGACAGTAGGTCTCATTGAAGGAACGACAGAAGGCCGTACGAGAGAGGCAGATGGCCTCTGTGGTGGAGTTAAAGACTCCATTGAATCACGAATTTGAAGAGATGCACTTCTGATTCTTGGACGGTTCACAGGAGTGAAGCCAAGATCCATTGCATATTGATCTGCGCTCATAGGAGCTGAAGATTTTGAGGATGAAGCTGGGCTTTTGCCCTTTGAAGAAGATGAAGAGGCTTTGCCTCGCTGATCACTCATTTCTAGAGAGAGAGAGAGAGAAGAAGTTTTTCTTGTAAGGAACTCCCTTGAGAGGTAATCAGCCAAGGGATTTTGAACTCCTTTTATAGGCAAAATTTGGAAATCAAAGCATGACAAGATTGCTTGCCACCTAGCAAATATTTACATCATTTTCTAAAATAAATTTTGAGGCTCTTCAATCCGTTTTTATTGTAAAACTCTTATTAATTAAATCTCCTTGAAACTTTTGAACACATAAGACTATTGCTAAGATCACTTTTTTGACTGTTGAATAATTTTTCTGAGTACTATTCTAAACTCCATAATGAAATCTGATAATTGATTCTTTGTTATCAACACACTGTTTTAGGATTCCTCCATATCTGATATCGGATGCGTCAGACTCCACTATTAATTCAGCTTTTGGATTGACAAGACTCAAACAGGGAATTGATTTGACTAAAGTTTTAATAGACTTGACAGCCCTTGTATGTTCATCCGACCAGGGCTTTGGATTCTTTTTTAGTCGCTCATAAAGTGGTTTGCAAATGATTCTTAGATTTTGAATAAAGTCAGATACATAATTGAGACATCCTAGAAATCGTTGCAATTGAGTTTTATCAAGAACTTGATCAGGAAAATTTGAAGCAAACTCTATAGATCTTTGAATAGGTTTTATTTAACCTTGATGAATATCAAATCCTAGAAATCGGATTTGGGTTTGAAATAGTTTGATCTTTGGAAGTGACACCACTAAACCATTTCGTTTAATGATATCTAAAAATACATTGAGATGTTTAAAATGTTGATTTAGGTTTTGAGAAAATATTTACACATCATCAATATAAACAATTGAAAATTCATGCAACTAGTTTAATTGTCCGTCGTGACAACAGGATTAGTTGAAGTTAGGATAGAGCATAACATTGATGAATTTTAATAGCGCTAAGGACACTTAGGTTGTTAAAATGAATTAATTACAATTAGACCGATAGGATTCACAGGGCAATTGAAACAATGGTGGGATCAATATCTGACAGATTATGATCGTCAGTATATTTTAACCCATACGACTATTGAGAAGAAAAAACAGATAATCAAACTCAAGGGTCAATTACCTCAAACTGTTGAAAGAGAATAAAGTATAGAAGACGCTGTCAATACCCTCGTATATATCCTTACAAATGCCTTTGTAGGCGATCCAGCTCAATATCAGGTCAGATCGGCTGATATCCTTTTAAACCTCAAATGTCCAACTCTGGGAGATTTTACATGGTACAAAGATATGTTCCTAAGCAAAGTCCTTATTAGAGCTGATTGCTCTTCTTCAATCTGGAAGGAACAATTCATTAAGGGTCTTCCCAGTTATTTTGCTGAAAGAGTCAAGATCAATTTAACCGCAAAATATGACGGGAAAATCCCATGGGACACCCTAACCTATGGGAATCTAACTTCCTTTATAATAGGTGAAGGTCTTCGTCTCTGCAATGAGTCAAAAGTTCAATCAAAACTTAGCAAATCCTTCGGGTCAAGACGAGCCGAGTTAGGAATTTTTTGCGATCAATATGGATGTGGAAAAATTCGTCCGCCATCCACAATCAGAAAATCTTCTATCAAAAGATATCGAAAATATCAAGAACGACAAAACTATAAACCATATAGGCAATTTCAAAGAAAGAATTATAGAAAGCCATATAATTCTTACAATAAAAAACGACCCTTCTACAAAGGAGGAAGTTCCAAAAGAAACGTCCAATGTTACAAATGTAGATCAAATGGACATTATGACAATAAATGTCCAATGAAAAAGAAGATCAATGAATTAGAAATTGATAATGATACAAAGCAACAGCTTTTGAGTATCATTCAATCTGATTCAGAAGAGTCAATAATTTATAGTTCGGATGAAGGTCAAATTCTTGAATTACAAGAAGAAGAAGATTCGTATTCTAGTAGTGATTATAATGACGAAGAATACGATGGCAAACGAGTCTGCTCAGGATGCATTTGTGTCCTGCAAAAGACCAAGAAACTCTACTCAATGTTGTTGACAAAATAGACAATGTCGAACTCCAAAAATCAATTTTACACAGTCTAAAAAACTCGATTCTCGAAAAAAGAGATCAAGAAGAACCAAATAACTTTCAGCCTTATGAATGGAAAAATGTTGTCAAAAAATTTGAAGAACCAAAACCAGTTACCATTCAAGATCTTCAAACTGAAATTAATATTCTAAAAAGAGAAGTCTCCGAACTCAAAAGAAATACTGATCAAGAAATTTTTCATCTCCGTCAAGAAATATCTCGAATCAAAAATGAAGTAGACACAGTTCCCAACGATGAGGAAGAGTCTTTCGTTGGAGCCATTTCAAGTATACGATTTCAAAAGTGGTATTCTTTAGTAACTCTAAAGATCCATGATTTTACAATTACTCTCCATGCACTGATTGATTCAGGTGCAGATCAAAATTGTATTCGAGAAGGATTAATACCATCGATATACTTCGAAAAAACTTCTGAATCCCTTCGTGGTGCTAATAATAATCAACTTATAATCAATTATTAATTATCAAAAGTCCATGTTTGCAATGAAGGAGTTTGCTTTGTAAACTCTTTCCTTTTGGTCAAAGATTTAGGACAGGAATTGATCCTAGGTACACCATTCCTTACTCAATTATATCCAATAACCATCTCAGAAGAAGGAATAATCTCTGACGTCTTAGGACATGAGATAATATTTAAATTTACAAGTCCAATAACCCGTCATGAAATCCATAATCTTCAAAAGGAAACAATTCAAAATTCTATTAATGTCATAGAAAGTAAAGAAAAACAAATACAATTCTTGAAAGAAGAAATTTCTTACAAAAGAATAGAAGAAGATTTAAAAAAGAAATCAATACAAAATAAAATAACCTATTTCAAATCAACATTAGAAAAAGAAATTTGTTCAAATCTTCCAAACGCCTTTTGGAAAAGAAAGCATCATATCGTCAATCTCCCTTATATCAAAGATTTCAATGAAGAGAAAATTCCAACGAAGGCTAGACCAATACAAATGAATCCTTAATTACTAACACATTGCAAAAAAGAAATAGATGATCTTTTGCAGAAAGGTCTCATTCGAGCTTCAAAGAGCCCTTGGTCTTGTGTAGCATTCTATGTCAATAATCAAGCTGAAAAAGAACGAGGAGTTCCAAGGTTAGTTATCAATTACAAACCTCTTAATAGAGTTTTGGAATGGATTAGATATCCAATTCCGAATAAACAAGATTTATTAAAAAGAATTTCAAATTAAAAAATTTTCTCAAAATTAGACATGAAGTCAGGATTTTGGCAAATTCAAATTTCAGAAAAGGATCGATACAAAACCGCCTTTAATGTTCCTTTCGGTCAATATGAATGGAATGTTATGCCATTCGGATTAAAAAAATGCTTCATCAAAATTTCAAAAAATTATGAATGATATTTTCAATCCATTTCAAGAATTTTCAATTGTTTATATTGATGATGTGTTAATATTTTCTCAAAACCTAGATCAACATTCTAAACATCTCAATATATTTTTAGATATCATTAAACAAAATGGTTTAGTGGTGTCACTTCCAAAGATCAAACTATTTCAAACCCAAATCCGATTTATAGGATTTGATATTCATCAAGGTTTAATAAACCTATTCAAAGATCTATAGAGTTTGCTTCAAATTTTCCTGATCAAATTCTTGATAAAACTCAATTGCAACGATTTCTAGGATGCCTCAATTATGTATCTGACTTTATTCAAAATCTAAGAATCATTTGCAAACCACTTTATGAGCGACTAAAAAAGAATCCAAAGCCCTGGTCGGATGAACATACAAGGGTTGTCAAGTCTATTAAAACTTTAGTCAAATCAATTCCTTGTTTGAGTCTTGTCAATCCAAACGCTGAATTAATAGTGGAGTCTGACGCATCCGATATCAGATATGGAGGAATCCTAAAACAGTGTGTTGATAACAAAGAATCAATTATCAGATTTCATTCTGGAGTTTGGAATAGTACTCAGAAAAATTATTCAACAGTCAAAAAAGAGATCTTAACAATAGTCTTATGTGTTCAAAAGTTTCAAGGAGATTTAATTAATAAGAGTTTTACAATAAAAACGGATTCAAGAGCCTCAAAATTTATTTTAGAAAAGGATGTAAAAAATCTTGTTTCAAAACAAATATTTGTAAGGTGGCAAGCAATCTTGTCATGCTTTGATTTCAAAATTTTGCCTATAAAAGGAGTTCAAAATCCCTTGGCTGATTACCTCTCAAGGGAGTTCCTTACAAGAAAAACTTCTTCTCTCTCTCTCTCTCGAAAAATGAGTGATCAGCAAGGCAAAGCCTCTTCATCTTCTTCAAAGGGCAAAAGCCCAGCTTCATCCTCAAAATCTCCAGCTCCTATGAACGCAGATCAATATGCAATTGATCTTGGTTTCACTCCTGCGAACCGTCCAAGAACCAGAAGTGCATCTCTTCAAATTCATGATTCAATGGAGTCTTTAACTCCACCACAGAGGCCATCCGCCTCTCTCGTACGGCCTTCTGTCGTTCCTTCAATGAGACCTACTGTCTCTCCAACCTCTGTAACTCAAACGAGACCTACTGTCTCCCCAATTACTCAAGCTTCTTCTCAAGAGTGATCTTCTATCCCTACAACTTTTGTGGATGCTGTTCAGCCTCCCAAAAGATTTATTCCAAAACCCGAGATCAAAAACTATTTTGAAAAATCACTTCAATTATCAGAACCAATAGTTGAACCCGAATTCGACGGGTCTTCAATTATTGAAATTATTCAAAATATTTATCCACAAGGATTCTATTTCATTCCAGAATCCTTGCCCAAAACCAGAAAATACTATGAATTCATTCTGGTAGATTCAAAATCAGTCGAGATAACCCATATCCCAGACAGAAATGATCCATCAATTATAGCTTATTCAAAGCTAAAAATCAAAAAGGTCATAAACCCTACTCATTGGAATCAAAATATCCTCACATAAAGAACCCTTTCAAAACCTTTCAATCCTCAAGCATACTCATATCGGGACTATATCGAAGTCTGGTATAAAGTTATGTGGTACAAAAATTATGACCATTCTTGGTTCATTCAATTTTGTCAAAATGCTTACAAATGTCAATTTCCTTTTTGGTTCATCAAATGGTGGAAAACCTTCGGATCCTCCGAAGAAATTTTTCCTGTTCCCATCCAAGAATCTTTTCATTATTTTTCTCAAACAATATACAAAAATGCATTTCCTCTCAATATGCGTTTTTGTTTATACTTCCAAATTCCCTGGATTTTCTGTTGGAATTTCCAGACAAATTCATATCCATATTTCAAACAACTTGTAAAGATTCTCCAAATCAAATGGTGGGATAAATATAATTTTTCTCACGCCGGTATGAAAGAAATCAAACAATGGTTCGCCGACAACTTCTACCTTCAAGACCTTTCAAAGAAGAAAAATGCAGAATTCTTAAATTCAAAATCCAAGCTCATAACTGCTTTGGCGCAGACGACGGCTGAAGCAGACTTTCAAAAGATCCTTAATCAAGCAACATCAATAGCGTCTTCATCCTCTCATCACAACTCCGACATAAAAAATGAAGAAGAAGAGGATGAATATGACCTCAATGATCCTTTTCTAGATTCACAACCCATGTGAGTCTATTATTTTCAAAAAAAAAAAAGAATTATGAACACTCATTGTAAAGAACTGTTGCGGTGTGTGGTCCCGGTTATAAGTCACGAGATGTGCAGTAAATCCGTTGGTCAGCATACCTTGCCTTCACGCCTGATAAAGTGAGAAGACGTAATATTCAAAGCCATCAGACAAGGACAATAATTGCAGACTTTATTAAAGCTACTTTAATAAAGTGATATGACAAAAGATGAAGGGGGAACACAGCATATCATATCATATCGTTTTGTAATCTTATCTTGTCGTTTTGTCCTTTTGTAATTATTATACCTTTAATTATTTTATCTTTTGTCACATCAATCTAGTCAGGGGTCATGCCCTGTCAGATTGTTTGTTATCTTTTAATATTTTGTATTCAATTGTAGTTTCAAATCCGGAGTCTATAAAAGACTTTCATCTTGTATTCAAAGGGCATCGGAAAATTTCGAGCTTTCATTTGAAGTTTGAAACATTTCCACGCTCTCCTGCTATCATTCTCTCCCTTGTATTCGATCCTAATTCTCTTCGCGGTTTACCGAGGAGCTACTAAAACCAGTGATGTTCCAAATGTTGAATACCATGGGCCAGTTTTCTGTACTTCCAAATGAAGATCCACATAAACACATTAAGTTGGTTTTTAGAGTTTGCAATTCGTTACAGGATTTGCCTGAAGATACTTTGAAGCTAAAGCTTTTTCCATTTTCTTTGCGGGGAGATGTTGAAGCTTGGTTGGACTCATTCCTTTCAAACTCCATCACTTCTTGGAATGATTTGGCTGAGAAAGTTTAAGAGAAGTTTTTTCCTTCTAATAAAAATTCCAAATATAGAGCTGAAATTATTGCATTTTGACAATCTTACAATGAACCTCTGGATGCAGCGTGGGAAAGATTTTAAAGGTTGGTTCGAAAGTGTCCACACCATGGATTGCCTGCCTGCATCATCTTAGAGCATTTTTATAGTGGATTAGATCAAGCTTCGAAGTCACTAGTCAATCCATGTGCAAACGGATCCTTCTTAAAGAAGTCTGCAAATGAGGCACATGCTATCTTGGACACCATAGCCAAAAACAATAGACATTGGGGAGAAACTGAGCCAACAACAATTTTGAAGAATCCAACTAAAGCAGTAGAGACAGAGGCTAATTCTGCCATGCAAGCTCAAATCAAGGCTATCCACAGCATGATGATGGGCATGACTATAAGCATTCAAGCGAACATAGCCCCTGCCAATGTTATTTCTTCTCCCTGCTGTGAAATTTGTTGTGAAGAGCACACTGCTGACAATTGTCCACTAAATCTTGCGTCTGTCTTTTATGTAGGTCAAAAAGGGAACTAGAACCAAAATAGATGGAATCCATACTCTGCTACATACAACCCAGGTTGGAGACAACATCCAAACTTCCCTTGGGGAGGACAAGCCAACTCAAGTAATTCCAATCAATTTGGGAAACCTCCTACACAACAGCATCCGCAAAAGAACTTCCAACCAGTTCAAGTCCAGAATCAAGAGTCAAATCTAGAGACTCTTATGAAAGAGTACATGGTAAGAATAAAGGTGTTCATATAACACATGTTGAAGCAATTTTAGGATCGGAGGCACTTAACTACATCAATTTTAGAAAATGAAAACATGTTGTCCAAATACCGTAAGCAGAGAGGAGAATTTGTACCAACCTTTTTGGAGACCGATTCAGCAACTCCCTTTGATTCCTTTGATCAGGAGTGGTGTGTGGACCACCTCTAGTGTCTTCCCTACTATTCTCCGGGCCAAGAACGACTTGTGGGAGTCTATAGAGATAGGGAATGGGAAGGGAAGGCTTGAAGATTCAAGCAATAGAGAGTTATATGGAGATGAGTGAGTTTGACACAAAAATCCAGCAGCATAATAATATGGAAATGGCTCTCTTCCCTTTGGATCTGATTCACACTCTACTTATAGAGATATTCCATGCAAGGAGAAGCTCATGACACAAGACACATGGTAAAATTGCAACTCTAAGTGGATTCTAGGTGTTCAATTCACAACACATGCAACTAGTGCATGAATGTGTTGTTTTCCACTTTGTATCAACATGCAAGAGTGGGAATCCAACTAAATCCACTAACTTGAATTCATGATCTGGGACATTTCCAATTAATTTGATATGATTAATCTAATTAATCATTGTCACCTTGTGCAATCCAATATATATGATTCCTAATACATATATATTGTATTTAAAACACTTTTAAATACTTTATCTCTCATTTTCTAATTTAATTCATAATTAAATTATCGTGTCAAACATAATTTACGATAATACCCTATTTCCCGATTTTGAACGATTCAAAGATTCCTATCAATTTGTTCTAGACTTTATTCTGATATGAGCTAGTAGGGGGACCTAATGGACCAATTGATCATGGGCTCCAACGATTCGAGGCTAATCGACTAATCTCATTATCCAAGCTAGCCAACATTTGTTAACTACCGGGACACTCCACTATAGCCTGATAGTTGCACTCCCCTCACCATAGATATATTTCCATCCACTTTATTTAACCATGTTCAGTAAGTTGATCCTTCACAGGTTGTTCGTAACTATAGCTAGGTCTAATGACCGTTTTACCCCTATAGTACTTCTTGTTCCTTAAGTTCCACTAATCCTCTAATGAACAATTGGTTTGTGTTCCAAACATAAAACTTAAGTCCCTCTCGATCCAACGAGAGGGTGGAGCCCCTTGTTCAAGTCTTGGAGTTAGTACTTAAGGGAACAACCTCTCTACTATCCCTGAAATGGTAGGCTTGTTGAGTCAGCGATGGTGGCCACTCTCACCCATGCATTTGTTGGGTTTTATGCCCTAAAACTCGTAGATAGTGAATGTAACCGTTGACCGGATATTAATGAAATAATATTGATATATTTTTCCATTAATTGTTATTAGTTATTTTATGTTTGTCTTTGCCTAATAATAACCCTAATCCAATAAACTAGACATCCAAGGCTATAATATGAGTCTTGAACTATATGTAGCGACATATGGGATCATTGTTCAAGAAACAGCCTAAAGGGTCTATAGTATAGGGATAAGACTGGGTGCCTTATCCTGGTGACACTATGGATACGGCCCACTTTGTATTTGATACAAACGCTGCGATCCAACGCGTTCGTGTAGGAGACATGCGAGTGGGGGTATCCTATGCAATGAGTTTGTATAAGACCGGACCGCGAAATAGTAACCACTAGTTATAACACCGTTAACTAGTTGGTTTTCTATTTTCACTAGGACGACCTAGACAACTTAGTCTTAATCCTGAGTTGATTATGGACTCCTGCTCATGAGAGATTGTCCTTTGATTTGTATGGGTGAGAGTGGCCAATACACCGACTCAATAAGCCTACCACTTTGGGGACAAGATCGAATGGGGAGCTGGGAACATAATCGTACAAAATGGAATTCACTCCTTCCCGACTTTAGGGAAGCAGATGAGTGTTCCCTTAAGTGGTTACTCCGAGTCTTGAACAAAGGGCCCTACCCTCTCAATGGCACGAGAGGGTTTTCTGTTTGATGGTTGGACCATAAACAGATTGTTCATTAGAGGAGAATTGGTACTTAAGGAAATAGAGGTGACCCAGGGGTAAAACGGTAATTTGACCCAGCTGGTGTTACGGACACTCGTGAAGGACTAACTAGTCGATATTGGTCTAAGTTCCGTGGACACAGAAAATATGTCTGCAGTGAGAAGAGTGCAACTGTGAGTCTATAGTGGAATGTACACACAGTTAACGAATATTGATTATTGTGGTTAATGAGTTTAACCAATTAATCTCACATCGTTGGAGCTTCTGATCTGCATGTCCATAAGGTCCCACTGGTAGCTCGTAAAGTAATTTGAGGCAACTAAGTAATTAAATGTAAATTGAAAATGTTCAATTTACTAAGGGAAATAAATATATTATATATTGATATATTATTATGAGAGAAATTAATATTTGAAGAAGTTCAAATATAAATTTATGGAAGATTGAAAGAATTAATTAATTTAAGTCCTAAAAGTGTTTGGGCAAAATTAATTAATTCAAGGCCGGAAATTAAATATGTGATATTTAATTGGTGGTTAATTAATTAAAGAATTCATTAACCATGAATTAATCAATTATGTAAATAATTAATCACTTAAGGAAGTGATTAATCATTTATGGGAATGATCTAATTACTTATGGAAGTAATTAGTCATTTATGGAAAAGATTAATCAATTGGGGAATTGATTGATCATTATTGATTAATTAAGGAATAAAATTGAATCAATTTTGGAAAAGATTGATTTAATTGATTATTTTATTCATGGCCTCTCTTCTATAAATAGAACACTAGACCTAATTGGTCATGACACTTGACACTCTTGAAAGACAAGACCTAGAATTCTCTCTAGCCTCCCTCTTAGAGAAAGACTCCCACAAGTCTTTGGCCTCCTAGACTTAGAGACATACCGGTGTAACCTCTGTGGTTATTGTGTCATTCAAAGAAGAAAATCCAGCGATCAAGAGGCGAGAAGGCTGCTGCGTTTTCGTTCGTTGGAGCGTCGTTGGCGAAGAACGGTCAAGTCTACAACAGAGGTTTGTAACGGTTCTTCCTCTTTTCGTTAGAAACGTTTTTTCAAAATAAATTTAGATTTATTCTAGCATGTTTAAACCGTTTTTACAGCGACTTTAAAGTTAGTTTAAAGTTTTGTTTGAGTTATCGTAACGGTATTTTAATGTTAATTAATATACGGCGTAAGGTCCAATCGATGCGCTTCCGCTGCGTGGGGACTTTTATTCCCTTCAATTGGTATCAGAGCCATCGCTGTCACTATTAATTAATTTTAAAAGTTGCGATAGGCTCTAATAGGTGGGATTTATGCATATTGTATGTTCGGTTTGCATTGAACTGTTTGGGTTAATTTTATGGCCATAGATTTTATTTTTATGTGATTTTGATCATGTAAGGCCCGGTGTTTCGGGTATTTTATGTAAAATCGAGTCCTATGTAAGTCCGGGTCTAGAATAGGTTTTTATGAGATGAAAATCGGAGCAATCGTCGCTGAAATCGAGGCCGAAATAAGAAAAATCGTTGCTGTTTTGCCCAGAATCTGCCTCCAGACGCAACAGCGTCGGGACGCTCCTTCAACAGCGTCTCGACGCTGTCTCGATACCGAAGGCGCTCGGTAAGGAAAGCACACAGCGTCGGGACGCTACCTCAACAGCGTCTCGACTCTGTCTCGATTACGCAGGAGCCAGATATGGAAAACGCACAGCGTCGGGACGCTAATCTACACAGCGTCTCGACGCTGTCACGATGGAGGCGCGCACTAGGGTTTCAACAGGCGCAGTTCAAGCAAGGACGGTCCGGTTCGGACCGGTTCGGTTGGGCTGGGACCTATTTGGTCTGGTTCAGCCAATTTTTGGCATGGTTCGTGATTTTGGAGGCCGGTTCGAGGTGGTTCGGGGCGGTTCGAGCTGTCTAGACCAATTCCGGAGCTGTACATGGATTTTTATGATAGAATTTAGCTAAATTATTGTAATTTAATGCTTTATTTTATCCTAGGGGCCAAAATTAACCGGTTCAATTGCTATTTATATGCTTTATGGATGTCATATAGATTATTTAATCCCACCTTAGCTAATAAACATGCTCATGCATTTTTTTATATATTATAAATTGTTATAATGTATGTTTAAATGCATGGAATTATTTTCATATTTTTAATATAAGTGTATATTAATTATATGAAAAAAATTGGAAAGCATGAAGCATGTCATTACTTAAATTAAATATAAATAGTTATGTTTAATGTGATGAATGAAGCATGCTTGGTTGATTTTCTTGATTGGCTTATAATTGTTATAATAAAAGAAAATAAAAAATTGCATGAAGCATGAAACATCCATAGTTAATAATATAATTGTTATATTATTCATGCAATTAGTGTGGTTTAATTATTTAATTTGAATGAGATTGTTGAATGAATTAAACCCTAGATTCTTGATTATAGGATTAATCATTAAAATTTGAAATAGTTCTTTATTATTAATGATTAGAAACCGTCAATCTATAATCAAGATTTTCATGCAAACATAAGATCATAGGATAAATTGGATTAATTTTAAATTGTTTAAAATTAATTAGACCTAGATCGATTTCTAATAGGATTAGAATCTTTTCTTACTTAGAATTAAAAATAGTTTTAATTTACTAAGTAGGAAAAACATTGCTATGATTATAAGGGAACTCCACCGGTAAAGTTCTGTCTAAGGCTGGGGGTATTTAAGTTGACGGTTTACGGAACACCTCCTACCTGGGAACTGACCTGGAATACCGGAGTTGAATTAATCATAGTTAAATGTTAGCATGCAATGTCACTAGGTTTATTAAAAGTGTTTAATGCACCTAGATCTTTAGAGTAAAGACCTTACATTACTGAGGTTATAAGGGAACTCTCTCGGTAAAGTTCTGTCTAAGGTTGGGGGTATTTAAGTTGACGGTTTACGGAACACCTCCTACCTGGGAACTAACCGGATTGAGTTGAATTAACCATAGTAGTGTTGACTTGCAATGTTGGGTTTATTAAAAGAAGTTTAATTCACCCAAAAGATTGCAGTTGAATCCTTTCCATAATTGTTATAATAGGATCAGACTTAGATAGATTGACTTAGCCGAATTCTATCTAAGTTAAACAACCCTATATTAACCTTAGGACATTTTCAGTGGGAGAAAAATTACAAAACGAGATTTAAATCAAGTTTTGCTCCTACGTCCCTATATTCACAACGTGAGATTCATGCTCGGCTTCGAGTCGCCCTAGGAGCGGCCTCCCTTCGGAAAGTGTTTGCATGGATCAATATCAAGGTGAATGTGAAAAATGTCTAGAGTAAGTGGGAGCGGGACACGTGTCAACGTATCCCTCGGTCTCCCCCCATAGTTCACACCGTGAGAGTCCTATGATCCGCCTGCAGGTTGCCCTGGCGCATCCATCCCTTCGGAGGGTCTGGTCATAGGATTCGGAACATCGTGAACTCCTGAAAAGGATAGGAGCTCATAGGCTAATCACCAACAGTTGTCTTTCCCTTCGGTAGCCTGTTGGTGCGTGCCTCTGAGATCTGAAAGTGGGAGGGTTACACTTACGAGGATGAGTTAAAAGTGTTAACAAATCCTTGACCGAACAACGGTGGCTAATGTTTATAGGAATATGAGTTATTCTGGAATTAGAATTAGCTGAGAGGTGTCTCATTTCAAAGGAGGAGTACCTGATCACCCTTCGGTGGCTGATATTCTAAACCTCTGAAACGTCTTTGCAAAAGTAAATCAATAGTTTTAGGGTTCTGTGATTGTCTGTTTTGCTAAATTGATTGGATTGTGTGCAATTGTTTGCTTGTATGATGGGTTAAGGCAAAGATAACTAATACGGTCATTGTTTGTTTAAATTTCAGCAATGTCTTCCTCAATTGTCTCTCTGCTTAAAAATGAGAAATTAACCGGCGAAAATTATGCTACGTGGAAGTCAAACTTGAATACGATTCTTGTTGTCGATGATCTGCGGTTCGTCTTAACGGAGGATTGTCCTCCAACCCCTGCTCGTAATGCATCCCAGGAAGTTAAGGATGCTTATGACCGCTAGACAAAGGCCAATGATAAGACTCGCGTCTATATCTTAGCCAGCTTATCTGAAGTTTTGGCTAAAAGGCATGAGGGCATGGTAACAGCGAGGGAGATTATGAACTCTCTCCGGGAGATGTTTGGACAACCGTCCTACCAACTCCACCATGACGCTCTCAAATACGTTTATAGCTGTCGCATGAAAGAGGGCACGTCTGTTCGGGAGCATGTCCTGGATATGATGGTCCAATTCAACGTGGCAGAGGCAAACGGGGCGGTCATAGATGAGCGTAGTCAGGTTGCATTCATCTTAGAATCTCTTCCGAAGAGTTTTCTGCAGTTTCGAAGCAATGCAATGATGAATAAAATAACATTCAACCTGACTAGCCTCCTTAATGAGCTACAGCTCTATCAGTCTCTTCTTAAGAACAAGGGACAGATAGAAGGAGAGGCAAACGTTGTTCACTCCAAAAGAAAGTTCGAGAAGGGTTCATCCTCTGGAACTAAATCTGTAGCCACTTCTTCAAAGAAAACTCAGAAGAAGAAAGGAAACAAGGGGAAAGCTCCCAGTACTGCTCCCAAAAGCAAGGGAAAAGCCAAAGCTGTGGCAGACAAGGGCAAATGTTTTCACTGCAATGTAGATGGACATTGGAAGAGAAACTGCCCAAAGTACCTTGCTGAGAAAAAGAAGGAAAAGGAAGGTAAATTTTATTTACTGGTTTTAGAAACATGCCTGGTAGAACATGATGAGTTTACCTGGATACTTGATTCAGGAGAAACTAATCATGTTTGCTCTTCTTTTCAGGAAAATAGTTCCTTTCGGCAGTTGAACGATAGAGAAATGACACTCAGGGTCGGAACTTGAGAAGTCATTCCAGCTAAAGCAGTGGGAGCTGCGAAGTTATTTTTTAGAAATAGATTCTTGCTTTTAGAAAGTTTGTTAATCGTTCCCAAGATTAAGAGGAACTTGATTTCTATTTCATGTTTGATTGAACAATCGTATACAGTTACTTTTGATATGAATAAAGCGTTCATTTATAAAAATGGTATACTTATTTGTTCAGCCAAATTGGAAAATAACTTATATGTTTTAAGACCAACCGAAAACAAAGCACTTTTAAATCACGAATTATTTAAAACTGCTGAAACTCAAAGTAAAAGGCAAACGATTTCTCCATCAAGTAACAATACTCATCTTTGGCATCTTAGACTTGGTCATATAAACATCGATAGGATCGGTCGTTTGGTAAAGAATGGACTTCTAAGCAAGTTAGAAGATGATTCACTACCACCTTGTGAATCTTGTCTCGAGGGAAAAATGACCAAAAGACCCTTTACTGGAAAAGGTTACAGAGCCAAAGAACCCTTAGAGTTAATACATTCGGATCTATGTGGTCCAATGAATGTAAAAGCTCAAGGAGGGTACGAATATTTCATCTCATTTATAGATGATTATTCAAGATATGGTTACTTATACCTAATGGGACATAAGTCTGAAGCCCTTGAAAAGTTTAAGGAGTTTAAGGCTGAAGTTGAAAACCTATTAGGTAAATCTATTAAAGTACTTCGATCTGATCGAGGAGGGGAGTATATGGATCAAAGATTCCAGGATTATATGATAGAACATGGAATCCAATCTCAACTCTCAGCCCCTGGCACACCTCAGCAGAATGGTGTGTCAGAAAGGAGAAATAGAACCTTGTTAGACATGGTTCGATCAATGATGAGCTATGCTCAATTGCCTAACTCGTTTTGGGGATATGCAGTAGAGACTGCAGTATACATCTTGAACAATGTTCCCTCGAAAAGTGTTTCTGAAACACCTTTCGAGTTATGGAAGGGGCGTAAACCTAGTTTGCATCACTTTCGCATCTGGGGTTGTCCAGCACACGTGCTTGTGACGAATCCTAAGAAACTGGAACCTCGTTCAAAACTGTGCCAATTTGTTGGTTACCCTAAAGAAACGAGGGGTGGTTATTTCTACGACCCACAAGAAAATAAGGTGATTGTATCGACAAACGCCACTTTCTTAGAGGAAGACCACATGAGAGATCATAAACCACGAAGCAAAATAATATTAGGAGAAGCTACTGAAGAATCATCAAGAGTTGTTGATGAAGTTGGACCTTCAACAAGAGTTGATGAAGGAACTAGTTCTTCAGATCCATCCCGTCCATCTCAAACGTTGGGAATGCCTCGACGCAGTGGGAGGGTTGTGTTACAACCTGATCGCTACTTGGGTTTAACTGAAACTCAGGTTGTCATACCTAATGATAGCATTGAGGATCCATTGTCCTATCGACAGGCAATGAATGACGAAGATAAGGATGAATGGGTCAAAGCCATGAACCTGGAAATGGAGTCAATGTACTCCAATTCTGTATGGGAACTTGCAGATCTACCAAATGGGGTAAAACCCATAGGGTGCAAATGGATCTATAAGAGAAAAAGAGATGCAGCTGGAAAGGTACAGACCTTCAAAGCTAGACTAGTGGCAAAGGGTTATACCCAAAAGGAAGGGGTTGACTATGAGGAAACCTTTTCTCCTGTAGCCATGTTAAAGTCCATAAGAATTCTTTTATCCATTGCCACATATTATGACTATGAAATATGGCAAATGGACGTCAAGACTGCCTTTCTGAATGGTAATCTTGAAGAGAATATCTTTATGTCTCAACCCGAAGGGTTCATAGCCCAAGGTCAGGAACAAAAGGTTTGTAAGCTAAATCGATCCATTTATGGATTGAAACAAGCATCCAGATCATGGAACATTAGATTTGATACTGCAATCAAATCTTTTGGCTTTGACCAAAACGTTGATGAGCCTTGTGTATACAAGAAAGTCAACAAAAGGAAAGTAGCTTTTCTAATACTTTATGTAGACGATATCCTACTCATTGGGAATGATGTAGGATACCTCACTGACATTAAGAAATGGCTAGCAGCCCAATTCCAAATGAAAGATCTGGGAGAGGCTCAATATGTTCTGGGAATCCAAATAATTAGGGATCGTAAGAACAAAACGCTAGCTCTGTCACAAGCAAGGTATATTGACAAGATGTTGTCTCGATATTCGATGCAAAACTCCAAGAAGGGACTCCTACCCTTCAGACATGGGGTACACCTGTTTAAGGAACAATCTCCTAAGACACCTCAAGAAGTTGAGAACATGAGACACATTCCCTACGCCTCAGCTGTGGGCAGCTTAATGTATGTCATGCTCTGCACTAGGCCTGACTTATGTTATGCAGTGGGAATAGTCAGTAGGTATCAGTCTAATCCAGGGTTGGACCACTGGGGAGCGGTTAAGAATATCCTCAAGTATCTTCGGAGAACGAGGGACTACATGCTTGTGTATGGAGTTAAGGATTTGATTCTTACTGGATACACTGACTCTGACTTTCAAGCTGATAAGGATTCTAGGAAATCCACATCAGGGTCAGTATTCACCCTCAATGGAGGAGCAGTAGTGTGGAGAAGCATCAAACAAGGATGCATAGCAGACTCAACCATGGAGGCTGAGTATGTAGCAGCTTGCGAAGCAGCTAAGGAGGCAGTATGGCTCAGAAAGTTCTTGACTGATTTGGAAGTAGTTCCAAATATGAACGTGCCCATAACACTATACTGTGACAACAGTGGGGCTGTAGCCAACTCAAAAGAACCTCGTAGCCACAAACGGGGTAAACACATCGAGAGGAAGTATCACCTGATACGGGAGATTGTGCAAAGAGGAGATGTGATCGTCACTAAGATCGCCTCGGAGCACAACATCGCTGATCCATTTACAAAGGCTCTCACGGCTAAAGTGTTTGAGGGTCATCTAGAAGGTCTAGGTCTACGAGATATGTATGCCATCTAATCTAGGGCAAGTGGGAGAAATGTATAATGGGTATAAGGATGCCCTAGTTCATTGTATTTCCAGCTTTAGATTATTGCATTTACATCCCACTAACTAGTGTTTTAGTTCAAGTGGGAGTTTGTTGGGTTTTATGCCCTAAAACTCGTAGATAGTGAATGTAACCGTTGACCGGATATTAATGAAATAATATTGATATATTTTTCCATTAATTGTTATTAGTTATTTTATGTTTGTTTTTGCCTAATAATAACCCTAATCCAATAAACTAGACATCCAAGGTTGTAATATGAGTCTTGAACTATATGTAGCGACATATGGGATCATTGTTCAAGAAACAGCCTAAAGGGTCTATAGTATAGGGATAAGACTGGGTGCCTTATCCTGGTGACACTATGGATACGGCCCACTTTGTATTTGATACAAACGCTGCGATCCAACGCGTTCGTGTAGGAGACATGCGAGTGGGGGTATCCTATGCAATGAGTTTGCATAAGACCGGACCGCGAAATAGTAACCACTAGTTATAACACCGTTAACTAGTTGGTTTTCTATTTTCACTAGGACGACCTAGACAACTTAGTCTTAATCCTGAGTTGATTATGGACTCCTGCTCATGAGAGATTGTCCTTTGATTTGTATGGGTGAGAGTGGCCAATACGCCGACTCAATAAGCCTACCACTTTGGGGACAAGATCGAATGGGGAGCTGGGAACATAATCGTACAAAATGGAATTCACTCCTTCCCGACTTTAGGGAAGCAGATGAGTGTTCCCTTAAGTGGTTACTCCGAGTCTTGAACAAAGGGCCCTACCCTCTCAATGGCACGAGAGGGTTTTCTGTTTGATGGTTGGACCATAAACAGATTGTTCATTAGAGGAGAATTGGTACTTAAGGAAATAGAGGTGACCCAGGGGTAAAACGGTAATTTGACCCAGCTGGTGTTACGGACACTCGTGAAGGACTAACTAGTCGATATTGGTCTAAGTTCCATGGACACAGAAAATATGTCTGCAGTGAGAAGAGTGCAACTGTGAGTCTATAGTGGAATGTACACACAGTTAACGAATATTGATTATTGTGGTTAATGAGTTTAACCAATTAATCTCACATCGTTGGAGCTTCTGATCTGCAGGTCCATAAGGTCCCACTGGTAGCTCGTAAAGTAATTTGAGGCAACTAAGTAATTAAATGTAAATTGAAAATGTTCAATTTACTAAGGGAAATAAATATAATATATATTGATATATTATTATGAGAAAAATTAATATTTGAAGAAGTTCAAATATAAATTTATGGAAGATTGAAAGAATTAATTAATTTAAGTCCTAAAAGTGTTTGGGCAAAATTAATTAATTCAAGGCCGGAAATTAAATATGTGATATTTAATTGGTGGTTAATTAATTAAAGAATTCATTAACCATGAATTAATCAATTATGTAAATAATTAATCACTTAAGGAAGTGATTAATCATTTATGGGAATGATCTAATTACTTATGGAAGTAATTAGTCATTTATGGAAAAGATTAACCAATTGGGGAATTGATTGATCATGATTGATTAATTAAGGAATAAAATTGAATCAATTTTGGAAAAGATTGATTTAATTGATTATTTTATTCATGGCCTCTCTTCTATAAATAGAACACTAGACCTAATTGGTCATGACACTTGACACTCTTGAAAGACAAGACCTAGAATTCTCTCTAGCCTCCCTCTTAGAGAAAGACTCCCACAAGTCTTTGGCCTCCTAGACTTAGAGACATACCGGTGTAACATCTGTGGTTATTGTGTCATTCAAAGAAGAAAATCCAGCGATCAAGAGGCGAGAAGGCTGCTGCGTTTTCGTTCGTTGGAGCGTCGTTGGCGAAGAACGGTCAAGTCTACAACGGAGGTTTGTAACGGTTCTTCCTCTTTTCGTTAGAAAAGTTTTTTCAAAATAAATTTAGATTTATTCTAGCATGTTTAAACCGTTTTTACATCGACTTTAAAGTTAGTTTAAAGTTTTGTTTGAGTTATCGTAACGGTATTTTAATGTTAATTAATATACGGCGTTAGGTCCAATCGATGTGCTTCCGCTGCGTGGGGACTTTTATTCCCTTCAAATCAAAGGATAATCTCGTATAAACAGTAGTTCATAATTAGCTTAGGATTAAGAATGAGTTACCTAGGTCATCTTTGAGAAATAGTCAGTTTCTTCAGTAAACATAAATAAAGAAACAATGACTTATTTCGTGGTCCAGTCTTATGCAAACTCATTGCATAGGACGCCCCCACTCGCAAGTCTCCATGTCGCAATTCTAGAGTGGTTAAAAATATGAGAAAAATTGACTACAAAATATTGTGCAAGTATACACAATCTAGCAGCAAGTGATAAGTATTTATCGTATCCACAGGGTCTTGAAATGCATACCTCTATTGATTTAATTTGCCTTTTTAGTGATTTCAAATGGTTGGTTAAATTGATTGGGTTTTTAAAATGCTGAAACAAAAGATATATGCGGAAGCAGTAAGTGATTACGACTAGAGAAAACAAAATTGAAACAGACACAGATTAAGACTTTTGTAATTGTTATAAAGATGCTCCAGCAATTCTTTTGATCCGTCAATCTCCTGCAGTATTATCAGCGGGATCCTCCCGGAACTCTAGATTTTTTGGAATATGTTTCAAAACCAATGAAGCGCTACCGATCAAGCACTAGGCAACTGGCTATCCCTAACTCAGTCACTGGCGTTCACCAATACACAATGATCTAGCGTGAATTATCGCCACACAACTCCTAAATCATCCCTGAAACTAGGAGAAGCTATACATACCGGCTAGCTAGGCAGGCACATAATGAAAATAAAGATAATAATTCAAGATGATCATGATCAAATAGAATTTCCTAATTTATAAATATAACAATCACATAATTCTTAACCTATGCCTACAAAGCAATTAGTTCATGATTGAAGACATAAAATACATTACAATCTCGATAAGCACATCCATAAAGCGAAATAAACAAGAAGTACTAATCCTTTTCAGCAAATGGGGATGAAACGGCTGCTCCAAACCACCAAGAACATGGAAGACCTTTGTCTCCTTGAGTGGAATCGCAAATGATCTTCTTAGATCTCCATTCCGTCGTCAATTCGGCCTCCGGCCGATTGATTCGGTCTCCAAATCGTGAATATCTTTAACTTTGACAGCTCCTCCTTTTATAAGATGAGAATTAGGTTAAATTGGACACATGACAGGCTCTCTTCGCTCCTTTATCCCGAAAATAACTCAACAGAAGTCGGTTTGTCAACTTGGCTAACGAGCTGTGACGTGGCAGATTTGCTCCCAGTTTTGCTGCAGCACAGAATTTTCTCCCTCCAGTCGCTCAACAATATTTTCTGCACAAAATAACTGTCAAGACCTCCATTCCTCCAAATGGGTTAAAACATATAATATTCATCTAAAAGCAACCTTATTAAGCACAAAAGACACACAAATCCCTATAGATTTAAGGCCTAAATAACTACCTTTCGGACAGTTATCACTCCACATGAGCGATTTAGGATCTCATCGTCTGTACTTAATTCAAAGTGGGTCGCATCCATAGTGTCCCAGGATAAGGCACCCAACCCTATCCTTATAGTATAGACTATTTTGACTAAAAACTTGAACTTTGATCCTACGATATGTCTCTACATAAAGTTCGAGTATTCATTTTATAGCCCAGGATCTTAGTTTATTGGATTTAGGTTAATCACTCGCAATTTACATATTCAATAACATATTTTACTGAATAACCTCAATAACGTCTTTATTGGAAATAGAATATGTTTAATGATTTACAAACTACGAGTTTATAGGACATTAAACCCAACAAAGAAACGATGCCGCTGTTAGAAATTTGGAAGTACAGATTGGAAAGATTGCTCAATAAATAAAAAATAGACCACATGGGACTTTGCCCAACAAGACTGAGATCCCTCACAAAGAAGAAAAAGAGCAATGCAAGGCAGTCACCTTGAGAAGTGGACTAGAGTACGATGGCCCAAACTACCCAATGAATCAAGAAGGAATGAAGATCCCAGAAGAAGCTCAAGAAAAGTCTTCAGAAAAAAAAAAATCAGAAATTACCTTAGAAGTTATACAGAATAAAGAAAATGTAGAAAAGACCAAGGAGCATGAAGCCTTGGAAGCAAAAAAATTAAAATTCAAGTAAAGAGAAAAAACAGGGGAATGCGACCGCAAAACCTAAAAAGTTTGTTATAGATCCAGAATACAAACCACCACTTCCATACCCTCAAAGATTTAAATATGCTTCACAGGATGCCCAGTTTAAAAAGTTTTTAGATGTTTTAAAGCAGCTCCATATCAACATTCCGTTGGTAGAAGCGCTTGGACAGATGTCTACCTATGTGAAGTTCCTGAAGGACATTCTATCCAAGAAAAGAAGGTTTGGAGAATATGAAACAATTACACTTACTGAATGTTCTAGTGCCTTGGTCAAGAATGAGATCCCTCCCAAACTCAAAGACCCAGAAAGTTTCACCATTCCATGCTCCATTGGAGGAAGGAATGTAGGCAGGGCTTTATGCGATCTAGGAGCGAGTATAAACCTGATACCATACTCAGTTTTTCAACAGTTGGGAATAGGTGAAGCAAGACCAACAACTGTAACTTTACAATTAGTTGATACATCACTAACACAACCTATTGGAAAAATTGAAGATGTGTTAGTCAAGGTTGACAAATATGTATTCCCAGCAGATTTCATCATTCTGGATTGTGAAGTCGATAAGGAAGTGTCAATTATTCTAGGACGACCATTCTTAGCAACTGGCAGGACCTTAATTGATGTGCAGAAAGTAGAGTTGACCATGAGGGTCAATGACCAGCAAGTCACTTACAATGTTATGAATGCAATGAAATATCCAGGAGATCTTGAGGAGTGCTATATGATTGATGAGGTTGATGAACTTTCGCTATCCACTCTTCATGAAATGATGAAAGGAGAAACATTTGAATATTTACTTGGATAACAAGAAGAAAAAAGTGGGAACAAGATTGAAGTAGCAAAAGAAATCAAGCAACAACCCATGAAAAGACAAAGAATCAAACCCTATTGGGGGAAGGGCTTTGAAGATGAAGAAGCTCATGTTATGCGATTGACCTGGTATGAATTCTATTCATTATTTTTGTAAATTATGTGGATTTATAATAAAATAAAAATAATAATAAATAAAATAATAATAATAAAATACAATAAATATAGATAGATAGGATCACAAAAATACAAGGACAAGAGTATAACCTCTTTCTAGGAAAAGGTACTTAAGTTGATCGTAGGGAACACCTTTTCCTGGGGATTTACCTGGGAGTTTGAAAATTCCAAGTTATTTTGTATCCATCTATCTAAGAAAAAGAAATAAATAAATCATGATTAAGCATGTGAACTTTCTAACATGTTTGTGATTGTTTCAGCAAATAAAGGAAAGTAAGAAAAGCAAAGGAAAATGAAAAAGTTAGGAAAAAAATAAGTGGGCAGAGTACTGAGAAAAATGCGTTCGCATTTCTCCCCAATACATTTGGAAATGCGACCGCTTTTTCCAAAAGTCAGAGGGCAGTGACGTCATTTAAAATGACCATCAGGTGACCTAATTGAGAAAACTATAAATAGTTGACTATAATTTTTTTTCCTCTTCACCAACTACTTAGACTTTCGGTATTCAAGTCAAACACAAAACTCTCCATCTTCACCCTCTTGAAACTGAAACCCATGAGCAAGAACAATGAAGAACACACCAAAATCATCTTCATCCCACAAAATTACACGATCTCAGAGTAATCTACCTGTTCAAGGATCTGAAGCAAACGTTTGACGACAAGAAGAACAACCCGAAACTTCCATGCACGACACGAGAAGGACGAGACCCACGGGTTTCTCGCCAGCGATCGTGGACCAAGGAACTTCCACTCAAACTCCTTCTTCCTCGACAATGTCGGCTACCTCAAGGGGAGAATCAAAGTTCATCTCAACCAAGAAGGTCCACGCACATCGAATCCCTCCATAAAACCCAAAACCCGCGAGCCAACCGTTGAGGAAGCGCTCAAGGGAATGGTTTAAGATGATCCGGGAGATGGGACCCCAAAGGCGTGCGGCTCTTGAAGAAGAAGCAAGAAGGCGTGATGAAGAAGAAGCCGCCCAAGCTGGAGAGAGCTCTCGGTAAAGAGAGACTTCAACGGGTAAAAATTCGAACCCTTTGACTAACCCTTCTTTGTCTTGCAGGGACAAACCATTTGTTACTTACAGTGCAAGGAAGAAGAGTCCAAAAAAGGTTGCACTTGAACAGCCACTTTTTATTGAGCCCCTCAAAGTAGCAAGAATGCCTACGGATGTATTCGAGGACATGATCCGCCAAGTGTGGCACAAGCCCTCCTTTTTGCTGAAGGATACAGGGCTGAGCAAGATGCCTTGAGGGAAATCCAAGCTGAAAGAGAGATGGAAAATCAGAACATGAGAGAAGAAGATGAGCTTGCAAAGAAAAAAGACTTTGAAGAAGAAAAAGAAGCTGAAAGAAAGAAGGAAGAGGAAATGCAAGAGGCCGAGAGGGCCATTGTAGCTGAAAAAGAAAGAAAGCAAGATAAAGATCTTAAGAGAGCATATGTTGAATTGTAACTTCTTGAGGAAGAAAAACAAAGAGGACAAAAATTTTGAAAGAATATGAGAAAAGAAGAAAAGAAGCTGAAGACTTCCTTGTGGCCTTTGAGCCATTGCACAACGCTCAAAGTGAGGCTGATTTGCTGCAAAGAAGAGAAGAAGAGGCTCTTGAGGGGCCAAGTGAAGAAAGCCAATAAAAAGAAGAAGAAAAAAAATAAGTGAATGAAGGCCAGAATATGACCGCATTTGGGCCACATTTTGAAGAAGGCCAATGTAGCACTGCCAGCTCATGAAGCCTTCAGTCCTCTATTTGAGTATGATGTGAGAGGACCTCCACCAACAGCTAAGAACGCCTCTTCGAGAGAGAAGAGGGATGAAGAAGAGATTGAAAACAAGGAGGTCGAGACCTCCAGTGACATAGAAACAGAATCTGATTCAGAGATCAAGGAACTGGATGACGACCAAATTCCCATCTCTACAACATTGAGAAAGAAAACGAAAATGACCCCATATTTGCCACGAGGCTGAGGACAAGGTCCATGGACGTCTCTCCTGCAGCTCCTCAAACCGTCTCACCTGCCAAGCCGAGAGCCAAATCCCCTAAGACTCCATCTCCTAAAAATCCATAACCAAAAGTCTTCAGAGATGTCAATTTTCAGGAAATGATGAAGATCATGAAAAAAAAGAGATTTTCTAAATGATAAGGGATTCTCTAACAGAGCGAGAACACTACCAGAGTTTGTAACCAGAGTTATCACACAGTACAAGTGGTAGGAGTTCTGTGTTCACCCTCAGGAGGTTGTGGTGCCTTTAGTTCGAGAATTTTACGCCAGACTGAGGGAAGAAAGCATGAGTATGGCAATGGTGAGAGGCAAGATGGTCAGCTTCTCTTCTGTTGACATCAATAGGGTGTACAGAATCAAGGCACCCTTGCATCCAAGAGGGAAAGATGCCATTAAGAACCCCTTAGCCAAACAAATGAAACAAGCACTGAAAATGGTGGCCAACAAAGGAGTTCAGTGAAAAGAGTCTCGACGAAGGTGAAGACATTAGTGCCAAGCGACCTCAAGCCAGAATCGGCAGTGTGGCTTCACTTTCTGAAGAACAGATTGATGCCAACAACCCACGAGAGCACCATTTCAGTAGAGAGAAATATGCTCCTCTACAGTATTATGAAGAGTTTGGAGATCAACATTGGGAGCATTATCAGGGAGGAAATCCTTGCATGTGGAAGGAAGAAAGCAGGGAAGCTTTTCTTTGGGCCACTTATTACCCAACTTTGTCAGAGGGTGAAGATAGTTGATAACTCTCCAAAAGGGAGTTATTTAGGCCTTAGTTCTATAGTATTTTGTGTGTCATTTGTGTTAAATAGGGTTGCTTTTAGATGAATATTATATGTTTTAACCCATTTGGAAGAATGGAGGCTTTGGAAGTTATTTTGTGCAGAAAATATTGTTGAGCGACTTGAGGGAGCAATTTCCATGATCCAGCAAAATTGGGAGCAAAACTGCCACGTCACGGCGTTATCCATTTCAATAAAGTGACGTTAGCTGAATTATTTTCGGATCTAAGAAGCTTAGAGAGCCTGCCATGTGTCTAATTTAACCTAAACCTCATCTTATAAAAGGAGGAGTCGTCAAAGATAACGACATTCACGACTTGGAGACCGAATCAATCGGCCAGAGGCCGAATTGATGGTAGAATGGAGATCTAAGAAGACCATTTGCGATTCAACTCAAGAAGATGAAGTTCTTCCATGTTCTTGGTGGTTTGGAGCAGCCGTTTCATCCCCATTTTCTTAAAAGGATTAGTATTTCTTGTGTATTTCGTATTATGGATTTGCTTATCTAGATTATAACGTATTTTATGTTTTCAATCATGAACTAATTGCTTTGTAGGCATAGGTTAAGAATTATTTGATTGTTATATTTATAAATCTGGAAATTCTATTTGATCATGATCATCTTGAATTATTGTTGATCTTTAATTTCATTATGTGCCCACCTAGCTAGCCGGTATGTATAGGTTCTCCTAGTTTCAGGGATGATTTAGGAGTTGTGTGGCAATAATTCATGCTAGATCATTGTGTATTGGTGAACGCCACTGACTGAGTTAGGGATAGTCAGTTGCCTAGTGCTTGATCGGTAGAGCTTCATTGAAGTTGAAACATATTCCAAAAAATCTGGAGTTCCGAGAGGATCCCGCTGATAATACTGCATGAGATTGACATATCAAAAAAAATGTTGGAGCATCTTTATAAACAATTACAGAAGTCTTAACCTGTGTCTATTTCCATTATGTTTTCTCTGTCGTAATCATTTACTGTTTTCGTATATCTTTTGTTTCTGCATTTTAAAAACCCAAACAATTTAACCAACCTTTTGAAATCACTAAAAAGACAAATTAAATCAATAGAGGTAGGTATTTCAAGACCCTGTGGATACGATAAATACTTATCACTTGCTGCTAGATTGTGTATACTTGCACAGTATTCTGGAGTTAATTTATCTCATATTTTTTTAACCACTTCAGAATTGCAACAATAGTCCCTGGTAAGGAGCGTCACTTCTTCAGGCCTACCATCGACCTATCCTTGATCGGGAAGCTTCAACAGAATAATGCCCAAAGAAAAGACAAAGCTTCCACATCTCAAGCCACTCCACCATCAGGGCTAAATCCAGCTTCTCCACCTCAACACACTCCTTTTTCAGGGCCTTCACCATCGTCTAAAGCCCCAACAATTGCCTACCAACAACTGAATCAAATCAGAGACAACCTGTAGACTTATTGGGCATATGCCAAGGAGAGAGACGAAGCCATTAGAGAGTTTTACCTCTCTATCGCCCTGAGTATTGCTCCTGTCTTTCCTAATTTCCCTCAATTGCTGCTACCTCAGGAAGATAAGGGATTTGATGATGAAAAAGATGACGAAAATGAAGATGAAGATGAAGAGAGAGAGAATTCCTCGGATGAGGACAAGGGGAGTTTTCTCATCCCCTCTTACATGTTTTTTTGTGAATAATACTTATTTTCTGTGTTTAGACGTTTGCTGCATGATTAAATTCTGTTTTTAATTGTTTAGTTCTTGTTTTTATTGCTTTGATTGTTTAGTTTGTTGGTAGTTATGTTCATAGAGTAGTTTTTAGATAGCTTGCTGATAGATTAGTTTAAATAAACTTGGGTTTTTGAAACTTGTCTAAAAATTCTGATTGTTATTTTTTAGTGCTTAATCTATGAACTCTTTCAACTCTATGGAAAATTTTTGCTTGAAAAAAATGTTTTGGAAAAACATGTTTTCATTTGAGTTTTCTTTTAAGCCCTTGATAAACTGTCACCGTCACAACTGAATTGTTTTCTAGTCATGGACTTTCCATTAGTCTTTTTCTTTACAGAATTTTCTTAAGTTTAAACTTCCTCATGTTTAACCTTTCTAACACCCTAGGAGAGTTTAGCCTTGATGTTTTAAAAAATAAAAAGACTCATGTTATGCCCATGCCTAAAAAACAAAGTCAATGATGACATTGCCTATTTTAAGTTTGTGGGGGTGCTTAACTTTACTTTGTATATATATGCTTTTTGTAAGTTTGAACTGCTTGAAAAAGAATATGTGCTATGTATATAGCATCTTAAAAAAAGAAGAAAAAAAGAAAAAAAAAAAAGAGAAAAACCGAGAGTTACTCCTCCTTCCTAGAGTTTACTGAGTAACCAGTGGCATTTATGACACCCATGGTTTGCCACTACATGAAAGGTTTACTTAGGGAAGTGAGTATTATTCCAAGTTTGTGAACTTTGCTCGTAGCTAGATATCTTCACCACATAGTGTCGATAAGCTAGAACGAAGGTAAAGATGACAACAAGGATACTCTTGGGAGAAAAAGAAGTTGAATAAAAAGAGCACCAACAGTCAAATAAGTTTGGGGGGAGAAAGAAAAAGGTCTAGTAACTCATGTATGCTCAAGGAACTTCAAGTCTTGCTTTTCTTAACTAAAAGAACTACATTAGGTTCAATGAGTAGAAGTTAGGTAGTTTAAACATATTGGTTAGGATGGACTAGGGAGAGTTTTGCTTTGAAAAAGAACAATAGAAATCTTCATGCCTAAGAAACTTAGACGTTGTGACTGGCACTAGAGTAGAACCCTCTCCTGAAAGGCAAACTTTTTAGAAAACGATCTTGAGAAACATGTTTACTTGATTGCATGTCACTTGATTTGCAATTAAAACTTGATGCTTGTACCATGATTGACAATTATATATGATCCATAACATTTTGGTTTGCAAATGGTATTGAGCTCTCACACTGATTGGCAATTAAAAAGTTGATCTCTAACATTTCGATTGGATATTGTTTGTGGACAAGCAATGAGTTAAGTTTGGGGGTGTGATAAGGGTCAAAAATATACCTATTTTACCCTTATATTTAGCTCATTTCCTTGTCAAAAGTTGCATGTTGAGATCAATTTTACTATTCTCAAGCTCAAAATATGTTAAAGTTGATGAATTAGGGAGTTCAGAGTCACATTTGTCAAATTATGCTTATTTGTGCTTAAAAAAACTCAATTTGATATGAATTTGAACCAATTTGGTGTTGTGCAGAAAAACAGAGGAAAGTTGGAATTTACCCAGAAACGCGACCACATTTCTGGGAAGGCTAAAATCAAATGCGACCGCATTTCTCGAAAAATATAGGTCGTTCCAAGTCCGTCGCGGGTCGTTTTGAATGAGACTCTTGCGTACCTAACCGACCGTTTTGACCCAGAAAATGACTGGGCTACCTACCAGAATCTATTTTGTGGCTTCTCAACCACTCCCCACACTATATAAGCTCGTAATTCGAAATCAAATACAAGCATAACTTGTTGGGAAGAAGAGGGTGTTAACAGAACCCTAGTAGACGCCCATGAGTAGGGATGCACGAGGTCCTTCTTAGAAGACTGAATTCTAACCTTAGTTAGAGACCAAACCTTAGTGTTTGTAGGGAGTATCACCTCATTCCCACTTGTAAAAGCGAGAGAGTGGAGTGTTGAGCGAACTCTAGAAGGATTGGATAAAAGAAAAAACCCTAGTATTTAACTACTGCCATTATCTCCAGCACTTGGCACTTTTCATTGTTTTGTATTCTTTACATTTTATTTTCAATGAAAAGTTGTTCATTTGCACTTTATCCCACCATGTTTAGCTAAATTCCGTTGAAGGGTTCAATATGGTGAATTCCCTTATGGTTCAATAGTTTGAAAGTGTTTATTCGCTTAAGTTTCTATTCAATGCATGTCATTCTTTATTGATTATCATTCTGATCTTGTTGAGTTTAAACTGATCACTTAGACTTTGCATGCTATGTGAGTTTGATCTCAAAAGGGACAAACGATATCGGTTCTCATAAAGGTGATATAGGAGAAAAAAGCTTGAAAGAGATTGTCCGGTGTTATAGGGCAAGCTGCCTAAGGCCCCCTATAACAACTATAGGGTTATAGATTGCATTCGTGAATTATCTATGTCGGAGTCGAGTCAGAGAAATGTGCATAACGGTACTCGCTTAGCCTTCTAATGCATTGATTAGGCTTAAGTTGAATAATCTATGATTAAAGTTATTTGCCTTTGGGATGAAACTATATTGAATACCTCGTTTTATTTATTATTGTTATTTCTTTATTTAATTGTTTTATTTATCTTCCAAAAATCAATCATCAATTATTTCTTTGGTGACCTATTGTAAGCAATAATTTGAGCAGTTTCTTCTTTAAATCTGAGTTTTCAGTTTAGTCCACGTGGGATCGATACCCTTGAAATACTTCTAAGGTTTTTATTAATACGTGCAATAGTGTATACTTGCACTAAGGTTGGCTGAATTTATCATTATTATTATTCATCGTCTGTTTCTCACATCGACATTTCAGCCTCTACCGCACCAAGACTCTCACAGCTAAAGTGTTCGAGAGTCATCTATAGGGTCTGGGTTTGCGAGATATGTATGGAAAATCATCTAGGGCAAGTGGGAGGAATGTAACCAGTATTCAATACCATGACATACTGGGTATTGTGATGCCCTAGTTTATTGTATTTGTAAACTGTTATTAATACAAATATTTATTCACTCACAACTGTTATAGATTATTGTATATCCCACTAAACTAGAGTTTTAGTTCAAGTGGGAGATTGTTGGGGTTGGTGCCCTAAAACTCGTGGATAGTGAATGAAACAAATAGTCATATACTTGTTCGATAAAGTTGTTATTGAGTTTTTTCACTCAAGTTATTAAATGAGTAAATTGCACGTTAAATAACCCAAATCCAATAAACTAGTATCCTTGGCAATGACATGAATGCTTGAACTATATGTTGTGACATAAAGACGGATCAAGTTCAAGTAATAGCCTAAACGGTCTATAGCATAGGGATAAGCCTGGGTACCTTAATTCTAGGAAAACCATGTGGCGCGACCCACTTTGTTTTAGTACAAACGATGTGATTCTGAATCGTTCCTGTAGAGACATGCAAGTGGGGGCGTCCTATGCAAATGAGTTTGCATAAGTCCAAGATCGAGAAATAAGTCACTCTTGCTATATAACGTCGTTTACTGACAAGACTGACTATTTCATGCGATGACCTAGGTAACTCGATCTTAATCCTAAGCTAACTATGAACTCCTGTTTATTTGGGATTATCCGTTGATTTGCATGGGTGAGAGTGACTCGACATCATCGACTCAATAAGCCTACCATTTTGGGGATAAGACCGGGTAGATAGCTAGGGACATAGTCCTGTAAGACGAAATTCACTCCTACCCAATTTAGGGATAGTAGAGAGGTTGTTCAGTGCTGACTTTGGGACGTGAACAAACGGATCCCGCCCTCTCATTGGCCCGAGAGGTTTTAGGTTTAGTGGTCGAACCACAAACTAATTGTTCATTAGGTGGGACTCAGTGGAGACTTAAGGAACAAGATGTAACTTAAGGGGTAAAACGAACATTTGACCCAACTCTAGTTACGAACAACCTGTGATGGGTCGACTTACTAATCATGGTTATATCGAGTGGACAGAAATATATCTACAGTGAGGGGAGTTCAATTATCGGGCTATAGTGGAGTGTCCTGGTAGTTAACGAATGTTGGTTAGCTAGGTTAAAAGAGTTTAATCAGTTAATCTCGGATCGTTGGAGCTCATGATTTGTAGGTCGATTTGGTCCCGCTACTAGCTCGTACCGAATAAACCTTAGAACAAGTGTGATGAATGAATTTGAAACGTTCGAATTCAGTTAGGGATTAACTAACTAGATGTGATATACTTGATATATTTAATTATGAATTAAAATATAGGCGAGACATGAAAATATTTAACGATTGTTTAAATATTCACATGAATAGGGATTCGTGTTACGGTTTCAAGAGAGATCATGATTGGTGTAAATTACTAATTTAATATTTGATATTAAAGTAATATAATTAATTAAATTGTTAATTAATTATATTAGGTAATTAATAATGAAATTATTTAAATTATTTAAATTAATAAGTTGTATTAATTTAAATAGTTAAGAAATTAATTTCAAAATTACTTATTAAGAGGCAATTTATTGACACCAAACCCATCTTCCTTGGATATTCAAGACACCAAAATTAACCACATTTCCACACCTCATATATTTAGTATGTGGTGTCTTTCATTTTGATGAATTTTTGCATGCTTCTTCTATAAACGGAAGAGAGTAATGATGTGGTTAAGGTGCTGAAATTTTGGTTTTCTCCTTCAAAAGAACAGAAAAGTTTGTTCTTAGTTTCCTTGCAAATGTTCCAGAGAAGTCCCTTCCAATTTCATCACCATTTGAGCTCCCACAAGATGTTTTGAGGCCAGAGATTAGCGGGGAAGACCATGGTGGTTGTCCCGAGCTTGTTCTTGTGTAGAATTCATCCACGGATTGCAAGAATTTCGTCCAAAAAGGTTGGTAAAACACGATGCTCTGTTTTTCGCTTTATTTTGTGCATGTTTTCTTTCTAAAATTAAACGAAATTGAGAGGCTTTCGATCCAAATTGCTTCCGCTATGGTGTTCTTAATCCTTTTTGGACGGATAGAATATGAGAGAAGGAAAAAGGGAAGAGGTTAGAGTGAGATGAAAAAATATGTCAATTAACCCTTAAATTAAAGTTCATATATTTTGTTGAATAAGTGAAGTATAATCATCAAATGACACATAAGTTTTATATAAGTCAACTAACGGTCCTTTGAGTTGATAGACCACATAGCGAATCGTCTCCAAAAGCTTAAACACTAAACTGTCTATTTTGAAAATTCAAGAAAGCTAAAACTTTAGAAACAAAAAGTTATTTTTTCCTATTTTATAATATTCAAAGTGTTAATGGCCACATAGGTAGACCAACTTAGGGACATGAGCATATGAGAATCTGATATTTGTATACATTATTTGACATGTTCTATATTAGGACAATCAACTAACGGTCCTTTGATGGAGTTGGGCGTTGGAACACATGAACAAAATAATTTGACATATGATATTACAAATGTTGATCGTGAGGTAGAATAATGCAGGGATGATTTGATCCTTGAGGCATCCATTAAAATAATGCTTCAACAACAATCTCCCGACTTTTCAAAATGGTGCATCTATCGAGTTCCCAAACGACTATTGAGCATGAATTCTAAAGCTTATAGACCAGAAGTCATTTCCATGGGCCCTTTCCACCATGGTCAAAAGGATTTGATGGGCACAGAACAACTTAAAATCCTATGTCTCAATAGTTATCTACACCGTATAAATATGAGTGTTGAGGATGTGGTGGCGAAGGCTCGAAATTGGGAGAGTAAAGCTCGTAATTGCTATGCAGAACCCATAACATGAACAGCGATGATTTTGTGAAAATGTTGCTCATGGATGGTTGTTTCATAGTGGAGGTTGTAATACTAGGTAGCAACGAACACTTTGATATTCAAAATGAGTTTGATCTTTCATTCTTCCGAACTATATGGTTCGATTTAGGTCGTGATTTGATGATGCTTGAGAATCAACTCGCTTTATTTGTTCTTGAAAGTATATTTGACCTATTCCCACACGATAAAAGGAAAGATGATATGTCCTTCATAGAAGTTGTTTCACACGAGATTTCGACAAAGGAAATTTAATTCGTGGAAATGAACTTGATTTTATTGATTTTGTATGTATAAGTGTTACAATCTCTAATATTTATCCTATGATGCTTTCTCTCAAAATGTAGAGTCTGATCTGAGGGTTGGCGAGCTTGATCTCAGATGGAGCAAGGTTGAATCTTCAACTTGTATCTTGATGAAGAAACGGTTGATTCTTTGGAATCTTCCAGTCGTTGGATCTTCTGAGTCTTGAGATCTGAATCTTAGATCTTCTGAATTCTCTGGACTCTCTGACTTCTGAAGACTCTGGACCTTGGGAGAATGTTCTGGACTCTGGCTTCTCTAACTTTGTCTGAATGCCCAAAATGAATGGTGACCTCCTCTATTTATAGAGTTTGGTGGACCTCATATGGGTTTGGGCCTGGGCCCAACCTTTGGGCTTTGGCTCTTTTGGGCTTTAATCGAATTCATTTTTAATAAAATTGGATTATTTCAATTTAGCCCAATTTCTTCGATGATCTCGGGTCACATTAGTCTCGAGTCCAATTGCCATGTGGCATAATTTGATTGGACTCGGCTTATGTATCAATAATAGACAAGTGGCAATGTTTGATTTGCCAAATTTTAATGCCTATTAATTTAATTTAGGGACACGTGTAAATTTGTAATTGGTCCCAAAATTATTTTATCATTAATTCAACTTAATAACGTGGCAATTTGTGATTGGACGAAATTTCTCACTCAACAAATGCCCCCTTTTCGAAATTTATGCACCTATATGCGTGCATAGATTTTGAAAAGCATGATTTGTGAGAAAAATATATGACGTTTAGTCATAACTTTAATTTGTGTCGATAGACGAAATTAATAAGAATATTAACTTATAATTCCAAATAATTTCGTTTTTTTTTTTTTTTTTTTTTTTTTTTTTTTTTTTTTTTTTTTTTTTTTTTTTTGCTGGCAACATTAATTTTGGCAAAATTTTGACTTTTGATTTCCAATATATATATTTTTTTAAATTGGAAAATTAATTTTAGCCAAAATTGTGCCATTTTTTTTTCTCTACCTTGGACATGAATTTGGAGGTAGATAGGCACTTTTGAACAAAAAATTGGAGGTCTCTTGGCCTGCCAATTTTATTAGGCCAAAATTTCTTTCTTGATCCATATAACTTGGAGGCAAAGTTTTTACCTTAACGACAATTGTAGGAAATTTCTTTCCATATTTGATTAGGCAAAAAATTTCCTTGGCCAAGAATAAATTTTTCCTTATGTGTTTGACCTAATTTTTCCCTTATAAATTGAATAAGTTGGATAGGTCAAGACACAAAGTCATTCAAGCAAGAAGTCTAGGTAAGAAAAATTCTTTCCTCTTTAATTTTTCTTTTCTTTCTTTCATTTGACTTCAAATGCTCATATATTTTCTTCTTTGTGTAGGCCTTGAATTCGAGCGAACATCTCCCTTTGTGCCTCTTTGTCGCCTCATCGGTAAGTAAAAAAAAAATCTCTTGAAAACCCTTTTTTTTTGTTCGTCGCCACACTGCCGCAAGATTCACAATTTTTTTTTTTTAATAATGTTGCTTCCGCTTCATCTCGTTTGCGTGCACACATATAATTTTTTTTAGTTGAATCTGTGTCTATGTAGTTTGGCCAATTGAAAAGAAGAGCATGACTATTTTTATTTTTATATTTTTTTTACTTCAAATCCCATGTAATTGTTTAACAAAGCTTGCAAAAATTTGACTATTCAACCCCAAATATGTATCTGCACAGTGCACACGTTTTTTCTTTATATTATATATACTTTTTATGCATAAAACATGGCCGCCGCACTTAAAAACATATGAGTGGTTTTGTTTTTTTTAGGTCTAAGTGCCATGCACAGCCGCAAAATTTTTTAATGTTCAGTTGCATCCCATATACATGTTTCAAGATTTTCCCTTTTCATTTTTTTTTTAAATATATATGTATATGATTGAGTGCACATCCGAGAGAACAAAAATTTTCTTACAAAAATTGTTTTACTGTTCAAATGCCATGAATCTGGGAGTTTTTTTTTATTTTTATTATTATTATTTTTTTATTTTAACTTTGCCGTCACTGAAGTTTCGCATCCCACACCCACATACATGTGTATTAGGTTAAAGCTCAACCACACTTACTTTTTTTTTTTAACATGTATACATGCATTGTAGAACAATTCCCTTCTTTTTTCATTTTAAAAATCTTTACTTTGCGGTAATTGACCTTTTTTTTTATTTTATTTTACGTCTTTCCCTTTTTTTTTTCTTTTTTTTTTTTTAGTTTTTTCTTGTAAAACACCTTTTGACTTTTTTTTTTTCTTAATTATTATTTGCTAGTTATATTCCTTTCATTTATAGGAATTGAAATTAACAAATTTACCTGACGATCTCCTTGGACAACATCACTTTTTGACCACCCTCTAAAAGGTATATACATATTCAATAATATTTTTTAAATATGCATATATTCCATTGGTGTCCTTATGGCATGTGCACCTATTGCTTTGATTGTGCTATAGATTTTTTTTTTTGTCTTTTTTTTCTTTTGCACATATGTTATTGCAATTTGTTTCTTTCTTGAATGTGCAAGTATCGTGCAACGGTCGTCACCAGCTTCACTTGCAGTGATTTCACCACCTGTCTAGACTAGTCACTTTGATGACTGTAGTTTCCTGCAGGGGTGGTCACCACGTTCGCCTTTAGTGATGCACTCCTGCTAGACCAGTCCCCATTTTATTGGGTGATCTGACTAACCTGTAGGGGTAGTCACCAGATTCGCCTACAGTATGCACTCCTGCTAGACCAGTCCCCATTTTATTGGGTGATCTGAGTAACCTGCAGGGGTAGTCACCAGATTTGCCTACAGTGATGCACTCCTAGTAGACCAGTCCCCATTTTATTGGGTGATCTGAGTAACCTGCAGGGGTAGTCACCAGATTCGCCTACAGTGATGCACTCCTGCTAGACCAGTCCCCATTTTATTGGGTGATCTGAGTAACCTGCAGGGGTAGTCACCAGATTCGCCTACAGTGATGCACTCCTGCTAGACCAGTCCCCATTTTATTGGGTGATCTGAGTAACCTGCAGGGGTAGTCACCAGATTCGCCTACAGTGATGCACTCCTGCTAGACAAGTCCCCATTTTATTGGGTGATCTGAGTAACGTGCAGGAATAGTCACCAGACTCACCTAAAGTGATTCCATTCTGTCTAGACCAGTCGTTTTGATGACTATAGTGTCTTATAGAGTTGATTATATAATTTTTTTTGTATGATTGATTATTCATGCATCACTTTCTTGACTTCATAACTTCTTGGATAAAACTGACATTTTTTTTCTTTGTGTAGAGAAACTTATCTCCATCATGGTGTATTTCACTGAGCACCCTGATCCTGAGAAAAAACTGCTTAGTCATCTTGAAGGATAGAGACCAGCCTGTTGAAAATGGCGTTATTCTGTTGGGTTTTATGCCCTAAAACTCGTAGATAGTAAATGTACATTTGACCGAACATTAATAAAGTGATGTATTATTCAATGTTTGTATTATATCTTGTCTTGCTAACCCTAATCCAATAAACTAAACATCCATGGCTAATAGAATGAGACTTGAACTAGTATGTAGGGACATGCGGGGATCAATGTTCAAGTTTTAGCCTAAAGGGTCTGTAGTATAGGGATAAGGCTGGGTACCTTATCCTGGTGACACTATGGATACGGCCCGCTTTGTATATTGATACAAACGTATTGATCCAACACGTTCATGTTGTTTACATGCGAGTGGGGGTATCCTGTGCAATGAGTTTGCACAAAGACCGGACCGCGAAATAGTTAACCACTAACTATAACACCGTTGGTTAGCTCGGTTTCTATTTCACTAGGATGACCTAGGCAACTTGGCCTTAATCCTGAGTGGATTATGGACTCCTGTCCATGAGGGATTGTCCTTTGATTTGTACGGGTGAGAGTGGCCAGTTCGCCGACTCAATAAGCCTACCATTTTGGGGACAAGACCGAATGGGGAGCTGGGAACGTAGTCTTACAAGATGGAATTCACTCCTTCCTGATATGAGGGTAAGTAGAGGTGTGTTCCCTTAAGTGGTGTCTCCGGGTCTTGAACAAAGGGCCCTACCCTCTTTATGGCACGAGAGGGTTTTCTGTTTGATGGTTGGACCACAAACAGGTTGTTCATTAGAGGAGCACTGGTACTTAAGGACCAAGAGGTAGCCCAGGGGTAAAACGGTAATTTGACCTAGCTGGGGTACGAACACACGTGAAGGGCTAACTTGCTGCTGACGGTCAATATCCGTGGACACAGAAATATATCTGCAGTGAGAAGAGTGCAGCTGTGGTTCTTTAGTGGAGTGAACCACAGTTAACGAATATTGATTAACTTGGTTAATGAGTTTAACCAACTAATCTCATATCGTTGGAGCTTCTGATCTGTAGGTCCATTAGGTCCCACCGGTAGCTCATTTAGGGCGTTGAGGTAAAATTCTAAGGATGGATTGAATATTCAAAGGTGTTTGAATATTATACTAAAATATGAAGTGGTTCATATTAAAACTATAGGTTATAATTAATATGCATTGGATGTATATTAATACTATAGTTTGTGAGAGAGAAAATAATAATTGAATATGTGATGTTCAATTTTATTTTATTTTATTAATTAATTTCGAATTAATTAATTAATTTAGTTTAATTAAATTTGATTTAATTAAACTATAATATAAGAGGGATATTAATTTAAATTGGATTTAAATTAATGTTATTTTAATTAATTTAGATTAATTAAAATATAATTAATTATAATTTAAAATTATGTTTTAAAATTATAATTAATTAAAATATCAGATAACTGATTTATCAGTTATCTGATATTTTAATTTTAAAAAGACGTGGTCAGTAGGTTACTTAACCAACTCCCTGGTCTCACGTCTGGATCCCTCTCCATTAGCTCTCTCAGTTTGGCATTCTCTTCCAGAGATCTCTCAGAGCGTTCACACAGAGAATTCAAACGAAGAATCCAGAGAAAATCCAGAGAATTTTTTGCTCCCACCAGCACTCAACGTAGTATCCCTATCAGAGAATACCGGTGTACCCTTGTGGTGGTGTTCGTGTTGCTGCTGTAATTTTGGGAGAAAAACAGAGAATTTGGGAGAAACTTCAAGAATTTCTTCAAGGGTAAAGTTTTCTTGAACTGGGGTCAATAGGACCCAATTCTAGATTAGATCTAGGATTATTCCCAATTTTTATGCATGCTTGTATCTGGTTTTACAGCATATTTTATCAATTATTGTTGCTGTAAAATTTATTAGTTTTGTCGTCGTATTGGTATCCCAATCGGCGTTTTATTATTCAAAAGGTCTCTGTGTTTTTCCGCTGCGCAATAGGGCTTTTATCCCTACATATTCTTCCTGTAGGAGAGACAATATGCGGTAATTTTAGGGGATCACAACATTGCCTGGATAATTCAACCTTCTTGTCTAGATGGTCAAAATTAGAAAGACTTTTGAGTCACGACTCTTCATTGAAGGCGTGGTTTTTAGAGTCTCCAATACATAGCAAGGTGCCGGGTGAAAATCCAGAATCAACTTTAGGTTGTCGAATTATTGGAGACGAACAAGTTCGTTGGGGTAATTCAATAAGAATTCATGGAGAATTCTTTTATATTCCTGATTATTGGGAATGGTTAGAGGTCGTAATTTCTTTAAATACGCCGATACTGAAGAAGGCTCGTTTGTTTGATGTTGTAATGGCTTCCCTATACACTTATGATCGCAATAATGATATAGTTCGAGCTTTTTGTGAAGCATGGTGTCCATCCACAAATACACTTCACACATCATCGGGAGAGTTTTCTATCTCTCTATAGGATATGTGGAGATTAGGAGGTTTTTCCATCAAGGGTAGGTTTTATGATGAAGTTGTCCCTTGCTGTAAGGAATTATTAGGCTCGCCTGATCGAGAGGATGAAGATTGCCCGAAAAGTAGTACCTTTTTGCCGCGTACTATCACATTGCATCTCAACAACGCGATCGCCTTCAAATTCCTATCAAATCGTGGATTTCTTTCTGGTTCAAAGGAGATTCGAAATATGAAAAACCTCCTTCCCGAAAGTCGAAGAAGACTTCTCGTCCACGTCAGACCCATAATCCGAATGGGGCTCCTATCAAGCGTCACAATTGGTGCGAAAAAGAAATGGATCTATTTTGCATGTTGGGCGTAGAAGATGAATTGAAAGATAAGACATACTTGGCTGCCTTTCTTTCTTGTTGGTTGTGCGCATTTGTATTTCCCGACCAACGTGTTTCTCTTCGTCCAGGAGTTTTTTAAGTCGCCAGTCTTATGGCTGAAGGTTACGTTTTCAGTCTTGTTGTTCCTGTTTTGGCCAATATTTATCATGGACTTGGCCAGATTCACAGTGCATCTCCTTCTGTTGGATTTTCAAAGGCTTGTTTCCCTTGCACTATGTCCATGCTTGGCTGGCTTATTACTTTAACACGCATTACAAAGTCCCAGCACCTGTCATTGGCCCGATGATGGTTGAGTTTTCTAGCGAGGGTGGGGCTAAGTACTCTAACGATTTTGAAGCCCGTGTACATATTCACAAAGGTAAATATGTGTCATGGTATGCAAGTCTTCAAGCCAGAAATACAGGCGAGCTTTTGAAAGATGATGGGAAATTATCGTTTTGGCTTTCTTCATTCTTCATAAGCATTCGGTCGTGTTTCTTGTCTTCACGTTGTGGATCGTTGATGGTTATTGAAGCTTATAGTCCTTGTCGATTTAGTCGACAATTTGGATTCTATCAAGACATACCGAATGACTTGGGTAAAGAAATTCCTGAGGTAAATTTAGCGAATGTGTTACGTCTTTGGAGGATATGCACTCAAAGAGAAACATTATTCCAAGTATACCTCCCTGCTCGTGCAACGAAACCACACACTCAAGTTACTCAACGCTATAGAAGTTGGTGGTTAGCCAAGCATGGGAATTATCTTGAAGAAGGCATACAAAAGTTGGTGGACAGCGCTTCTCCTTTTCCCTCTAAGCCCAAGTTTCCTAAAAAGGTTGGTAATGACAACGGAGGCAAAATGATTCGCATGTTTGAACCTGGTGAATTTTTCTCTAAGGATAATGATGGTAGTCAGAGCAGTAGCAGCGATCATCATTGGAAAAGGCCTAAAAAGTCCAATCAACCCTCAGCATGCGAAGATGAATTTTTTTGATGGAGTTCCTAGCGCATCACAATTTCCTGAACTCCCTGCACCACTGGTAAGTTTTTTTATTCCTTCTCCATTAATAATATTTTACTATTATTATTATCATTATTGCTTACTTCTTTTTTTTTTATTTTGCAGTCACCTTTAAATGATCCCCTTATAGAAGCCGAGGGGCATCATAGTCCTCCTTCTTTCGTGAGTCCAGACGTTTTTGATTCTGTAGCTGCGCGTGTGGGCAATTCCAAGGCACCAACGGATATAGTCGTGATTGAATCTTGTCATTCTGTAATTGATGAAGTTCCTGAACAAAAGAAGACAACGACCCATGCAGCTGCATCTGAGATCTCTGATTACTGTGCTGACGATGTTATTTCCAACTATAGGAAACAGTCTGCCCTTGCTCTGTCGGAGAGCATACACCAGAAGATCGTACGCACTCCGTTCGAAAAAATACCTCGCCTTAAACAAGAGTCAGTCAAGATACTTCATACAATTTCTGAGATTCGTGTACCCGGCTTGGATTCTCTTAAAGAAATTGTAAGTGCGTATTTCAAGAAGGTAGAGAAGTATAACCAGCTGCAGTCGTCATTTTCTTCTCAATTAACTTTGGAGAGTAAGAATCGCCAACTGGAAGAGACTAGGTTTAGCTTGGAGAAGATACTATACAGTGAAAGTGAACTACTCACCGCGAAAGGTTCACTTCAGCAACAAAATCTGCAAGCATTGCGAGAAGAAGAAGAATTGGAAGCTAGGCTTGAAACTGTGAAAGCTAAGCGTGTTGAGATTTCTAAGTCAATTATCGAGAATGAGGATCTTTTACAACAAAATCAACTCGAGGCTTCCAAACTGCGAGGAACTATAAGTAGTATTGAAGATGCCCCTGTTCTTACTGATGCTGATGCTAAAACTCTGACGATACTTTGTGGAATGTTGGAAGATGCACAAGAAGAGTTGAAAAACTACAAGTGGATGCCGTGATCAGACTTCAATTTCTTTTTGTAGCAATTTTTTTTTTCTTTTTATATTTTTTTGATATCGAAGATGTATCCCTTTTTTTTTAATAGGAAAACTTTGTCATTCAATATCCGACTTGTTTCTCATCATAATTCACTTACCATTTTGTTGTATTATTCAAGAATGAATTTTCTTTTTTTTACCAACATGGGATAATGATTTTTTTTATTTTATGGACTGAGCTTAAAGTTTCCTTTAAGTTGCCTACGTACCCATTAATATATGGGATCAAGTCATAACGTAGTTCAGGGTACAAATTTGATTTTTTTTTTGGGCCGTTCACCTTTTTAACTCATGCGGGCCAGAAGTATCATGTAGTTTATACTCTTACGATAAGGAGTATTACATTTTAAGCATAATATTTCTTGAGAAACTTGTCGTTGATTGGGCCAATTTTGAGTCTGTCTTTGTCAACTATCTTATATGCTCCATTTGTGTAGACTTCTTTCACAACGTAGGGTCCGTCCCATTTAGGTGTAAACTTGTGTCCTGTATGCCGAGTTGTGATGATAGGTGTTGGGTTCCTAGAGTGAGTAAAAATATAGTATAAAATACTCTAGAATTCCTGTGCAAGTATACACAATCTGCAACAAGTAATATTATCCATCCGAGCCCTGAATGAGTTTCCTCTCTACCTATTTTTGTGTAACTTTTTAATGGTTTCAAGAATAATAAAATGATTGGGTTTTATCGAAATTATGCTGAAGCAAAATAAATGACAGAACAATAAGTAAACAAATAGATAGACAGATTAAAGGCAGGCGCTGGTTAGGTTTAGTGATTATTCTAAAATATGCTCCAGCAATATTATTGATCATGCATTTCTCGCAGTATTATTAACGGATTCCTCCCGGAACTCCGGATCTTTTGGGATATGTTTCAAACCCAATGAAGTACGACCGATCAAGCACTAGGCAACTGGCTTCCCTAACTCAGTCACTGGCGTTCACCGATACACAATGATCGTAGTGTGGATAATTGCCACACACTCTCTAAATCATCCCTAAAACTAGAGAGAGCTATTCACACCGGCTGGCCAGGCGGGAGTAAAATGAGAATAAGCACAACAATTAACCAAAATGCGATAGTAAATATATTACTAGAGATGAAGCACAGTAATCACATTATTCCTAACCAACACCCTAAGCTACTTAGTTCATAATAGGCATAGGAATACGAATTACAATCTGAGTATGCATGTCCATAACCACAAGTTAATAAAGAAAGTAAACTCCCTAATCAGCTTGCAAAAGATGGTGTTATTGATGATCTTCAATCTCCCTATACTATTTGGCTTCCAAGGGAAAACATGGAATGAATTTGACTTTGACGGCTACTTCCTTTTATAGAAGGACAAGAGACTTGAATTAGGTCAACTTGGACACGTGTAGGGCTCTCCTTGCTCCTTTATCCCAAAAATAACTCAACAGAAGTCGGTTCATGAAGTTGGCTAACGAGCTGTGATGTGGCAGTTTCTGCTCCCAGTTTTGCTGCAGCATAGAATTTGCTCCCTCCAGTCGCTCAGCAGCATAATCTGTACAAAATAATTTCCAATGCTTCCATTCTTCCAAATGGGTTAAATCATGTAATATCTATCCAAAACCAACTCTAATAAGCATAAAGGACACACAAATCCCTATACAATCGAGGCCTAAATAACTACCTTTTGGGCAGTTATCAATAGGTCTTCGAACTGCGAGTACGAGCTCACCAACTTGAAATGAACGAGGTCGTACCTTTTTGTTGAAAGCTTTAGACATGCGCGCTTGATAGCATTCCAAAGCTTGTTGAGCATCCAGTCTTTTCTCATCTAATGCTTCTAACTCTTGAAGACGTAACTTAACATTGTCTTCTACAGTCAAACTTTCTTGCACCGCCATTCGCAACGATGGGATCTCTCTTTCCAGAGGGAGGACAGCTTCTACTCCGTAAACAAGAGAGTAGGGTGTGGCTCCTGTTGGAGTACGATAAGTGGTCCGGTACGCCCATAACGCTTCATCAATTCTTTCTTGCCAGTCTCTCTTCGTCTTGGAGACTACTTTCTTCAAAAAGATGCATAACGTCTTGTTAAATGCTTCAACCAAACCATTCGCAGCAGCATTATACATAGACGAATTATATTGTTTGAAGCCAAAATTTTCACATAACTTATCCATCAAACTGTTAGAGAACTGTCTTCCATTATCTGTCACGATGCGATGAGGAATGCCATATCGATAAATGAGATGATTACGCACAAAATCTGCTAAATTTTCTTTCTTTGCTTCTTTTAATACAACAGCTTCAGCCCATCTTGAGAAATAATCAGTTCCTGCAAGGATATAAGAGTGTCCTGCCGATGATTTGGGTGTTATAGGACCAACAAGGTCAAGCCCCCAAGCTTCAAATGGCCATGAAGCTACAGTGGGGTGGAGCGGCTCTGGCGACTGATGTATGAAGTTGGAGTGAAATTGACAAGCTTCACACCTCTTTGCATATTGCATCGAATCCTGAACCATTGTAGGCCAGTAGTAGCCCATTCTCTTTAGTTGAAAATGAAGCTCTGGCCCGGATTGATGAGCTCCACAAACACCTGAATGTGCTTCCTCTAATGCCTACACTCATTCATCTTTTCCCAAACATCGAAGATAAAGGCCTTCATATGAGCGACGATATAGGGTATCTTTGTAGTAGATAAATCGAGATGCTCTTCTTCGTATCTCAGTCTTATGACGCGTCTCGACAGGAAGCTTTCCATGCTGTAGGTAATCTATAATCGGTGGTCACCAATCTTCTTCTTCAATCACATAGACAGATATTGCATTAGTTTCTTGATTTTCCTTTTCCGTTGGAGGCACGACCCACCTTTGGCAGAGTGGAATGTTTAGAACTTCACCTTCTGAAATCGTCAGAGCAGTGGCTAAATTTGCCAATGCATCAGCCATTGTATTTTCAGATCTTGGAACATGTTCTATCGTCACACTCTCGAAGTTTTCTAATAATTGTCTGGCGTAATTGAAGTAAGGTATTAAATCTTCATGTTTTGCCTCATATTGGAGCAACAATTGATTGACTATCAATTTTGAATCTCCAAAAATTTTAATGTACGTCACCCCGATCTCTTTGGCTATTTGAAGACCAATGATGAGCGCTTGATATTCAACGACATTGTTCGAGCACACTTCTCCAAATGTGAAGCTATATGGCAACATATGTTTTTCAGGCGAAATGAATATTACTCCTGCCCCTACGCCATTCCTTCGAGCTGCTCTGTCAAAATACATAGTCCAAGGCTCGGCCAATTCAATGTAGAATATCTCCTCGTTAGGCAAGGCTTCAGATAATTTCCAGTCTGACGGTACCGGGTGGTCGGCTAAGAAGTCTGCCAAGGCTTGCCCCTTCGCCGCCTTTTGTGAAACATAGACAATGTCGTATTGCTGAAGTAAGATCGCCCACTTAGCCAACCTCCCTGAGATAATTGGTCTAGACAAGACATACTTGATCGGATCAGCCCTTGCCACCAAGTGCACCGTGAAGGCTTGCATGTAATGTCTTAGTTTGTCAATGGCAAAGAAAAGTGAAAGGCACATCTTTTCGATGGGTGAATAATTTAGCTCTGCCCCATTCAAAGTTCTACTTAGATAATACAAAGCACATTCTTTTCCTTTCTCTCCCTCTTGAACGAGCAATGCCCCAAGTGATCTTTCTTGTGCAGCAATGTACAATATCAACGGTTTTCCTGCAATTGGAGCGCTTAAAACGGGAGGATTAAGCAAATACTTTTTAATGCTATCAAAAGCATTTTGACAAGCTTTATCCCATTCAAAGGTTGTGTCTTTTCTCACCAGCCTTTGAAATGGCTAACATCGACCTGCTAGATTGGAGATGAACCTTCTGATATAGGTCAGGCGTCCTTGGAGACTTCTTAATTCTCGCAAGTTTCGTGGTTCTGGCATTTTCTGAATGGCGTCAATCTTTGATTGGTCGATTTCAATTCCTCGATGCCTTACTACGAAACCAAGAAACTTTCCTGATGTCACACCGAAGGCGCATTTAAGAGGATTCATTTTCAACTGGTACTTTCTCAAACGGTCAAAAACTATCTTCAAATCTTGCAAGTGGTCCTCTCGTTTCTTGGATTTGACCACTAGATCATCAACATAGCACTCAACACGTTTGTGGAGCATATCATCAAAGATCTTCTGCATGGCTCGTTGGTAAGTTGCCCCAGCGTTCTTTAATCCAAAAGGCATCACCTTGTAACAGTATATTCCTTTTGGAGTTCGAAATGTTGTCATCTCTTCATCTTCAGGGGCCATTCGGATTTGATTATACTCTGATGATCCATCCATGAAAGATAAGGCTTCATGTCCTGTAGTGGCGTCGACCATAAGTTCAGTGATGGGCAACGGAAAATCATCTTTGGGACATGCATTATTCAAGTCACGGAAATCCACACATACACGCAGTTGTCCGTTCTTCTTTTTGACTGGCATGATGTTCGCGATCCATGTTGGATATTTCACCTCTCGAATGAACCCTGCCTCTATCAACTTGTTGACTTCAATTTCAAATTGAGGAACGAGCTCTGGTCGAAAACGCCTTTGGGCCTGCTAAATAGGTCGATATCCTTGTTTAGTCGCAAGATGGTGGACTACTATTTTTGGATCGAGTCCTGGCATCTCTTTGTACGACCAAGCGAAGACATCTTTATATGTAACGAGCAAATTCAAGTATTCGCGTTCCTCTTCAACACTAAGTGACGCACTGATGAATGTCGGGCGCGGTTCTTCTGTCGTACCCAAGTTTACCTCTTTGAGTTCATCAATCGTTGATTGACTACCATCTTCTAACGATGCGGGTGCTTCTTCAGCATCATCTTCAGAAATTTCAATATCTAGCATTTCTTCGAAAGAAATATGGCAACAATTGACATGTTCTTCTTCAAGCTCTTGGTTCACCTTCGAAGGGTTAGTTAGAATGACTAACTGTCGCTTTACTTTTAAAGAACCTTCTGTATTTATGAGAACAAAAGGTTTTCTCTTCATCCGTGAAGGAACAGTACTGGAAAATCCGTTGTTGTCATTCATCTCGTAGGATTCATCTGTTTCAAGACTTTTCAACTTTCCCTTGCATTGGCCATAGGTTGCTTGAAGGCGATCGAACACGGATCTCAGCGGTTCATCTACTTTCTTCGATGTAGACACACTCAAACGCTGAAACACTGAACGTCGGGTAGGAGTAGAAGTTTTGCTCTGACCTTCCTTTTCCGAAGATGAATATTTCAGCCGCTGATGAACTGAAAGACGAGTAGTCGGCGCTTTAATGTGATCGAAGAGAGAGATTTTCTGGCTATCATCATTCTTTTTATCTTCTGGATCGCCCATCTCTTCTATCATTATGTGATGTGCATCTACAACTTTCCATTTTCTGGTTATAGGAACTGGCTCTGGGGGATTGTACCCTAGTCCGGCTCTCGAGGATTATATGGCATAACCTTCTTTTTGGAGCTTCTTCTGTGTCGGAGAAGGCTCAGATCTCCCATCGAAGATTTTTGGACTTTTAAACTCAGTATGAGTTGAAAAGTCGTATCCTGCCTTTTCTAGGAGTTTGTATGCATTTGGATCAAATCCAGCCTTCGTTCGTCTTTCCAGCAAAGTCACTTTGGTACGATTCGTCTTTGATTCCTGAATCTCTTGCTTAGTAATTGCTGTTTGGGGCGTGGTGAAATTTTCTTTTAGAATCTCCACATCACCAACCTTCAAAATTCCTGAACATTCTATGAATGGTGATTCCCCTTTCTTGCGTCGAGATAAAGGAACATAGCTCAATATAGGGACGTTTGACGATGCCTCTTTCTTTGGAGCTTTCGATTTTGTAGGGTGAGTGGATGTTTCCTTTGATTGAACTTCACAAGCATCTACTTCTTCGATCAACTCCTTCCTCGCATTCTTTGGATGCTCTATTTTCTGACTTTTAATCAGAGGAATCTCACCTGGGACGATCTCTCCTGCTTTATCATTCTGCATATAAAACTTTGCATCTGCAAAGTGGGATTCTGCCTCTGAGAATGGATTAGTATCGGCTTCAACTTTCTTGACGTCGTCTTGATAGAACTTGAAACACTGATGAAGTGTAGAAGATATTACTCCATTTCCATGAATCCAATGACGACCTAACAATAATTTGTAGGTGGTCTTGGAATCTATGATATGGAATAAAGTGTTGGCTTTCAAATCTCCAATAACAAGCTCCAAATGGATCATACCGATAGCTCGTTGGCCGCCTTGGTTGAAACCTTGAATAACCAACCTACTATTTGATAGTTCATCCATTGAAATTCCTATTTGTGTCATGGTTGACTTAGGCATTATATTCACCGCAGATCCATCGTCGATAAGAATTCGGCCAACTTTTTGCTCTCGAATATATCCTGAGACGAATAAGGGCCTATTATGAGGCTTCGATCCCAACATCAAGTCTTCATCTGTGAAGCTAATGGACATATAACATGAGGCACATCTATGTCCTTGCAAGTCTAGAACGTCTGCAACGTTAGAATTTTTTAATGTTTCAACAATAGCATCTTTGGTTGCTTGAGGGAGTGACACCAAATCATCTATTGTGAATGAAGGTGAATCTTCTGGCCTCGTCATCACCTGAGATGGACTTGAGGAAGAATCGCCTTCTTCGCATGTATTGACAGCATGACATGCGACTATCTCATGGATGTCCTCATGATCGTCATTAAGAAAGTTCTTCGGGAAGAAATCGTTAAGGGTCACTGGTTGTCGAGACATAACAAAATCTTGATTCTCTTCGACAACTAGTTTAGGCTTTCTCAAACATTTTATCTTTCTTTTCTGTTTTTGTGACATGTTCTTTCTCCTGTAGTTTCGAAACATGTGAGGCTCTCTTTGAATGTAATGTTTCTTTTGCTTCTTTCGACAAGTTACCAAAGTCCATCCTTCGTCTTCATTTTCAACAGACTCAAGTTGGTCTTGACAGATGTCTCTTGCAGATTTTTGCTGAAGCCAAATAACAATCGGTTCTAATGTCCCGAACTGGATCAAACTTGCTACTGAATCGTGAACTGGGCTTGGAGTTACTCAGTTGTTCAGATTCGTTGCTATTGTCGCATGATTTGATTGAGCTACCTCATCAAGATCTAACTCAATCTTCTTTTCTTTAGCTAATTTCAAGATTAGCTCCTTCAGAACGAAACACTTTTCCACCTGGTGGCTGATGACTCGGTGATATTTGTAGTAATTGGGATCATTAACTCTCCTCATCTCTTCTGGTCGCTTGCATTCTGGTAGCTCAATAAGTTGTTTTTCCAGGAGTTGTTCTAACATATCTGAAATGTCAGAATCTGGAAAAGGGTAAACTTTCTCTTGCCTTTCTTTCAAGGTCAGACGACGTCTCTCGCCTCCCTCTTGTTGTTTCTCTAACTTCTTTTCTTTTCCTTTTGACGAAAACTTGAAAGGAGCTGCATTGACTACCATTGACTCTTTCGTAGTGCTTTTGGTAGTTTTCTCAGTATTTTTAACTTCTTTCTTTTCTTTCCTGCCATCGGGGACAATAGAATCTTTGTTCCCTCTAGTAGCAATGCTCAATTCCATGTCATGAGCGCGGGTTGCCAACTCCTCGAAAGTGCGGGGTTTTATTCCTTGCAGGATATAGAGGAGTCCCCAATGCATTCCTTGGGTGCACATTTCAATAGCAGACAATTCTGTGAGTCTGTCCTTGCAATCAAAACTTAAAGCTCTCCAACGGTTGATGTAGTCAAGAACCGGTTCACCTTTCCGTTGTTTAGTGCTAGTGAGCTCCGTCATACTAACGGTTCGTCTTGTCCTGTAGAAGCGGTTGAGGAACTCCTTCTCAAGTTGTTCCCAACTATCGATAGTCTCAGGCTCAAGGTCGGTATACCAGTCGAAAGCATTCCCCTTCAGTGATCGTACGAACTGCCTGACTAGTTGGTCTCATCTAGTACCAGCGTTTTCACATGTCTCGACGAAATGAGCAATGTGCTGCTTGGGATTGCCCTTCCCGTCGAATTGTTGAAACTTTGGTGGCTGGTATCCGTGAGGCATTCTCAGATTGTCGATTCTATTGGTATATGGCTTGGAATACAAGAGAGAGTTCTGAGTCGGTCCACCATATTGAGCTCTGATGGAATTCATGATCATATCCTGGAGCTGCTGAACAGACAGTGAAGCAATAGAAGCGGAATGTTGTGACTGATCTTGTGCAATGACTTTTCCCTTGTCTTTTATGGCAGGGGTCTGACTCGATTCAGCAACATCCCGACTTTCCATCTGGTTCCTGAGAGAGGCGATTTCTTGGTCTTTCTCTTCGACTATCTTCAGTAACATGCTGGTTTTCTTCTCAACTTCAGCCATTCGTTCTTCACTAGTTCCAGCATCAGTCATCATAACAGACATCACATCAGGACTGGATGTTTCGTTTGGTTGCTGAGAAGAAGAGATGAATTTGCCAAGCATCAGATTTTATGTAGCGGCGATTTCAAGTTGAGCAGATTCTGTCATACGTCTCAGCATCTTGTTTGCAATGACAGGAGTTTGGTTGTCTTCATGTTGGGTTTCCTTGGAGCGACTGCGAGTAATTGGCCCCACATAGGAGTTGCTTGAAGCAGCGATCTTCGAAGAGATGAGAGGTAGAGACTGTCCCACTGGGCGTGCCAATTTGTTCACACGAGATTTCGACAAAGGAAATTTAATTCGTGGAAATGAAGTTGATTTTATTGATTTTGTATGTATAAGTGTTACAATCTCTAATATTTATCATCTGATGCTTTCTCTCAAAATGTAGAGTCTGATCTGAGGGCTGGCGAGCTTGATCTCAAATGGAGCAAGGTTGAATCTTCAACTTGTATCTTGACTAAGAAACGATTGATTCTTTGGAGTCTTCCAGTCGTTGGATCTTCTGAGTCTTGAGATTGTCGAATTTTGAATCTTGGATCTTCTGAATTCTCTGGACTCTCTGACTTCTGAAGACTCTGGACCTTGGGAGAATGTTCTGGACTCTGGCTTCTCTGACTCTGTCTGAATGCCCAAAATGAATGGTGACCTCCTCTATTTATAGAGTTTGGTGGACCTCATATGGGCTTGGGCCTGGGCCCAACCTTTGGGCTTTGGCTCTTTTGGGCTTTAATCCAATTCATTTTTAATAAAATTGGATTATTTTAATTTTGCCCAATTTCTTCGATGATCTCGGGTCACATTAGTCTCGAGTCCAATTGCCACGTGGCATAATTTGATTGGACTCAGCTTATGTATCAATAATAGACAAGTGGCAATGTTTGATTTGCCAAATTTTAATGTCTATTAATTTAATTTAGGGACACGTGTAAATTTGTAATTAGTCCCAAAATTATTTTATCATTAATTCAAATTAATGACGTGGCAATTTGTGATTGGCCGAAATTTCTCACTCAACAGAAGTAATGGCAGAATTTTTATGGAGTGGGTTGATAAGACAGTATAAGCTTGGTTGTAATATCTTCACATAAGTAAAGCACTTAATTGATTTTATTCAGCTAATCCACATCAGTTTTACTACTATTGTATAAGCAGAGATTTACATGCTTACTGCAGGAAATGGCGGCACCGATCCATGGCTACACTCAGACGCGACTATTTCAATAGTCCATGGGCTTTTATCTCATTCCTTGCTGCTACCTTTCTCATTCTTCTCACTTTCCTTCAAGGTATAAATAATGAACATACTTGTATGCAAGGTGTCATATTTCGTTCTACATGTCCAAATGTTGCTCAACATGTCAGCATATCGAACGCCTCGACATTTTGAGGGGGGAAAATGTCGTTCTTCCTCCAATGTCGGAGACATGTGTCGTGTGTTGGTTTTTTTAATTTTTATAATTTTTTTAATAGTTTTTTTTAGTTTAACATTAAATTTTAAGCTTCATGTTGCATGCATTTCACTTGTCCCAATTGACATGTGCGTGCCTATGTGTTAGTTGATCATGTGTTCGAATCTTATTGAATGTGTTTGAATCTTCTTCATTTGCTTTTCATTTATCAAATTTCACATTAAAAATACTACAAATTTTCAAATTCATTTTTAGTACAAAATAATTTTTAATTAATTATTTTAATTTTATATTTCTATTATTTTATTATTGTTACCATCTATAAATACTCTCATTTCATTTCAATTTCTCCACACCTCAATTCTCAAATTCTCAATTCTTACAAATTCTCCTAAAATATTCTCCAATTTCTTTCTTAAATTAAGAGCTCTATGCTTCTAACTCTAGTTATATATTCACTTGTTAAGTTAAGTTTAAGGTCAGTTGCATAGATGGAAAATTGGAGCAAATTAATAGCAAATATACGTAACGACCCACCTTCTCATGAAAAATTCCTAGGGCCATTACCACATACATTTCATTTTTTTTTCTAAGAACAACGATGAAATGACATTTAAAGTAAAACATGCTTAGAAAATACGTGAAACTTTTCAGCCTGGGATCCCAGTTAAAACAAAACAAGAAGAAATCTTAGCCATTCAAGCAAAAGACTTTAAGCGGAATAAATCTTAAAAACATCACATAACAACTTCCAAAAGAAGGAATTTTGAAAACATAAAATGCGGAAGTCTATCCTAAGGAAATCCATGGCTCGTCGGCAGCAGTCCGTCACGCGCTCCATATGTCATTGCTTGTACCTGAAAGGAAACGTTTTGAAAAGAATGAGTATTAAAAATACTCAGTAAGTAACGCCACTATTAGGAGGAGATTTACAAGCATTACATGGATATTTGGGGGTTAGTTGCTATTAAAGGGCCTAATAGTCATTCCATTTCGTTTCATTTCATTTCACCAATATTAGCACATCGTAATCCAAGTGATAGCACGACACTTAGCCTCGTTGTTCCCTGTAATGCTACCGAAAATTCGGCAGCATAACGACATATGTATAGTGTTCCCAAATTTCTTATCTCCTGTAACCAAGAAAATACACTTCCATATTCAAAACTGCCCAACTACAAACTTCCATAACACTTCTGAACAATAGAAAAGACTCTAAACTTCCACAAAACAAAGCGAGTCTGGTCCCGCATCCAAAACCCAACTACATAGAACATCCTATCTTACCCAGCATAGCGCATTCAGAGCATTCAAGGTTTACCCAAGCAGAATATTCTATACTTAACAACACAAAACATTCAGAGCATTCAATATATACGAACACACTCATAACCAGAAGATTTAATATCGCCAGAACACACAATATCCAACATTCCATATTCCATCCATACATAAACGATGTCTCATGTTCTGTACTATTCAAAGCATGTAACAATTCATAATAAATAGCCTAGCGTAGCCAAGGCTTTCCAAGTAGTAAGGTTACTTACATAGTGAAAATATACTTGATTTAAGCACCCACCAACTAATTCAATGCGACACCGCTCACGCCACAAGCAACTCAAATCTAAAAAAAAATCACAAGAAAGGTCTAAAAATTAGGGGCATCAAATTCTCATAATTTTCTTTAGATCCAAGTTAAAATGAGGAGGCCAAGACTCGCTAAAAGAGATCGATGCTTGCTGTCCGGGCTTCCAATTTCACCTTAATTCTAAAATTCGGTCTCTTATCACTATGGGTACCTCGAAATCATTAACCAAACTCAATGGGTATTTTTCTAAATCGCTTTAATCAACCAAACATAAACTTAATTCACTTATCCACTGCTGAAGCTCGCCGGAAAATGCTAAAAACGACCTAAACACGTTATTGTCTGCACCACTTGCACAACGCGGCGACGACGATGGCGGTGAGCGTGAATGGAGGGCGGCGTGATCGGGTCTGAAGACAGCAGCGACGTGTGGCTGTTTGGTTGCAAAGGAACTCAAGGCGGCGACAATGTGAGGTAAGCGGCGACAGCCGCGTGGGGATCTACAACAGAGGGCAGCGGCGCGTGGAGGCGGCGAACGGAGAGAGAGAGACGAAAACGAGAAAGATAGAGAGAGAGAGAGAGAGAGACCTTACCGTCGGCGAGTGGCGGCGGCGTGGCGAACAGCAGAGGCGGAGGCGCGACGGTCAGCGACGGTGAGCTTAAGGCGTCGGCGAGCTGAAGGCTGAGGGGGAGAGAGGGTGAGTGCCGAGAGGGAGAGGGAGAATCGTGAGAGGGAGAGAGATGCCCCTTTTTTTGTCTTTAACGAAATTTTGGGGGGAAAAGTCCCCCCATTTCCCTCTTTTTTTTTTTTTTTTAGGTTGTTACATCATACTAACCTTAAAAGAACTTTCGTCCTTGAAAGTTGCCAGTCCTGAAACATGTTTTCGTACTAGCCCCCATTTCACCTTCTCTTTCTCAAGCCACTTCTTTAGTCCTTTAATTCCGTTATATTACTTTTACCAAACCGAGTATTTGATTCCTTTACACATTGGAAGGGTTCTCACTACACTTTCTTAACAATGACACATAAGCCATGCAACGTCCTGAAAAAATTTCGGCAGCACAACGACATAACTTCAACAACTACGAAATTTTATTTTGCACCTGATACACAAGATTAACACACTTCTATAACCAGAACAATCCATACAACAATTGTCCACATCACTTGAGAGCAACATCACATACCCAAACTTACAAACAACCAGAACGAGTCAGACCTCGCATCAAGCATAACCTGATTAAGTCAATAAGGCCACAACACCTAAGAGAAAGACATTGTACTTATTACACATTCAAGAGCATCTCAAGGTACGTGACAAGACCAAACCTCAATGCAAAAACTCGATCGTAACATAGTCACCAAAACCACCACAAATTTCTGCCCAACATCAAATAGTAGATTCACATAATGAAATGCTTTAGCCCACCAAAGACCACATTAACTCAACTATTTAATAATAATAAATAAATAAATAAAAACAACTACTAGCTAATGATCTCCTCCTGAGGCCCGTTTTTCCTCACCACCAAACATTAGGAAAACTTAATTCACTTACAATATTGATGTTTGGGAGGGACTCAAACCTCTATCCTCTTAGCCAAAGATACTTTTCAATTACTGCAAAGCTACTCTCACTTCCACATGAGGGGTGGCCTTACAAAGGGCAAAATGTGCAATCTTTGTTAGACGGTAACAATTATCCAAAATGTTATATAACATTCCATTGACCTTGGTAGCCCTTTAGTGAAGTTCACAACATTTTCATTTTAAACTCTTATGCATCTTGGTACTACCAAAATTACTAGAAAAGGTGCCTTGTGAGTTTTCTAACGACTCTTTCTTAAAAGGATAATCTGTTGGACCACATAGTTTCCTTTGGTGCAATGAGACTAAAACATGAGTGCGAGTAAAACCTTCTTAACCTACCTCACTAAGGTAGTAATCATTCTAAACCCTCTTGTTGAACATAAACAAGTTGCTTTTTCTCAAACTAGACACCATTGAAAGTTGAGAGCCAATCATGTTAGCACGCCTCCTGCTGACAACTCGATTTCTGGACGATCAAGCTCCCTTAGTGATGTACCATGAGATGACACCAAGGACATCATACTTACTGCTCTCCTACTAGTGCATCAATCACTGCATTCTCCTTGTTAGGATGTTATTTGGTCTCACAATCACAAGCCTTTACCAATTCCAACCATCTTCTTTGTCTTATGTTGAGCCCTTCCTATGCGAGGAAGTGCTTCATATTCCTATGAAAACTCTTTTTTTTTTTTTTTGCATTTTCACTTGGTGATTTCTGTGAGTCCACTAGGTCAGACTGGAAACGTTTTGAACAAACTTCCCACAGTAACCTGTTAGACTAAGGGAACTACAAATCTCTGCCACTATGTCAAGTCTAGGCCGACTGCAAACTACTTCCACTTTTAAAAGGTCCACTATGTTTGGAACAGAGAACTTACGAACCCGGCCACCTATTTCATTTGGCGTTCTAGGCGGGGGCCTAATTATACAACCCCACATTCTCCAAAAATTGAGAAACAATAGGAGATATATTAAGAGAAAGATTTATTCAAGAGAAAAACTTATCAGTTACACGCAATCACAAACTAGACGAAAGTTGCCCCTTTTCCATGGGGATTTACCCATCACAATATTACCTTTAGCAACTGCATGCTTGCAAAAAGAAAATTTGTCCAGTCAAAACTCATAATTAGAAAATTTGGCATATAACTCACTACTTCTCAAGGTCATCTAAACTTGCCGAAGATACAACTCATGTTGCTCCTTAGGCTTGACATAAACCAAATATGCTATCTATAAACACTTTGATGAGCAAGTCTAGAAAACTCTTGAAAACCTGGTTCATGAGATCCATGATAGTTGCAAGGGTATTCATGAGTCCATAAGGCATCACAAAAAAAAATCCATAATGGTTGTACTTGGTTAAGGAGGTGGCCTTTGGAGATATTAACCTCCTCGATGCACAATTGATGGTATTCCAAATATAACTTGTTTTTTTTAGGATACTTTCGCTCCATGAAGTTGGTCAAAAGATTATTCATGTGAGGAGAAAACACTTGTTCATTACTGACATTTATTAAACTCTTGTCAATCGAAGCATAGCCGCAATTGATCCATCTTCCTTCTTATGAACAAAACTATTCACCCCCGGCGAAATGCTAGGTCCTATGAAATCTTTTTCTTGTCATTCCTATGTTTGTGATTTGGACATCTTCAACCCTATTGAGGTTGCTATGCATGAAGTTTTTAGGAATGAGAGTTGTTCCCAACTCGAACTCTTTGAAGGAGGTCTACGTCTGATGCCGATGGTAAGCTTGGAAGGTCCAATCCCTTTTATCTTATACCAACAAATCTCTTCCATTCATTTCAAGCTGTCTTCATTAGTTTCTTGTACTAATTTGGTTCCAAAGTCAAAATCTCTCAAACTTCGACAGCACACCCGACAACCTACCTGTTCACTAGTAAAGCTTCAAATTTCCCTTTCAATAGTTCTTTGGCAACCATTGTTAACAATTTGCACCAACTAAAGGTTTCCTCCAACTTTGAATTAAGATAGATGCTTGCCAAAGAACCCTTCCATTATCTAGTTTGTCCTAGCTTGACCCTTTGCTTTTGGAGGAACATTCTCAAACTAAAGTCGAGTTTCATATCCCACATATCTTACACAATTTATTTCCATCTACACATACAAGGGTTCCCACTTTCTAATAGTAACATGATTCCTTGCACCCATTTTAATGACTTCTAAACACAAACCACATAACAGAAATCAAGCCATACCCATGATCTTGGAGTCTAAACATTTTAATTTCTTTTGTCTCCCAAGATAGCAAAACTTTTCCATACCACTTTTCATTTTCTCATATAGTCATCAAACTTATGATGTCGTCTTTCACTTTTCGAATAAGAAATAACTTCAACACAAAAAAGCATGTCTCCACTTATAATATTCTCATAGATCTTTCCTTTGGAGTTCTAAAATGAACCTATGGGGAGATTTTGCTTAATTACGTGGCCTTGCTTTTAAACTTGAAAAATTTTCTCTTGGTCTTATTGAATTGGGGCCTCTTCATCATACGACGGAATGAATCAAATCAAAGCTGCTCGAAATATTTGGAGAAGTAACTTTTCGATTCAAACCCACAACCCACATTTTTTTCCCTTTTGAAACTCATGTTTTTTTTTTCCAAGCTATTTAACTTTCTTTGTCGACCACACCAACAAAGCTAGGTAACCTAAAAGAATTCCTCATATTATCATTCATACAACGCCTCTTCAATTTTCATTCTTTTAGGAGTGTGTCATAGAAATCCAGAATTACCCTTCAAGTCGACCAAACATTAGACTCCACACAAGTTGTCATGATGTATTGCTCCTTTCAAGGCTTTACTCAAGAGACACCATCTCTGATATTTAGTGACCTTTGAAAACTTCACCCTCTTATGATTATCTCTTTTTCCTTGTCCATACGGACTACTTTAATCTCACACTTAAGCATATACTTCATGATAGTAAGGCTTCCTTAAGCCCTAAACACTTTCATTTCCACAATAATACATAACAATAAGCATTTAACAAAGCATCACATTCATAAATCCATTCATGCATCCTCTTTTTTTTTTCCTCTCTTCACGTAACATAAACATTGACATACCTGGCGGTGACTGGATGCTTGCTGATAAGCCATGGACATACTTGAGGTTTACGATGTAAACCAGTCTACAGAACCTATAACCTAGAGCTCTGATACCAACTGTAACGACCCACCTTCTCATGAAAAATTCCTAGGGCCATTACCACATACATTTCATTTTTTTTTTCTAAGAACAACGATGAAATGACATTTAAAGTAAAACATGCTTAGAAAATACGTGAAACTTTTCAGCCTGGGATCCCAGTTAAAACAAAACAAGAAGAAATCTTAGTCATTCAAGCAAAAGACTTTAAGCGGAATAAATCTTAAAAACATCACATAACAAGTTCCAAAAGAAGGAATTTTGAAAACATAAAATGCGGAAGTCTATCCTAAGGAAATCCATGGCTCGTCGGCAGCAGTCCGTCACGCGCTCCATATGTCATTGCTTGTACCTGAAAGGAAACGTTTTGAAAAGAATGAGTATTAAAAATACTCAGTAAGTAACGCCACTATTAGGAGGAGATTTACAAGCATTACATGGATATTTGGGGGTTAGTTGCTATTAAAGGGCCTAATAGTCATTCCATTTCGTTTCATTTCATTTCACTTCAGTTCATTTCATTTCATTTCATTTCAGTTCAGTTCATTACATTTATCATGACGTACGGGTCATGTGGACAATTAACCAGCCTGTCACATGCTTACCAACTCACTGGAGGTACACAAGTGGGAATCGCGAGAGATCTCTACTTCCACTGATGGTAGAAGGCACCCAGTCAGTGAAGCCAAGTCTCACCCATCAAGGCACCTATGTGTGCATAGCACTATAACTACCAACTCACTGGTGGGGCGTCCATGGGTTTGTAGTCGGAACTTTACTCCCACAGATAGTAGATGGCACCTAGTCTGCGAAGCCGAGTCCCGCCCATTTAGCTCCTCATCTCAGCCTATAAACATTTCAGTCCTAGGTGTTTAATTGCAACGATCCCTACTGGAATAAGTAACCTATCCTCATTTCGTGTTAGGGCCCCTGTTAACAGAGTCTGGTTTAGCTTGCAACCTACCCATCAAGTTTCTTTCCCATAAAGGTCTCTGAAGGGCTAATTTCATATGCTTTAACTACCTCACCTTTCGTCTCATTCATGTGTAATTATCGAACCAACATCCAAAACGCTAAGTAGAAAAGGTGCATACTTTAAACGACCAGCAACCAATATTAGCACATCGTAATCCAAGTGATAGCACGACACTTAGCCTCGTTGTTCCTTGTAATGCTACCGAAAATTCGGCAGCATAACGACATATGTATAGTGTTCCCAAATTTCTTATCTCCTGTAACCAAGAAAATACACTTCCATATTCAAAACTGCCCAACTACAAACTTCCATAACACTTCTGAACAATAGAAAAGACTCTAAACTTCCACAAAACAAAGCGAGTCCGATCCCGCATCCAAAACCACACTACATAGAACATCCTATCTTACCCAGCATAGCGCATTCAGAGCATTCAAGGTTTACCCAAGCAGAATATTCTATACTTAACAACACAAAACATTCAGAGCATTCAATATATACGAACACACTCATAACCAGAAGATTTAATATCGCCAGAACACACAATATCCAACATTCCATATTCCATCCATACATAAACGATGTCTCATGTTCTGTACTATTCAAAGCATGTAACAATTCATAATAAATAGCCTAGCGTAGCCAAGGCTTTCCAAGTAGTAAGGTTACTTACATAGTGAAGAATATACTTGATTTAAGCACCCACCAACTAATTCAATGCGACACCGCTCACGCCACAAGCAACTCAAATCTAAAAAAAAATCACAAGAAAGGTCTAAAAATTAGGGGCATCAAATTCTCATAATTTTCTTTAGATCCAACTTAAAATGAGGAGGCCAAGACTCGCTAAAAGAGATCGATGCTTGCTGTCCGGGCTTCCAATTTCACCTTAATTCTAAAATTCGGTCTCTTATCACTATGGGTACCTCGAAATCATTAACCAAACTCAATGGGTATTTTTCTAAATCGCTTTAATCAACCAAACATAAACTTAATTCACTTACCCACTGCTGAAGCTCGCCGGAAAATGCTAAAAACGACCCAAACACGTTATTGCCTGCACCACTTGCACAACGCGGCGACGACGATGGCGGCGAGCGTGAATGGAGGGCGACGTGATCGGGTTTGAAGACAGCAGCGACGTGTGGCTGTTTGGTTGCAAAGGAACTCAAGGCGGCGACAATGTGAGGTAAGCGGCGACAGCCGCGTTGGGATCTACAGCAGAGGGCAGCGGCGCGTGGAGGCGGCGAACGGAGAGAGAGAGAAACAAGTTAGAGAGAGAGACGAAAACGAGAAAGATAGAGAGAGAGAGAGAGAGAGACCTTACCGTCGGCGAGTGGCGGCGGCGTGGCGAACAGCAGAGGCGGAGGCGCGACGGTTGGCGGCGGTGAGCTTAAGGCGGCGGCGAGCTGAAGGCTGAGGGGGAGAGGGGGAGAGTGCCGAGAGGGAGAGGGAGAATCGTGAGAAGGAGAGAGATGCCCCTTTTTTTTGTCTTTAACGAAATTTTGGGGGGAAAAGTCCCCCCATTTCCCTCTTTGTTTTTTTTTTTTTTTTTAGGTTGTTACAGCACAGTTGCAAACCAATTGCATATATAGCAAAATTAATTGTACAAGACCAAAAACTGTCGTTAGATTCTATCCGTGTCTGTCACTGATAGACTCTGATTATTCAAAGTTTATTAATGTCTATCGCTGATAGACTCCGATTAATCAAAATCTATCAGTGACTATCACTAATAGAATTTGATTAATCAAAGTCTATCAATGATAGTCACTGATAGATTTCGATTAACTGGAGTCTATCAACGATAGACACTGATAGACAATGAATAATTAGAGTCTATTAGTAGACTGATAGATTCTGATTAATTAGAGTCTATAGCTGATAAACTCAGATAATTGAAGTCTATAAGATAGATTCTAATTAACCATAGTCTATCAATGTCTATCAGTACTATACTCTGATAGATTTTGCTATATTTGCAATTCTTTTTAAATTATGTTATATTTGCAATTATATAATACTTATTTGCCACCCACCGCAAATTCTCTTAAAGGTTACCATGTTTCTTAACTCAATTTTTGTTGTATTAATTATTTAGTTATCAATCATCGTTAGTTAATTATATAGTTTCTATATACTTATTATTATTGGTAACTAAAGTCTCATTTTATAATTCAAATAATTTATATCAATTAGTATAATTTTAATTAATAACAACATCTTATCGACATGTGTTAATTAAATATTATAAATACTTTTTCATCAACTTCCATATTTTATTTAATATAATTAGGTCACAGTTCAATTTGCATTTGTAATTCAAACAATTTTCATCAATTTTCATATATTTTTTCAAAATTCCTGCACATATCGACATTTCAATCGACAATTTCATCTAAATATTATCTTACTTTTTAGATATGATGATAAAAAAAAGATCCATTATAGTCTAATTAAGTCACAAATAAAGTTTCATTGACTAATTCAAACAATTTTCATTAATTTCCACAATTTCCATAAATTTTCCTAGAATGTCTCACGACATTTCCATCACATTTCCACAAAATCTGGACCTTGACATTTTCATCTACATGGACATTTCAAACTTTGTTTGTATGTTATAAATTTTGTATGATTAATTATTTACGATATTACATAACATGTGATATATTATGTTATACATGTTTGAATTTAAATGACCTAAAAACATGAAATAACATCATTTGACCTTTATTGACGCTTGGCTTTTTAGGTTTGTTGACGCTGGTGTTCACGTGTAACTTCGAAGATGGAACACATGGGATAAAATGTATAAATGTATTAACATTTGATTGCGTGTGGATGTACAATCTCTAATGTTAATTCTCTGATTCTCTCTCTTGTGTGTGTATGTGTTTCACTCGAGGGCTAGAACGCTTGATCTCGAGTCTTAAGCTTCGATGGATTCTTGGAGCTTGAAGTCTTCCAATCTTGAAGGAGTCTTCAATCTTCAAGAAGTGCTCAACACTTTGAAACTTATGGATTTCAAGGAGTCTTCAGTCTTCAATCTTCAATCTTGATGAAGTTTCTCTGAATTCTCTGACTCTAGCTTGGAGCTTCAAAATTCTGACCCTTCAAATGGAAGAGAACCCCTCTATTTATAGAGTTCTCGCTAGATGGGTCCGGGTGACTTTTGGGCCAACAACTTGGGCTTGGGCTTTATTGGTCTTGGGTTCTAACTATTTAGTCTTGGGTTTGGTTCATATTTGACCCAAAACCATATGGCCCAAATATTTAAAAGACCCAAATTTGATTCAAATAATTATTTTTTTAATTAATTGGTCAAATTAATTATTTTGATCAAAATAATTTAATTTTAATTAATTGATCAAATAGAAATTTGGCTCTATGAATTTATAATTGGCCAACTTTGTCTTCAAATTAAATTTGGGACACATGTCAATTTATAATTGGTCCTAAATTTAATTAATTATAATTTTGTCATTAATTTCATGTAATGACGTGGCAATTTGTGATTGGTCAAAAGTTCTCCTTCAACAAATGCCCCCTTTTCGAGATTTAGGCACAAATTATGTGTGGATGAATCTCGAAAAGAAATTATTGGGAATCAATTTTTTAAAATTTTGACTCCGTTTGATGTGTCAATCAAAATATGAACTTTGGTCAAAATTTGATTGATTTTTTTTTTACACATCTGTTGTAACGCCCCGACTTTTTGAAACCTAAAGACTACCTAGGGACGTTACTATATGCATGAATGATTCAAAGAACTATGAAGTAAAAAAAATTCCTAGAAGTCGAGAATGCATAAAATAGGTAAATAACTTTAGTAAAACAATTGTTTGGACTCCCAAGAAAACTTGTAAAACATAAAAATATTTGAATGCCTCAAAATGCAACAAAATAGATAAGTTTTTGAATATTTACATAGAAAATTCAAATAACAATAACTAATGTGCAGAAACAAAATATGCTGACACCGTCCAGCATGGCACCACCAGCAAGTGCCCTTGTTTTTTTAGTTTTAGCATGATGAAATTATGTTTTTAGTTGTTTAGTTGTTGTTTTGATTGTTTTACATGTTAGTTGTTATTAGTTTTGATCTTATGCTAGTTTAGTATGCTTGTAGATAGCTTAGGTTAGAAAAACTCGGGTTTTTAGATCTTTTCCTAAAAAATCTTCTTGCTGTTTTTTGAGCTTTACCTATGATATTTTTGAAGAAAAAATCAACTTTAAGAAAAATTTGCTTTAAAATGTTTTGGAAGAAAAAGAAAACATGTTTCAAAGGAGTTTTTAAGCCCTTGATGATGAAAACTAGAGCTTTGTTCTATCTCAAAAGTGACACTGTCTCAACTGAGTTGTTTTCTAGTTATAGGCTTTCCATTAGTCTTTTTCTTTACAAAATTGTCTTAGAGTCTAAACTTCCTCGTGTTTAACTTTTCTAACACTCTAGGAGAGTTTAGCCTTGATGTTTTGAAAACAAAAAGCCTCATGTTAAGCCCATGCCTCAAAAACAAGCCAATGAGGACATTGTCTACCTTTAAGTTTGGGGGGCGGGGGGGGGGGGGGGGGGTGCTTTATGCTTCTATGTAAATATCTATTGTCAATTTGTACTGCTGTAAAAGAATATGTACTCAGCATTTGAAAAAAAATGAAAAAGAAAAAAGAACCGAGAGTTACTCCTCTTTCCTAGGGTTTACTGAGTAACGAGGGGCATTCATGACACCCATGGTTTGCCCCTGCATGAAAGGTTTACCTAGGGAAGTGAGTATCACTCCGAGCTTGTGAACTTTGCTCGTACCTAGATATCCTCACCATAAAGTGTCGATAAGCTAGAACGAAGGTAAAGATGACAGCAAGGATGCTATTGGGAGAAAAAGAAAAGGGTGGTGATAGAATCCTAGCTCGACGCCAATGAGTAGGGATGCCCGAGGTCCTTCTTAGATGACTAAATTCTAACCTTGTGGTTTGTAGAGAGTTTCACCCATTCCCATCTTGTAAAAGTGAGCGAGTGGAGTGTCTTAGCGAACTCTAGAAGGATTGAGTAAATAGAAAAACCCATAATATTTAGTTATCTTCTTTATTTACAACTCTTGAATCTCTTCATTATTTTGTATTCTTTACATCATTATTTCAATGAAAATGTGTTCATTTTCTTTTTATCCCATCATGAGTAGCTAAATCCCATTGAGGGGTTCAATGTGGTGAATTCCCTTATGGTTTAATGGCTTGAAAGTGTATTATTTGCTTAAGTTGTGTTTAATGCATGTCATTCTTTATTGATTATCACTCTAATGACCAATGCTCCTCTAATGAACAACCTGTTTGAGGTCCAACCAACAAACAGAAGTCCCTCTCGTGCCATAAAGAGGGTAGGGCTCATTGTTCAAGACTCGGAGACACCACTTAAGGGAACACACCTCTACTTACCCTAAAGACGGGAATGAGTGAATTCCATCTTGTGTGACTATGTTCCCAGCTCTCCACTTGGTCTCGTCCCCAAAATGGTAGGCTTATTGAGTCGGCGTGCAGACAACTCTCACCCGTACAAATCAAAGGAAAATCTCTCATGGACAGGAGTCCATAATCCACTAAGGATTAAGGTCAAGTTGCCTAGGTCATCCTAGTGAAATAGAAACCAAACTAACTAACGGTGTTACAGTTAGTGTTTAACTATTTCGCGGTCCGGTCTTTGTGCAAACTGATTGCACAGGATACCCCCACTCACATGTCAACTACATGAACGCGTTGGATCATTGCGTTTGTATCTAAATACAAAGCGGGTCGTATCCATAGTGTCACCAGGATAAGGTACCCAACCTTATCCTTATACTACAGACCCTTTAGGCTAAAACTTGAACATCGATCCCCATATGTCCCTACATACTAGTTCAAGCCTCATTCTATTAGCCTTGGATATTTAGTTTATTGGATTAGGGTTAATAAGACAAGATATAATACAAACATGAATAATACAACACTTTATTAATGTTCGGTCAAAAGTACGTACATTTACTACCTACGAGTTTTAGGACATAAAACCCGACAAAACCTTAGTGTTTGTAGGGATTTTCACCCATTCCCACTTGTAAAAGCAAGAGAGTGGAGTGTCGAGCGAACTCTAGAAGGATTGGATAAAAGAAAAAACCCTAGTATTTAACTACTGCCATTATTTCCAGCACTTGTCACTTTTAATTCATTTGTATTCTTTACATTTTATTTTCAACGGAAATTTGTTCATTTGCACTTTATCTCACCATGCTTAGCTAAATTCCGTTGAGGGGTTCAATATGGTGAATTCTCATATGGTTCAATAGCTTGATAGTGTTTATTTGCTTAAGTTTCTATTCAATGCATGTCATTCTTTATTGATTCATTCTGATCTTGCTGAGTTTAAATTGATCACTTAGACTTTGCATGCTGTGTGAGTTTGATCTCGAAAGGGACAAACAATATCGGTTCTCATAAAGGTGATATAGGAGAAAAAGCTCGAAAGAGGTTGTTCAGTGGTATAGGGCAAGTTGCCTAAGGCACCCTATATCAACTATAGGTTTATAGATTACATTCATGAATTATCTATGTCGGAGTCGAGTCATAGAAATGTGCATAACGATACTCGCTTAGCCTTCTAACGGTTCTTGGGAGCATGACCAAATAGAAGTTAAATCTGACCCAATGCATTGATTAGGCTTAAGTTGAATAATCTATGATTAGAGTTATTTGCCTTTGGGATGAAACTATATTGGATACCTCGTTTTATTTATTATTTTTATTTCCTAATTTATTTGTGAGATTTATCTTCAAAAAATCAATGATCAATTATTTCTTTGGTTACCTATTTTAAGCAATCATTTGAGCAGTTTCTTCTTCAAATCTGAGTTTCCAAATTAGTCCTCGTGGGATCGATACCCTTTGAATACCTCAAAGGTTTTTTATTACTACGTGCGATAGTGTATACTTGCCCTAAGGTTGGTAGAATCTATCATTATTATTATTCATCATCTTTTTCTCACATCCACATTTCAGCCTCTGCCGCACCACAGGGCAGACTCTCGTGGTTGTCCTAGACGTTAGGGGTGTTCATCTTCAGACTGAAAACTGACACAACCGACCGAAACCAACCGAATCGACGGCGAACAGTCGGTGTCGGTTCCAAATTTTTGGAAAATCGACCGGTCGGTCGATCGGTTCGGTTATGTAGCAAGAATCGACCGACCATCAGTAGTATATGTAAAATAAAAAAAAACAAAATTTTTATTTAATCCTTCAGCCCACTGCCAAAGCCCAAGTCGTCAGCCCACTGTCCAAGGCCCAAGCCCACCTCCTTCAGGGATCACGCACTCTTCAGAATCTGAAAAACAAAAAACCGTTAGTCTCTAACCTCCTTTTCTCGCCGTCTCTCTCATCTCTCAACCCCCTCGGGCCTCGCCATCTCTGGTTCTCCCTCGCCATCTCTCTTGACTCCCTCGTCGTCGCTCTCGAATCCCTCGCTGTCTCTGTTCGAAATCCACAGCACAACCCCTCGTTCATCTCCCTCGCCATCTCTCTCGAATCCCTCGCCCTCTGTTCGAAACGAAATCCACAGACCCTCGTAATCGTTCATCTCCCTCGTCGTCTCTCTGTTCTAACTCGTCGTCGCGCTTCGCCGTCTCTAACACTCTTTGTTCTCTATCGTCGTCGCCATGCCTTTCCCTTCATCTCCCTCGTCGTTTGAGATTTTGTCCATCGATGTCGCCACACTTTTGTTATTACTAAGTGTATGTACTTATTTTTTCGACTCCCTCGCCCTTTGTTCGAAAAAATAAGTGTATGTAGTTATTTTTTTTAGAGTGAATCTTGTTAACTATGCTACGAAAATTGAGATGTAAATTTCATATTGCCTTGTATGTGTAAATTGAGTTCGATTCATGGTTCTACCATAATTTCTCTAATTCTCTTGTTTTTAATGAAAGAATTCTGAATATTGTAGGAAGAAAACACAAAACTCAAACTTAGTATTTTTTTTCATCTATAAAATAACTCAAAAAGTAAATAGTTATTACTAATAACTTATCAGTAAGATTGGAGTTGGAGGATTAAAAATTATTAAGTTATTAATTTAGTTCCTAACCTAACGCCATCTTTCTGATTCAGTTTCAGCAACATCATCGTTGGCACAGCATCTTTCTCGACTCACAAGCTGGACTCTTCTGAAGAGTAAGATTTCAAAACACCATTTTTGGGAAATTAGAACTGAAAGTGAAAGCTTTAGTTGTTAGATTTCAAAAAATAATTTTCGAAAGTTTTAGTGAACTAGATTTGAAACTTTCAATTTGAAAGCTTAATTTTATTAATTTTTCATTTCTAACATTGAGTGTTTGTGAAATATTAATTTCATTCAATGTTCATTTTCACAGAGTCAACATGGATAGTATTCCAAAAGAAAGTTCAGAAGAAAGTTCAGTCCATGTTGTGGATGTGGAGAAATCAAGTGGAGCTAAGAAAAGTAAAGTGGGTCATTCGAGTCCAACCAAAAAGCGTAAGAATAATAAAATCTCTGTTGTTTGGGATCATTTTGAAAAAATTAAAGATTGTGATCCTAATGATCCCTATGCTAAGTGTAATTAATGTGGGGCTAAGTATGCATGTCATTCTAAGCGTAATGGTACCGACAGTTTGAAACATCATTTAGAAAATTGTAAGAAATACCCTTATCAAAGAACGAAAGATCTATGACAAAAACAATTGGTTTTCAAGCCTAAAGAAGCAATTGCTAATTATGAATCAAAACTTAGTTGTGATACTTTTAGTCTGGAGAGTTGTAGAAGAGCTCTTGTTGAGATGATTATTCTAGATGAATTGCCTTTTAGGTTTGTGGAGAACATAGGTTTTCGAAGATTTATCAACAAATCAATAACCTTGTTTGCACCTAATTTTGTCCTTCCATCTCGAATAACTATTGCTAGGGATGTGCTTAAGATATATGTTAGTGAGAAAAAACGTTTGAAAGACATGTTTAAGGCAAAACGTTATAGAGTTTCTCTCACTACTAACTATTGGACTTCTGGAAAAAAACATTAATTACATGGTATTGACGGCCCACATTATTGATTCTTATTGGAATTTGCATAAGAGGATTCTTAGTTTTTCTACAATTGAGAATCATAGAGGGGATATGATGCGCAAATTTGCTTACCGCAAGTGTACGGGTCAAGTAATAATATAGTGTTTTCGTGTAAAACGAGTGTCGTCCTCTGGATTGGTTTTCTAGCAAATTAAGTATCGCGAATACTTTTGTTCAATTTTATTTAGGGAGAAAAACTCAATGATAAAGATAAAATCTAAGACAAAAAAAACATAAAATAAAAGTGGAGACTCAAATGGAAAGATTCTTAGGGAATTGATTTCATTGATTAAGAATGAGGATTAATTAATGGGATGAATTTAGCATGCAATTATTCTACCAAGTCTAGGAACCTTTTATCACAACTATATCTCCCGAGCATAATTGATTCTCATGCATGCAACCAACTTGATATCCCTATCTAAGTTCATTAACATGCAAGACTTTGAGTTTAGTTCTTCAAGCAACTTCTAAAGTTATTCCAAATCCCGTCACAAACTTAGAATTTCTACTTTAGTCATGCAATTAAATAAAGTAAGTCTTAGGCTAAATCCCCTCTCCCGAGCAAGATTCAACACTCAAATCATTCAACTAGTGATCAAGTAATTGAAAGCATTTAACCATAATTGCATAGGTAAAATAAATGCATATTTATACCAAAAATCAATCCAACAAACTAAAACAACTACATCAATCCCTAAGACAAACAACTAGCAATTCATAGTCTTTAAACTACAAACACTAATTGAAAGAAAAGCCATAAAAACTACCAGAGTTAAGGGAAAGAGAAAGTAAGACTCGAATCCGCCGACACCGCACGTCCCCGTCACGATCTCCACGTCTTCTCGCTTGATTCCCGCTCCTTGGCCTTGCCTTTAGCTCCCACAAAAGGTCTCTAGTCAAAATTAGGGCTAAAATCTCACCAATTGGACTCCTCAAATCCTTAGCATGAAAATAAGATTATATAGAAAATCTGCCGATAGCGTCGAGACGCTACAGACAGTGTCGCGACGCTGTCGCGATCCGCAATTTTGGAAAATTTGTCGATAGCGTCGCGACGCAATGATTTTTTTTTTTTTTTAGATTGAAAACTCCATTTGACTCCAATTGCTGAATTAAGCTTCAAACACATACTTCCTACAAATAAAACATAAAAATGCATAAATTTGGGCAAATAATTGTAAAAGACTAGCTTAATTAATCAGAGAAAAATAGCTAGTTATGCTCGCTATCAGGATACCATTAGTAAAACTGTTGGGATTGTGTCCTAAAACTGGAAGATAGTGAATGTTAAACGAATTATACATACTTATTCGATAAAGGCGTTATCGAGATTAATTCAGTAAAGTTATTACTGAATAAAGTAAATTGCACTTATAATAACCCAAATCCAATAAACTAAGATCCATGGCTATAGAATGAATACTTGAGCTTTATGTAGAGACATAAAAAATGGATCAAGCTTGAGTAATAGCCAAAACGGTCTATAGTATAGGGATAGGGTTGGGTACCTTATTCTGGAGACACTAAGAGACGCGACCCACTTTATAGATAGTATAGACGATGTGATCCTAAATCGTCCATGTAGAGACATGCGAGTGGGGGCGTCCTATGCAATGAGTTTGCATAAGACCAGGACCGAGAAATAAGTCGCTCTCGCTTTATAACACCGTTTACTGACGAGACTGACTATTTCATGTGATGACCTAGGTAACTCGATCTTAATCTTGAGCTAACTATGAACTCCTATTTATTCGGGCTTATCCTTAGATCTGCATAGGTGAGAGTGGCTCAGTATCGTCGACTCAATAAGCCTTCCATTTCAGGGATAGGAACGGGTAGATAGCTGGGGACATAGTCGTGCAAGAAGGAATTCACTCCTACCCGAATTAGGGATAGTAGAGAGATTGTTCCCTTAAGTGCTGACTCCTGGGCTTAAACAAAGGGATCCCGCCCTCTAATTGGCCCGAGAGGGACTCGGTTTTATGGTTGGACCATAAACCAATTGTTCATTAGAGGATCAGTGGGACTTAAGGAACTAGAAGTACTATAGGGGTGAAATGGCTTTTTGACCTAGCTATAGCTACCAACAACCTGTGAAGGATCGACTTACTAATCATGGTTAAATCAAGTGGACGGAAATATATCTATAGTAACGGGAGTGCAACTATCGTGCTATAGTGGAGTGTCCCGATAGTTAACGAATGTTGGCTAGCTTGGCTAATGAGATTAGTCGATTAGCCTCGAATCGTTGGAGCCCATGATCTATAGGTCCATTAGGTCCCCCTACTAGCTCATATCATAACAAAGCCTAGAACAAAAAGATAGGAAGGTTTGAATCGTTCAAAATCGGGAAAACGGGTACTATCGTAAATTGAGTTTGACACAATAATTTAATTATGAATTAAATTAGAAAATGAGAGATGGAGTATTTAAAAGTGTTTTGAATACCATATATATGTATTAGGAATCATATATAATTCATGGCACTAGGTGATCAAGATTAATTGGATTAATCATGTAAAAATTACTTGGAATTGTACCAATTAATTGCCTAGAAATTAATTTCAATTTTGAATTGAAATAGGAATGAATTGCTAGCTGAAAATTGAGAATTTAGATTCAATTTTAAGTGGATTTAGTGGCATTCCCACTCTTGCATGTTGATGCATAGTGGAAAACAACACAACGATGCACTAGTTGCATGTGTTGTGAATTAAACACCTAGAATCCACTTTGAGTTGCAATTTCACCATGTGTCTAGTGTCATGAGGCTTCTCTTTGCATGGAAGATGTCTATATAAGGAGTATGAATCAGATTCAAAGGAAAGAGGGTCATTTTCCATATTGTTATGTTGCTGGATTTTGGTCTCAAACTCTGTCATCTCCATATATCTCTCTAGTGCTTGAACTTTCAAGCATTCCCTTCCCATTCCCTATCTCTATAGAATCTCACAAGTCGTTCTTGGCCCGAAGAATAGTAGGGAAGACACTAGAGGTGGTCCACACACCGTTCGTGATCAAAGGAATCAAAGGGAGTTGTTGAATCGGTCTCCAAATGGTTGGTAAAAATTCTGCTCTCTCCTTACGGTATTTGGAAAGCATGTTTTCATTTTCTAAAATTGATGTAGTTAAGTGCCTCCGATCTTAAAATTTCTTCCGCATGTGTTATATGAACACCTTCAATTGGTATCAGAGCATGATTAAGGCACCTAACATGCATTAATTTTAGCTTGGTGGGTAGCTTTTCATATGATGAAACTGTGTAAAAACTAAAGAAAATTGGTTTTGGGATTGATTTTAATTTCCAGTCAATTCGTTTGAATTAATTGTAATTTCCTACATGTTTATGGGCTTTAATGTGTTCATATGGAGTTTGTAAAATTTGAGAGTCAATAGAGTCCATTTAGGCCGTCAATTTGAAGAAATTCGGAGACTGCTCGCTGCTGGCCGGAAATTCCAGCATGTTGTTTTTTAGTTCCAGCTCAAGTACGTTCTTCACTTAACGGTAAAATGGTCCGGTTCAAGCAATTCAAAGGTGGTTCAGGTCGATTCGAATGGTTCAGAAGCGGTCCAAGCCCTATTTGAAATTATTATTGTAATAATTTTAGTTTTTATTTTTGCTTGATTAAAAATCCCAAAACCAATTCACTTTAGTAAATTTAATTAATTATGCATTATTGAATGTATGTTTTAATTAAATAGTATTTTATGTGCATAATGTATGTCATTTATATTTAAAACCCCACCATAGGAAAGCATGTTCATGCATTTGTTTAATTTGAATAAGTGTTATTTATTAATTCAAATGCATGAGGGAAATTTCATGTTTTATTAATATAAGAGTTGTATTAATTTAGAGAGATTCATGCTTGAATGGTTAATTAAAATTGATTAATTCTTATAATAGTTATAATTATTAAAAGATAAAATTAACCAAGCATGTAGCATGAAATTTCTTTAGTTTTTTTATAAGTGTTATATTCAAATTAGACTTGTTATGGATTGATTTTATAATTTTTATAAAAGAGATAGAAATCTAAAATCTATAACAAGATAAAGAGCATGCTCACTTAGGTTAATGAACCAACAAATCGATCAACTTGCATAGTTTAGGTCGATATCTTGTAAAACAACGGTTATAAGAGAACTCACCCGACAAAATGCAGTCTAAGGCTGGAGGTATTTAAGTTGACGGTTTACGGAACACCTCCTACCTGGGCATTGAGTCGGTTCTTGAGTTAAGTTAACTCGAGTTTTATGAGCATGCGTGAGCGGTGTGAGGTTTTAAAGTGTTATGACCTAGACATCGTAGTATAAGTGTTATACAAACCTAGACATAGGATGTTTCTAAATGGTGCTTTTCTTATAACTTGAATGATTGATTGTTATATGCTTTTAAACACCATTAGAAAGCATGTTATAGGGTGTAATTCATTAAAAGTTATAAGGGTTATAATAGTTAATGAATAGAATCCATAAAACCTATAACAAAGAGTTGCATGCTAACATAGGATCTTAGGATCTTGTCATTCTTTAAATGGTTTAAAATGAAATAGACCTAAGATCACAATTTCTTATAGGATTAGAAATATGTCTTACTTAGTTTTTAAAATAGTTTTAAAATTTGAGTAAGTAGGGCATAAGACCTTGGTTATAAGGGAACTCTCCTGAAAAATGGTTCAGAACATGAGTTGAATTAACCAAAGTCTTACTAGCATGCAATGTCACTAGGTTATTAAAAGAGTTTAATTCACCTAGACATTTAGTGTAAAGACCTTGTTTAATAAGGCATAGACTTAGATAGATTCATTTAGCCGGAATTTACCTAAGTAATAGACCCTAAAAATTTACAACACTTTAGTGGGAGGAAAAGTATAGAAACGAAATATTCATATTAATTAAGTTTCTACTCTCACGTTCCCCTGATTTCACACCGTGAGATCCATGCTTGGGCTCGAGGCACCCTGGGAGCGTCCCCCTACGGATGGTGTTTGCATGGGTTAATATCAAGGTGAATGGGGAAAGTGTTCATAGTAAGTGGGAGAAGGAAACGTATCCTACGGTCTCCATCATTAGGTTGCACCGTGAGATTCCTATGCGCTGCCTGCGAGTCGCCCTGGGAGCGATCACCCTACGGAGGGCTTGCGCATGGGATTCGGAACAACGTAAACTCCAGAAATGGATAGGGTTTCCTAGGGCCATTCCCAACATTAGCTCTTCCCTACAGTGGCATTATTGGGGCCGCCCTCCGAGATCTGAAAATGATGGGTAACACTTACAAGATGGTCTTGACCAAATTAACGTTAACTAATAACTATTGGAGTAAAAGTTATTCTGGGAATAGTATTTGACCGAGATTGTCTCGATTGAGAGGAGGAGTAGCTAACTGCCCTACGGTAGCGGTTATTCTAAACCCCTGAAGTTACGTTGCAAATAAATTAATTGTATATATGGGTCGATGATTGCTTTTGCTAAAATCTGATTGGATTATATGATTAATGGGTTTAGTGCATGTTTCTAATAGAGATTAATTTGTTTGTTTAAGCAATATGTCGAAAAACGTATGTGCTTTGTCAAATGCCAAATTAAACGGTTTAGTACATACGACTAAGAATACTTGCTTAAACGCTAACCACGTGGCAAAGAATTTAGGTTTGGTCTCAACTGAGGGATGTCCTCAAACTAACTGCATAGCCAAGAAAAACATAATCCATGACTCTAAATGCGATTTATTAGTCTTGGAAACGTGTTTAGTGGAAAATGACGATTCTGCTTGGATACTCGATTCAGGTGCCACTAATCACGTATGTTCTTCATTTCAAGGAATGAGTTCCTGGCAACAGCTAATAGCTGGAGAGATGACTCTTAAAGTTGGAACAGGAGAAGTCATTTCAGCTATTGCAGTGGGAGACATAAAATTATTCTTCACCAAGGAACGTTACATGATATTAGATAATGTGTACATAGTTCCGAAAATTAAAAGAAATTTGATTTCTTTATCTTTTTTATTGGAACAAGGTTACTCAATTTCTTTTTCTGTTAATGAAGCGCTCATAACTAAAAGACGTATTAATGTTTGCTCTGCAAACTTGAAGAATAAATTGTATGTTTTGAGACTAATTGAGTCTAAAGTTATTTTAAATCACGAGATGTTTAAAACCGCCGAGACTCAACCTAAAAAGCGAAGAGTTTCTCAAGATACCTATCTCTGGCACTTAAGGTTAGGCCATATCAACCTCAATAGGATTGGGAGATTGGTCAAGAGTGGACTTTTAAACAAGTTAGAAGACGACTCGTTGCCTCATTGTGAGTCATGCCTTGAGGGCAAGATGACAAAACGACCTTTTACCGAAAAAGGTTATCGTGCCAAAGAGCCCCTAGAGCTCATTCATTCAGACCTCTGTGGACCAATGAACATTAGAGCTCGAGGAGGGTACGAATATTTCATCAGTTTCATTGATGATTATTCGAGGTATGGCTATCTCTACCTGATGCATCATAAGTTCGAAGCTTTTGAAAAGTTCAAAGAGTACAAGGCCGAGGTTGAGAACCTATTAGGTGAGACGATAAAAACACTTCAATCCGATCGAGGTGGAGAGTATATGGACTCAAATTTTCAAGACTATTTGATAGAGCATGGAATTGCGTCTCAACTCTCAGCCCCTGGTACACCTCAGCAAAACGGTGTATCGAAAATGAGAAACAGAACCTTGTTGGACATGGTTCGTTTGATGATGAGTTATGCTCAGTTGCCTAACTCGTTTTGGGGTTATGCAGTAGAGACTGCAGTTTATATTTTGAACGTAGTTCCCTCAAAGAGTGTTTCTGAAACACCGTTTGAGTTCTGGAAAGGACGTAAAACTAGTTTATGACATTTCAGAATTTGGGGATGCCCTGCATACGTGCTAGAAGCAAATCCAAAGAAATTAGAACCTCGTTCTAAATTTTGCCTATTTGTTGGCTATCCCAAAGAAACAAGAGGTGGATACTTCTTCGATCCAGAGGAAAATAAAGTACTTGTATCGACAAATGCTACATTCCTAGAAGAAGACCACCTCAGAGATCACAAGCCACGAAGTAAAGTCGTTTTAAGTGAACTATCAAACGAAGCTATAGAAACATCAACAAGAGTTGTTGATCATGCTGGCACCTCGAGTCAATCGCGTCCTTCTCAAGAAATAAGAGAACCTCGACGTAGTGGGAGGGTTGTTAGACAACCTGATCGCTATTTGGGTTTAACTGAAACTCTAGTCGTCATACCTGATGACGGAATCGAGGATCCATTAACCTTTAAACAGGCAATGGATAATATTGACAAGAACGAGTGGATTAAAGTCATGGACTTGGAAATCGAGTTCATGCATTTTAATTCAGTATGGGATCTTGTAGATCAACCTGAAGGGGTTAGACCTATAGGGTGTAAATGGATCTACAAGAGAAAACGAGACGCTGCTGGAAAGGTACAGACCTTTAAGGCACGACTTGTGGAAAAGGGTTTTACCCAGCGAGAGGGGATTGACTATGAAGAAACCTTCTCCCCTGTTGCCATGTTGAAGTCGATCCGGATACTTTTGTCCATTGCCACGTTTTACGATTATGAAATATGGCAAATGGATGTCAAGACTGCCTTTCTGAATGGTAATCTTGAAGAAAGTATCTACATGTCTCAGCCAGAGGGGTTCATAGCTCAGGATCAAGAGCAAAAAGTTTGCAAGCTTAAACGATCCATTTATGGATTAAAACAAGCGTCTAGATCCTGGAATATGAGATTTGATACTGCGATCAAATCTTATGGCTTTGAACAAAACGTTGATGAGCCTTGTGTTTACAAAAGGATCATCAACAACTCCGTAGCTTTCTTAGTACTGTATGTGGATTCCTACTCATCGGGAATGATGTAGGTTATCTAACTGACATTAAACTATGGCTAGCAACTCAATTCCAAATGAAAGATTTGGGTGAGGCACAATTTGTTCGGAACCGAAAGAACAAAACGCTAGCCCTGTCTCAAGCATCTTATTTCGACAAATTGTTGGTTAGATATAAAATGCAAAATTCCAAAAAAGGACATTACCTTTCAGGCACGGAATTAATTTGTCTAAGGAACAATGTCCTCAGACACCTCAAGAAGTTGAGGACATGAGACGTTTTCCCTATGCCTCTACAGTAGGTAGCCTAATGTATGCCATGTTGTGTACAAGGTCTGACATTTGTTATGCAGTAGGGATTGTCAGTAGATATCAATCAAATCCAGGATTCGATCACTGGACAGTCGTTAAAAATATCCTCAAGTATCTAAGGAGAACGAGGGACTATATGCTCGTGTATGGTTCGAAGGATTTGATCTTTACAGGATACATTGATTCTGACTTTCAAACCGATAAAGATTCGAGGAAATCTACATCGAGGTCAGTATTCACTCTAAATGGAGGAGCAATAGTATGGCGCAACATCAAGCAAGGATGCGTTGCAGACTCGACCATGGAGGCCGAATATGTAGCCGCTTGCGAAGCAGCAAAATAGGCAGTATGGCTCAGGAAGTTCCTAACTAACTTGGAAGTCATTCCGAATATGCATCTGCCTATCACCTTGTATTGTGGTAATAGCGGCGCAGTTGCAAACTCAAAGGAACCTCGCAGCCATAAGAGAGGCAAGCACATCAAAAGGAAATACCATCTCATTAGGGAGATTGTGCACCGAGGAGACGTGATCGTCACGAAGACAGCATCGGAGCACAACATTGTTGATCCATTCACGAAGGCTCTCACGGCTAAAGTGTTCGAGAGTCATCTAGAAGGTCTAGGTCTGCGAGATGTGTACAAGAAATAATCTAGGTCAAGTGGGAGAATTGTAACTGGTATGTCGATGCCTCAGTATACTGGGTATTTAGATGCCCTAGTTTATTGTATTTTTACTTTGTTATTAATACAAGTATTTATTCACCCACTGCTGTTATAGATTATAGTACATCCCACTAAACTAGAGTTTTAGTTCAAGTGGGCGATTGTTGGGATTGTGTCCTAAAACTCGTAGATAATGAATGTTAAACAAATTATACATACTTATTCGATAAAGGCGTTATCGAGATTAATTCAGTAAAGTTATTACTAAATAAAGTAAATTGCACTTATAATAACCAAAATCCAATAAACTAAGATCCATGGTTATAGGATGAATACTTGAGCTTTATGTAGAGACATAAAAAATGGATCAAGCTTGAGTAATAGCCAAAACGGTCTATAGTATAGGGATAGGGTTGGGTACCTTATTCTGGAGACACTATGAGACGCGGCCCACTTTATAGATAGTATAGACGATGTGATCCTAAATCGTCCATGTAGAGACATACGAGTGGGGGGTCCTATGCAATGAGTTTGCAGAAGACCAGGACCGAGAAATAAGTCGCTCTCGCTTTATAATACCGTTTACTGACGAGACTGACTATTTCATGTGATGACCTAGGTAACTCGATCTTAATCCTGAGCTAACTATGAACTCCTGTTTATTCAGGCTTATCCTTAGATCTGCATAGGTGAGAGTGGCTCAGTATTGACGACTCAATAAGCCTCCCATTTAAGGGATAGGAACAGGTAGATAGCTGGGGACATAGTCATGCAAGAAGGAATTCACTCCTACCCGAATTAGGGATAGTAGAGAGGTTGTTCCCTTAAGTGCTGACTCCGCGGCTTGAACAAAGGGATCCCACCCTCTCATTGGCCCGAGAGGGACTCGGTTTTATGGTTGGACCATAAACAAATTGTTCATTAGAGGATTAGTGGGACTTAAGGAACTAGAAGTACTATAGGAGTGAAACGGATTTTTGACCTAGCTATAGCTACGAACAACCTGTGAAGGATCGACTTACTAATCATGGTTAAATCAAGTGGACGAAAATATATCTATAGTAAAGGGAGTGCAACTATCGGGCTATAGTGGAGTGTCCTGGTAGTTAACGAATGTTGGCTAGCTTGGATAATAAGATTAGTCAGTTAGCCTCGAATCGTTGGAGCCCATGATCTATAGGCATTAGGTCCCCCTACTAGCTCATGTCGGAACAAAGCCTAGAACAAAAAGATAGGAAGCTTTGAATCGTTCAAAGTCGGGAAAACAAGTATTATCGTAAATTGTGTTTGACACAATAATTTAATTATGAATTAAATTATAAAATGAGAGATGGAGTATTTAAAAGTGTTTTGAATACCATATATATGTATTAGGAATCATATATAATTCATGGCACTGGGTGATAAAGATTAATTGGATTAATCATGTAAAAATTACTTGGAATTGTACCAATTAATTGCCTAGAAATTAATTTCAATTTTGAATTGAAATAGGAATGAATTGCAAGCTGAAAATTGAGAATTTAGATTCAATTTTAAGTGGATTTAGTGGCATTCCCACTCTTGCATGTTGATGCATAGTGGAAAACAACACAACCATGCACTAGTTGCATGTGTTGTGAATTAAACACCTAGAATCCACTTTGAGTTGCAATTTCACCATGTGTCTAGTGTCATGAGGCTTCTCTTTGCATGGAACATGACTATATAAGGAGTATGAATCAGATTCAAAGGAAAGAGACTCGTTTTCCATATTGTTATGCTGTTGGATTTTGGTCTCAAACTCTCTCATCTCCATATATCTCTCTAGTGCTTGAACTTTCAAGAATTCCCTTCCCATTCCCTATCTCTATAGATTCCCACAAGTCGTTCTTGGCCCGGAGAATAGTAGGGAAGACACTAGAGGTGGTCCACACATCGTTCGTGATCAAAGGAATCAAAGGGAGTTGTTGAATCGGTCTCCAAATGGTTGGTAAAAATTCTGCTCTCTCCTTACGGTATTTGGACAGCATGTTTTCATTTTCTAAAATTGATGTAGTTAAGTGCCTCCGATCCTAAAATTGCTTCCGCAAGTGTTATATGAACACCTTCAAAAACCATTGAAAAGAATTGAAAGAATTGGGGTATTGATAAAGTTATGACCTTGGCTGTGGACAATGCCAGTTCAAATAATATTGTGGTTGCTTATCTTATTAAGAGATTTAGTAGTGGGATGTTATTGAATGGTGAATTTTTACACGTTAGATGTTGTGCCCACATATTAAATCTTATTGTATGTGATGCTTTCAATGAACATTATGAGTGCATTACTAGGATTCACAATGTTGTGAGATTTGTGAGGTCTTCTCCCACATGTGCTTCAAAATTTAAGAAGTGTATTGAAATTGAAAAGATTACTTCTAAGAGTTTGGTGTGTCTAGATGTTTCCACTAGATGGAACTCTACATATATGATGCTTGAGGTGGCTACAAAATTCCAAAAAGCTTTTGAGATGTTAGAGGATGAAGACTCAACTTTTGTGAGTGAAATTCAACCAACTAAAGAAGATTGGGATAATGCTAAGATGTTCGTTAGGTTTTTGAAAGTGTTTTATAATGTCACTTTAAAGATTTCAGGCTCTTTATATACCAAATCTAATGTGATTTTCCACCAAATTAGCACAATTCAAAATTGCATACAACTAAATTCTATGGATAGTGCAAATCAAATTCTTTATGATGTGGCGAATAGCATGAAGTCTAAGTTTGAGAAGTATTGGGGAAATAATGAGAAGACCAATTTTTTGTTGTATGTTGTTGTTGTGTTGGACCCATGATATAAGTTGAAATTTTTGTCTTATTGTTTCAACAACTTGTTAGAGCCAACTTCTGCTAAAAACATGACAAATTAGGTAGAACAGATTTTGAGACAACTCTTCCATGCATATACTTCATATTCTTTTTGAAGGATTTGGAATTCCCCAATTCCGTTAAAGTGGAATCGTAATTGGGACCGATTCGTAGTTAATTTTGTTTATCCAAAAATACCATTACATTGGCAAGAATCATAAAACAAATTCTATAGAAACTTAAGGCTAAACATACAATTTTTAGATCTAAATCTAATAGGGAGAAGCGAACATATCATCGTTGTCGTCTCTGAAATATCAAGAACGCTTTTCTTGATTTTGAACCAAGCGTCAACAATTGGGACACCACCAATTGAACTTTCCCGCTGTGACTCTGAGATTAGGAACGTAGTTGTGGGACTACCTAATCTTGAATGGGAAAAACTCTAGAGAGAAAATTCTCTCTAGAGTTCTTGGGTTGAGAGAATATAAGAGGGAGGCTAGAGAGAATGCACCTACACCCTAGGGTTAGTGTTCTATTTATAGGAGAAAGGTCATGAATAAAATATTAATTTAAAATCAATTATTTTCATAACTGATTTAATATTTTCCATAATTAATCAATTCCATAATTGATTAATCTTTTCCATAAATGGTTGATCACTTCCATAAGTGATTAAATCATTTCCATAAATGATTAATTACTTCCATAAGTGATTAATCATTTCCATAATTGATTAATTTCCAATTAATTAATTCTTTAATTAATTAATCACCAATTAAATATCATATATTTAATTTTCTTACCTTCTATTAGTTAATTAATTAATTAATTACCCAATTAAATATCATATATTTAATTTCAGGTCTTCAATTAATTAATTCTATAATATGAATCAAATTCATATTAAAATTTGAACTCCTTCAAATTCTCTTATATCCTATAAATTTAATATGAATCTAATTCATATTAATATTTGAATTTTTTCAAATATTTATTTCTCAAATAATAATAAAGTTTAATTTCAAATTAGACTTTATATTTTAATGTATCACTATACATTATATTAATTTGTATCTCATATAATTTACTTAATTCCCAATATGAATTTGAACTATTCAAATTCTCTCAAGATACAATTGTTCCTAATTACTCTTTACGAGCTAACAGGGGGACCTAATGGACCTACAGATCAGAAGCTCCAATGATTTGAGGTTAACTAATTAAACTCATTAATCAGGTTAACGAATATTCCTTAACTGTGGGTCATTCCACTAAAGACCCACAGCTGAATTCTTCGCACTGTAGAACATTTATGTGTCCACGAATATAGACCTATACCGATAAGTCAATCCGTCACGAGTGTTCGTAACCACAGCTGGGTAAAATTACTATTTTACCCATGCATTACAACTGTCTCCTTAAGTACTAGTGCTCCTCTAATGAACAACTTGTTTATGGTCCAACTAATAAACAGAAAGTCCCTTTCGGGCCTGTAAGAGGGTTGGATCCCTTTGTTCAAGTCCCGGAGTCACCACTTAAGGGAACACTCATCTACTTCTCCTAGAAGTGGGAAGGAGTGAATTTCTTCTTGTGTTGTCATTGTTGGGATTGGTGCCCTAAAACTTGTAGATAGTGAATGTTAAATAAAATCATTCGATAAAGACGTTATCAAGATTAATTCAGTAAAGTCATTACTGCATAAAGTAAATTGCACATTTAATAAACTCAAATCCAATAAACTAAGATCCATGGCTATAGGATGAACACTTGAGTTTTATGTAGAGACATAAAAGTGGATCAAGCTCGAGTAATCGCCAAAACGGTCTATAGTATAGGGATAGAGTTGGATACCTTATTCTGGGGACACTATGAGACGCGACCCACTTTATAAATGGTATAGACAATGTGATCCTAAATCGTCCATGCAGAGACATGCGAGTGGGGGCGTCCTATGCAATGATTTTGCATAAGACCAGGACCGAAAAATAAGCCACTCTCGCTTTATAACACCGTTTATTGACGAGATTGACTATTTCATGCGATGACCTAGGTAACTCGATCTTAATCCTGAGCTAACTATGAACTTCTGTTTATTCGGGCATATCCTTAGATCTACATAGGTGAGAGTGGCTCAGTATCGCCGACTCAATAAGCCTCCCATTTCAGGGATAGGAACGGGTAGATAGTTGGGGACATAGTCGTGCGAGAAGGAATTCACTCCTACCCAAATTAGGGATAGTAGAGAGGTTGTTCCCTTTAGTGTTGATTCCAGGGCTTGAACAAAGGGATCATGCCCTCTCATTGGCCCGAGAGGGACTCGGTTTATTGGTTGGACCATAAACCAATTGTTCATTAGAGGATCAGTGGGACTTATGGAACTAGAAGTACTATAGGGGTGAAACGGATTTTTGACCAAGCTATAGCTACGAACAACCTGTGAACGATCGACTTACTAATCATGGTTAAATCAAGTGGACGGAAATATATCTATAGTGAGAGGAGTGCAACTATCGGGATATAGTGGAGTGTCCCGATAGTTAACGAATGTTGGTTAAGCTTGGTTAATGAGATTAGTCGGTTAGCCTTGAATCGTTGGAGCCCATGACCTATAGGTCCATTAGGTCCCCCTACTAGCTCATATCGGAATAAAGCCTAGAACCAAAATATAGGATTCTTTGAATAGTTCAAAATCGGGAAAAAGGGTATTACCGTAAATTGTGTTTGACTCAATTATTTAATTATGAATTAAATTATAAAATGAGAGATAAAGTATTTAAAAGTGTTTTAAATACCATATATATGTATTAGGAATCATATATAAAGAATGGCACTAGGTGACAATGATTAATTGGATTAATCATGTCAAATTACTTGGAAATGTCCCAAATTAATTGTCTAGAAATCAATTTCAATTTGGAATTGAAATAAGAGTGAATTGCAAGCTGAAAATTCAGAATATAGATTCAATTTAGTGTATTTTTTACCCTTATCACCCTACTATCCTCCGGCCTTGGAACGACTTGTGGGAACCTTTTGTGTGAACAAACTTGGGAGACAAATAAAGAGAGACTATGGGTTTTCTTGGAGACTTTTCCAGCAAGTTTCACCAAAAACACAACCCTATGTCTTGTGTTTTTCTTTCTCTTTTTAAAGAATACCAGCATGCATTATAATGCAAGCTACAGAAGACAACAAGCATTCAATTGATTACTCAATTGTTGGAGAGAAAGACAACACATGGATATGGTGGCAACTTCATGAAATTTGCCTCTTAGTTTTATATGAAATGAGAAGAAACAATTTCTCAATTATCCAATAAAAACCATTAAATTAATTTTATATAAAATTAATCCTATCAATTAATTTTCAATAAAATTTAACTAAATTATTAATTAAACATTTTAATTAATAATAATACTTTAATTTAATATCAAATATTAAATATTTATACCAAACTCGATCTTTCTCGATCCCAGTTTTGAATATGAATCCCTATTCATATCAAACCTAAATATGTATCTTATATGCATTTGCAATATTTAAATCTCATTTAAATATTTCCAACTCTCTCAAATTATAGTTTAATTCATAATTAAACTATAACGTTGATAATATTGAATAAATCAACGTTAATTCCCTAAATTGAATTTGAACGATTCAAATTCTTTTAGTCACATTATTCTAAGGTTTATTCCGTATGAGCTAGCAGGGGGACCTAATGGACCTACAGATCATGGGCTCCAATGATCCAAGATTAACCGGCTAAACTCTTTTTAACCTAGTTAACCAACATTCGTTAACTACCGGGACACTCCACTATAGCCCGATAGTTGAACTCCCCTCACTGTAGATATATTTGTGTCCACCTGACGGCTAAACATACTGGAGTTGCTAAAAGACACTGAAGGAATGCTGAAATCCCACCAAACCAGGGAGGTTCGAGGCCAAATGCTTCCTAGACGGTGCTGCATATAAAAATTTTTCTCATTTCAAGAACTCAAATCTAAGTGAAACCAAAGGAAAGGGAACTTACGTCGAAACACCCACAATTAGAGTAAAGACGGGACTGGACAACACACCCACAGTCCAAAAGAGTCGGATTCTTGTGTGGGTCAACCAAACAGAGTGAATTCGATCCCAAACGAACCCTTTGACGGCGCTGCAAATCAGACATTTAGACTCATTTCAAAAGCTCAAAACTAACGAAAACAAAAGGAAAAGGACTTACACTGATTCCTCCAAGAGATCGTCGACGACGATTCAAGAGGGAAGGCGATGACTAAGCTACTTGACGGAAGGAGAGAGAGAGAGAGACTTATGCGAAGAGTTGCGACCTCACAGTTGGCGACGCCTCGATGTCGGAGTCGACAAAATCTGGTGGCAGCGTTTCAATATCTGACGATACGAGGAGGAAGAAGAAATGGCAGTGCGGTTGGGCTACTTCACGCTCATGGCACAACAAGAGGGAGAGAGAGAAGTTGCAAAGAAAAACTCGCGAAGAAGATGACCCACGTGAACTGGGTGGAGATGGCAGCTGAAGCTGGACAGCGGCGACGATCGAGCACTGACAACGTGTGGGTCTAATGACGGTAGCAAGGTGACGGCAGCGGTTGACTCTCGACAAAAGGGGGAGGGCACGCGTGAGATGAAGGGAGGGAGAAAGAGAGGGTTTCTTCTTTTCTTTTTATTTATTTCCCTTCTTTTTCTTAATAGAAAAACCCTAAGAAAAGACTTTCTAAGAATAGGAATCTCCAACTTATTTCCCCCATTCAGCGTGAAATTTTTCAACGCTTAAACCGACCTTATGACCAACGCTAACCAATTCAATCGAGCTTTAGGGAGAGATTTAAATTACTTTAACACTTAATTCCCAAAAATTATTACTCACACATCATGACATTGAATTAAAATTCCAAAGTACAAGCCAAGATAAAGTTACATTAACCTTTGACTTAAATACACGAAATTAATAACATCAAAATGCACGGGACGTCACAGTTTAAATACTTTTTAGTAATGAGCTATGATGCCTTTAATAAGCACTAATTAAAGTTATAATTATTTTCTGAAGGGGTGGTTGCAACAATAGCACAAGGGAAATCCACAATTGCAAGCATGCCTCCACTTTTTTAGCTTTGCAATTATGGAAAAAAAGATCAGCCCAGCCCAAAAGGGATATAAGACAAACATTTTACGTTATAAAAGACAAACATTTCGTTTAAAATATGTAAATAACACAACACAATTCAATAAAAAGAAAATGAAACATAACAAATATAAGTAAAGAAAAGTAACATATCAAGTATATCAACATTCATATATCAGGTATATCAAAGGTTACGCTTATCAAATCAAGTATATATTAGGTATATTATTGTATTCATTTGAGTATATCAAATTTGGTATATCAGTTAATTGATATACTCTATATTTATTACCTAGTTGATATATCCACGAGGGTAAAACTGGAATAAACAAAAAAACGAAAATTAGATTTTAAAAATTTTGCTATATTTGCAAATCACAAAAAGCATAGCAAAATTTGTAAATATCCTTATATTTTTTGCTACCCATTACAATTTCCCTTTTCTTAAATTTTATAATTTAAACATGAAATTGTTTATATGTTTACTTATTGTATTTTAAGAAAATAAAACAAATCTTTCCATCTTCTGCCATAAAAAACCGTGGTTTTTAAAATTCAACTCTTCATTTTCTACCTTTTGCATTTAAATACTTAGATTAACCTAGGTTCTTTTAAAAAAGAATGCTAAAATCACTTAGTACAAACTCACACACTAGATGATTCTTTCTAGCGGATCTTTAGCGTTTTCGCTGCTATATCAGTGTAGATGTCGGAGCAGGTCACAATTACAATCATCTTCCTCGCTAGTACTTCCCCTCTCCCTCTATTACTGCTGTTTCAATTTATGTGTTTCCTTTTCCTAAAAATTATGGATATGACATCTTTGGTCGACGATTGGTCTCGTTTGAGTTTAACTTTGGAGGAGGAAGAAGTTACACGTGGTAGCAGACAGAGAAACTGTGGACAGAGTGGCCCTCTCCTTCAAGCTATGTCTGCTTGGCAAATTAATTTGTCATCATCCAATTGGAGCGGAAGTGATGAGAAAGAACTTTCGAGCGGCATGGAAGCTTGAGAATGGTTTGCAGGTAGATCGGCTAGGTATGAATTTGTTCATTTTCTGTTTTGGCTTAGAGGTCGATCGTGTTAGGATTTTCCGTCAAGGGCCATGGTTATTTGAGAAATTTCTTCTAGTTTTAGTTTTTCCCATTTGTGGTCTAAGGCTTGTTAACCATCCATTCTCTTATGTGGCTTTTTGGATTCACATATTTGAGTTTCCACTCGACTTGTTTAATCAGAGTATGGTTGAGAGGTTGGTAATGCAGTGGGTATTTTTGAAGAGCTGGATAATAGAAATGGATTCTTGTTCTGGGGATCCAGTCTAAGAATCAAGGTTTGTCTTGATTTGAATCGACCTACTCGAAGAGGCATTCGTATTTTTCCAGATGGGCCACTTAGTGTTTTGTGGGTGCCAATTCGATATGAAAGAGTACCAAAGATTTGTACTTTCTGTGGTCTTCTTAGCCATCCTTCACATCACTGTGCTCTGTTCTTGCAATCGGAAAACAGGAACAATCTTCCTCAGCAATACGGAGATTGGCTTCGGTTCACAGGAAGAGGAATGGTTTTTAATCCAATTATAGTAAGGAATGATAATGGTCACCGTCCTTCAAATATACCCCAGAGCCAAAGACTTGCAATCAAGGTATCGTCAGTGTTTGCGGTACCCTCTATCAATGAGCTTCCTCGCCAGCGCTATAATGGAATTCAGATCTGTGAACCAAATGACGCACAAGTGGTGCAAGACCAACCGCCTCTGTCGCCGGCATTCTCAAAAGGAAAGGAGAAGATTCTTGATGAGGCGAACAAGGCCAAAAGAGGGAATCAATACCCTGTTTTCGTGTGGCGACCAATTATTCCGATGAATGCAAGTCGGCAACATCCTCCGACGATGAATCTGAGTAAAAAACGGACGAGAGGAGAGATGAACATTACAATGGGTTTAGAATTAAACCCATTGCATTCAATGGGCCTTAAATCTGATAACAGCCCAAGTAAAATAAAGGAGGCTTTAAAGGTCTATAACCGAAGATTGTCCAAAAATTTATTATCCATTTTTAAAGCTTTTGAAACAAAGCTTTTGGGCCTGTCAGTTGATAAAGTCCAAGTGATTAAAGGGGATAATGATATGGAAAGTGACCCAGAAATGTGTGAGGAAGTTGGGCCTGAGCTTTTTGGAGAGTTGGGTCACTTTGGGAAGTTGTCGTCTGGGCCTGGTGAATCGAGCAAGCAGCCTGTTGGTGTTGAATATTCTAATGGGAAGAACTGGGCCAAATTAGATGTGGTCCAATTCAATGAAAATGTGATGTTGGATTCTGCCTTTGAGCCCAATGAGATCGTGAATGATGCAGTGCATGAGGGTCAGACTGGAGTGAATGAGCATGTGATTTTTAAGGCCACAAGTACAAAAGATGATCAATCCAAAATCCAAGGTAACACATGGAAAAAACGTGCACGCGTCGGAATGGTTCCTAGTGGCATGAACTTGAAGTTCTTAGAGGAATTCCATAAGCGAAAAGATGGGCTGATTTTGTTCTCTCCTGGGAACATTAAACATCCAAAGCCTAATGATGATGATCGTGAGAAGACAGGAACTCCTGAGCAGCCCTGCCGGGAGCCATGAAAATAATTTGTTGGAATGTTCGTGGATTGGGGAGTCCATGGGCATTCTGAAATGTCTGTAACGAACTTTACAGTTTAAATCCTCAATTATGTTTTCTGTCGGAGACAAAAGCTTCGACCTTTGTTTTAAATAAATTGAAAGCTCGTTTGACTTTTTCTGGGTGTTTTATTGTTAATCGTATTCGCTTAAGTGGTGGTCTGTGTTTACTATGGAAGGAAGAAATTGATGTTAGCATTCAGAATTATTTTGTTCACCATATTGATGCAAGTATTGTGTACAATAACAAACAATGGCGTTTTACCGGCTTTTATGGTAACCCAGACCATTCCCTCCGTTCTCATTCTTGGAATTTGCTTCAACGATTGTATGATCACAAAAATTCGGCATGGGTAGTTGGTGGGGACTTGAAAGAAATCCTGTGGCAATCTGAAAAACTAGGAAGACCAGAACGTGAAGACAGACAAATTATGGCCTTTAGGGAGGTTTTAGATGACTGCAATCTCTAGGATCTTGGATGTTTTGGGGGTATCTTCACCTAGTGTAACAGGAGAAACTCGGGGGAGCAGGTTACTTTACGGTTGGATCGTTTTATTGCAAATGCTAGTTTCTATGACTTATTTGCGAAATATCAGGTTACTAATTTGCATTGGGCAAAGTCCGACCACCGACCAATTCAGCTCAGTTTTTGTGTAAGTGAGCAGGAGAGTTGCTGGAGGGGGAATCGTCGATCATTTAAATTTGAGGAATGGTGGGTTGATAATGAGGAATGTCGAAACATTATTCGGAAGGTTGGAAGGTGGAACGACGATAGTGTTGGGGTTGGTGCCCTAAAACTCATAGATAGTGAATAAAACAAATAGTTATATACTTGTTCGATAAAGTCGTTATGGAGTTTTTTTCATTCAAGTTAATAAATGAATGAATTGCACGTTAAATAACCCAAATCCAATAAACTAGTATCCTTGGCTATGATATGTGTACTTGAACTATGGATCAGGTTCAAGTAATAGCCTAAACGGTCTATAGTATATGGATATGGCTGGGTACCTTAATCCTAGGAAAGCTATGTGACGTGACCCACTTTATTTGAGTACAAACGACGTGATCCTGGATCGTTCATGTATAGACATGCGAGTGGAGGCGTCCTATGCAAATGAGTTTGCATAAGACCTAGACAGAGAAATAAGTCACTCTTGCTTTATAACGTCGTTTACTAACAAGACTGACTATTTCAATGCGATGACCTAGGTAACTCGATCTTAATCTTGAGCTAACTATGAACTATTGTTTATTCGGGCTTATCCTTAGATCTGCATGGGTGAGAGTGGCTCAACATCACCGACTCAATAAACCCCCCATTTCACGGATAGGAAAGAGTAGATAGTTGGGGACATAGTCTTGCAAAATGGAATTCACTCCCACCCAATTTAGGGATAGTAGAGAGGTTGTTCCCTTAAGTGACTGACTCCAGAACGTGAACAAAGGGATCCCACCCTCTCATTGGCCCGAGAGGATTTAGGTTTAGTGGTGGGACCACAAACCAAATGTTCATTAGGGACTCAGCTAGAGACTTAAGGAACAAGATGTAACTAAAGCGAATAAAAGTCCACACGCAGTAGAAGCGCATCGATTGGACCTTACGCCGTATATTAATTAACATTAAAATACCGTTACGAAAACTCAATCAAACTTTAAACTCTTTTTAAAGTTGCTGGAAATTCAGTTTAAACATGCTTTAAAAATAAATCTAAATTTATTTTCATGCTTTTCTAAAGAAAAGGGGAAGAACTGTCACATACCTTCTTTGTAGACTTGACTGTTCTTCACCAACGACGCTCCAACGAACGAAAACGCAGCAGCCTCCTCGCCTCTTGATCGCTGGAATTTTCTTCTTGATTGACACAATAACCACAAAGGTTACACCGGTATGACTCTAGGTCTAGGAGGCAAAAGACTTGTGGGAGTCTTTCTCTAAGAGGGAGGCTAGAGAGAATTCTAGGTCTTGTCTTTGAGAGTCTAAGAGCAAGAGCAAAGTTTCAAGTGTCATGACCAATTAGGTCTAGTGTTCTATTTATAGAAGAGAGACCATGAATAAAATATTCAATTAAATCAATCTTTTCCAAAATTGATTCAATCTTATTCCTTAATTAATCAATCATGATCAATCAATTCCATAATTGATTAATCTTTTCCACAAATGACTAATTACTTCCATAAGTGATTAGATCATTTCCATAAATGATTAATCACTTCCTTAAGTGATTAATTATTTCCATAAATGATTAATTCCCGGTTAATGAATTCTTTAATTAATTAACCACCAATTAAATATCACATATTTAATTTCCGGCCTAGAATTAATTAATTTGCCCAAACACATTTCAGGCCTTAAATTAATTAATTCATTATTTGAACTCTTTCAAACTTCCATAAATTTATATTTGAATTTCTTCAAATATTAATTTCTCTCATAATAATATATCAATATATATTATATTTGTTTCCCTTAGTAAATTGAACATTTTCAATTTACATTTATTACTTAGTTGCCTCAAATTACTTTATGAGCTACCAGTGGGACCTAATGGACCTGCAGATCAAAAGCTCCAACGATGTGAGATTAATTGGTCAAACTCATTAACCACATTAATCAATATTCGTTAACTGTGTACTCATTCCACTATAGACCCACAGTTGCTCTCTTCTCACTGCAGACATATTTTCTTTGTCCACGGATATAGACCAATATCGACTAGTTAGTCCTTCACGAGTTTCCGTAACACCAACTGGGTCAAATTACCGTTTTACCCCTGGGTTACCTCTATTTCCTTAAGTACCAATTCTCCTCTAATGAACAACCTGTTTGTGGTCCAACCATCAAACAGAAAACCCTCTCGTGCCATTGAGAGGGTAGGGCCCTTTGTTCAAGACTCGGAGTAACCACTTAAGAGAACACTCATCTGCTTCCCTAAAGTCGGGAAGGAGTGAATTCCATCTTGTATGATTATGTTCCCAGCTCCCCATTCAGTCTTGTCCCCAAAGTGGTAGGCTTATTGAGTCGGTGTATTGGCCACTCTCACTGATAACTTGAAAATATCAAGTTATTAAGCATCTAATATAAGTTTATTATGAGCCTCAAGAGAGTGAAAATACCCAAGTTTTAACTAATTTATATGCTAGATGCAATAATATTGATTTATTTGTATTAATGTGCTCATATTGATTATTATCTTTGAAAATCGTATAAAACTGCACTAATTCTAATTTATTGCTACATCAGGAAAAGCTTGGCCAATTATGCGGTAGACCATGATGTGCTTGGGGCATGACATGCTATAGCATGAAATCTTGTTGCTGTAGCATGGAAAGCCTGTAGCATGGAACGCTTGTAGCATGGAAAGCCTATAGCATGGAAAGCTTGTAGCATGACATGTTTGTTGCTGTAGCATGGAAAGCTGTAGCATGGAAGCTTGTTGCTATAGCATGGAAAGCTTGTAGCATGGAAGCCTGTAGCATGGAAAGTACACAGGCACACATCCCAAGATGAAAAAGAGGCAGAAAAGGATGGATGAAAAGACAGCGTCGGTGCAACCAGAGCAAGTGGGCGAAAAAGGGAATTAAAAAGGCACAAGTTGCCTAATGATGATCAAGCAAGTGGCTATTACTTGATGAAGTTATCTTAACCTTGTTGTTATAGCATGGAAAGATTGTTGCTATAGCATGGAAGCTTATAGCATGGAATGATTGTTGTTGTAGCATGGGATGATTGTTGATGCTACAACAAGTTTCTAAGCAACTTGCTTTGGCTCAAAGCAAGACATGCTTTGGCTCAAAGCAAGACATGCTTTGGCTCAAAGCAAGACATGCTTTGGCTCAAAGCAATACATGCTTTGGCTCCAAGCAAAGAAAAGTCTATAAATAGAGGGGAGATGAAGAATCAAAGGCATCCTGGAATCCAAGGATCCAAAAGTATTTCTTAGAGCTTTTTTTTGGTTTTATTGCATATTGTAGCATGAACTAATTTATAGTTTTATGTTTTATTGTATGTTGTAGCATGAACTAATTTCTTTTTATCAAGGCTTAGCCTAGGTGCCCATGAGGCATTAAGATTATTTTTGTATGCAATGCAATGAATCAGTGATATTGATGTTTTCTACTTAGATGTGATAATTCTTTCATTACTTATATCCGTCTGATCAACCGATAGAGGTAGTAGCATGATAAATCCCTGACAGGTAATGCATGTGGAAATATCTAAGTAGATCAAGATAATACATTACATGTAGTCTGGTTGTGTTATGAATAACTCAACCGCTTAGGATATTTCATGAATGTGTTTGGGTTGCTTTAGGAATAATTCAACCACTTGCAAGCATATAGAGAACTGATTAAACGCATGAATTAAGTAATAGGAATATTCTTAGTTTATCGCATGTTTAATACCGGAAGGGAATCACATGTTTATTTCTCGCTTAGGCATCAATATCTTGTCGATTCATTGTTATGCGCTACAATAATATCTTATTTGTCGCATGTGGTTGCTGCGGCGAAAGTCTTGATAGCTCATCATCCATCGTATCTTTCTATCGCATTATCATTGCTTTTCTTTATCGCATATTCAACCTGTCGCATCCATATTTTATTACCCTAGCACAACATCATTAGAATAGGATTTAATTTGAGATATTTTCTCTACTCGCCCTTCCCTGTGGATTCAACCCTGGAATACTCCAGGTATTACTTGGTAGTGCATAATTTATACTTGGATTAATGCACAACAACGACATATTCTTTAGTTAATTCAATATAAATTATAAGAGATTAAAATTACCCTATCACTCACCCATACAAATCAAAGGATAATCTTTCATGAGCAGGAGTCCATAATCAACACAGGATTAAGACTAAGTTGTCTAGGTCGTCCTAGTGAAATAGAAAACCAACTAGTTAACGGTGTTATAACCAGTGGTTACTATTTCGCGGTCCGGTCTTATGCCAACTCATTGCATAAGATACCCCCACTCGCATGTCTCCTACACAAACGCGTTGGATCGCTGCGTTTGTATCAAATACAAAGTGGGTCGTATCCATAGTGTCACCAGGATAAGGCACCCAGTCTTATCCCTAAACTATAGTTCCTTTAGGCTTTTTCTTGAACAATGATCCCATATGTCGCTACATATAGTTCAAGACTCATATTACAACCTTGGATGTCTAGTTTATTGGATTAGGGTTATTATTAGGCAAAGACAAACATAAAATAACTAATAACAATTAATGGAAAAAATATATCAATATTATTTCATTAATATCCGGTCAACGGTTACATTTACTATCTACGAGTTTTAGGGCATAAAACCCAACAGTAACTTCAGGGGTAAAACAGACTTTTGACCTGGCTCTAGTTATGAACAACCTGTGAAGCATCGACTTATTAATAATGGTTATATCGGGTGGACAAAAATATATCTACAATGAGGGGAGTTCAACTATCAGACTATAGTGGAGTGTCTCGGTAGTTAACGAATGTTGGTTAACTAGATTAAAAGAGTTTAACTAGTTAATCTTGGATCGTTGGAGCCCATGATCTGTACGTCCATTAGGTCCCCCTGCTAGCTCATACGGAATAAACCTTAGAACATAAGTGATGAGATAGTTTGAAACGTTCAAACTCGTATTAGGGAAGTTATCGTTATTTATTCGATATATCTAACGTAATGTTTTAATCGAGATTAAACCGTATTTTGAGAGAATTAGAAATATTTAAATTGGATTTAAAAATCATATGTGAATAGGGATTCACATATGAGAGTTCGGGGTATAATAGCTTGGAAATGGTGTAATTGATTTATTTAATATTTGATATTAAATTAAAATAAATTATTTGATTTAATTTAAAAAAAAAATTAATTAAAAGGAAAAGAATTTCATTTATATGAAATTCAAGAGGTGGTGGGAATTTATCAAGTTTATCATCCTTTTACCCACATTTAGCCACCTAATACACCACCTATTCCACCCCAATTTTGGTGTCAAATTGTGTTGAATCTAAAGTGCATATATCCCTCTTTAAATAGAGATGAATGACATCAAATTTGCTTCTGGCTTCATGTGGTTAATATAGCAAAATTTCTCTCAAAACAGCAAGAACATTACAAGCTCCAAAACATGAACTATCAAGCTTCTTCTTTAAAATTCATCACGTTCTTGAGTCCCACAACTCGATCTAAGGCTGGAGAATAGTGGGGAAGACTCTCGTGGTCATCTACAATCGATTCGTGCAAAGAAATCATCCACGGATTGCTTCAATTTCGTCCAAAAAGGTTGTTTCCCGAATTGCTCTGTTTTCGGTTTCAACATTTGCATGTTTTTCATAGCTAAAATTAAAAGAATTTTGAGTGTTTAGATTTGAATTGCTTCCGCTCGTGTATCGTACACTCCTACAATTGGTACCAGTGTTGGGATTGGTGCCCTAAAACTCGTAGATAGTGAATGTTAAACAAAATTATATACTTGTTTGATAAAGTCGTTATCAAGATCAATTCAGTAAAGTCATTACTGAATAAAGTAAATTGCACATTTAATAAACCCAAATCCAATAAACTAAGATCCATGGCTATATGATGAACACTTGAGCTTTATGTAGAGACATAAAAGTGGATCAAGCTCGAGTAATAGCCAAAACGGTCTATAGTATAGGGATAGGCCTGGGTACCTTATTCTGGGGACACTATGAGACGCGACCCACTTTATAGATGGTATAGACGATGTGATCCTAAATCGTCGATGTAGAGACTTGCTAGTGGGGGTGTCCTATGCAATGAGTTTGCATAAGACCAGGACCGAGAAATAAGTTACTCTCGCTTTATAACACCGTTTACTGACGAGAATGCCTATTTCATGCGATGACCTAGGTAACTCGATCTTAATCTTTAGCTAACTATGAACTCCTATTTATTCGGGCTTATCCTTAGATATGCATAGGTGAGAGTGGCTCAATATCGCCGACTCAATAAGTCTCCCATTACAGGGATAGGAACGGGTAGATAGCTAGGGACATAGTCGTGCGAGAAGGAATTTACTCCTACCAAAATTAGGGATAGTGGAGAGGTTGTTCCCTTATGTGCTGACTCTGGGGCTTGAACAAAGGGATCCCGCCCTCTCATTGGCCCGAGAGGGACTCAGTTTATTGGTTGGACTATAAACCAATTGTTTATTAGAGGATCAGTGGGACTTAAGGAACTAGAAGTACTAAAGGGGTTAAACGGCTTTTTGACTTAGCTATAGCTACGAACAACCTGTGAAGGATCGACTTACTAATCATGGTTAAATCAAGTGGACGAAAATATATCTATAGTGAGGGGAGTGCAACTATCAGGCTATAGTGGAGTGTCCCGATAGTTAACGAATGTTGGCTAGCTTAGATAATGAGATTAGTCGGTTAGCCTCGAATCGTTGGAGCCCATGATCTATAGGTCCATTAGGTCCCCCCCACTAGCTCATATCGGATTAAAGCCTAAAACATATTGATAGGATTCTTTGAATCGTTCAAAATCAGGAAAAAGGGTATTATCGTAAAATTGTGTTTGACACAATAATTTAATTATGAATTAAATTAGAAAATAAGAGATAAAGAATTTAAAAGTATTTTAAATACAATATATATGGATTAAGAATCATATATAATGAATGCACAAGGTAACAATGATTAATTAGATTAATCATATCAAATTACTTTGAAATGTCCCAAATTAATTGCCTAGAAATCAATTTCAATTTATTATTGAAATAAGAGTGAATTGCAAGCTGGAACTTCAGAATATAGATTCAATTTAGTGGATTTAGTGGGATTCCCACTCTTGCATGTTGATGCATAGTGGAACACAACACAACCATGCACTAGTTGCATGTGTTGTGAATTAAACACCTAGAATCCACTTTGAGTTGCAATTTCACCATGTGTCTAGTGTCATGATGCTTCTCTTTGCATGGAAGATGTCTATATAAAGAGTACAAATCAGATACAAAGCTAAGAGAGCCATTTTCCATATTGTTATCCTGCTGGATTTTGGTCTCAAACTCACTCATCTCCATATATCTCTCTAGTGCTTTAACCTTCAAGCATTCCCTTCCTATTCCCTATCTCTATAGACTCCCACAAGTCGTTCTTGGCCCAAAGAATAGTAGGGAAGACACTAGAGGTGGTCCACACACCGTTCGTGATCAAAGGAACCAAAGGGAGTTGTTGAATTGGTCTCCAAAAAGGTTGGTACAAATTTTGCTCTCTGTTTATGGTATTTGGACAACATGTTTTCATTTTTTAAAATTGATGTAGTTAAGTGCCTCCGATCCTAAAATTGCTTCCGCATGTGTTATATGAACACCTTCAACCAGAGCAATAATTGAGCACTCAAATTCGTTTAATTCTAGCTTGGTGGGTTGAATTTTGCATGAATGTTTGCTTGGGAACTGAAATGCGCTTATTATGATTTTGGCATCAAATTAGCTTTTAATTCGTTGATGAAAGTTGTAATTACCTACATGTTTATGGGCATATATGTGTTGGCTTGAGTCTGTAAAAATTTGGGAGTCAATAGAGTGAAAATTAGGTTGTAATCGAAGAAAGAAGGCGAAGTGTCTGCTGGTCGAAAAAAATAGAGCACGAAGAAAATGCACATTTTGGGCTGCTGTATGAACAGCGTCTCGACGCTGTTGAGTTTTCAAGGAATCGCGGGTTATTTCAAACGGTTGTCTGGTCTGGTCATTTTCTCGGGCGGTTCAACTGATTCTCAGCCGGTTCAAGCATTATTTTGGTTCAATTAGACCGACTCTAGCCCAATTTCACTCCTTTTGGTTCGATTCAAGCAATTCCAAGTTGGTTCGAGCTGCTTCAAATTATTTGGGAGCGGTTCGAGCATATTTCTCAATTATTATTGTAATAATTATAGTTTTTTGCTTGATTAGGATGCCAAAATCGGTCCATTTTAGTGTGTTTAATTTATTATGCATTGTGGATGTATAGTTAAATTAAATTAAAATTAAATATGCATATAGTATGTCATATAGATTTGAAAACCCACCATAGGAAAACATGTTTCATGCATTAGTAATTTATTATAAGTGTTGTAATAAAAATGAAATGCGTGATTAGGGTTTCATGATTAGATGCATGTTGAATGTTTAAATTTGTTTAGCTCGATTAATATAAATGTTATTTGCATAATCGAAAACGAACAAGCATGCAGCATGAAACCACTTTAGCATAGATGGTTGTTATAGATTTATCGTTCTTTATAAAGTGTTATAAAACCGAGATAAACGTTAAAATCTATAACAATATAAAAGCATGTTCACTTAGGGTTAACGAACCTCCAACTCGAACAATTCACATAGAATAGGTCGATATCTTGTAAAGCTAAGGTTACAAGAGAACTCACCCGATGAGATGTTTTCTAAGGCTGGAGGTATTTAAGTTGACGGTTTACAAAACACCTCCTACCTGGGCATCAAGTCAGTACTTGAGATAGGCTAACCAACGTTTTATGAGCATGCGTGAGCAATGTAAGGTTTAAAAGAGTTTATCACCTAGACATCATAAGTATAAAGTGGTTATACACACCTAGATGTAGGTTGCCTTTTAATAGTGCTTTATATAACTTGAATACTTGAATGTTATACGCTTTTATCACCATTAGAAGCATGTTATAGGGCTAATTCATTAAAAGTTATAATGGTTATAAAGGTTAATGAATAGAAACCGTTAAACCTATAACAAAGAGTTGCATGCTAACATAGGATCTTAGGATTGAATTAATTTTAAATGGTTTAAAATCTAATAAACCTATGATCACGTATCTAATAGGATTAGAATCTCCTACTTAGTATTTTATATATAAAAATATGATTAAGTAGGATATAAGATTTCGGTTATAAGGGAACTCTCCCAGCGCTTGGTATGGAACCTGAGTTGAATTAACCACGGTCTTTTTAGCATGCACACGTCACTAGGTAATTAAAAAGGTTTAGTTCACCTAGATTATAGTGTAAAGACCTTATTTAATAAGACATAGACTTAGATAGATTCATTTAGCCGGAATTTACCTAAGTAATAAATAGACCCTAAAATTTTAGAATACTTCAGTGGGAGGAAAAAGTATAAAAACAAGATATTAATATCAAGTTTTTACTCTCACGTCCCCTTGTGTTCACACCGTGAGATCCATGCTTGGCCTCGAGGTGCCCTGGGAGCATCCCCCTACGGATGGTGTTTGCATGGGTCAATAACAAAGTGAATGGGGAAAGTGTTCGTAGTAAGTGGGTGAAGGAAGCGTGTCAACGTGTCCTACGGTCTCTTCCATCATTAGGTTGCACCATGAGATTCCTATGCGCCGCCTGCGAGTCGCCCTGGGAGCGATCACCCTACGGAGGGCTGGCGCATGGGATTCGAAACAACGCAAACTCCAGAAATGGATAGGGTTTCTTAGGGCCATTCCTAACATTAGCTCTTCCCTACGGTGGCATTGTTAGGGTCGTCCTCTGGAATCTGAAAATGGTAGGTCACACTTACAAGATTGTCTTGACCGAACCAACGGTAGCTAAGAACTATTGGATAAAGAGTTATTGTGGCAATAGTAATTGGCAGAGATTGTCCTGATTCAGAGGAGGAATAGTCGACTGCCCTACGGTAGCGGTTAATCTAAATCTCGGAAGTATCGTTGCAAAATGTATCAAATAATATATACTTGGGTCAATGATTACTTTTGCTAAATTTGATTGGATAATATGTATACTGGGTTTAATGGAAATATTAATACAAGTTATTTGTTTATTTCAGCAATATGTCGAATTATATATGTGCTTTGTCGAACACCAAATTAAACAGTTCAAAACATACGACTAAGAAAACCTTAAAACACGTGGAAAATAATTTAGGAATAGTTTTAACTGAGGAACGTCCTCAGACAAACTGCTTAGCCAAGAGGAACATAATCTGCGACTCAAAATCTGATTTATTGGTCTTGGAATCGTGTGTAATGGAAAACGATAGTTCAGTCTGGATACTCCATTCAGGAGCCACTGATCACGTTTGTTCTTCATTTCAAGGAATGAATTCCTGGACATAGTTAGAAGCTGGTGAGATGACCCTAAAAGTTGGAATAGGAGAAGTCATCTCGGCTACTACAATGGGAGACTTAAAACTATTCTTCTCGGAGGAACATTACATGATATTAAATAATGTATACATAGTTCCTAAAATTAAAAGAAATTTGATTCCTCTATCTTGTTTAATTGAACAAGGGTATTCAATATCCTTTTCTGTTAATGAAGCGTTCATAACTAAAAGAGGTATTGATGTTTGCTCTGCAAATATGGAGAATAATTTATATGTTCTAAAACCAATTGAGTCTAAAGCTATTTTAAATCATGAGATGTTTAAAACCGTTGAAACTCAAGCTAAAAGACAGAAAGTTTCTCAAGATACCTATCTCTGGCACTTGAGGTTAGGCCATATTAATCTCAATAGGATTGGGAGATTGGTTAAAAATGGACTTCTAAATAAATTAGAAGATAACTCCTTACCTCCTTGTGAGTCATGCCTACAGGGCAAGATGACTAAACAACCTTTTACTGGAAAAGGTTATCATGCCAAAGAGCCCTTAGAACTCTTACATTCGAACCTCTATGGACCGATGAACGTTACAGCTCGAGGAGGGAACAAATATTTCATCAGTTTCATTGATGACTATAAGAGGTATGGCTATCTTTACCTAATGCATCATAAGTCTGACGCCCTTGAAAAATTTAAGGAGTATAAGGTCGAGGTTGAGAACCTATTAGGTAAGACGATAAAAACACTTCGGTCTGACCGAGGTGGAGAGTATATGGAGTCGAGATTCCAAGACTACTTGATAGAACATGGAATCACGTCCCAACTCTCAGCCCCTGGTACACCTCAACAGAACGGAGTATCAGAAAGGAGAAACAGAACCCTGTTAGACATGGTTCGCTCGATGATGAGTTATGCTCAGTTGCCTAACTCATTTTGGGGTTATGTAGTAGAGGCTGTAGTTTATATTCTTAACGTGGTTCCCTCAAAGAGTGTTCCAGAAACACCGTTTGAGCTCTGGAAAGGGCGTAAAGCAAGTTTATGTCATTTCAGAATTTGGGGATGCTCAGCATACGTGCTTGAGGCAAATCCAAAGAAATTAGAACCTCGTTCAAGATTTTGCCTATTTGTAGGCTATCCCAAAGAGACGAGAGGTGGTTACTTCTTCGATCTTGAAGAAAATAAAGTATATGTATCGACAAATGCTACATTTTTGGAAGAAGACCACATTAGGAATCACAAGCCACGAAGTAAAGTTGTTTTAAGTGAATTATCAAACAAAGCTACAAAATCATCTACGAGGGTCGTTGTGAAGGTGTTCATAAAACACATGCGGAAGCAATTGAAGATCAGAAGCACCTAACTACATCAATTTTACTCCTAAAGCATGTTTGTTATATAAAATCCAGAACAGAGAGATAAAAAGAACCAACCTTTTTGCAGCTCAATTGGTGGACCTTCTTGGATTCTTTTCTTCTCCAACTTCTCTTGGAGAACCTGTAAAGTCTTCCCTACTATTCTCTGGGCCAAGAACAACTTGTGGGAGTCTATAAAGATAGGGAATGGGAAGGGAATGCTTGAAGGTTCAAGCACTTGAGAGATATGAGGAGATGAGAGTGTTTGAGTGTAAATTCCAGGAACATAACAGTATGGAAAATCACTCTCTTGGTTTGAATCTTATTCATACTTCATTTATAGAGAGTTCTCATGCAAGGAGAAGCCTCATGAAGCAAGACACATGGTGAATTTGCAAGTCAAAGTGGATTATAGGTGTTCATATCATAAAACATGCAACTATGCATGGGTGAGTTGTCTTTCCACTTTGTATCAACATGCAAGAAGTGGGAATTCAACAAAATCCACTAAGTTAGGATTGAAATCAAATTTCATGCTTGCAAATTAATTCAAATTTCAATTCTAAATTGAAATCAAATTCTTTGGTAATTAATTGAAACATTTCCAACTTATTTGATATGATTAATCTAATTAATCATTGTCACCTTGTGCAATCTAATTATATATGATTCCTAATTCATATATAGTATTTGATAGCGAGCATAGCTAGCTATTTTTCCCTATTTAATTCTGCTAGTCTTTTATGATTTATTAGCCATTTTATTGCACTTAATTGTTTATTTTGTAGGAAAGTGTCGATTAGAGCTAAAGCATGGAATTGGAGTTAATCGGGTGTTCGGGACGTGAAAAGATGCCAAAGAACCGAAAAGATTCAAGTAACAGGGAGCCAAGAGAGGGCAATCTGCCTATCAGCGTCGAGACGCCACTCTTGGAGCGTCTCGACGCTCACTTACCTTGTTTATTTTGGACAGCAGCAGTCTCAGCGTCTCGACGCTGTGACAAGAGCGTCTCGGCGCTATAGTTATTATGTATGCAATCTTGATTTAATGCATTCAATTAATTGGCCATTAGTTGAATGATTTAAGTGTTGATTCTTGCTCGGGAGAGGGGATTTAATGTAGACTTATTCAAGATTGCATGACTAAAGTTTATTTTCTAAGCTCGTGACAGTTTTTAGAGTAACTTTAGAATTGGTCAAATGAACTCATTGCCTTGCATGTTAATAAACTTAGATATGGATATCAAGTTGGTTAATTTGTATGAGAATCAATTACACTCGGGAGAGGTAATTGTGACTAAAGGTTCTTAGGCTCATAATTCCATTGTGCATAACAACTTATTCCTTAAAATCAATCCTAGACTAAATTGGCGAAATCAATTCCCTAAGTGATCTCTCAATTGCATATCCACTGTTTGCTTGTTTTGATTTAGTTTTCGATCTATCACTCACTACTTTGTGTTCCCTAAATAAAATTGAGCATGATAATTCACAATACTTGATTTAGCTTAAAAATCCAATCTAGAAGACGACACTCGTGTATACAAACACTTTATTAATACTTGACCCGTGCGCTTGCGGTAGGAAAATTCCACATCTGTATTTAAAACACTTTTAAATACATAATCTCTCATTTTCTAATTTAATTCATAATTAAATATTATGTCAAACACAATTTACGAAAATACCCTTTTCCCCGATTTTGAACGATTCAAAACTTCCTATCAATATGTTCTAGGCTTTAATCCGATATGAGCTAGTAGGGGGACCTAATGGACCTATAGATCATGGTCTCCAACGATTCGAGGCTAACCGGCTAATCTTATTATCTAAGCTATCCAACATTCGTTAACTACCAGGACACTCCACTGTAGCCTGATAGTTGCACTACCCTCACTGTAGATATATTTTCGTCCACTTGATTTAACCATGATTAGTAAGTCGATCCTTCACAGGTTGTTCGTAGCTATAGCTAGGTCAAAAAGTCGCTTCACCCCTATAGTACTTCTAGTTCCTTAAGTCCCACTGATCCTCTAATGAACAATTGGTTTATGGTCCAACCAATAAACCAAGTCCCTCTCGGGCCAATGAGAGGGCGGGATCCCTTTGTTCAAGCCCCGGAGTCAGCACTTAAGGGAACAACCTCTCTACTATCCCTAATTTGGGTAGGAGTGAATTCCTTCTCACACGACTATGTCCCCAGCTATCTACCCGTTCCTATCCTTGAAATGGGAGACTTATTGAGTCGGCGATACTGAGCCACTCTCACCTATGCAGATCTAAGGATAAGCCCAAATAAATAGGAGTTCATAGTTAGCTAAGGATTAAGATCGAGTTACCTAGGTCATCGCATGAAATAGGCATTCTCGTCAGTAAACGGTGTTATAAAGCGAGAGTGACTTATTTCTCGGTCCTGGTCTTATGCAAACTCATTGCATAGGACTCCCCCACTCGCATGTCCCTACATGGACGATTTAGGATCACATCGTCTATACCATCTATAAAGTGGGTCGCGTCTCATAGTGTCCCCAGAATAAGGTACCCAGGCCTATCCATATACTATAGACCGTTTTGGCTATTACTCGAGCTTGATCCACTTTTATGTCTCTACATAAAGCTCAAGTGTTCATCCTATAGCCATGGATCTTAGTTTATTGGATTTGGGTTTATTAAATGTGCAATTTACTTCATTCAGTAATGACTTTACTGAATTAATCTTGATAACGCCGTTATCGAATAATTTTGTTTAACATTCACTATCTACGAGTTTTAGGGCACCAATCCCAACACGTTGATGAAGCTGACACCTCAAATCAATCACGTCCCTCTCAAGAAATACGAGAGCCTCGACGAAGTGGGAGGGTTATTAGGTTTAACAGAAACACCAGTCATACCTGATGACAGAGTCGAGGATCCATTGACCTATAGATAGGCAATGAATGACGTTGACAAAGATGAATGGATTAAAGTTATGGATCTCGATATGGAATCCATGTACTTTAATTCAGTTTGGAACCTTGTAGATCAACCTGAAGGGATTAGGCCCATAGAATGCAAATGGATCTACAAGAGAAAAAGAGATGTTGCTGCAAAGGTACAGACCTTTAAAGCACGACTTGTGGCGAAAGGTTTTAACCAAAGGGAGGGGATTGACTATGAAGAAACCTTCTCCCCGGTTGTCATGTTAAAGTCGATAAGAATACTTCTATCCATTGCTGATTTTTATAATTATGAAATATGGCAAATGGATGTCAAGACTGCTTTCTTGAATGGCATTCTTGATGAAAGTATCTTTATGTCTCAGCCATAAGGGTTCATTGCCCGGGGTCAAGAGCAATAGGTTTGCAAGCTCAAACGATCCATTTATGGATTGAAACAAGCATCAAGATCCTGGAATATAAGATTTGATATTGTAATCATGTCTTATGGCTTTGAACAGAATGTTGATGAACCTTGTGTGTATAAAAGGATCGTCAAGAGTTCAGTAGCTTTCTTAGTTTTGTATGTAGACGATATCCTACTCATCAGGAATGATGTAGGTTATCTGACTGACATTAAACAATGGCTAGCAACTCAATTCCAAATGAAAGATTTGGGTGAGGTTCAATATATTCTAGGGATCCAAATTATTCGGGACCGAAAGAACAAGACGCTAGCTATGTCTCAAGCATCTTATATAGACAAGTTGTTGATTAGATATAAGATGCAGAATTTCAAGAAATGTTTATTACCTTTCAGACACGGAATTACTTTGTCTAAGGAACAAAGTCCTAAGACACCTCAAGAAATTGAGGACATGAGACGTATTCCATATGCCTCTACGGTAGGCAGCCTAATGTATGCCATGTTGTGTACAAGGCCTGACATTTTTTATGCAGTAGGGAGTGTCAGTAGGTATCAATCTAATCCAGGATTCGATCACTGGACTGTCGTGAAAAATATCCTCAAGTATCTTAGGAGAACGAGGGACTATATGCTCGTGTATGGTGATAAGGATTTGATCCTTACATGATACACTGATTCTGGTTTCCAAATCGATAATGATTCAAGGAAATCCACATCGGGTTCAGTATTCACTCTGAATGGAGGAGCAATAGTCTGGCATAGCATCAAATAAGGATGCATAGCAGATTCGACCATGGAGGCCGAATATGTAGTTGCATGCGAAGCAGCAAAGGAAGCGGTGTGACTGAGGAAGTTCTTAAACGATTTGGATGTTGTTCCAAATATGCATCTGCCTATCACTCTCTATTGTGATAATAATGGTGCAGTTGCTAACTCAAAAGAACCAAGAAGCCATAAGAGAGGAAAGCACATTGAAAGAAAATATCATCTCATCAAGGAGATAGTGTACCAAGGAGACGTGATCGTCACAAAGATAACATTGGAGCACAACATTGTTGATCCATTCACAAAGGTTCTCACAGCTAAAGTGTTCGAGAGTCATCTAGAGGGTCTAGGTCTACGAGATATGTATAGAAAATAATCTAGGGCATGTGGGAGGAATGTAACCGGTATTCAAAAATCGTGATTATTTTCTATACATATCTCGTAGACCTAGACACTTGCCCTAAAACTCGTAGATAGTGAATAAAACAAATAGTTATATACTTGTTCGATAAAGTCGTTTTGGAGTTTTTTTCACTCAAGTTAATAAATGAGTGAATTGCTCGTTAAATAACCCAAATCCAATAAACTAGTATCCTTGGCTATGATATGTGTACTTGAACTATGGATCAGGTTCACCCTAAACGGTTTATAGTATAGGGATAAGGTTGGGTACCTTAATCTTAGGAAAGCTATTTGACGCGGCCCAGTTTGTTTGAGTACAAACGACGTGATCCTGGATCGTTCATGTATAGACATGCGAGTGGGGGCGTCCTATGCAAATGAGTTTGCATAAGACCTGGATAGAGAAATAAGTCACTCTTGCTTAATAACGTCGTTTACTAACAAGATTGACTATTTCAATGCGATGTCCTAGGTAACTCGATCTTAATCCCGAGCTAACTATGAACTCCTGTTTATTCGAGTTTATCCTTAGATCTGCAAGGGTGAGAGTGGTTCAACATCAGCGACTCAATAAACCCCCCATTTTAGGGATAGGAACGAGTAGATAGCTGGGGACATAGTCTTGCAAAATGGAATTCACTCCTACCCAATTTAGGGATAGTAGAGAGGTTGTTCCCTTAAGTGACTGACTCTGGAACGTGAACAAAGGGATCCCGCCCTCTCATTGGCCCGAGAGGTTTTAGGTTTAGTGGTGGAACCACAAACAAATTGTTCATTAAGGACTCAACTAGAAACTTAAGGAACAAGATGTAACTTCAGAGGTAAAACGGACTTTTGACCTGGCTCAAGTTACGAACAACCTGTGAAGGGTCGACTTATTAATAATGGTTATATCGGGTGGACAGAAATATATCTACAGTGAGGGGAGTTCAACTATCGGACTATAGTGGAGGTTCCCGGTAGTTAACGAATGTTGGTTAACTAGATTAAAAGAGTTTAACTAGTTAATCTCGGATCGTTGGAGCCCATGATCTGTAGGTCTATTAGGTCCCCCTGCTAGCTCATACGGAATAAACCTTAAAACATAAGTGATGAGATAGTTTGAAACGTTCAAACTCGTATTAGGGAAGTTATCGTTATTTATTCGATATATATAACGTAATGGTTTAATCGAGATTAAACCGTATTTTGAGAGAATTAGAAATATTTAAATTGGATTTAAAAATCATATGTGAATGGGATTCACGTATGAGAGTTCGGGGTATAATAGCTTGGAAATGGTGTAATTGATTTATTTAATATTTCATATTAAATTAATATAAATTAATTTTGTTTAAAATAAATTATTTGATTTAATTTTAAAACAAAATTAATTAAAAGGAAAAGAATTTCATTTATATGAAATTCAAGAGGTGGTGGGAATTTATGAAATTTATCATCCTTTTACCCAAATTTAGCCACCTAATACACCACCTATTCCACCCCAATTTTGGTGTCAAATTGTGTTGAATCTGAAGTGCATGTATCCCTCTTTAACTAGAGATGAATGACATCAAATTTGCTTCTGGCTTCATGTGGTTAATATAGCAAAATTTCTCTCAAAACAGCAAGAACATTGCAAGCTCCAAAACTTGAACTATCAAGCTTCTTCTTTAAAATTCATCAGGTTCTTGAGTCCCACAACTCATTCTAAGGCCGAAGAATAGCGAGGAAGACTCTCGTGGTCGTCTACAACCGATTCATGCAAAGAAATCATCCACGAATTGCTTCAATTTCGTCCAAAAAGGTTGTTTCCCGAATTGCTTTGTTTTCGGTTTCAACATTTGCATGTTTTTCATAGCTAAAATTAAAAGAATTTTGAGTGTTTAGATCCCAGTTGCTTTCGCTCGTGTATCGTACACTCCTATAGATAGAAGGGGAGCCTTATCGCTTCATAATGTAATAAAAGAATGCGCATCAGATTTGAAAGGATGGGGCTATCACCAAAATGGGAGATTACGAACAGAGATTAAGGAGGTCAAAGATAAAATCAATGAAGTATACAACCATAATTCACCTATTGATTTTTCAGTGATCCATGAGCTTGAAAGACGACGTGCAACACTTCTTCTGGATGAGGAAAAGTATTGGAAGCAAGGTTCAAGGGAAAACTGGCTAAAGTGGGGTGACCGAAATACGAGATGGTTTCATCAGAAATCGTCTATGAGAAGGAATCGAAACTGGATAGGAGGGGTTGAAGATAGTAATGGAAACTGGCTGTCTGATAAATCTCGAATTCATGATGCCTTTGAGAGCTACTTTCGGGATATGTTCTCTTCTTCCAATCCAATCCAAAGCGATTTTGATAGGGTGCTCAGTTGTGTGCCGAAGAAGGTTACTGATGAGATGAATCAGATGTTAACAGCCCCATTTACCAAAGAGGAAATTACGTCAGTAACTAAAAGCTTCCATCCGACAAAAGCTCCAGGACCGGACGGTTTCCCTGTAGTTTTCTATCAGAAATACTGGGATATAGTGGGACAATTGACGATTTCAAATTGTCTGGACATTCTAAACTCTTACAGCCCAATTCAGAAATGAAATCATATTAACATTGTGCTTATTCCAAAGATTCGGCAAGTGAGGTTAGTATCTGATTACCGTCCTATTAGTCTTTGCAATGTTTCATATAAGATTGTTACAAAGGTCTTGGCTAATAGACTCAAAATTATTTTGGATGAGATTATTGATGAGTGTCAGTCGACTTTTATTCTTGGTAGATCAATAACTGATAACATGATTATGGGTCATGAAACAGTGCATTATCTTCAACAAAAGCGTAAGGGTAAGATTGGATATGCGGCTTTAAAAATTGACATGAGCAAAGCTTATGATAGAGTTGAATGGGATTACCTGTATCAAATCATGGAAAAGCTAGGATTTCATGCTAATTGGATTTCATTAGTAATGAAGTGTGTTACAACTCCTACTTTCTCCATCCTGATGAATAATGAGTCCTTTGGATTTATCAAACCATCGCATGGGATTAGGCAAGGTGATCCTTTATCTCCATATTTATTTCTACTTTGCACAAAAGGTCTTTCTACACTTGTAGTATCAACTAGAAGTAGATCCATGGCAGGTATTTCCATAGCACGAACATGCCCAAAGATTTCCCATCTATTCTTTGCGGACGACAGTCTAATTTTTCTTAAAGCGACGACAGAGGATTTTGGGCAATTTCGGTCGATCCTAAATATCTATGGACAAGCGTCTGGACAGAGTATTAACTATTCAAAATCGATGGTTCATTTTTCAACAAATGTTCCAGAGGATACTAAGCAGTATCTGCGTTCGATTCTGTCCATGAGAGCTACTGATTCATTGGGATCTTATGGAGGAAAAACTCGAGACTTCAAATTCCTTTTAGACAGAGTTTGGTTCGTTCTTCAAGGTTGGAAGGGTCAATTCTTCTCGCAGGGGGGAAATAAGATCTTAATAAAGAGTATAGTTCAGGACATTCCAACGTATGCAATGGGTTGTTTCCGGATTCCTGAATCTATTTTAACGGGTATATCCAAGTTGTGTGCAAAATTCTGGTGGGGATCAAATGGTGACAAGCGTAGAATGCACTGGCATCGGTGGGATTATTTGTGTAAGCCAGAAGAGGTGGGAGGACTAAACATTCGTGATTTAGTAAATTTTAATCAAGCGATGCTGGCTAAACACGTGTGGAGAGTACTCACAAATCCTAATCTCACGGTTTCGAAAGTGATGTGTGGTAAATATTTTCCTTCATCAACTATTTTTAATGCGACAATATCGTCATCTTCTTCCTTTTTTTGGAAAGGATTTGTTTGGGGTATGGATCTTTATTGCAACCACTCTCTGGGATATCAAAGAAGTTTTGGAGGAATTTGATAGTGTATCATTTCATTTTATTAGTCGTAGATTTAATGGTTTTGCTCATAAAGCGGCCCAAATAGGATTATCTTCATTACCCTCTTTGTGGTTATGTAACTATCCTGAGTGGATGGTTGAGTTGTCGCTCAAGGAGCGATATTTGTTTGTTTCCTCTGGGGCTGTTTCTTTGTCTTGAATGAAATTCCTTTCTTATAAAAAAAAAAAAAAAAAAAAAAAAAAAAAAAAAAAACTCATACCATGACTTTTCAATTCAATTCTTTCCCACCCTTCTTAACTTGACCTTCAAGTTCAACTAAAAAAAAGGTGATGCCACTCTTAATTCTTGAGATTCTTATTGATTTTAGTTGTCTATTATGCTTTTGATTCTATTGGTTCCATTATTTTGCTCGATGTCTTTTTGTTTTGTGTTTAGATCTATGAAAGAATGGAGAGAATCTTAGGTGGTGGATGAAAGGATTTGGAATTCCCCAATTCCATTAAAGCGGAAGCGTAATTGGGACTGATTCGTAGTTAATTTTGTTTATCCAAAAATACTATTGCATTGGTTAAAACATAGAACAAATTTTATACAAACTTAAGGCTAAGCATACAAAATTTATTAGATCTAAATCTAAAGGGGAGAAGCAAACATACCGTCGTTGACGACTCTCAATACTTCAAGAATGATTCTTGATTGCTCTGCAACAACGAATAACACCACCATTTGATCTTCTCCGCTATGACTCTGAGATTAGGAACGTAGTTGTGGGACTACCTAATCTTGAATGGGAAAAACTCTAGAGAGAAAATTCTTCCTAGAGTTCTTGGGTTGAGAGAATATGAGAGGGAGGCTAGAGAGAATGCAAGAGTGCATTCTTGTGGCCTTATGTTGTTGTACCTAAACCCTAGGTTTAATGTTCTATTTATAGGAGAAATGTCATGAATAAAATATTCATTTAAAATCAATTATTTCCATAACTGATTTAATCTTTTCCATAATTAATCAATTCCATGACCAACCAATTCCATGACCAATCAATTCCATAATTGATTAATCTTTTCCATAAATGATTGATCACTTCCATAAGTGATTAAATCATTTCCATAAATGATTAATTACTTCCATAAGTGATTAATCGTTTTCATAATTGATTAATTTTCAATTAATTAATTCTTTAATTAATTAATCACCAATTAAATATCATATATTTAATTTCAGACCTTCTATTAGTTAATTAATTAATTACCCAATTAAATATCATATATTTAATTTGAGGCCTTCGCTTAATTAATTCTATAATATGAATCAAATTCATATTAAAATTTGAACTCCTTCAAATTCTCTTATATCCTATAAATTTAATATGAATCAAATTCATATTAATATTTGAACTTCTTCAAATATGTATTTCTCTCATAGACTATAGTTTAATTAAATCTCATTTAATTTAAACTAAATTGAATAATTAATTAATTCATCTTTTAATTAAATACCATATATTTCATTAGACATATATTTGAACTCTTTCAAATATATCAATCTCTCAATATTATAAAGTTTAATCTCAAATTGGACTTTATATTTTAATGTATCACTATACATTATATTAATTTGTATCTCGTACAATTAACTTAATTCCCAGTATGAATTTGAACTATTCAAATTCTCTCAAGATATATTTGTTCCTAATTACTCTTTACGAGCTAGCAGGGGGACCTAATGGACCTATAGATCAGAAGCTCCAATGATATGAGGTTAATAGATTAAACTCATTAATCAGGTTAACCAATATTCATTAACTGTGAGTCATTCCACTTAAGACCCACAGCTGAACTCTTCTCACTGTAGAACATTTCTGTGTCCATGGATATAGACCTATGCCGGTAAGTCAATCCTTCACGAGTGTTCGTAATCACAGCTGGGTCAAATTACCGTTTTACCCCTGTGTTACATGTGTCTCCTTAAGTACCAGCGCTCCTCTAATGAACAACCTGTTTATGGTCCAACCATTAAACAGAAAGTCCCTCTCAGGCCAGTGAGAGGGCGGGATCCCTTTGTTCAAGTCCCGGAGTCACCACTTAAGGGAACACTCATCTACTTCACCTAGAAGCGGGAAGGAGTGAATTCCTTCTTGTGTTGTCCCGTCCCCAACCTCCCACTCGATCTTGTCCCCAAAAAGGAAGGCATATTGAGTCGGCGTATTGGCCACTCTCACCCATGCTAATCAAAGGACAATCCCTCATGAGAAGGAGTTCATGACACACTCAGGATTAAGACTGAGTTACCTAGGTCATCCTATTGAAACAGTAACCTAATTAGTCAACGGTGTTATAACTAATGGTTGACTATTTCGTGGTCCGGTATTATTCAAACTCATTGCATAGGATACCCCCACTTGCATGTCTACTACATGGACGTTTTGGATCAATACGTCTGTATCAAATACAAAGCGGGTCGTATCTCATAGTGTTACCAGGATAAGGTACCCAACCTTATCCTTGTACTATAGACCTTTTAGGTTGTTACTTGAACATCGATCCTCGTATGTCCCCACATACTAGTTCAAGTTACATACAAACAACCTTGGATCTTAGTTTATTGGATTTGGGTCAAATTGTGCAATATTTAACAATAACACTTTATTGTAGAAACTCAATCACACTTTATTGAAACAAGTATACAATTTGCTTACATTCACTTTCTACAAGTTTTAGGGCATAAAACCCAACAGTGGAAACATTGGAGGAACTCAAAATCTTTAGGTCTCAATTAAAAAAGGTGACGACACTTGTTTAATTCTTATGATCTATATGAATTTTCATTGTCGATTCTACTTTGATTCCATTGGTTTAATTTTGTTTCCTATTTTCTTAGTGTCTTGTTCCAATCTTCTGCTCGATGATTTCTTGTATTTTTTGTTTTGATCCTATGGAAGTTGGACATGATTTTTAAAAAAATATTGGAAACTATTTTTTTTCTTTTTTTAAATGGCGAGTTTCAAGTTTTAGTTTCATGTTTCTATATATCAATTATCTAACTTCCCATATCAAGTTCAAGGTTTTCTTAGTAGATGTGACAAGTGAATTTGACTTCAAACCTAGGACGAAAGGGAAAAGATATATATGAGCAACAATATTTTGAGTGATGAGCGAAATGAAGGGTTATGGGTATCAGTGTTCGTTGAAGCAATTGAAAATCATGTGGTTTACAGCTCTCCTCCTTTTTTTATTTTTTTCTTTTTTTCTTTTTTATTTATTTATTTATTATTATTATTATTATTATTATTATTTGGTTGGAAGGGATGCTAGAGAACAAAAAATAGAAGTTGCAATTCTTTTTTTTTTTTTTTTTCTTTCTATTCTTTTAATTAGAAAAATAAGACATATCCAAATTGAAACTTATAATTCAATTGTTTACATTAATATTAATATTTTTCCATACCATCATGTGGTTCATTTTTTGAATTTTAAATTACCTATATTTGGATTAATAAATTAAACTTTAATCGTTATTTACTTTTAAATTTTTGTTATCACAGTATACTTATATTTTTCCAATTGGTCTTTCTATTTATTTATTTGTTTATAATTATCTTATGTTATTTTTCTTCAAAAGACAAGTTTGACAATGAATAATATATTTTATTTAAAAATTATGTTATATATCTATAATCTATATCTATAATTTATATCTATATCTATATCTATAATTTTATTAAAAAGCAAAGATCCGTGGAAAACATTTTTAGACTAAAATACTTCTGTAAATTTAAGATAATTACTTTAGTTAAAATATAATTATTTTAATTAAAAAAATAAAATATACAAAAATTAAAAAGTTTGCAATATGTAAAAAAAACAAAAAAAAAAAAAACGAATATGAAATCTTGAAAAAAAAATCGTTTTCTATAAAAAAAAAATAAGAAAAAAAAAAACAAAAGTAATGGTTTTAATAATTAACTATACTAAATGATTAAAAACCAATATGAAATCTTGAAAAAAAATATTTTCCTATAAAAAAAAAGAAAAAAAATAAGGAAAAAACTTTAACACAAATGGTGTGTTTTTTTTAATAAAAACAATAAGGTAATTTTTTATTTTTTTAAATTAAATCAATTACGAAATTTGATTTTCACTTTTTGATTTTGTTATCTTTTATTATATTTTGGTTTATTTTAATTTATTAATATAAAAACAAAACTTCATGTGTTGAGAATTAATTAAGATTTTTTGTCCACTAGGAATCATTCTTTTGGTTTTGAATTATTCATGATTGTTTTTAAATTACATATTTTAAAAATTATTTGGTAGTTTTAAGGGAATTTTTCTTTTTTTCTTTTTTTAAAAACTATTCATTTATATTTAAAATTTTACTGAAATTATAATTACACGATGGTTTTCAAATAACTTTATATAGGGTTGTTTCAAATTAACTTTTTTATAAAATAAATTTGTAATTTTAAAATCAATTAGTTTTTTTTTTTTTAAAAAAAGAAAACATTAAACTTTATTGATATTATCCATTATCATGATTCTCAAATATTTATAGATATTTGTTATTCTATTATTTTTATTTTTTATTTTTTTTTTCTTGTTTACCCCTAATTTGATTTGAATATATTGTGCATAATTTGAATTTGAATTTTTTCAATTTAAATTTATTCTAGATTATCTTTTTTCTATTTATTTAAATAAATCTCATCATTTTCAATTTCTAAAAAGGTACCCTTTAAATTTCAAAACAATGAAAATAAGGTAATCTTATTATGCTTTAAATGTGGTATGAGCTAATAACTCTAAATATGATAATATTTGATAGATTGTCTTATACATGTGAATGAGATGCTCTCAACTTTTGAAACGACATGCTATAGGTAAGAGGTTGTATTTCATCTTAGCTAAGGGTGTGTTTGGTTTAACTTTTCAAGTGTTTAATTTTGAAAAAAAAAAATCATTTTGAAAAAATTTGTAGTGTTTGGCAATCACTAAAAATGACTTATTAGCAAATGAGTTTAAGAAATAAATCATTTTGAGAGAAACACTTGAAACCAACTTTTTTAAAAAGAGTTTGTAAGCATACAATAACTTGTGTATAAAAAACATTTATGAGGAAATGTAACCAAACATATGAGTGTTTAAATTCTAAACAATTTCTATACAAAATGTTTTTTAAAGAATGCATTTTTGAAAAACATTTAAATCAAAATGTATTCCAAACGGACCCTAAGTCTTATTTTGCAACCACTATTTGGAATCTAATAATGTTGTTTTCATGAAAAAATTCTCTTTCAATTATAGGAAAGTTTGAATATGTAATTTGATTCTAAATAATATCAAATTAGAATTTGATTCTAAACTCCCTTCATAAATTGTGCATTGTACTCCAATTGGTTTTTATGTCTAACCATAAATTCCATAATTCTTAGTCAGATTAGAAAAAAAAATCATCATGGAAGTATAAAAAAAATTAATATAAAAATGTATAGAACTAAGTTTTAAATTAATTTTACTTTATAATATTTTACTAAAATTATTACACGAGCAACGCACGTGGTAAAAACCTAGTCTATTAAAAAGCTACAATCTTTGAAAAAAAAATTGGACAATTATGCCCCTTATTTAATTTACATATTTACAAAATATGTCATTGACAATTAATTTTCATTAATTATTAATGATGTAAATTTTAATGACTACGATTGTTTTCTAATTATTTAAATGTTTTTTTTTTTTAAAAAAAAACCATTACTTAGCCCCGTTTGATAACCATTTGGTTTTTTGTTTTTGATTTTTGAAAATTATGCTTGTTTTCTCCTAAAATTCTTTATCATGGCTTTCATCCTAGTTAAGGTTGCATTTCAATTCCTAGCCAAATTTTAAAAACAAAAACAAGTTTTTGAAAACTTTTTTTTTTCGTTTCCAAAATTGAACTTGGTTTTTGAAAACAAGGCAGAAGATTGATTCAAACGGGGCCTTAAATGTTAAGGTTTTTTTCATACTTTTATTTTTTTTTAGTTTAATGCTAACCTATATATTATAGATAATAACAATGGATAAATATATTATCAAAAAAAAAAAAAACAATGAATAAATAGATTTCTTCATTCAATTGATAATCATATTTTTTTCTATTTTTATTTTTTAGAGAGTTGAATAACGAATTATAGATAAATAGGAATTTTATTATTAGTTTTCACAATAAGATTTTTATTTGATAAAATTCATATTGTCATTTTTTTTTTTTTTGTTAAAGATAAAATTGTAATATGAAAATCATAAGAATTAGTTAATTAAAAGATAAAATATAATTGTTCAAAATGAAAAAGATAAATTATAATTTAAGTAAACACTTTACCATAAAATTTTCTGATATATTGAAATTAATAAAATAATAATTTTCTAAAAATGAAGTATAATAACGTGAAATATTAGGAGGTGAAATACTTGAATATGAAAAGTTTTTTTTCTTAAAAAAAAAATATGAAAAGTTTTGTTCATTAAATTTCTATAATCTATCATTATTATTATATAAATTTACAAGTATACCATTTATATTAATTCTAAATTCCCTTCATAATTTTTTTCTAATTATTTAAAATAGTTAAATGCTAACCGGTTAGAGATGATAGTAAATGATAAATAGAGATTTATTATTAATTATTTAATAAAAAAATTTATCTAAATGTGATATTTAAACTAAAATGAATATGAAGTGTTTTAAAAAATGAGATTTTTATTTCACAAAATTTATATTGCCGTTTTTAGTGATGAAAGTATAGTAGGAGAATTTTAACCATTATTTTATTCAAATAAAAATATAATTTAAATAAATTCTATACCATCAAATTATATATATAACAAATTAGTAAAATATAGTTTTTTTTTAAGGAAGGTATATATAAGAACGTCATTAAGAACGTGAAAAGTTGGTAGGTGAAAAACTTGAATATAAAAGTTCTATTCATTAAATTTCCATGAATTAATTATAAACTTTGTAACTTCATATTTAATTACAATCAATAATGGGATTTTAAAGGTTTTGGAATGGTAAGAGTTTTATAACATTGTAACGACCCATCTTCTCATGACTAACTCCTAGGGTCGTTACCACATGCATGCCTAATTACTTTTAGGAGAAAGCTTATTTTGGAATAAACATTAATACAAACATTCGATATTTTAACGTAAAGGAAGCCTTTCGGCCTGGGATCCCAAGTAAAACAAGAAAACTTGCAAAAACTTCATTAAAACAAAGTTTCCTAAAGACAACATAAAGACATATTTAAAACCTGAAGAACACCATATACAAAACTGAATAAAAGAAAAAAATAGTAGGAAAAACTGGACTACTTGGAAGTCATATTCATATGTTTTCCATGGCTCGTCAGCAGCAATCCGCCACACGCTCTGTATGTCCTTGCTCGTACCTAAAAGCAAACATTTTGAAAAGAATAAGTATTAAAAATACTTAGTAAGTAACTCTACTACTTGGAGGGGATTTACATGCATTAGGGGTAACTTGAGGTTAGTGGTTGTTAGAGGGCCTAATGGTCATTACATTTCATTTCGTTTCATTTATCATGTCATATGGGTCTCGTGGACAATTAACCAACCTATCACATGCTTACCAACTCACTGAAGGTGCACAAGCGGGAAATTGAGAGATCTTTACTCCTACTGATGGTAGAAGGCACCCAGTCAGTGGAGCTAAGAAGTTTCACCCTTCAAGGCACCTATGTGTGCATAGGACTATAACAACCAACTCACTGGTGGGGTGTCCATGAGTTTTTTTAGTCAGAACTTTACTCCCACAGATAGTAGATGGCACCTAGTCTATGAAGCCAAGTCCCGCTCATTTAGCTCCTCATCCCAGTCTATAAACATCTTAATCCTAGGTGTTTAATTGCCACGGTCCCTACTGGAATGAGTAACCTATCTTCATTTCGTATTAGGGCCCCTGTTAACAAAGTCTGATTTAACTTGCAACCTAACCATCAAGTTTCTTTCCCATAAACGTTTCTTAAGGGCTAATTTCACATGTACTAACTACCTCGCCTTTCATCTCATTCAAGCACAAATATCATAACTAACATCCACAACACTAAATAGAAAAAGACATATGTATAGTTCAAATAGCCAACGACCAAAATCAGCATATCATAGTCCAAGTGACATTATATTCCTAAACTTAGCCTCGTTATTCATTATAATGCTACCGAAAATTCGGCAGCATAACAACATACGTATAGCTGACCCCAAATTTTCTTATCACCTGCAAACAAGATAATATGCTTCTATATTCAAACTGCCCAACTACAAACTTCCATAACACTTCTGATCAATAGAATAGACTCTGAACTTACACAAAACAAAGCGAGTCAGATCTCGCATCCACAACTCAACCATATAGAACATCCTATCTTCTCCGACATAGAGCATTTAGAACGTACAAAACTTATCCAACCAGAGCATTCTAAACATAAAGCAGACAAAGCATTCAACACAACTGGAACATTCCTCATAATCTAAACGTTTGATACTTTTAAACCAACACTATATTAAGAGTATATCGTTCAGACATATGCGCATAATCAGGATATTCAGTAACACCAGAACACACATAATCCAACATCTCATAACTCAAACCATACATAAACAACAATTCATGTAAGTACTCCCAACCTAGTAAAGACTATCAAATTAGTAAGGTTACTTACCTAGTGAAGAAGATACTTGATTTAAGCACCACTCAACTAATTCAATGCGACGTTGCTCACACCACAAGCAACTCAAATCTAAAAATCACAAGAGAGGTCTAAAAATTAGGGGCATCAATTTCTCATAATTTTCTTTAGATCCAACTTAAAATAAGGAGGTCAAAACTCACTAAAAGAGATCGATGCTTGCAGTCCGGGCTTCCAACTTCACCTTAATTTGAAAATTCGCCCTCCTATCACTATGGGTACCTCAAAATCATTAACCAAACTCAATGGGTATTTATCTAAACCACTTTAATCAACCAAAAAATAGACTTAATACACTTACCCAACACTGAAGCTCGTCGGAAAATGCTAAAACAACCCATAAACGTTGTTGTCCGTGTCGCTCTGCACACCCACCGGAATTTGCAATTAGCAACTGCTGAAACGCCGGAGAACACACTGAAAAATGAGTGGAAAACAGAGAGAGAGATCGAACTGAGTGAGAGAAGGGAAGAAGACCCACATGAAAATTCGCCGCGAACGATGCCAGAACCTGCTGTCGTTGGTCGCGTCTGGCACTGTTGGACTCGTCGGAGGATGGACAGAGATGAGAGTGAGAGATCGAAGAAAGAGAGGGGCTGATGATGAGAGAAAGATCGAAGGAGAGGCAGCGGCTGTGCGGTTAAACAAGAGAAAGAAAGGAAGGCACGAGAGAGAGATAAAGGTTGATGGTTTCTTATTTTTTTCCATTTTTTTTTCCTTTTTGTTTCTTTTGACCGGCTGCTACAAACATTCTTCAACTCCACTATATATAAACAACTCTCCATATAGTTTCTTCTACAAAAACTTGAGAATTTTCTCTTTTTAGTTTTTTTTTTCTTCTCCCTCTCCAATTTTTTCTCTATAAGTTTCTTAGTTTATTTGAATTACAAAGTAGTGTTAAATACCAAGAAAAGACTAAGATACTTCAAAACGAGGTTCAATACAGGTATCTACTTCTAACATACATATGTTTCTATACTAAAACTATTATTCATTTATTTTCTCTTATTCTAACCCTAATAACTAGATATAACACTATTATCCTTAATTTTAAAATTCTTTAAGGTGATTTTCGATATGTTATAAAATGAAAGTTAGTTTTATTTAGTATTAATAAATTAAAAATTGTATGATGTAAATGTATTTTTTTTCTTTTTTTTTTTCTACAACAACTCAGCTTTCTCATTTTAATTTGTTTTTCTTAAACTATTAGTTCCTTCGTATATTTTTAGATTTAGAAGACTGCATTGCATATTGGTACAACACACTATGTTATAGGAATTGCAATGCAGTGTTGTTTGTAATTAGATGGCGTTGTTGTATCTTGGAAAATGGTTTGATCTCAAACACCAAACAAGAGGTATCAATATTTCAGAGATGTTTTTATATGATTTTATAATTAACTCTCTTATTGTTTTTGTTGTTTATGTATGATTTTTTTTTTAAATAATTCCTACCCAAATTTTTACCCAATGAATCAAAAACAAAAAAAAAAAAAAATGACAATATGATATTCAGTATAGTTATTTTTTAAATTAATTACCAATTGATTTTTAACACATGTTTAAAAACACACAAATTTATAATTTCCATGAAAAATATAAAAAAGTTGAGTCAAACCGATAAACTGAATCAAACCAATCGATTAAGTTCAATCATTTAATCATATTGTGAAGCTAAACTAAATCGTTTAAAAATCAAATTGCCATTACTTTTTGTTAAAGATTAATTAAAAAGTACTAAAACATAAATAACTAAAATAAAACCTTTTATACAATAGAGATTGAACTGAAAAAAAAAAAAAACAAAACTCAGACATACACTAAACTATAAAAATATGTGACTGACTAAATAAGACTATTAAAACTAATCTTAAGTAATTTTAAAAAAATGTTGTATTGAATAATATTTTATCCAAATTATATAATTCTAAATATTTTACAATTAAAAAATTACACGTGCAATGCACGTGGTAAAACACTAGTTTATTATAAAAGATTAACTATATCAATAAACATTTATTCTTACATGCAATGCACGTAGGACATTTTTTTTATTAATATTGTAATTTTTAAAACTTATTATTGAAATATAGTTAGTTTGAAACTTATTATTAAGATATTGTAGTTTCAAATTTTCAATCAAACCAAAGATCGTCTCTTCAAGAGATGACGTTGAAACACGTGTCGTAGGTTGTCTGACAATAAATTAAAAAAAAAAAATTCACATAGGAAGAGACGACCTCCTCTCAATCAAACAACAATTGTAGTATTGACTAATTGGTGTATGCATGACCCTTCTTCCTCCCCTTTCCATATTTGAATCCCAGCAGCTGCAAGCTTTATTATTATTTCTTTTTCTGTTTCTAGTTTTTCATTTAAAAAAAAAATCAACAGTTTTTTATTTTATTTTTTCTTGTTTCACTTTTCTTTGAAATTTGAAGTTTGAAACATACCTAAAATCAACAATTTAATCGGAATAAAGATAACAACAGTTTGACTTATTTTTCATATTTCATATTTCTTATTTTTCTTTTATCTCAATTAGCTAAATTAAAAAGTTGGTTATAATAATTTTATAATTCAAAATATAAATATAAAGAAAATGTGCACTTTATACATTAAATTAAATTGTTGATTTTTAAATATATTTCAAACTTCAAATTTCAAAAGAAGAGTGAAACAAGAAAAAAGAAAATAAAAAATTGTTGATATTTTTAAAAATAAAAAACTAGAAACGAAAAAAAAAAAAAAATAAAGGTTGCAGCCGTTAGGATTCAAATTCGAACATGTGAAGAAGAGGAAAAAAGGTCACGCATACACCAATTAGCCACACCAATTAGCCAATACTACAATTGTTGTTTAATTGCGTGGAGGTCGTCTCTCTATGAAATCTTTTTTTTTTAATAATTTATTGTCAGACAACTTGTGACACGTGTTTCAAGGTCGTCTCTAAGAGACGACTGTTCAAGGAACCCTTATGGGATCAAGTCATAACGTAGTTCAAGATTTTTTTTGCACTCACCTTTTAAGCTCGTGTGGGCTAGGAGCATCTTGCAGTTTAGGCTCTTGCGATAAGGAGTTTTTACATTTTAATAACCCTTATCTTCATCATGGTCTTGATCAGATCCTTGACTTGTAGGATTGGTCAAGATAATGAGATTTGGTTTCACTTTCAAGGAACCTTTTGTATTTATGAGAGCAGAGAACTTCCTCTTCATACGTGACGGGATGCTACTTTGAAGCCTCTTGTAGCCTACTTGATAGCGAGCATAGCTAGCTATTTTTCTGTAATTGATTAAGCTAGTCTTTTACAATTATTTGGCCAAATTTATGCATTTATATGTTTTATTTGTAGAAAGTATGTGTTTGAAGATTAATTGAGCAATTGAAGTCAAATGGGGTTTTCAATCTAAAAAAAATAATAAAAAAAAATCATAGTGTCGCGACGCTCTCGAAAAAATTCCAAATTCGTAATTTCGTGACAGCGTCGCAACGCTACGACCTGTTTTTGCCTTATTTAAAGATTGCGATTAGGGTTGATTGGGGGACTACTCTTGGACAATTTGGAGCCGTAAAATAGAGAAAAAATGGACTTTTGAGGCTGAAACAAGTGGAGGAAAGCGGGAATCAAACGATTGTTCGTGGGGATCATCACGGGGACGTGCGGTCTCGGCCTACCTAGCGTCCAATTCTCTTTACCCTTTACTTTTGTAGTTCTTATGGCTTGTTTAGAATTAGTTTATATTGTAATTCGGATTATGTGTAGCTAAGTTTAATTCTTACGGATTGATGTAGCTGTTGGGCACTTTATGGATTGATTTTATGGTTTTATGCTATTGATTTCATTTATGCATAATGTATGTTTAATGCTTTCAATTTACCGGCCATGAATTGAATGTTGATTGTGATTAAATCTAACTCGGGAGAGAGGATTTAGCTTAGAACTCATTATACATAACTAGAATTTAGCTAGAAATCGGGAGATAATAGTTAATTCTAGAAATCGTTAAAAAGGTTAACCTTAATGCCTTGCATGTTTAATGAATTTAGATAGGGATATCGGGTTCATTGCATGTGGGAGAATCATGTATGCTCAGGAGAGATATGTGTGATTTTAGTTTCCCAAGATTTATGAATCATAGCATGTCATTAATCCATGAATTAATCCATAATCCCAATTGGTGAAATCAACTCCCTAAGACCGTTGTCTCCATTAGATTGTCATACTTTTTCATTGTTTGTGTTTGATTACATTCATTCTCACTTTGATTGGTTCCCTAAATAAAATTGGGCAAGATTATTTTCGGTAATTAAAATTGATTAGAAATCCAATCTAGAGGACGACATTCGAATATCACATTCACTATATTATTACTTGACTCGTGCGCTTGGGTTAGGAAAATTCCACATCACTACTAAATTGAACAATTTCACATCTAAGTTATTTATCTTTATTCGAGGTTGTTCATTTGTTACTTTGAGGCGATCAAAGACAGATGTTGAAGATAGACTTCTCTTCGATGTGGAGACACTTAGTCTTTGGAAAGTTGAAGGTCGAGTGGAGGTGGACACCAAACATTGATTTTCTTCTTCTGTCGTGGCCATTCTCATTCTTTGGAATACCGAAGGTCGAGTAGTTGAAGGCTTAATGCGATCGAAGACGGAAGTCCTTTGTTCACCCTTCTAGGAATTGTCAACTTCTTCTACGTCGATGCAATAGGAAGTTGCAAAATTTTATTTTTCCTTTTTGTGGAAAGTAATGGATAAGAGTTCCTTCGCAGTCACCGGTTTTCGAGGTTGAGAAAACTCTTTACTTCTCTGCCTCTTGGGTTGAAGTTTCTTAAGATCCTTCTTTCTTTGATGCTTGCTATTTTCTTTGATTGTAGCAAGATTTGATTGAGCTACTTCATCAAAGTCGAGCTCAATTTTTCCTTCCATAGCTAGCTTTAGAATTAAGTCCTTTAGGACGAAACATCTTTCCACTGGATGACCAATAACTCGATGATACTTGCAATACTTGGGATCATCGACTTTCTCCATCTCTTTGGTCGTTTACACTTAGGAAGCTCTATCAGTTGCGCTTCCAGTAGTTGTTCCAACATATCAGGGATGTCGGCATCAGGGAAAGGATAGATTTTCTTCTGCCTTTCCTTTAAAGTTAAGTGATGTGTTCCATTTGTTTGTCGTTTTTCTTTCGAAGACGACTTGGGAAAGGTTGTGTTTACAACCATAGATTCTTCTATAGTCTCTTTGTCGTTCCTTCCTTTTTTCCTCATGTTAGGGAGTAGAAGGTCTTGGTTTTCTCGAATAGCAATACTTAGCTTCATATCGAGGGCGCGAGTTGCTAGTTCTTCAAAGGTGCGAGGCTTTATACCTTTAAGGATGTAGAGGAGTTCCCAGTGCATGCCTTGAATGCACATCTCAACGGAAGAGAGCTCAGTGAGGCGATCTTTGCAATCTAGACTCATGGTTCTCCAGCGATTTATATAGTAACAACGAGTCCACCTTTTCGTTGTTTAGTGTTGGTGACCTCAAACATGCTAACGGTTCGCCTAGTGTTGTAGAAGTAATTCAAAAACTCTCTTTAATTTCGAGTTCCTCCCAATAGTTTATTGACTCAGGTTCTAGATCAGTGTACCAATCAAAAGCATTTCCTTTAAGTGTTCGAACGAACTGTTTGACTAGTAGATCCCCTCGAGTACCAGCGTTCTCGCATGTCTCAACGAAGTGGGCAATATGGGGTCACAAGTTATCAATCCTCTTAGTATAAGGTTTGGAATACAAGAGGGAATCTTGAGTAGGTCCACCGTACTGAGCTCCGATACAGTTCGTAATCATATCTTGGAGTTGTTTGATGGATAGTGAAGAGATCGAAGTAGAACACTGTGGTTGATCATCTTGCATTATAGTCTTTCCTTTGTCATGATTTTTTATGACTTGGGTTTGACTTGATTCAGCGATATATTGATTCTCAATTTGACCCTTTAGGTGCTCAATTTGAGAATCTTTTTCTTCAATCTCCTTCATTAAGGTGTTGATGTGCTCCTGCAGCTCAATCATTTTTTCTTCCTGTAACGCCCTGCGTTTCGAAATCTGGAATTTATTGGGCGTACTTATTATAATTCGGAAAATTAGAATTAGAGTTTAGCCTTGGGTCGTTAAATTAAATTTCGACAATTTAGGGAAAATGGATTTTTAATTAAATCTTTAAATCCCTGAAGTTGGAGGTTTTAAAATTGATATTTATTTTAAATATCGAAAGACCCAAACCCCAATTTACTTGGACTATTTTCTTTCCCAAATATTTTAAGGAGATAAGTTTGGGATTTTAAATTAAATTCTAAGATAAGAGCCTAATTTCTTTTTAATTGGGTTTTTCTTTCTTAGGGTTTTAATCTATACTATATATAAAAGGGGCTAAGAGGGGAGAATCTTTCATTTCCTCTTTTGCCCTTACTTTTTAAGTAAATTCCTACTTTGTCCTTTGTTGATGGGACGCTACCCTTCAAGTATAAGTGTCCATTCAATCCAATAGGTGCAATTAATGTTGACGGGTTGCGGATGTTCATGTAAAGAATGGTTAAATGTCAAACTATATGAAATTTTGTCCAATAGGTACAATTGATGTCGATGGGATGCGACTGTTCATATGAAGATGGTTACACATTTAATTGATGTATCTATTTATGTATAGGTGCGATCCACGTATAAGAAAAAAATATATAATTGAAAAAATGTCAAACTATAGGAAAATTTCTTATGTTATAAGAGAACTCAAGACTTTCCAAAAAAAAAAAAGGAAAATTACACGTTTGTGTTATTTGTGAGGGAAACACTACTGAACCGTGTCACAATAAAGTGTTATTTTGGTTCGTGAGGAAAATTACATGTTTGTGTTATTCATGGGGGAAACATGCATGTGTTAAAAATTATTTGACTTTTTAAAAATTAATTATGAGTAGAACTTCATATTTGTGTATTTTTATTTTTATTTTGAAAAATACACTTTTAGTCCCTAAAGTTTGGGTAAGGTTTCATTTTGATCCTTAAGTTTTCGAACTTAACCATTTAGTCCTGAGGTTTGGTTTTAGTTTCATGTTGGTCCCTCCATCCATTCTTTTATTTTTATTTTTATCACTAACTTTCAAAAGTTTATGGTAATTAAAACAAAGTTATATGGTATCTTTTGTTACATTACATATACTAAAGAAAAACTACTATTTTCTCTTATTTTAATTTAAGACTATAAGATTCCACGTGCATTGCACGTGTTACTTGACTAGTTTAAGTAAAAGAAAAGAAAAAAAAGGAAGAAAACCCTAAGTTCTAATTTTTTCCCTCTCTTTTTCGTTTTCCTCTTCTTCTCCACTTCCCCAACCGTGAGCCCTCCTTTAGCATCTTCGTCTCGCGCAGCCAAGCCCCCGAAGGCCTCTTCATCTCTTCCTCTCTCTATGCGCCGCCTGCCTGCCTCCGTGAGCTACGCAGTCACCTCCCCTCACGTGTTCGCCGCCAGCAGTTGACCCATAAAGTGATATTCCTTGTTCTCTCTCTGGCGTTGTCGCGTCCGCAGGGCAGCAACAAATCGCTGCCGTTCAAGCTCGCGCCGCCACGCTCCCACGAAGACCCACCTCCATCTTCTCTTTCTCTTGTTCGCCCTCGTGCTCGTCGGCTCTCTTTCTCTCTCTCGTGTGCAGTTGCCACCAGTAGCAGACCGTGCCACCCTACAGTCCTAGTCGTCTCCTTCCTTGCGACGTAAGGTTTTTTTTTCCTTGTGTTTGTTCGATTTCAATAGCCCAACCTGAATTGATCTATTTCCCTATTGTTTTCGGCAAGAATAGTGTTTATAGGATCGAAGCCTCGTTGTTCTGGCGTTTTAGGTGCATTCGGGCTGATTTAAGGATCGTTTCGTCGTGTTTAGGTTCTTTCGGTAAGTCTTCATCGTGACCCATGCTTATTCGAATTCAAATTTAGATTACCCACTCTTGTTTGGCCTTAGAATTTAGTTTCGTGATTGATTTCTTGTCTTTCCAGCGTTGTGCGGTGTCGTCTTGGGTTCGAAATCATCTTTGTTTTGTGATCCATCGTCCGTTGAGCCTTAAACTCGAACACCCATTGTCTAAGGACTTTAAACAAGTGGTTTCAAATCGCTTAGTTCGTTGGACAACAAGTGTTTGGGGCCTTTTGGACGCTGAACGGTAAATTCCAGCACCTTTCGTTTCCTTTATTAAGCCTATTAGGTGCTTTAAATTATTTCCTAACCCTTAGGAGTTGCTGGTTGTAGTTCGGGCTCCTTAGGCTCTTCCAGTTCGTCCTGTTGGTTTGTAGGTTCGCTTAGGAGCGCTTCATTTGTAAGTAGTTCTTACTTGCTGAAGTCTGTTTGACTGTGTGATGCATGTTGATTGACTTCTCGCTTTATAATTGTTCTCATGTTTCTTATTTCTCTGAATGTATATGTATATATATGAAACTTTGAAAAGCATGAACCGTTGTTGCGTATCTGTTGGTTGTAAAGCATGTTGGTTTTGTTTGCATTTCTGGGTCAGGCATGAGTTGAGAGCATGTGGTTGAACGTATATGCTTGGTGAGCACAGTACGTGAGTCTAGAAGCGTTGCAGGGCATAGCATTCTAGATAGATGTGTGATAGAGGTCAGGGACCTAAAGTGTGAAAGAAAGGAAAGTTGGGTGAGTGTCAGTGCACCTCGGGTACAAATGGTCGAGGGGTGACATGTCACCATGGGTTTAAAGAGGACTAGCGTTGTGATTGAGATATCAGGGCCTCGGGGATAAATGGTCGAGGACTGATATTGTTTCGAGGAAAGTAAAGTGATTATCAGGGCCTCGGGTATAAATGATCGGGGACTGATATATCACTATTGGATGTTGATGCCTCGGGTATAAATGGTCGAGGGTCGATATGCCAATGTTAGATAAAGAGGAGCATCGAGGCCTTGGGTATAAATGGTCAAGGCTCGGTGTGATGAGTCTTGAGGCAAGTATTGAGGCCTTGGGTATAAATGGTCAAGGGTCAATACTTTGCTTAGTCATCAAGGCCTTGGGTGTAAATGGTCAAGGGTCGATGCACAATTCGAGGCCTTGAGTATAAATGGTCAAGGGTCGAATGTCGAGCTCTATAAAGAAGTGTCGAGGCCCTGGGTATAAATGGTCAGGGGTCGATGCAACTCGAAGGGTCAGTCTTGGAGGGTTTTGTGGAGGGTGACGCAGAAATCACATGTGGAGAGCCATGTAAGGGCTAAATATGAGCGTTGAGTGAGCTCGTGGGGCTTGAGTGGTTAGCAAGTTGAATAGAGAGATGCATGAGTTATGGCTTAGAGGAGTCATTTGTTTTACTAGCTTTTGAGCATGACGTTGTGTTTACCGCTTTTAAAAGCATGTTTGCGCATGAATAGCATGTTGTTTGCTTATTTGTTGTTTGATGGCTTCTCAGGTAAGGGTTGCTTACCAGTACCTTAGTGTACTGACCCCCTCCCCTCTCTCTCCCCCCAACTACCAGATTTGCAGGTTATGAGGACTGCGTGGACCATGGTGATGCGGAGGAGGCATACGAGGGAGGACCTTAGCTAGTTTGGCTATTTCCATTTTATTTTTCATATTGGATAGTTGTTGCTTAATTTGGTTGGACAGTTGTTGTCCTGTTAGGTTTAGTTCTGAAATTATTCTTGTTAAACTCTAGGTCTAGTTGTGTTTGTTTTAGAGCACTCTATCCCTTCTTTTAGTTAATGATTATTAAGTTGTTTCGAATAAAGTGAAGTTGAAGCAAGTTGTTCATCGTTGGGTGGCTAGTTGTAAATACTCTGTTTATTTGGTTAATGATGTTGCGAGACCTGACTCGTTTTGTTGTGGAAGTTCTGTTGCGAATTTGAGGTGTTGTGGCGTGCGGTTACAAGTTGTTGGTTTTATAGAAGTGTTTTCTTGTTTAGCATGTTAAAGAAATATTTTGGGTTAGTCTTATGTATGTCGTTATGCTACCAAAATTTTCGGTTCACACGGTTAGTTTTAGTTTTAGAGTTAGTAATGTCGCTAGGATAGTTATTAAAATCCTGGGGCGTTACACTTCCAAAGTTCTTGTCTCAGTCATCATGACAGTCACTACGTCAGAATCAGGTTCAAACAAAGGGTTATACTTAACAAGAAACTTGTCGTTGGTACATGCCCCTTGCAATGTTGTTTCTTGGCCTGCAACGATAGAAGTTGTATCTTCTTGCAACGTCAGTTCATTGAAGCAACAATGGACAATAGAACCGATGTAAGACTTGTTCATGACAGCGACCATTGAGGAAGTCTTAAACGACATGTTTACACTTGTGTTTTGAGATAAGAGAGAGATGAGAGGTAAGGATGGTCCCACTGGGCGTGCCAATTTGTTCACACGTAACTTCAGGGATAGAGACACGTGGAATAAACAATATATTTATTTTAATGTTGTATGTGTGTGGGTGTACAATCTCTAACTTTAATCCTCTGATTCTCTCTCTTGAGTGTGAATGTGCTTCACTCGAGGACTGGAACGCTTGATCTCGAGTCTGAAGCTTCAATGGATTCTTGGAGCTTGAAGTCTTCCAGTCTTGAAGAAGTCTTTAGTCTTCAAAAAGTGTTGATGTTCTAAAGAGTCTTTGATCTTCAAAGAGTGTTGAAGTCTTGAAGAGTGTTTGGTCTTATATTAATGATCGAAAGGTTTGTGGTTCAAATCCCCCACCCCACATGTTGTAAAAAAAAAGGGTAGACTTTTGATTTTTCTTTTTTCTTTTTTTAGAAAATTTGATTTTTCTTTTTGCTTACATTATATATCTAAATCTAATTATTAGTAGTTATTTTAAAATAATAATTAGGGTGAATGACCATTTGAATTCTCAATAAGTAGGCCCATTCTTTTTTTTGCTAGGTTTAATTTCTATTCCTTTTATAATATATTTTAGTTTAATTATTAAAACTTAAATTAGGATAATAGTTAACTAAATTTAATTAGGAGGTATTAAAAACCATTCCATATTTAATATTTATTATTTTTCGTAATATATATTGCTTTGGGAAAAATACACTTTTGGTCCCTGAGGTTTGGGTTAGGTTTCATTTTGGTTCCTCCATCCACTTTTCCGTTAGAAAATAAGGGAATGTTGATGTGGGCATCATTTTTTTATTAAAAAAATATTTTTAAAATTTTTTAAAATAAAATAATAATAACTTAATTAAAAATTATTATTTTTATTATTCCTTTCTTTTAAGTCTTCTTCTTCATATCTCCCACCAGTCACCGCCGACAGCAAGCTACCCGTCGGCCATCGCCGTCCATCACCGTCCACCGTCGTCTGCCGGCGGCGGCGGCGGAGATTTGTTTTTCTTTTCTTTTTCTTCCTCTTGTTTCTTCTTTATTTTTCTCTCCCTCGCCATCTCCTTCTCTATCACTATCTCTCTCTTTCTCTATTCACCATTCCTCCTCGCCGAAAATATCTCTTTTTTTAAAGAAAAAAAAAGAAAAAGGAGCGAAGGGGGAAAACCCCCTTCGAATCGTGATTGGAACGAACCCATCTTCTAGATCTGTAGTAGCTGGTGAGCACTGGTCGAGCCACCAACCCTCTAGGGGTCTTGGTTTCGGTTTTCACGAATAAAAAGTAGAGCCATTTCCCTTTGTCAAACCTCGACACGTACCTTAAAATTTTGTGAATTCGTCAAAATTAAATTCTTGTCTTGAATTAAAAAAGCGACTGAATTGAAATTGAAATTGAATAGAGAGTGAATTATATTCTTAGAGATTCATGATGGGCATGAGAAGGTTGTAAAGCAACTGACGACGTTCCATTTCTTCTTTAATTGTGGGCATCAGTTTTCTCTCCCCAGCCGATGTCCAGAATTGCAAATTATAAAAACCCCATTTATAAATCTCAATAAAATCGACCTTAACATACTGTAGCTTAATTAATTTGTATATGTTGAGATTAAAGTTTAGAGCTTGCCTTTCCTTCCAAACCTCAAAACTCCTTTCATTGGAGCTACCTTCAAGAAAACATGATCACCCACGTCAAACTCTAAATCTCTTCTTCTTGTATCTGCATAGCTCTTCTGTCGGCTTTGAGCCGTTAACATCCTCGATCTGATCGTGTGAATAGCCTCGCTGGAGGCTTGAATCAATTCAGGTCCCAACAACTGACGTTCTCCGACTTCATCCCAATAAACAGGGGACCTGCATCTTTTTCCATACAGGGCCTCAAACGGTGACATACAGCAGGTTGCTTGATAATTGTTGTTATAAGCGAATTCCATTAAATGCAGGTGAGCATCCCAACTACCTGAAAAATCCAGAACGCATGCTCGCAACATATCCTCTAAGGTTTGGTTCAACCGCTCAGTTTGACCATCTGTCTGAGGGTGAAAAGCTGTATTGAAATGCAACTGAGTGCCCAAGGCTCTTTGCATACTCCTCCAGAAGTTAGACGTGAACCGAGGGTCTCTATCTGAAACGATCGATACTGGCACCCCATGAAGCTTGACTATCTCCGTCATATACAATTGTGCCCACTTTTCAACAGTGTAAGTAGGCTTTCCAAGGAGAAAATGCACTCACTTGGTGAGTCTGTCGATGATGACCCAAATCACGGTGTAACCCATGGCCGTTCTAGGCAATCCTGTGATGAAGTCCATGGATATATGTGAAGGAATTGAATCCTTAAGCGGAAGCGAATTGAATCGTGAGTGATTTAATTTCAATTATTTCGAATACCGGTACGTTGGGCAAAATTAGAAACTTATTTTCTAAACTAGATTAAGCATGCAATACTAATTATAAACGATTTAGAATTTTAGGAACTTACTTGTTGAAGACCGTTCTTCACAACACTATGCTCCTCAACGAACACTTCGTCACGATCTGTTGAACACAACCATCAAAGAGCACCCGCTATCCTCTGAATTCATGAGGCTTGGATTGTGGGATCCAATCTTGAGTTGGGAATAATTTTCCAGCAGAATGTTGCTGGAAAATTTTTAGAGAAGCTCAGAGAGGGAGAGCTTGAGAGAGAATTTCACTTCTCTGTGTGAAAGGGTCAGAATGAAAGTAAGAGCCATCAACCCCTCATTGATACGTGGGAATAAGGGAAGTTAACTTTCCTACGCAATCTCCACCGTTGATCATAATCAACGAGATAAAGGTCGTTAAATTAAATAACTAATTATCTAATTATTTATAATTAATTTAATTAAACAAATTTTAATTAAATCAATTATAATATAAAGTTTTAACTCAATTAAATCATATTCAATTGAATTAAATAGGCCATCCAATTAATTCTTAATTAATTGTTCCCACATTAATTAAATATCAAATATTTAACTAATTTCACATTTGAATCATATTCAAATGAATCTCTCTCATTTTAACCTATAGTTTTAATGTGCATCAAATGGACATTAATATTAACTATAGAATTAATTTAATCAAATCATATTAAATTAAATTTAATTAATTAATTATCCAATTAATTAATTCATTAATTAAATATCATATATTTAATTAATTTACTATTTGAATCATTATTCAAATAATTCTCTCATATACTATAGTTTTAATATGAATCTCATTCACATTAAATTTAACCTATAGTTTCAATATGAATCTAATTCATATTTAATATTTGAACTCCTTCAAATATTTAATTCTCTCGTTAATTAATTTTGAATCATATCCAAAATTAATTTATAATATAAAGTTTAATTCACCAATTAAACTTATATTATAATGTATCTTTATACATTATTTTAATTCTATCAAATACAATAAAATTTCCTTAATGAATATGAACACACTTCAAATTCTATTCAAGACTATTTAACCTCAGAACCCTTTACGAGCTAGCAGGTGGACCTAATGGACCTACAGATCAGAAGCTCCAACGATACGAGACTAATTGGCTAAAATGATTAACCAAGTTAGTCAACATTCGTTAACGGTGAGTCACTCCACTAAAGACCCACAGCTGCACTCTTCTCACTGTAGAATATTTTTGTGTCCACGGATATCGACCAATAACAGTAAGTCAATCTTTCACGAGTGTTCGTAACGCCAACTGGGTCAAATTACCGTTTTACCCCTTGGTTACCTCTGGATCCTTAAGTACCACTGATTCCTCTAATGAACAATCTGTTTATGATCCAATCAATAAACAGCACTTCCTCTCGGGCCAGGAGTGGATGGGCGCTCTCGTTCAAGACCCGGAATCAGCCCTTAAGGGAACACACATCTGCTTACCCCAATAGGGGAAGGAGTGAATTCCATCTTGTACTGTTATGTTCCCAACCCCCATTCGTTCTTGCCCCTGAAATGGTAGGATTATTGAGTCGGCGAACTGGCCACTCTCATCCATACATATCTAAGGAATATCCCTCCTGAAAAGGAGTTCATAACAGACTCAGGATTGAGATTGAGTTACCTAGGTCATCCTATTGAAATAGAAACCTAAACTAGTCAACGGTGTTACATCTAGTGGTTACTATTTCGCGGTCTGGTCTTATGCAAACTCCTTGCGCATGATACCCTCACTCGCATGTCTCCTACATGGATGCTTTGGATCATTGCATCTGTATCGAATACAAAGTGGGTCGTATCACATAGTGTTACCAGGATAAGGTACCCAGCCTTATCCCTATACTATAGACCATTTAGGTTGTTACTTGAACACTGATCCCCGTATGTCCCCACATACTAGTTCAAGTTTCATCTAAACAACCTAGGATCTTAGTTTATTGGATTTGGGTCAAATTGTGCAATTATAGTAACAATAACTCTTTATTGTACAAACCTCAATAGCAACGTATTGAGACAAGTGAACAATTTGTCACCATTCACTATCTACGAGTTTTAGGGCATAAAACCGAACAACTCCCACTTGAACTAAAACTCTAGCTTAGCGGGATGTACAATAATCTATCATGGAAATGGGTGTATAGGTACATGCAAGGATGAAAAAATCGCAAAATTTCGGCGATATATCGCCGAAATATCGAATTTATCGCGAGTCTGATATGGATATGAGGGGTTAACATCTTTTTTACCAATATATCGCGATATATCGAAAATAACGTTGAAATATTACGAATATATCATTTTACAGATAAATCGAACGGAGGCGCGGATAACGGACGGAAAATCGCGGAAATCTCGCGGATATCTTGCCGAAATATCGCCAGTAAATCGTGGAAACACGAAATAGAAATCGAAAATATATGACTACAATGATTCAATGTAACATGTTGTAAAAGTGCTCCATTAGCATAACCTCTATTAGTTTCCTTCTTACTTCTTCCATGGGCCTGGGTTCAAGTCTCAGGTTGTTCATTTATTTATATGCAATTTTTTTCCTTTCTCTCCTCCTTTCTTCATTCCACCACATTTTTTTTTTTTAATTTCATCCATTTTTAGTTAAATTATTTGGTGTCTTTGTACATTATTTTTATTTTAACATGTATAATGTTTATTTTTAAAATACTATATTATAATTATAAATTTAATTTATACAATACACTCATTATTTCTATTTTTTAAAAAATCAATATCATATTTCTAATAATTTTGTATATCTTTGATAATTTTAATTTTTGTGTTTAGATAAAAAAAAAAAATTCTCCTTTTCTTTTAAAGTTTTATTTAATTCCTCTTCAATTTCTTTTTGTTACATGTGACCTCCTACAATTAAACAAGCTTAAATGATAAACCAATAGTTTATCACTTAAACAAGCTTAGTTCAAAGTTTCATAAAAAAAATTCAAAATATTTTTATGAGTTTCTGTAATATCCGTGATTTTTCCCGGAATATTCGTCGATATTCAAATATCTGTCGATATATCTGTAAATCTAAGTTACTGATATTAGTACCGATATCGATATTTTCATCCTTGGGTACATATATAATACATAAACGTATATATACTATGTACAAATACAATAAACTAGGGCATCTACTATACCCATTACATTTCTCCCACTTGCCCTAGATTACATCTCTGTACTTATCTCATAGATCTAGATCATCTAGATGACCCTCATACACTTTAGCCGAGAGAGCTTTCGTGAATGAATCATCAATTCTTCCATTCAATTCAATGTGCAAGCCTGTGTTGTCTTAGGTAAGTTCATATTTGGAACACTTTCGAAGTCAACCATGAACTTTCCAAGTCTTACAGCCTCGATCCCTGCTTCACAAACAGCGTAGTTTTCGGCCTATAGGTCGAGGCTGCATTGCATCCCAGCTTGATGCGATGCCATACTATATCTCCTTTATTTAAGAGTGAAGACAGACACTGATGTAGATTTCATCAAATCTTTACCAGTTAAAACATCTGTGTAAGTGTATCCTGTAAGGATCAAATCCTTAGCGCCATACACGAGCATATAGTTCCTCATTCTCCAAAGATACTTGAGAATATAATTAACAGTTCTCCAGTGATCATATATTGGATTAGATTGATACTCACTGACATTGCCTATTGCAAAGGGCATTCCTCAACTCCTTGAGGTGTGTAAGAACACAGTTCCTTAGACAAATGTATTCTACCCTGAAAGGTCGTGAACCCTTCATAGAATTCTGCATCTCATATCTAATCAACATTTATCGATATAAAACGCTTGAACCATGGCTAGCATTGTGTTCTTACTGTTTTAAACAATTTAGAACATAAGAACAAACTAAGCTTCTCCCAACTTTTATTTGGAAATGAGCTGCTAGTCACATTTAATGTCAATAAGTTAACCTACTTAGTCCAAATGAGTAGGATATCAATCACATACAACATGAAGAAAGCTACTGTACTACTGACGATCTTCTTGTAGATACAAGAGTCATCAATTTCCTGATTAAAGCCAAAAGATCTGATCACCATATCAAATCTTATATTCCAAGATCGAAATGCTTAGGTCAATCCATGAATGGATCACTTAAACTTGCAAACCCTTTTGCTTTTGATCTTGCTCAATGGACTCTTCTGGTTGAGACCTTAAATGTCTCGTTTCCTCTTGTAAATACACTTGTAACCTATAGGTGTTACCCCATCAAGCGAATTTACAAGATCTCAGATGGAATTGAAATGCAAAGACTTCATTTTCAGGTCCATGGCTTTAAACCATTGGTCCTTGTCAACATCATTCATTTTCTTTCTAAAAGATAATGAATCCTCTATGTCATCATCAAGAATGACAACTTGAGCTTCAAATAAGCCCATGTAACGGTCAGATTATAAAACAACTCTCCCACTACATCAAGGCATTCTCAACTCTTGAGATGGATGTGACTTGACAAAAATTACACTGGCCTTATCAACAACTCTTATTGAATAACCAGTCTTATCAACAACTCTTGTTGATTTTTCTGTAGCTTCATTAGTTAATACACTCAAACTGACTTTACTTTGTGGCTTATGATTCCTCATATGTTCTTCTTCTGAGAATGAAGCATTTGTCAATACAAATTCTTTATTCTCTTTTGGATTGAAGAAATATCTACTCCTCGTTTCCTTTGGGGTAACCTACAAAATATTCAATGAAGTCAACACTTCATGACCCAAAACGAGCCAGGCAATTGAGCATAGCTCAATATGGATTGAACCATATCCAATAGGGTTCTAATACTCCTAACTGAGATTTAGGATGTGATTCCATGAACTATCAAATAGTCTTAGAATCTCAAGTCCCTATACTCAACACATTGATCAGATCAAAGTGTTTTTTATTATCTCACCTAACAGGTTTCCAACTTCAGTCTTAAACCCCTTCGAATATCTCAAGAGCTTTAGACTTAAATTGCATTAGGTAGAGATATTCATACCTTTGAATAATCATCTATAAATGAGATTAATTATTCATACCCTCCCACTGCTTTAACATACTGGACCACAAGGATCCAAATGTATAAACTTCAAGGGTTCTTTGGCTCTTTAGTTCTTTTCCAATAAAAGATCTATTAGTCATATTGTCCATAAGGCATGACTTAATTGGTATTAGAGGGTCTTCTTCTAACTAACTTAGAAGTATACTCTAGGCTAAGCTCCCAATCATATTGAGATCAAAATAGCCTAACCTTAAGAACCAAAGAAAGGTATTTCCTTTAGGAGATATCCTTTGTCTTTATTTCTTTGAGTATAAGCAATCGTAAACAACTCAGTGCTCATGACTTGCTTTACTCTCGATTAGTCTTAAAACACATAAGTTATTTTCCAGTAAAGCTGAACAAGTGTCAACTTCCTTTCTTAAAATAAAACTGCGTTAGCAGAGAAAGGTATAGAGCAGCATTGTCCCAGCATATACGTTATAGAAATCAAATTTCTGTTAATCTTTAGGAAATACATACACATTATCTAATAATGTGTATTTTCTCCCACTAGATAAAACAACTTAGTGTGCCCCTCTGCCATAGCCGAGACATACTCTCCAGATCAAAATCTGAGAGTCATCTCACCTACTTGCAACAGTTGCCATGAGTTTATTCCTTGAAAGGAAAAACAAACGTGATAAGTGGCACCTGAATTTAAAAATTCAGGTTGTATCCTCATTTTCCACTATGCACGTTTCAATGACCAAATAAATCACATTCATTGTCATCGACAATGGCTAGTCAGTTAACGTCATAATCATCATAAACTATTCAAGATGAACTAGACATTTGGGCCTGAGGACATTCTTCACTCAAGACTAATCTAAAATCATTTACCACAAGTTTGTCGTTTAAGCTAGTTGTATCTAAAACCGTTATTAATAAATTGACGTAAGACAATGCACATATGAATTATCACTGAAACAACAAATTACTTGTTATGCACTAAACCCATTACACAAAACAATATTGTTTGAATCCAATCAATTTAGCAAAAGTAATCATCGACCCAAATATATGATACATATTTGCAACGATACTTCAGAGGTTGAAAGCAACAGCCACCGTAGGGCAGTCAGCCACTCCTCCTCTGAATTTAAACAATCTTAGCCAATCCCTATTACCAGAATAACTCATATTCCAATAGTTCTTAGCTACCGTTTTTTCGGTCAGGAAATCATTAACACCTTAACAATTTCCCGTAAGTGTGACCCTCCATTTTCAGATTCCAGAGGTCGGCCCCAACAATGCTACCGTAGAGAAAGTCAAAGTTGGGAATGGACCTAAGAAACCCTATCCATTTCTGGAGTTTGCGTTGTTCCGAATCCTATGATCAAGCCCTCCGTAGGGCGCTCCCAAGGCGACTCGCAGGCAGATCATAGGAATCTCACTGTGCAACCTAATGGAGGAGACCGTAGGATACGTTGACACGTGTCCTGCTCCCACTTACTATAAAATACTCTCTCATTCACCTTGATATTGATCCATGCAAACACCATCCATAGGGGGTCACTCCCAGGGTGACTCGAGGCCAAACATGGACCTCACGATGTGAACTCTTGAGGACGTGAGAGAAAAACTTGATTTATGAAAATCTTGTTTTGTCATATTTCCTCCCACTAAGTATTTATAATTTAAGGGTCTATTACTTAGGTAAATTTCGGCTAAATGAATCTATCTAAGTCTATGTCTGTATATAACTCTTATATAAAGGTCTTTACTCTATTGTCTAGGTGAACTAAACCTTTTTAATTACCTAGTGACATTGCATGCTAACATTAGTCTATGATCAATTCAACTCAGGTTCTGGATCTGTTCCCAGGCAGGAGGTGTTCCATAACCGTCAACTTAAATACCCCCAGCCTAGACAGAACTTCACCAGGAGAGTTCCCTTATAACCATAGTAATGTTCTTCCTACTTAGTACATTAAAACTATTTTAATCCTAAGTAAGAATATAATTCTAATCCTATTAGAATTAAAATGAGCTTAGGTCTAATTAATTTTAAACAATTTAAAATTAATTCATTTTAACCTAAGGTCCTATGTTTGCATGCAACTATTTGTTATAGGTTGACGGTTTCTAATCAATTTTATAACTATTATAAAATTTTAATAATTAGCCCTATAACAAGCTTCTATGGTGTTTCATAATAACAATCTAATTCAAATTATTACACACCATAACACTCATGACGCCGATAATATAACGATTATATTAATCTAAAGTGGTGTCATGCTTCATGCAATTTCAATTTCATTTAATTAATATCGATTATATTAATTAATCATCCACAAAATTAAAATTACATGATTATTGACATTAAAATATAACATTTATATTAATCTAATTAATGTCATGCTCAATGCTATTCCATTTTCATTAAATTAATATAACAATTTATATTAAAATTATACATGAAAATCAAGCATTGAAATCTATTTCCATTCATAATATAACTATTATATTATTACTCATGAAAATAAATCTAAGCATGCATGCTACATTAATAAAATATAACATTTTATATTTATCTAATTAATGTCATGCATCGTGCTTTACCAATTTCATATATTTAATATAACAATTATACTAAATAACTCATGAAATTTAAATTCATGCATAATTACCATATATTATAACATTTATAACATAAATATGCATGAAACATGCTTAACCTATGGTGGGATCTAGCTAAATGAAATTCATAAAGCAATAAATAGCTATAAAGACCGGTATTTTGGCATCCTAGGGCAAAAATAATGAAAAATTACATTAATAATTCAAAATCTAGCCCTAAACCGCCTTGTAATTGGTCTGAACCGCTTCGAACCGGACCAATAATCCCTTGAACCAGACCAGCAAATAACAAAACCGGGAAAAAAACAATAACAGACCAAATCCAGCCTCAAACCCACGACCTCAAACATGCTAGAAAAAAGCGCGCACCAACTCGTCCATACACCCGAGTTCGATTCTAACTGTACGCAAAATTTAATCTATTATTTCGTAACCGTTCATCAAACTGCCAGCCCCACGTTTCGCTCAATGTTCCGTGAATTCGGAAACTCCACCAGCGTCTCGACGCTGTCCCGATTTTTCCAGCGCCTTGTTCTTCAGCGTCGTGACGCCGTTGAGCAGGGTCGCGACGCTACGCCTCTGGACAGCCTCTGTTCTTCGTTTCCAGCAGCAGTTTTTCACCGATTTCAACTCCGATTAATTAGGCCATCCGATTAAATAGGCCATCCAATTAATTCTTAATTAATTGTTCCCACATTAATTAAATATCAAATATTTAATTAATTTCACATTTGAATCATATTCAAATGAATCTCTCTCATTTTAACCTATAGTTTTAATGTGCATCAAATGTACATTAATATTAACTATAGAATTAATTTAATCAAATCACATTTAATTAAATTAAATTAATTAATTCTCCAATTAATTAATTCATTAATTAAATATCATATATTTAATTAATTTACTATTTGAATCATTATTCAAATAATTCTCTCATATACTATAGTTTTAATATGAATCTCACACACATTAAATTTAACCTATAGTTTCAATATGAATCTAATTCATATTTAATATTTGAACTCCTTCAAATATTTAATTCTCTCATTAATTAATTTTGAATCATATCCCAAATTAATTTATAATATAAAGTTTAATTCACCAATTAAACTTATATTATAATGTATCTTTATACATTATTTAAATTGTATAAAATACAATAAAATTCCCTTAATGAATTTGAACACACTTCAAATTCTATTCAAAACTATTTAACCTCAGAACCCTTTACGAGCTAGCAAGTGGACCTAATGGACCTACAGATCAGAAGCTCCAACGATACGAGACTAATTGGCTAAACTCATTAACCAAGTTAGTCAACATTCGGTAACTGTGAGTCACTCCACTAAAGACCCACAGTTGCACTCTTCTCACTGTAGAATATTTTTATGTCCACGGATATCGACCAATAACAGTAAGTCAATTCTTCACGAGTGTTCGTAACGCCAGCTGGGTCAAATTACCGTTTTACCCCTGGGTTACCTCTAGATCCTTAAGTACCACTGATTCCTCTAATGAACAATCTGTTTATGATCCAATCAATAAACAGCACTTCCTCTCGGGCCAGGAGTGGATGGGCGCTCTCGTTCAAGATCCGGAATCAGCCCTTAAGGGAACACACATCTGCTTACCCCAATAGGGGAAGGAGTGAATTCTATCTTGTACTGTTATGTTCCCAGCCCCCATTCGGTCTTGCCCCTGAAATGGTAGGATTATTGAGTCGGTGAACTTGCCACTCTCACCCATACAGATCTAAGGACAATCCCTCCTGAAAAGGAGTTCATGACAGACTCAGGATTGAGATTGAGTTACCTAGGTCATCCTATTCAAATAGAAACCTAAACTAGTCAACGGTGTTACATCTAGTGGTTACTATTTCGCAGTCCAGTCTTATGCAAACTCATTGCACATGATACCCCCACTCGCATGTCTCCTGCATGGATGCTTTGGATCATTGCATCTGTATCGAATACAAAGTGAGCCGTATCACATAGTGTTACCAGGATAAGGTACCCAGCCTTATCCCTATACTATAGACCATTTAGGTTGTTACTTGAACACTGATCCCCGTATGTCCCCACATACTAGTTCAAGTTTCATCTAAACAACCTAGGATCTTACTTTATTGGATTTGGGTCAAATTGTGCAATTATAGTAATAATAACTCTTTATTGTACAAACCTCAATAGCAACGTATTGAGACAAGTGAACAATTTGTCACCATTCCCTATCTACGAGTTTTAGGGCATAAAACCCAACAATATACTCCCACTTCCACTCTGGGACACTCAACAGCTGCAACAAGCCTTCTGGCTTCTGCCTCGGGGCTTTCACTTTCTGGCAAATAAGGCATTTAGTGAAAAAAATTGCTATCCCTCTTTTCATGCCCTGCCACAAGTAATACTGCTTTAAATCTTGATACATCTCCGTACTTCCTGGATGTATAGAAAATGGTGAACTGTGTGCCTCCGCTAATAACTCCTGTTTGAGTTCAACATTCCGAAGTACGTATAAGTGACTCTAGTAACACAAGCCGAGGTCCGAAGATAGGGAGAACTCGTTCACCTGCCCTGCCTCTACTTGACTGCGTTTAACAAAAAGGTTAGGGTCACTTGATTGGGCATCGATGATCCTCTGCCTTAAGCTCGACTTAACTGTCAACTGAGCTAGGCGTGTTGTAACTTCGCCCACAGCAACCATAACCTCTGCACGTTCCAAGTCATCCAATATATGAGCCTGAGTAGTAATCAAAGCAGACGCATGAGCAGTGTTCCTACTGAGGGCGTCTGCGACCATATTTGCCTTGCCTGGGTGATACTGAATGTCACAATCATAATCTTTCACTAACTCTAACCATCTCCATTGCCTCATATTCAACTCTTTCTGGGTGAAGAGGTATTTCAGACTTTTGTGGTCCGTGAAGATTTGAATTTTCTCTCCGTATAAATAGTGCCTCCAAATCTTCAAGGCAAAGACCACTACTGATAATTCCAAGTCATGGGTTCGGTAGTTCTTCTCATAATCTTTCAACTGACGAGACGCATAAGCAATGACCTTACCATGCTGCATTAACACACAACCCAGTCCTTTCTTTGAAGCATCACTGTAAATAACAAATTCTCCTGAGCCATCAGGTACTGTAAGTAGTGGTGCTGAAACTAGCCTTTGCTTAAGCTCTTGGAAGCTTGCCTCACAAGCTTCGTTCCACAAAAACGGAGTACCCTTTCGAGTCAATTGAGTTAGGGGTGCGGCAATACTGGAAAAGCCTTGCACAAAACAACGGTAATATTCTGCTAACCCCAAGAAGCTCTGTATCTCGCTGACTGAAGTGGGTCGGGACCAATTGGTCACTGCTTCTATCTTGGCTAGGTCTACTATGACACCTTCCTTCGACACCACGTGCCCTAAGAAGGAAACTCGTTGTAGTCAAACCTCACATTTAGAGAATTTGGCGTACAACTTATTCGTTCTTAAGGTGGTCAAAACTCTTATGAGATGATCCTCATGCTCTCCTTCTGTCTTGGAGTAGATAAGAATGTCATCGATAAAAACAATCACGAACGAATCAAGGAACTCCTTAAATACCCTGTTCATCAAGTCCATGAAAACTACAGGAGCGTTAGTAAGCCCAAAGGACATCACTGTAAATTCGTAATGCCCATACCAGGTCCTGAAAGCTGTCTTAGGTATATCTTCCTCTCTAACCTTAACTGATGATACCCTGACCGTAGATCTATCTTAGAAAATATTGTTGCACCTTGAAGCTGATCAAAGAGGTCATCAATCCTGGGCAGAGGGTATCTGTTCTTTATTGTCACTTTGTTCAGCTCCCGATAGTCGATGCACAAACGCATGGTCCCATCCTTCTTTTTCACAAATAAAGCTGGAGCACCCCACGGCAAAACGCTGGGGCATATATAACATTTGTCTAGCAGCTCCTGAATCCACACCTTAAGCTCTTTCAATTCTGCTGGAGCCATCCTATATGGAGCTTTAGAAATGGGATTAGTCCCTGGCTCTAGCTCAATGCAAAAGTCAACCTCTCGTGCTGGCGGTAGTTCTGTCAGATCCTCCAAAAATACATCTGTGAATTCCCTCACTACCGGTATTGAGGTCATTGATACCTCGGTGTTCCTTGTGTCAACCACGCTAGCCAGTAAGCCCCAAGCTCCTTTGTTAATCAATTTTCTCGCTTTCATTGCAGAGACTACTTTAGGAGCACCTTTGATCATCGATCCTTTAAACTTGAAGCTCGCCTCTAATGAGGGATTGAAGACAACCTCCTTACGATAACAATATATGTTGGCATAATTAGAAGCCAACCATTCCATTCCCAAGATAACATCAAAATCACTCATATCAAGGGCGATCAATGTCACGTCCATCGATCGATCAGACACTAATATTTGGCAGGCTTTCACTGCTTCGCTAGCTAGTAACGTTACCCCCGTAGGGGTTGAGACTGACAAAACATAGCCCAGCGACTCTAGTTCTAGGTTGGCTTGACTTATGTTGGGTTCCTAGAGTGAGTAAAAATATGGTATAAAAGACTCTAGAACTCTGTGCAAGTATACACAGTCCGCAACCAGTAATAAGTATTATCAATCCAAGGCCTGAACTAGCTTGCACTTTATCTATTTTGTATAACTCTTTAATGATTTCAAAGATGGTAAAAATGATTGGTTTTTATAAGAATAATGCTGAAGCAAAATAAATGACAGAACAGAAAATAATCAAATAGGCAGACAGATTAGAGGCAGGCGCTGGTCAGGATTTAGTAATTGTTTTAAAAGATGCTCTAGCAATATTGTTGATCATGCAAAACTCTCGCAGTCTTATTAGCAGATTCCTCCCGGAACTCCGGATCTTTTGGAATGTGTTTCAACCCCAATGATGTACTACCGATCAAGCACTAGGCAACTGGCTATCCCTAGCTCAGTCACTGGCGTTCGCCAATACACAATGATCTAGTGTGATTAATCGCTACACACTCCCTAAATCATTCCTTAAACTAGAGAGAGGTATTCATACCTGTTGGCCAGGCGGGCATAAAATAGAAATGAACTCAACAATTAATCAAGATGCATTAATCAATATTTATTACTAGAATTAAGCACGACAATCACATTGTACCTAACCAACGCCTAAGCTACTTAGTTCATAAGTTGCATAGAAACGCAAGTTACAATCTGAGTAAGCATGTCCATAATTACAAGATAATAAAAGGAAAGATTAGTCTCCTCGATCAGCTTGCAATGATGGTCTTCTAGGTGGTCTCCAATCTCTCTCCTCTATTCGGCTCCCAAAGGTGGAAGGAACTTTCCAAGAATAGAATGTTTTCTCCCAAAAGTGGAATGAATTTGACTTGGGCGGCTACCTCCTTTTATAGAGTTGAGGAAAGCTTGAATTAGGTTGACCTAGACACGTGTATGGATCTCCTTGCTCCTCTATCACGAAAATAACACAACAGAAGTCGGTTTTTCAACTTGGCTAACGAGTTGTGACGTGGCAGCACAGAATTTGCTCCCTCAAGTCGATCAACAATGCAGTCTGCACAAAATAATTTCCAAAGCTTCCATTCTTCCAAATGGGTTAAAACATATAATATATATCTAAAACCAACTCTATTAGGCACAAAAGATACACAAATCCTTATATAAACAAGGCCTAAATAACTACCTTTTGGACAGTTATCACACCCCCAAACTTGAACTATTGCGTGTCCCGAGCAATGCTAACCAACCTTCCCTTAAGAATTCAAAACGTTAGACAAATAATAGCTTAATCAAACCAGACAATCCAACACTGCCTTTAACCTTTACCTGAGCACTCTACTAAACCGAGCTCTACTGCAGCAACATGATTCTTCCGGCATGGACAAATAATCACCACTTTTTAACTCAATTCTAAAATTTGTCACAACCTAGCTCTATATTCAAAACACATTTTCAAAGGGGTTTATATTTTTGTTTTTCAGACTTAAAGCAACCCTACAGTCATAAGCTCTTAAGCACGGGATGACCGACTTTATGGTGCAGTACCCATGCCTCAAACTCATCACCAACTAGGCTAAATACTCTTTATAAAGCTAAAAAATCCTTAGTTATTTTATCTCTTGCCCCTCATAATGGAAACATTTTATGATGAAGCTCACCTAAGTTCTGGGAGACAGAAAACTGCTAGATTATCATTCATCCTTCAAAACTTTTTCTCCATGAATTTTCTCAGCAAAATTTTCAACAAACAATTTTTTTCAGCAAATAATTTTTCTCAATTTTCTATCATTTCCTAGGTCATCTTTTGATGCGAAGACAAACAGTGGGTATCACAAATGTCCCCGGTTACTCAATAACCTAACAAATTTGTAAATGAAGGAGAGGAATGCTCGAGTAAAACAATTGGAGTAGCAAAAAGTCCCCCAAACTTGAATTATTCATTGTCCCCAATGAATCATTAATTTTGCAATTATACCCCCAAACTTAAATTTTTCTATTTGAATTTTAAACTGAGCGTGGGACTAGAACTAAGTGAAAAATTGAATCATATAAGTCAACACTACCTCCAGAATTTTCTTTGTCGCAGCAACAGACCAGGCTAGAAGAAATGTTCAAGCAAAAGGTTTCTGGAGATCAGAATACCTTGATCTAATTAAGCTTAACCAGTCCAAGCTTCAAAAATTCAGAAGAAAATTAGTTAAGTTAAAGTTACTCAGTGCTCATAGAACAGAAACAACTAGGAAATTTCATTAAGAACAGAGAAAAATACACATCATCAGATATTCTTGTCGCCTAGAATAGGAAACAAAAAAAAAACTGGGGTTCTCTTCTTTTTAGCTTTCTTTTTCGGAGCATCAGGTGTAGTAGGTTCCACTTCCTCTACATCCCTTTCCTTGCGGCTTCTCGTTTTCTCCATTATAGACTTGAAGAAAAAAAAAATTCACTCGAAGAATGGAAGGAAACAGAAGGAAAAACGAATGGAAGAAGAAAACAAACCTGAGTGGGGTTTAAATGGGGCTTCAGAAAATAAAATAATCAGTGAAAAATCTTCCCCATTAATATCTTTTACCGTTTAAACCTGCAAGTAATTAATCAAATTAAATTTTCAAAACGGTAAGATTTTACCATAATGATGTGGTATCCAACGGCTCTACCGTTCGGTTTCCCTATGCAACACATGGAAGCACTTGATCTTCATGCAATATTACCTGCTCACCGAAAATTTAAATCCCCACGGTAAAAATATTTAATTCTTAACCACATCCGTAATATTCTGATGATATATTTACTCCAACCAGAAGATTTCAAAAACAAACTGGGCAACAGGATTTTCTTCTAGAAGAATCTTTTCACACAGAAAATTCAAATTCAAACGGCCAAAATCAAATCTTATCTTATTATTAACTTCAGCCGAATATTTAATTCTTATCTTATCTTATCTTTTCACACGGAAATATTATTATTAAATCTAAACCTAAACAGAAATTCAAATAACTGAAAATAAAAACTAAATAAAATCTAACTAAATCTAATCAGAATAAATAAAAACTAAACTAGGCAAAAATAATAAAAATACTCAAAAATAAAATCTACTGAATTAAAAACAAAAACGAATAAAACATGCAAGATTTAATCAAACCAAATCTAAAATAATTCAAATTCAAATCAAATCAGCGAGAAAATAAAATCATAACAACCCCTAGGAGCTCAAAATATTGCTCTGTGAAATGCTCCCACAAAAATCTTGTTCTCTCAATCATCAACCAACCTTAGGGACGAATATTTCGACTGAAACTCCTCTCCCCAATAATGTTTCACACGCTGTCCATTCACTTTAAGCACTCTCCCATCTTTTTCATCCTGCAAAGTTATTGCTCCATGGAGAAAACCTCAATCACAATAAATGGCCCTGACCATTTAGATTTTAGCTTCCCATAAAATAATTTCAGTCTAGAATTATAAAGCAATACCTTCTGACCCTTGACAAACTCTTTATATTTAATTTTCTTGTCATGCCACAGCTTAGTCTTCTCTTTATACATTTTCGAATTTTCATAAGAAAATTGGCGAAATTCCTCTAATTCATTAAGCTGCAGCATTCTCAATGCTCCTGCACGACTCAGATCAAAATTCAACTTTTCAATGCCTAAAACGTTTTATGCTCAAGCTCTAATGCTAAATGACAAGCTTTCCCATATACTAACCTATAAGGAGACATACCTAGAGGAGTCTTATAGGTTGTCCTATAAGCCCAAAGAGCCTCATCCAACCTAAAAGACCAATCCTTTCTAGATTGATGAACTACTTTCTCTAGAATAGATTTAATTTCCCTATTACTAATTTCAGCTTGACCATTTGCTTGTGGGTGATAAGGGGTAGCTATCCTATGCTTAATCTCATACTTAGCTAAAAGCTTAGTTAAGATATTATTAACAAAATGTGTACCCTCATCACTCACTAGAGCCCTAGGTGTCCCAAACCGCGCAAAGATGTGCGATTGAAGGAACCTTGCTACTGTCTTGGCATCACTCTGATGGCACGCAATGGCCTTTACCCACTTGGACACGTAATCAACTGCCAATAAGATAAAAACATTGCCATTAGAAGGGGGAAATGACCCCATAAAATCGATACCCCATACATCGAATAATTCAACTTCTAAAATGTAAGTAAGAGGCATTTCATCTCTAGGCCCTAAGTTTCCTCTCCTTTGGCAAGCATCACACTGCTTGTAGAACCAATGAGCATCCTTAAATAAGGTAGGCCAGAAGAATCCACAATGCAGAATCCTCATAGCTGTCCTCTGACCGCTGAAATGACCTCCATACGGCGAAGAGTGACATTGCTCCAGGATTTCCTTTGCTTCATCACCTGAAACACACCTACGAATAATACCGTCAGAACATTGCTTATACATAAATGGATATTTATTGAGATTTTAAGAGGAAATAGGTTTTAAACATAATGACAAATGGTTAAAAAGCCTAAGACAACACAACAAGAAAAAACGAATGCCTATAAACATTAGGATCATGCAGATAGTAATAACTCTCAATGCTATTTTATGATCATGCAAATTTTAACAAAGTGACTTTAGTGTATTTGTTATAATGCACATGCGATTTTTTTTTTTAAAAAAAAAATGCCTAACATGGATTTTATTAAAATTTTAAAAGGAAAAAGGTTAAACACAATGTTAAATGATTAGAAACCCTAATGGTGATATAAACATTAGGATTATGCATGATGATGGATATATTCTCAATGTTAGATTCATGTACATGCAAATGAGAGGACATGTGGATGAAATGATGAAATAAATCGTAAAGGACCAAAGAGGAAGAAAATAAATAGAGCAAAATAATCTTGTTAACAAGATACATAACATAAAATGCTCTAAGCTAGTGTGGTTAATTCTATGATCCTAATTGACAAAGACCCTCAAATTGGTCACAAAGTTGGATATCAACCTTTTAACCAAATTGAGTGAGGATTTTTCGTGTGCCTACACGAAAGCGTAAGCTTCTCGAAGGTCGACACTACTTCGTCCTCGATTCTAGTCCAATTGGGAATAGCCTGGGTAGGAAGCTCGTGATTAGTGTGTGAATAAAATAACAAATATAAAGGTCTCAAGCAAGTGAAGTTGGTTCTAAGACCCTAAAAAAAGGCCCTCAAAATGGTCAATAAATCTTACATGATCACATGACCAAATTGAGTGAGGACTTTTCGTGTGCCTACACGGAAGCATAAGCTTCTCAAAGGTCGACACTACTTCATCCTCAAATCTAAACCTAATAGGAAAATCACGGGTAGGAGGCTTGTGAGGGTGTGTGAAATAACAAAATAGCCCAAGCAACATATATAATAAGAACAATAATAATAAAAAAACAATTCAAGATAATAAAAATGGTCAAACTCTCGAGGTGGAACCTCACGTCCCCAGTGGAGTCACCAAGCTGTCGCCACGTGCCTGCGACGCGGAGCGGCCGACGTCCTCGAAAAAGGGGGAAAATAACAGGAGTCGCCACCAATCTTTTTTATGGTGTGATTGGACACCAAAATAAGATAAAACCATCATTTTAAGAAAAATAGTAAAAAAACAGTCTGCGAAAACCAGATTTGGATTCGGGAGTTGTTTGTGTATGGGGAAGGTGTTAGCACCCCACAACACCCGTTAAAAATGGTGGCCAAAATTTTATCTTGAATTGAAAATAATTTAGAAAAAAAAATCTAATTTAGGAAAAAAAAAATTCAAAACAATGTCTTATTTTAACCCTCATTACTCCAATATTTGAAGTAATGATCCCATAAAATAAGTGGAAAAAATATCCTTTAGTTTTGCTATATTAGAATTTAAATTCTTCACCTCAAGAATATTAGAGAATTTTACCATTCCCTAATTCCATCATAGGGTAGCATTTCTCAAGAGAAAGATTTTTTTAAAAAACATTTTTTTTAATTAAATTCATTTTTTCTTGGGATCAAAATCTCGGACTCCCAAAGATTAAGACCCCTCACCTTAAGAATTCTAGAAAATCGGACTCCCAAATATTTCTAGATTCCATCATAGGATTTTTTTTAGGAAAAATGGTCTTAAAAATCAATTTTAAGAAAATGATATAAAAACCTTTTAAAATAACATTTTTTAGAGATAAAACTTTATAAACTCAAAAAGAGCAAAAATATTAGGAAATTAGAAAATAAGTTTGGAAATAAGTTTAAAATAGATCAAAGGAAAGTTAAAATGAGAATTTGAAATGTCATGATAATAATAATAATAGCAATAATAATAACAACAACAAAATAATAATAACAACAACAATAACAATAACAATAATATAAGAATGCAACATTAGCATATACAAACACAATAGGCCAAAATTAGAATTTTTGTACATGATAATGTAACATAATAATTAAGCAATGAACAAACAAACAAAGGGAAAAATACACTTTTAGTCCCTGAGGTTTGGGTTAAGTGACAGTTTGGTCCCTGAGTTTTCAAACTCAACAAAAATACCCCTGAGTTTTGAGATAAGGACCATTTTGGTCCCTACCGTCAACTTTTCTGTTAAATTTTAACAGTTACTGACGTGGCACTATTATTTTAATAAAGAAAATTATTTTTAAAATTTTTTAAAATAAAAAATAAAAAAATATTAAAATATTATTTTTTTAATTATTTAATTTTTTCTCCATCTCTCTTTACTTCCCTTCTTCTTCTCCATCTTCTTCCTCTTCATCCTTTCATTCTTCTTCTTCATATCTCCGGTGGCCGGCGGCCACCACTCCCCGGCGCCGGCGCCGGCCGCCGGCAACTCTTTTTTTTTTTTCTCTCCCTCTCCTTTTCTCTCCCTCCTCCCTCTCCGGCGTCGGAATCGAAGGGGGTTTTCCCCCTTCTTTTCTGTTTTTTTTAACAGTAAAAAGAGGGAGAAAGAAAAAGAAAAGGAGAGGGAGAAAAAAAAACAGAGAGAGAGTTGCCGGCGGCCGGCGCCGGCGAGTGGTGGCCGCCGGCCGCCGGCCACCGGAGATATGAAGAAGAAGAATGAAAGGATGAAGAGGAAGAATATGGAGAAGAAGAAGGGAAGTAAAGAGAGATGGAGAAAAAATTAAATAATTAAAAAAATAATAATATTTTAATATTTTTTATTTTTTTATTTTAACAAATTTTAAAAATAATTTTCTTTATTAAAATAATAGTGTCACGTCAGCAACTGTTAAAATTTAACAGAACAGTTGACGGCAGGGACCAAAATTCTCCTTATCTCAAAACTCAGGGGTATTTTTGTTGAGTTTGAAAACTCAGGGACCAAACTGTCACTTAACCCAAACCTCAGGGACTAAAAGTGGATTTTTCCCAACAAACAAACTACATATTCAACTATGATAAAACATATTGGAATCGATCTCGGACTCCCAAAGAATTGACTCCTCACCTCGGGAAAACTTGAAAATCAGACTTCCAAATATTTCTAGATTCTGTCGTCGGATATTTTTTTAATAAAAAAAGAATTTATGGATTAAAGATTTACCAACATTAATAAACAACAAATACACATCAAAATAACAATATGGTGAATAAGAAAACAACTCATATTTAATAAGACAAACAAAAAAGAAATTTTGTACAATAAGAAAAATAAATGAATTAAAATAAAACAGAATGAAAGCAGGAAATAATAATAATAATAAAACAAACAAACAAAATAATAATTTTAAAAAAAAAGAAACAAATGAAATAAAAAAAAAAACTAAGTAAATAAAATTTATAAAAGAAAGAAAGAAATTGGTTTTAAAAAAAAAAGAAAAGAAAGAAAGAAATAGGCGGCAAAGTTGCCGCCCATTTTTTTACCTGATGTGACAACATAGCATTTAAGATCCAAAAAAAAAAAAAGTCAGAACCCAACGTACACATATATTTATAATGATAATAATAATAACCTAAATATATAAAAGAAAAAAAAAAACAAAATTTTTCTAACTCAATCCAGCTTCTTGAACACTTTTCTTTACACTTTTCTTTCTTCCTCTCCTCATCTTCTTGAACACTTTTCTTTACTTAACCTCAACTACTGTTTTTTTCATCTAGAATCTAAGGTATGCTTCACAATCTTTTCTTACATCATTTTTTCACTCCATTTTTTTTACACATCTTGTTTTTCTCTCTTTTTTTTCGGTGAGTAGTGTAACAAAAGCAAAAGAAAGAAAGAAAAATAAATAAAGAGAAGGAAGGATATAGACAACAATGAAGAGAAAAAATAAATAAATAAATAAGAAGAAGATAAAAGTTCACATTATATTGTAAGAAAAAAAAAAACAGTAGCAATAGAAGTAAGAAATGACAATATATAAATGAGCTTCTAAAACCCTTACTTAACTATAGTTTTTCAGGGTGCTCGAAAAAGAAAAGAAGAGGATTGATGGAGGTTTTAGTACGAGATTAACACTAAACCGGCTTGTTGTTTGAGGTGCGGATCCTTGGGACAAAGCCCTACCCAAGTGCAACCTCCAACTAAGCTACTTGGTTTTCATTGTGTATGCTTGGCTTGTGTGCTGTGTTTTTTTTTTTTTTTTTTTTTTTTTTTGTTCAAGCTCACTGTGTAGCCCTCTCTTTTTTGTATGGATTGGAAGAGTATGAATATTGTTCTAGGGTTTTTTGTGGTGGTTGATTCTAGGGTTTTTTTTTCTTCGCTCTTGAATCCTCTCTAGGGTTTTTTTGTGTGTGGCTGAATGTGTGTCCCCTCTAGGGTTTTTTTGGGTGGTTGATTCCTCCCCTCTTTGTGTTGAAAAAAGGGGTATAAAAAGCTTCAAACCTTTTCCATTTTTGTACATGAAACTTTACTGGCTAGTTTTTGCAATTTGAAATTCATGCTAAAATGGGAGTTGATAACTGCCCAAAAGGTAGTTATTTAGGCCTCAATTATATAGGGATTTGTGTGTCCTTTATGCTTATTAGGGTTGGTTTTGGATAAATATTACATGTTTTAACCCATTTGGAAGAATGGAAGCTTTGGAAATCATTTTGTGCAGATTATGCTACTGAGCGACTGGAGGGAGCAAATTCTATGCTGCAGCAAAACTGGGAGCAAAAACTGCCACATCACAGCTCGTTAGCCAACTTCATGAACCGACTTCTATTGAGTTATTTTCGGGATAAAGGAGCAAGGAGAGCCATACACGTGTCCTAGTTGACCTAATTCAAGCCTCCTATCCCTCTATAAAAGGAAGTAGCCGCCCAAGTCAAAGTCATTCCATGTTTTCCCTTGGAAGCCGAATATTTTAGAGAGATTGAAGATTATCAAAAACACCATCTTCCGCAAGCTGATTAGGGAGTTTATTTTCTTTATTAACTTGTGGTTATGGGCATGCCTACTCAGATTGTAATTCGTATTCCTATGCTTGTTATGAACTAAGTAGCTTAAGGTGTTGGTTAGGAATAATGTGATTACTGTGCTTCATCTTTCGTAATATATTGACTATCGCATTTTGGTTAATTGTTGTGTTTATTTCCATTTTATGCCCGCTTGGCCAGCCGGTGTGAATAGCTCTCTCTAGTTTCACGGATGATTTAGAGAGTGTGTGGCAATTATCCACACTACGATCATTGTGTATTAGTGAACGCCAGTGACTGAGCTAGGGATAACCAGTTGCCTAGTGCTTGATCGGTCGCACTTCATTGGGTTTGAAACATATCCCAAAAGATCCAGAGTTCCGGGAGGAATCCGCTAATAATACTGCGAGAAATGCATGATCAATAATATTGCTAGAGCATATTTTAGAACAATCACTAAATCCTAACCAGCGCCTGTCTTTAATCTGTCTATCTATTTGTTTACTTGTTGTTCTGTCATTTATCTTGCTTCAGCATAATTCCGATAAAACCAAATCATTTTACTATTCTTGAAACCATTGGAAAGTTACACAAAAATAGGTAGAGTGGAAACTAATTCAGGGCTCGGATTGATAATATTACTTGCTGCAAACTTTGTATACTTGCACATGAATTCTAGAGTATTTTATATCATATTATTACTCACTCTAGGAACCCAACAAGTTTTTGGCGCCGTTGCCGGGGACTTGAATAAGTTTTTATCTGATTTATTTTTGTGTATGTGTTTTAGTGGTTTGGTGCTAGAACTTTTTGATTGTTTCTTTTGTTTTTGCAGGTGTGATTTTGGTGCATGAGCGATTCGCCTGAGGTACGGTTTGAGCTTGATCCAGAAATTGAAAGGACATTTAGGAACAGAAGGAGGGAGCAGCGCAGAAACCAGATGGAGAACGTGTCGCGTCTTCTGGAGGCTCCTGAAGGTCCAGCACCAACAAACCCCCAGCAGAATCCGTTGCTGCAGCAAAATCCGTTGTTTGAGCAAAATGAGCAGCAGAATAATCAGGCTGAGAATCCTATCTTGATAGCGAACGATAGGACCATAGCCATTCGAGCATATGCTGTCCCGATGTTTAATGAGTTGAATCCAGGGATTGCACGTCCCCAAATCCAAGCGGCAAATTTTGAAATGAAACCGGTAATGTTTCAGATGTTGCAAACCGTGGGACAATTCCATGGTTTGACATCTGAAGACCCTCATTTACATCTTAAGTCTTTTCTAGGAGTTAGTGATTCTTTTGTAATTCAAGGAGTGTCTAGGGATGCCCTTAGATTAACTTTGTTCCCGTATTCTCTTAGAGATGGAGCAAAGGCATGGTTAAATTCTTTTGCTCCAGGAACAATTAGGACGTGGGATGAGTTAGCTGAAAATTTTTTTAGTAAATATTTCCCACCTAATAGAAACGCTAAATTAAGGAGTGAAATAGTAGGGTTTAGGTAACTTGAGGATGAGACTTTTAGTGAGGCTTGGGAGAGGTTTAAGGAGCTTTTGCGAAAGTGTCCCCACCATGGTTTACCTCATTGTATTCAAATGGAAACATTCTATAATGGTTTAAATGGAGTAACCCAAGGTATGGTCGATGCCTCGGCTGGAGGGGCCCTTTTGGCAAAAACTTTTGATGAAGTCTATGAAATTTTAGAGAGAATATATATTAATAGTTGTCAGTGGTCGGATGTTAGAGGCACAAGTAAGAAAGTTAAGAGTGCATTAGAAGTTGATGGTATGTCCACCATTAGGGCTGATCTTGCTATGATTGCTAACACTCTTAAGAATGTGACAGTGATTAGTCATCAGCAGCCACCAGCTATGGAACCTGCAGAAGTGGTGAACCAAGTCACGGACGAAGCATGTGTCTATTGTGGTGAAGACCACAATTACGAGTTTTGCCCCAGCAATCCAGCTTCTGTGCTTTTTATAGGTAATCAGAGGAACAACCCTTATTCTAACTTCTATAATCCAGGTTGGCGCAACCACCCCAACTTCTCATGGGGAGGTCAAGGAAGTAACGTACAAGTGCAACAAAAGATGAACCAGCCGGGATTTGCTAAAGCTCGAGTATTGCCCCAATAAAATAAGCAGGCTTTGCCCCAGCAAAATTCGGGAAATTCTCTCGAGGCGATGAGGAAAGAATTTATGGCTCGCACAGATGCCGCAATTCAAAGTAATCAAACTTCGATGAGAGCCCTGAAATTGCAAGTGGGTCAGCTAGCTAATGAGCTGAAGGCAAGACCTCAAGGGAAACTTCCTTCGGATACTGAACACCCTCAAAGGGAAGCTAAGGAGCAGGTAAAGGCAGTAACTCTCAGGAGTGGTAAGCCATTAGATGAGCCTAGTAAGACCCAGGATATAGATAAAAATGGTGATAGAAATAATAATGTTGTTGTCGAGAAAGAGTTGGAGTCTGGTCAGGGTGCTGGAGGCAGCAATAAAGATGTTGGAGCATCTGGTTCTGTTCCAGATGTGGAACCACCTTATTTGCCGCCCCCACCTTATGTACCACCTCTACCTTTTCCACAAAGGAAAAAGCCTAAGAATCAGGATGGTGAATTTAAAAAGTTTTTAGAGATTCTTAAGCAATTGCATATAAATATCCCTTTAGTAGAAGCTATTGAGCAAATGCCTAATTATGCTAAATTTCTTAAGGATATTTTGACTAAAAAGAAAAGATTAGGTGAGTTTGAAACTGTATCTCTTACTGAGGAGTGTAGTGTTATTCTTAAGAATGAGCTACCCCCCAAGGCTAAGGATCCAGGGTCATTTACCATACCCATGTCTATAGGTGGAAAAGAATTAGGTAGAGCACTCTGTGATTTAGGTGCAAGCATTAACCTTATGCCTCTTTCGGTCTATCGGAAGTTAGGTATTGGTGAAGCTAGACCTACCACAGTTACACTCCAATTAGCTGATAGGTCTATCACATATCCAGAGGGTAAAATTGAGGATGTCTTAGTGAAAGTAGATAAATTCATATTTCCTGTTGATTTTATTATTTTAGACTATGAGGCTGATAAAGATGTCCCAATTATTCTAGGTCGTCCATTTTCGGCTACTGGTAGGGCATTAATAGATGTTCAAAAAGGGGAATTAACAATGAGAGTCTGTAATGAGGAAGTGAAATTTAATGTGTTTAAAGCCATGAAATATCCAGACGAAATGGAGGATTGCTCCTTCATTAGGATTCTGGAGAGCACAGTTATTGAGACAGCAATACAGGATTCGGCTGATAAGCATTCGGAAAAGCATGGAAAGGTTAGTGTAGAAGATTTTGAATTTTGTTATTTAGATAGAAAAAATGAAAAAGAGTTGTTTTGGTGTGAGGATGTTTTTGAGTCTTTAGATTTAAATCAAAGGAAAGCTCCTCCCATAAAGCCATCCCTGATTGAGGCACCTACTTTAGATTTGAAACCCTTACCGAAGCATCTAAAGTATGTGTATCTTGGGGAAAGTGAGACGTTTCCCATTATTGTTGCATCAGATTTAATGCCAGAGCATGAAGAGGCCTTAATAAAATTGCTGCAGCAATACCGCAAGGCTATAGGTTGGACATTGGCTGACATTCAGGGAATTAGCCCATCTTTTTGTATGCACAAAATCACTCTTGAGGATGGATCCTTTAGGAGTATTGAGCAACAAAGAAGGCTTAACCCTGCAATGAAAGAGGTTGTTAAGAAGGAGGTAATTAAATGGTTGGATGCTGGGATCATTTATGCAATTGCTGATAGCAATTGGGTAAGCCCTGTCCAATGTGTTCCTAAGAAAGGAGGTGTCACTGTGGTGAGCAATAAAGATAATGAACTAATCCCAACCAGAACAGTAACTGGCTGGAGGGTTTGCATGGATTACAGGAGGCTTAATAAAGCTACCCGTAAGGACCATTTCTCTCTACCATTTATCGACCAGATGTTGGATCGATTGGCTGGTCAGGCCTACTACTGTTTCTTTGACGGTTATTCTGGAAATAACCAGATTACTATTGCTCCTGAAGATCAGGAGAAAACCACTTTCACATGTCCTTATGGGACATTCGCTTTTAGGAGAATGCCTTTTGGCCTCTACAATGCTCCAGCAACATTTCAGCGGTGTATGTTAGCAATTTTTTCTGATATGATTGAGTCCACTGTTGAGGTATTTATGGATGATTTTTCAGTGTTTGGAGGGTCTTTTTAGAATTGTTTAAATAATTTGGGAAAGGTGTTAAAAAGATGTGAGGATACCCATCTAGTTCTTAATTGGGAGAAATGTCACTTCATGGTGAAGGAGGGCATAGTGTTAGGACATAAAATTTCTAAAAATGGTCTAGAAGTTGATAGGGCAAAAGTTGAGGTTATTGAAAGGCTAGAGCCACCAAATTCAGTGAAGGGAATTCGGAGTTTTTTAGGACATGCTGGATTTTATAGGAGGTTCATAAAGGATTTTTCCAAAATCAGTAAACCTCTTTGTAACTTGTTGTGCACTGATCATGTTTCTTACTTTAATGCAGATTGTAGGAAGGCTTTTGAGACTTTAAAGGCTGCTTTAATCTCAGCACTCATTCTTTGAGCACCTAATTGGAATTTGCCATTCGAGGTAATGTGTGATGCGAGTGATGCTGCAGTAGGTGCGATGCTGGGGCAAAAGCAGGGCAAATTTATCCATCCTATATACTATGCAAGCAAGGTTTTAAATGAAGCACAAGTCAACTATACAACTACTGAAAAGGAGTTGTTAGCTGTGGTGTTCGCTTTTGAGAAGTTCCGGCCATATTTGGTTGGGTCCAAAGTCACGGTTTTCACGGATCATGCAACAATAAGGTATCTAATGTCTAAAAGAGATGCAAAGCCTAGACTAATTCGTTGGATTTTATTATTGCAGGAGTTTGACTTGGAGATAAAGGATAAGAAGGGATCAGAGAATGTCATTGCAGATCATTTATCTCGTCTTGATCCGTCATCATCTTTGCTGGAGCAATCTGCCATTTCCGATTCTTTTCCAGATGAACAGCTTTTTGTTGTTGAGGTAAAGGTAGTTAGGGATGTCCCTTGGAATGCTGATATTGCAAACTTCTTGGTAAAGGGAGTCACTTCTATTGACATGGATTGGAGGCAGAAGAAAACGTTTAAGCATGATGCAAAATTTTTCTTTTGGGATGAGTCATTTATGTACAAGCAATGCTCTGATGGTATTATTCGTCGGTGTGTTCCAGGTGCTGAAGCAAAGGAAATCCTGGAGCATTTTCACTCTTCGCCGTATGGAGGTCATTTCAGCGGTCAGAGGACGGCTATGAGGATTTTGCATTGCGAATTTTTCTGGCCTACATTATTCAAGGATGCCCATTGGTTCTACAAACAATGTGATGCTTGCCAAAGGAGAGGAAATTTGGGGCCTAGAGATGAAATGCCTCTTACTTACATTTTAGAAGTCGAATTATTCGATGTATGGGGTATTGACTTTATGGGGTCATTTCCTCCTTCTAACGGCAATGTTTTTATCTTATTGGCAGTTGATTATGTGTCCAAGTGGGTGGAGGCCATTGCATGCCATCAGAGTGATGCCAAGACAGTTGCAAGGTTTCTTCAATCGCACATCTTTGCGCGGTTTGGGACACCTAGGGCTCTAGTAAGTGATGAGGGTACACATTTTGTTAATAATATCTTAACTAAACTTTTAGCTAAGTATGGGATTAAGCATAGGATAGCTACCCCTTATCACCCACAAGCGAATGGTCAAGCTGAAATCAGTAATAGGGAAATTAAATCGATTTTAGAGAAAGTAGTCCATCCATCTCAAAAGGATTGGTCCTTTAGGTTGGATGAGGCTCTTTGGGCTTATAGGACAGCTTATAAGACTCCTCTAGGTATGTCTCCCTATAGGTTAGTGTAGGGATAAAAGCCCTATGTGCAGCGGAAAACCACAGAGACCTTTTCGAATAATAAAACGTCGATTGGGATACCAATACGACGGCAAAAATAATGAATTTACAGCGACAATAATAGATAAAATGGCTGCTGTAAAAACAGATACAAGCATGCTTAAAAACAAGTAAAATTTCTAGATCTAATCTAGAGATGAGTCCTAATGACCCTAGTTCAAAAGGAACCTTACCCTTGAAGAAAACCTTGATTGTTTCGCCAAATTCTCTGAATTTCTCCCAAAAATGCAGCAGCAAATCAACCTTGGTCTTGCTGGAAAATCACCACGAACACCACCACGAGGGTACACCGGTATTCTCTGATAGGATCTAACGTTGGGTGTTGGTGGGAGCGAAAATTCTGAGGAATTTTTCTCTGGATCAATCGTCTGAATTCTCTGATTGAGAATGCTCTGTGAGAGAGATACCGATAGAGAGGGAGAGATTGGTGTGGGAGACGTGAGACTGAGCGAGAGATGTGCAACTGCACTGACCACGTCTATTTTTAAAAATATAATATCAGATAACTGATAAATCAGTTATCTGATATTTTAATTAATTATAATTTTAAAACATAATTTTAAATTACAATTAATTATATTTTAATTAATCTAAATTAATTAAAATAACATTAATTTAAATCCAATTTAAATTAATATCCCTCTTATCCTATAGTTTAATTAAATCAAATTTAATTAAACTAAATTAATTAATTAATTCGAAATTAATTAATAAAATAAAATAAAATTGAACATCACATATTCAATTACTATTTTCTCTCTCAAAACTATAGTATTAATATACATCCAATGCATATTAATTATAACCTATAGTTTTAATATGAACTACTTCATATTTTAGTATAATATTCAAACACCTTTGAATATTCAATCCATCCTTAGAATTTTACCTTAACGCCCTAAATGAGCTACCGGTGGGACCTAATGGACCTACAGATCAGAAGCTCCAACGATATGAGATTAGTTGGTTAAACTCATTAACCAAGTTAATCAATATTCGTTAACTGTGGTTCACTCCACTAAAGAACCACAGCTACACTCTTCTCACTGCAGATATATTTCTGTGTCCACGGATATTGACCGTCAGCAGCAAGTTAGCCCTTCACGTGTGTTCGTACCCCAGCTAGGTCAAATTACCGTTTTACCCCTGGGCTACCTCTTGGTCCTTAAGTACCAGTGCTCCTCTAATGAACAACCTGTTTGTGGTCCAACCATCAAACAGAAAACCCTCTCGTGCCATAAAGAGGGTAGGGCCCTTTGTTCAAGACCCGGAGACACCACTTAAGGGAACACACCTCTACTTACCCTCATATCAGGAAGGGGTGAATTCCATCTTGTAAGACTACGTTCCCATCTCCCCATTCGGTCTTTTCCCCAAAATGGTAGGCTTATTGAGTCGGCGAACTGGCCACTCTCACCCTACAAATCAAAGGACAATCCCTCATGGACAGGAGTCCATAATCCACTCAGGATTAAGGCCAAGTTGCCTAGGTCATCCTAGTGAAATAGAAACCGAGCTAACCAACGGTGTTATAGTTAGTGGTTAACTATTTCGCGGTCCGGTCTTTGTGCAAACTCATTGCACAGGATACCCCCACTCGCATGTCAACCACATGAACGTGTTGGATCACTACGTTTGTATCAATATACAAAGCGGGCCGTATCCATAGTGTCACCAGGATAAGGTACCCAGCTTTATCCCTATACTACAGACCCTTTAGGCTAAAACTTGAACATTGATCCCCGCATGTCCCTACATACTAGTTCAAGTCTCATTCTATTAGCCATGGATGTTTAGTTTATTGGATTAGGGTTAGCAAGACAAGATATAATACAAACATTGAATAATACATCACTTTATTAATGTTCGGTCAAATGTACATTTACTATCTACGAGTTTTAGGGCATAAAACCCAACAAACTCCCACTTGAACTAAAACTCAAGTTACAGGGAAAGTATATACAAAATAATCCAAAGCTGGAAACGGTACATGTATATTTGTACATTACATAAAAGGTAAATATACAAAATACAATAAACTAGGGCATCACACCCATTACACATCTCCCACTTGCCCTAGATTACGCTATATACATATCTCGCAGACCTAGACTGTCTAGATGACCCTCGAACACTTTAGCCGAGAGGGCCTTCGCAAACGGATCAGCAATGTTATGCTCAGAAGCGATCTTGGTCACGACCACATCTCCTCTTTGCACAATCTCTCGAATTAGATGGTACTTCCTCTCTATGTGTTTACCTCTTTTGTGGCTGCGAGGTTCCTTTGAATTGGCTACTGCCCCACTGTTGTCACAGTATAACGTAATGGGCAAGTTCATATTTGGAACAACTTCCAAATCTGTCAAGAACTTCCTTAGCCAAACAGCTTCCTTAGCTGCTTCACAAGCAGCTACATATTCAGCCTCCATCGTGGAGTCTGCTATACATCCCTGCTTTATGCTCCTCCAAACTGACCCTGACGTAGATTTCCTAGAATCCTTGTCGGTTTGGAAGTCAGAGTCGGTGTAACCCGTGAGAACTAACTCCTTAGCCCCAAACACCAACATGTAATCTCTCGTTCTCCTAAGATACTTGAGGATTCCTTTAACGGCGGTCCAATGGTCTAACCCTGGATTTGACTGATATCTGCTGACAATCCCTACAACATAACAAATGTCAGGCCTCGTGCATAGCATGGCATACATTAAGCTACCCACGGCAGAGGCGTAGGGAATTCGTCTCATATCCTCAACCTCTTGAGGTGTCTTAGGAGACTGTTCCTTAGACAAGTGAACCCCATGCCTGAAAGGCAACAAGCCCTTCTTGGAGTTCTGCATCGAATATCGGGCCAACATCTTGTCGATATATGTTGCCTGAGACAGAGCTAGCGTTTTGTTCTTTCTATCCCGAATAATCTGGATCCCAAGAACATACTGGGCCTCACCCAAATCTTTCATTTGGAATTGAGCTGCTAGCCATTCTTTTACGTCAGACAGATACCCTACATCATTCCCAATGAGTAGGATGTCGTCTACATAGAGTACGAGGAAAGCTACTTTATTCTTGTTGATCTTCTTGTATACACAAGGCTCATCAACATTCTGGTCAAAACCAAAAGATTTTATCGCAGTATCAAATCTAATATTCCAAGATCTAGAAGCCTGTTTCAACCCATAAATGGATCGATTCAGTTTGCAAACCTTTTGCTCATGACCTTGGGATATGAACCCCTCGGGTTGAGACATAAAAATACTCTCGTCAAGATTGCCATTCAGAAAAGCCGTCTTGACATCCATTTGCCAAATTTCATAATCATAAAATGTGGCAATGGATAAGAGGATTCTTATGGACTTTAGCATAGCAACGGGAGAAAAAGTTTCTTCATAGTCCACTCCTTCTCGTTGGGTATAACCCTTTGCTACAAGTCTTGCTTTGAAAGTCTGTACTTTCCCAGCAGCATCTCTTTTTCTCTTATAGATCCATTTACACCCAATGGGTTTGACCCCTTCAGGTAGATCTACAAGTTCCCAAACTTGATTGAAGTACATGGACTCCATCTCAAGGTCCATGGCTTTGGCCCACTCGTCCTTATCTACATCATTCATTGCCTGATGATAAGACAATGGATCTTCTACGCCGTCATCAGGTATGACTACTTGTGTTTCTGTTAAACCCAAGTAGCGGTTAGGTTGTATCACAACCCTCCCACTGCGTCGAAGCTCTCCCACTACGTGAGGAGGACTAGGTGGACGAGAAGAACTGCATTCTCCAACAACTCTTGTTGAAGGACCAGGTTCATCAACAACCCTTGTTGATCCTTCTGTAGCTTCTCCTAACACTAATTTACTTCGTGGTTGATGATTTCGTATGTGGTCTTCCTCCAAGAAAGTTGCATTTGTCGATACAAATACTTTATTATCTTGAGGGTCATAGAAAAGACCACCTCTCGTTTCTTTCGGGTACCCAACAAATTGGCATAATCTCGTACGTGGTTCCAATTTCTTAGGATTTGTCACTAGCACATGTGCAGGACAACCCCAGATACGGAAGTAACACAAACTAGGTTTACGTCCCTTCCATAGCTCAAAAGGAGTTTCAGAAACACTTTTTGAGGGAACATTGTTAAGAATATGTACTGCAGTCGCTACTGCATACCCCCAAAACGAGCTAGGCAATTGAGCATAGCTCATCATAGATCGAACCATGTCTAACAAGGTTCTGTTTCTCCTTTCTGATACACCATTCTGCTGAGGTGTACCAGGTGCTGAGAGTTGTGATTGGATTCCATGTTCTATCATATAGTCTTGGAATCGCTGATCTAAGTACTCTCCACCTCGATCTGATCGAAGTGTCTTAATTGTTTTACCTAACAGGTTTTCTACCTCAGCCTTAAACTCTTTGAACTTTTCAAGAGCTTCAGACTTATGGTCCATCAGGTACAAGTAACCGTATCGTGAATAATCATCTATGAAAGAGATGAAATATTCATAACCACCTCGAGCCTTTACATTCATTGGACCACAAAGATCCGAATGTATTAGTTCAAGTGGTTCTTTGGCCCTATAACCTTTTCCAGTAAAAGGCCTCTTGGTCATTTTACCCTCGAGACACGATTCACAGGGTGGTAAAGATGTATCTTCTATGTCACTTAGAAGCCCATTTTTAACCAAACGATCGATCCGATCGATGTTAATATGACCAAGACGAAGATGCCAAAGATACGTGTTGTTACTTAAATGAGAAACTTTTTGCCTTTTGTTTTGCGTTTCAGCCGTTTTAAACATTTCATGACTTAAAATGGCCTTAGCATCATTTGGTCTTAACACAAACAAATTATTCTCACGCTTAGCTGAACAAATGTAAACTCCATTCTTTGAAATTAAAGCTTCATTAAGCAAGAAGGAAACAGTATAACATTGTTCTAATAAAGCTGAAACAGAAATTAGGTTCCTTTTAATTCTAGGAACCAAATACAAGTCCTCTAAAATTAAAAACCTATTTCTAAAGAATAATTTTGCAGCTCCCACTGCACGAGCTGAAACGACGTCTCCCGTTCCGACTTTGAGCGTCATTTCACCCTCTGCCAGCTGCTGGAAATTATTTCCCTGAAAAGAAGAACAAACATGATTAGTGGCTCCCGAATCCAGTATCCAGGCAAACTCATCATGTTCAACGAGACAAGTCTCTAACACAAGTAAATCGAATTTACCTTCTTTTTCTCTTCTCTTCTCAGCAAGGTAGCGGGGACAGTTGCGCTTCCAGTGACCATCTGCATTGCAGTGGAAACATCTGCCTTTGTCGGCCACGACTTTGGCCTTCCCCTTCCCTTGCACAGCCTGTGCAGGAGCCTTCCCCTTGTCTCCCTTCCTCTTCTGGATCTGCTTCGATGAAGAAGCCTGGGGTACAGATTTAGTCCCTGAGGATGAACCCTTCAGGAACTTCTTCTTGGAATGGGCCACATTGGCCTCTCCTTTCACCACATTCTTTCCCTTGCTCTTTTGCAGGGATTCGTAAATCTGTAACTCCGAGAGGAGGGTAGTCAGGTTGAACTGAATCTTATTCATGCTCGCGTTTGTCCTGAAAGACAGATAGCTCGCCGGGAGCGAGTGAAGGATGAACGCAACCTAACTGCGCTCGCAGACAACCCCGCCATTTGCCTCAGCTATGTTGAACTGGTTAATCATGTCCAGGACATGTTCCCGAACAGATTGACCTTCCAGCATCTTGGCATTGAAGACGTTCTTCAAGGCGTCGTGGTGGAGCTGGTAGGACGGAAGTCCAAACATCTCCTGCAGGGAATTCATAATTTCCCTAGCAGTTCCCACGTTCTCATAACGCTTGGCCAACACTTCAGACAAGCTGACCAAAATATAGACCTTGACCTTTTCATTGGCCTTGGTCCAGCGTTCGTAGGCGTCCTTAACTGCCTGAGAGGCAGTGCGAGGGGGAACGGGAGGACATTCCTCCGTTAAGACGAATCTTAAGTCCTCAACCACGAGTATTGTATTGAGGTTTGATTTCCATTGTGGAAAATTCTCGCCGGTAAGTTGTTCATTTTTAAGGAGGGATATTATAGAGGAAGACATTGCTGAAAAAACAAGCAAGTGACCGTATTAGTTATCTTTGCCTTAACCCATCACATAAGCAATACAAACAATTGCATACATCCAATCAATTTTGCAAACAAACAATCAAAGAACCCTAAAAAAACTATGATTGTGTTTCGCAACGATGCTTTAGAGGTTTAGAAGAACAGCCACCGAAGGGTGATCAGTTGTTCCTCCTCTAAAATGAGACACTTCTCAGTCAATTTCTAATACCAGAATAACTCATATTCCATTAGACATTAACCACCGTTGTTCGGTCAAGGATTTGTTAACCAATTAACTCCTCCCCGTAAGTGTAACCCTCCCACTTTCAGATCCCAGAGGCACGCACCAACAGGCTACCGTTAGGAAAGACAACTGTTGGTAATTAGCCTAAGTGATCCTATCCTGTTAAGGAGTTCACGGTGTTCCGAATCCTATGATCAGGCCCTCCGAAGGGGTGGTTGCGCCGAGACAACACGCAGGCGGATCATAGGAATCTCACGTTGTGACCTAGGGGTGGAGACCGAAGGATACGTTGACACGTGTCCCGATCCCACTTACTATAGTCACTTTCCCCATTCACCTTGGTATTGACCCATGCAAACACTCTCCGAAGGGAGGCCGCGCTAAAACGACACAAAGCCGAGCATGGATCTCACGGTGTGAACGTCACGGGGACGTAGGAGCAAAACTCAATTTAAATTAAGTTTTGTAATTTTCCTCCCACTAAAGTAACTGATTATTAATTTTAGGGTTTGATTAAACCTAGATAAATCCGGCTAAGTCATTTATCTAAGTCTAGTCCTATTATAACTATTATAATAAGACCTAATGTCTAGGTGTATTAAACCAATTTAATATAACCTTGCGACATTATTCTAACATTAACCTGAGATTAATTCAACTCCGGTATTCCAGATCAGTTCCCAGGTAGGAGGTGTTCCGTTTACCGTCAACTTAAATACCTCCAATCCTTAGACAGAACTTCACTGGTAGAGTTCCCTTATAATCTTAGGAATGTTCGTCCTACTTAGTTCATTAAAACTATTTTAAAACTAAGTAAGAACTTCTAATCCTATTAGAAAATGATCTTAGGTCTAATTAATTTTAACCCTTTAAAATTAATTTTATTTTAACCTAAGATCCTATGTGAACATGCATATATTGATTATAGATTGACGGTTTCTAATCATAAAATTTTAAACTATTTCAAAATTTTATAATGATTAGCCCTATAATCATGCATACTATAGTTTTTAAAACAATTAACAATCATATTCAAGTTAATGTAATTTTAAACTATAGTACTATGCATTGCATGATAATTAATATAACTCTTATATTAACCTATGGATGTATCATGCTCAATGCAATTTGATTTCCATTTTAAATAATAAACAACTTTATTATAGCCAAATAATGGAAAATCAACTTAGCATGCTGCAAACAAATAATTTTTAACATAACTCTTATATTAAAACTATGTAGTTGCATGCATCATACTTTTCCATTTTCATGACTTTAATATAACTCTACTATATATTAAATAAATCATGAAAATCAAACCATGCATTTCAAACATATATTATAATCTAATTATAACATACATAAATGCATGAGCATGCTTTATATCCTAAGGTGGGATTAAATTTAAATGACATCCATAAAGCATTTAAATAGCGAATAAACCGATTTAATTGGCCCCTAGGATAGATTAAAGCAGAATTACACTAATAAAGCAATAAATCTATCCTATTACAAAATTCTGCAGCTCCAAATCCGGTCTACAAGCCTTGAACCGACCCGAACCACTTCGAACCGGACTTGAAAAACTCGAACCGCACCCAAAACGGGTCAAACCGGACCGAACCGGTCCCAGCTGACCCAAAACGCTCGAACCGAACCGGCCAAATTAGGGCACCACCTTTGTTCTCGCGAAAATCCTGGCGCCGCACGAAATCGTGACAGCGTCGAGACGCTGCGAAGAAAGCGTCCCGACGCTGGCGCGATTTCAACCGTCTGGAGCGTGGAATCGCAACAGCGTCGAGACGCACAATGCCTAGCGTCCCGACGCTGTTGCGTTTGGAGCTGTTTCCTGGGCAGAACAACGGCTGTTCTTGGCGAAATTCATCAATTTCTTCTGCGATCTTCATCGATTTTCAAGCCTAAACATGACCCGGACTAATACAGACTCGATTTACACAATTTTGGGCTTATAGGACAGCTTATAAGACTCCTCTAGGTATGTCTCCCTATAGGTTAGTGTAGGGATAAAAGCCCTATGTGCAGCGGAAAACCACAGAGACCTTTTCGAATAATAAAACGTCGATTGGGATACCAATACGACGGCAAAAATAATGAATTTACAGCGACAATAATAGATAAAATGGCTGCTGTAAAAACAGATACAAGCATGCTGAAAAACAAGTAAAATTTCTAGATCTAATCTAGAGATGAGTCCTAATGACCCTAGTTCAAAAGGAACCTTACCCTTGAAGAAAACCTTGATTGTTTCGCCAAATTCTCTGAATTTCTCCCAAAAATGCAGCAGCAAATCAACCTTGGTCTTGCTGGAAAATCACCACGAACACCACCACGAGGGTACACCGGTATTCTCTGATAGGATCTAACGTTGGGTGCTGGTGGGAGCGAAAATTCTGAGGAATTTTTCTCTGGATCAATCGTCTGAATTCTCTGATTGAGAATGCTCTGTGAGAGAGATACCGATAGAGAGGGAGAGATTGGTGTGGGAGACGTGAGACTGAGCGAGAGATGTGCAACTGCACTGACCACGTCTATTTTTAAAAATATAATATCAGATAACTGATAAATCAGTTATCTGATATTTTAATTAATTATAATTTTAAAACATAATTTTAAATTACAATTAATTATATTTTAATTAATCTAAATTAATTAAAATAACATTAATTTAAATCCAATTTAAATTAATATCCCTCTTATCCTATAGTTTAATTAAATCAAATTTAATTAAACTAAATTAATTAATTAATTCGAAATTAATTAATAAAATAAAATAAAATTGAACATCACATATTCAATTACTATTTTCTCTCTCAAAACTATAGTATTAATATACATCCAATGCATATTAATTATAACCTATAGTTTTAATATGAACTACTTCATATTTTAGTATAATATTCAAACACCTTTGAATATTCAATCCATCCTTAGAATTTTACCTCAACGCCCTAAATGAGCTACCGGTGGGACCTAATGGACCTACAGATCAGAAGCTCCAACGATATGAGATTAGTTGGTTAAACTCATTAACCAAGTTAATCAATATTCGTTAACTGTGGTTCACTCCACTAAAGAACCACAGCTGCACTCTTCTCACTGCAGATATATTTCTGTGTCCACGGATATTGACCGTCAGCAGCAAGTTAGCCCTTCACGTGTGTTCGTACCCCAGCTAGGTCAAATTACCGTTTTACCCCTGGGCTACCTCTTGGTCCTTAAGTACCAGTGCTCCTCTAATGAACAACCTGTTTGTGGTCCAACCATCAAACAGAAAACCCTCTCGTGCCATAAAGAGGGTAGGGCCCTTTGTTCAAGACCCGGAGACACCACTTAAGGGAACACACCTCTACTTACCCTCATATCAGGAAGGGGTGAATTCCATCTTGTAAGACTACGTTCCCAGCTCCCCATTCGGTCTTGTCCCCAAAATGGTAGGCTTATTGAGTCGGCGAACTGGCCACTCTCACCCGTACAAATCAAAGGACAATCCCTCATGGAAAGGAGTCCATAATCCACTCAGGATTAAGGCCAAGTTGCCTAGGTCATCCTAGTGAAATAGAAACCGAGCTAACCAACGGTGTTATAGTTAGTGGTTAACTATTTCGCGGTCCGGTCTTTGTGCAAACTCATTGCACAGGATACCCCCACTCGCATGTCAACCACATGAACGTGTTGGATCACTACGTTTGTATCAATATACAAAGCGGGCCGTATCCATAGTGTCACCAGGATAAGGTACCCAGCCTTATCCCTATACTACAGACCCTTTAGGCTAAAACTTGAACATTGATCCCCGCATGTCCCTACATACTAGTTCAAGTCTCATTCTATTAGCCATGGATGTTTAGTTTATTGGATTAGGGTTAGCAAGACAAGATATAATACAAACATTGAATAATACATCACTTTATTAATGTTCGGTCAAATGTACATTTACTATCTACGAGTTTTAGGGCATAAAACCCAACAGTTAGTATATGGGAAAGCTTGTCATTTACCATTAGAGCTTGAGCATAAAACATTTTGGGCTTTGAAAAAGTTAAATTTTAATCTGAGTCGTGCAGGAGCAATAAGAATGCTGCAGCTTAATGAGTTAGAAGAATTTCGTCAATTTTCTTACGAAAATGCGAAAATTTATAAGGAAAAGACTAAGCTGTGGCATGACAAGAAAATAAAATCTAAAGAATTTGTCAAGGGTCAAAAAGTTTTGCTTTATAATTCTAGATTAAAATTATTTCCTGGAAAATTGAAATCTAAATGGTCAGGACCATTTATTGTGATTGAGGTTTTTCCCAATGGAGCAATTACTTTGCAGGATGAAAAAGATGGGAGAGTGTTCAAGGTGAATGGACAGCGTGTGAAGCATTATTGGGGTGAGGAGTTTCAGGCGAAATATCCTTCCCTAAGGTTGGTTGATGATTGAGAGAGCAGGACTTTTGCGGGAGCATTTCATAGAGCAAAATTTTGAACTCCCAGAAGTTTGTATTAATTTTGATTTTGCATGGTTTATTAGATTTTATCTTTAGGTTTTTTTATTATTGTTGGTAGTTAGATTTGATCTATTTTAAATTTGATTTTATTTTATTTTCAGGTAATTTATATTATCTTTGAATTATCTTTTTATTAGTTTTATTTTATTAGATTTTATTTTCAGTTATTTGAATTCTGTTGGTTAATAAAGATTTTCTCTAATTGATTCGGCTTCAAGAATAAAAAAAGATTAAGTTTGATTTGATCGGTTAAGTTAAATTTGAATTTGAAAGATTTGATTTTCCTATTTTGAAATTTAAATTCTGTATCTAAGATTCGGCAGGTTCAGAAGATTGTTGCAGCGAAGATAATGCTGGAGCAAATTTCTCGTACGAATTGGAAGGATTTTAGTGTGCGTAATTATTTTTACCGTTGGGATTTTTGAATTTCTATGGCAGGTGAATTGCAGGGATGCTGCCACATGTCGTGTAGGGACAATCCAACGGTTTAGCCGTTGACAGCATGTCGTTATTTCCCATAGATGATTGGAGTTCCACAATTTTACCGTTAGGGATTTGAATTGCAACTTAATTGTGAATGGTAAACCCATTTAATACGGAGCAAACCCTTTCGGTTAGGATTTAAAATTGCTTGAGCCTTATTTATTTGCAGACATTGGTAAGTCTTCTTTCTACTTCGCCTTCTTGTTTCAATCTTACCATCTACATTCTTTCTTTCTCCTTTACATTCTCTGCAAAACCCTTTGAGTTATCTATGGCCAAAACAAGAGCTAGGAAAGAGAGGGAGAGTGAAGAGGAGGAGGTACCGGTCACGCCGGAAGTGCAAAAAGGGAAAACCAAAAAGAAAAGAACGCCGGAGGAAAAGGAAGCAAAGAAAAGGAGAAGGCAGCAAAGGGTTGCAGAACAAGAAGAAGTTCAAGAGGTGGCAGACGTTGTTGCCACTATTGTGGAAGAATGAATTATTAAGGAAACTGAAGTACGAAACCCAGATACGGTTCAAGAAAAGATTGCTACGAAAAACCAAGAAACAGAGGTTGAGGAGCAGGCCGCACGTATACCTGAAAAAGAGAAAACGTCGAAGCCGGTGCAGGAGTGTAAGGCCCAGCCCATTTAGCCTTTTCTTTTATTTAAGATTTCTATTAATATAAAAAAAAGAGACTAAAAGAATTAAAAAAAAAAAAAAAAAAAAAAAAAAAAAAAGGAAAGGGATAAAGCTAAGGCGGTGGTAAGGGTTATTCAAAAAAAAAAAAAAAAAAAAAAAAAAAAAAAAAAAAGAGAGAAAGGAATGGAAGTTGAGGTGGCAAATGGAAAAAAAAGAAAAGAAAAGAAAATGAAGGGGTTGGGGGACTCACGAAGAGAGATAGGTAAAGCTTAAAAAAAAAACAAAGAAGAAAGAAGAAAAGGAACCGTCAGGGAGAGAGAGAGAGAAGAAGAACCGAAAGAAGAGGGGGAGAAGAAGAACCGAAAGAAGAGGGGGAGAAGAAGAATCCGAGAGCGGGGGAAGAGAGGAGGTACGTTCTTGAGATGCTTGAACTCAACCACAACATTTCTCAACGGATTTGGTGAGTTAGTCTTGAAATTTCTTGTTTTTTTTTTGTGGGTTTGATTATGGGTTTTGTGAGGAAGAGAATGGAAACAGAGAATGATGGGGGAAAAGAGGAAGAAGGTGATAGAGGGAAGAAAGGGAAATAGAGATTAAAATAAAAAAAAAAAGTAAGGAAAAAGGATATATGACCGTGGGTTTGAAACAAGGAGGGGTATGAAGGAGATAAAGTAATTGGGTTTAAGTTGTCTTGTCATCAAAGGAGTAATTTTTGGAAAAAGGAAAAGCCATGTAGTTATTGCATTTGTTGGTACAAGAATGATTAGATAGGTGGTGAGGGAATGACCATTAGGTGAGTCTAGTCATGTAAGCAAATTGGTTAAAGGAGAGAAATTGGTTGTGGTGTAGGGAAAGTTATTATTTAATTGAAGAATGGGACAAAAAAGTACCTAGAATGGGAAATTGAGAAAGGTTGGAATTCAAGGAATGTTTAAGTATGAGATTAAACCAATTAGTCATTTAGTTAAATAGAAACTTATATGTTGGTTTAATAAATATTTCAGGTCAAACGGAGATCGGGATGACCTACGACCTGAAATTCTCTCATCAATAGGACTGTGAGTGGTTGTTTTACAAAATGTTTCATTGTTGTTTAATTATTATTATGAGATTTCAAGAGCTTTACAACCATGTTGGAATTTTAAAGAAACTATTATGAGATTTACAAAAAGTTGCTATGAGTTACCAATATTGTTGTGGTTGCTTAAATTATCGTCTATAGATATTAAAGATCTTTTCAAGTTATTCGAGAGTTCAAACAAGTGTTACAAAGTTTCTGTATATTATGTTTTTAGCCAGAATTATTATTTAGAGCTATATGAGATATTTTACGGCGATTTGAGTAATCAAAATTATTTGTGTTCTTTGATGAATATTTCTAGTTTACGAAATGTTGTTTTAGAAAAAGAAAACGGTTTTAGAGCCATTGGATGTTGTTAATTTTTTATGTTAAAAGTGGTTTGAAATTCACTAGTTTTATGTACCCATGGTGATTACCCATATACTATGAATGTGTTTTCGTAGTATAGAGAGAGGTCTTGGGACCCCCCCCCCCCAGCACACATGTAGGCTTTGGATCGTGTGTTAGGGTGCTTAGCCCTTGAAGGTAGCTCTACGTGCACGTATGACAGAGATGGCTCTGCTGTGCATTTCAGAATTACTCAATGCATAGTATGACAGAGATTGATCTGTTGAGCGTATTGAGGTTACTCTACGCCAGTAAGACTAGAGATTTGGGTACAGGTTTGGTGATAAATCTTTTTGACATATGTTATGTTTTCAAGAGTTACCTTATAAATACTTCTTTATGTTTAGTTATCTTGAGAATTATTAAACAACTCCTAGTTTACATTGTTTTTCCAGAGTTATAAAATTATGCTTAAAGAGGAGATCGGTTTTATGAAAGTATTTTATTTATGAACTTACCACTCACTGGGCTTTTCAGCTCATTCTTTTATTTTTATTTTTCCACCAGGTTGCTCTTGAGTTTCAACCAAAGTTGGCTAACCAGACGAGCTAGTAACTAGTAAGAATCCGCCACCAGTCTCTGCAACTCGATGCATATCACTTATTATGTATAAGGTTTGGTAATGAAGTGTCTAGCTGAGTATCGTGGTTTGAGACGCCTGTGTCTCTAGTCTAGCTCCAGAGTATGATATAGTATCTTTAATTCTAGAGGGTTTATATATGTATATATCGCTCGTTTTCAGGTGTGCTATTACCCAAGTTTCAGAGGAAACTCTGCCCAAATTTTTGGTTATTTAAGTTATTACTAGAATTATAATGAGCTTAAGAATTGTTATGAGGATGCTAGATGGCGATAGGATCGTATGGTTGGTTAGAATTCATTGTCGACACACCACGTCATTAGTTATTAAGAGTAGTCTGGGACGAGGTGTGTCAATTTGGTATCAGAGCAGTTTCGTATCTGGGCATGATGATTATGTATACGTGAATAATAAATGTAAGTAAGCCGATATAGTAAGTGATATGCATTGCATCGTGAGTGAGACATGGATTGGTGGCAGATTTCATATGTTACAAGAAATTGAAACTCAACGAGCTACTGGTAGGTAATGTATTGTGGGCGAGGAAATGATATGAGAGATTGGTCCCTTGGAGGATAAGCAAAATGTAATTTGAATTGATAGAGAAAGATAGTTAGTAAATGAAAATTTGTTCTTGGTGTAGTTGAAAAGATGTGGATGGTTATGAAAGATTTTGAGAAATGGTCTATGGGAGGAAAAAAAAGGAAATAATTCGAACTTTTGTTACAGGTTTAAATGGAGAGACATGGAAGATTGGTTGAAGCGACTATGAGAAAAAGGAAATAGTTGGTGAACAGAGGTGTTAGTATTTAGAGTGAGAATGCTCAAGAATTTGAGAGAATGTTACCATTTAACAAATGAGGATTGGAGGCGTTTTAACGTGGTTACTAAAGTCGCAACTTAGTCAACGTAGTTGTATAGATGTGAAGTTAGAAAAAAATGTTTATTTCACTGGGATGCGAAAATGATAAGAGAGATGGAGTTTGTTAGTACCCTTACAAAGAAGGGATTGATAGTGTTGGTAAGTATAAGAGATTTGAGGGCGATTCGTGAGAGGGAGTTTAATAGTGCAGGGTTAGCAGAATGGGGAGATCAAGTTTGGAAGGTTATTGGTAGATGCAACCATGGGGATTTGGGAGAGTATAACAGAAAGGTAAATTCAAACGGAGCAATTAAATAGTGAACGCGGCATTTCAGTTGGCATAATTAGAGACTCGGTTAAGAGTGGTTGTTCGTGAATTCTTCAAATCAAAGTTTTATGGAACATCAAGTTCTACAAGTGGATTAAGTATCACAAGATAAGCTAGCGGGATGAATTCAAGTTTAACCAAGATTGGTATACTCAAGTGTCAAAATGGTCAAAGACACATCAAGATGAGTACTTCAAGGTGATAAGTAAATGAGGAAAGTGTCCAGAGAATGCTATTAAGAGTCTATATAAATAAGATAGACTTGCACCATGCGAGGTTAGTGGTTCATGACCTAATAAAATTACAGATGTTGGAGGCAAAGCGTTTGATTCTTATTAGTACAATTGTGATTGTATCTATTCAAGGCGGGTAGACTTAATCTAAACATATGGAAGACTACAGGAAATATCTCAAAATAAGGTTACCAACATTGCAAGATAAAATTTTATATATTGAATTTATCAAGTTTGAGTTTTGGTTAGACCAATTTTTTTTTTCTTCTTGGACCACATGATTTATACCAAATACATATTTACTAATCTCCAAAAGGTTAAGGTAACAGCTAAATGGAGGCAATCTATAATTGTAATGAAAATTCATAATTTTTTTTTTTTTTTTTTTTTTTTGAGAATTCTTGGAGAGTATTTGTTTGTGGTTAATTATATGGGGATACAGACTTAAGTAAATTCTCAAAATTAGTGCGAAGATTGATGACTATTCCAGATTGTTGGAGGATATATATGAGATTGAGGTTGTCTAAGTTGCTACATTATTCTTTAAGTATAAGATTGACAATTGCAAGAGAATGCATGATTGAAATGAGGTGAGCTCTATAGTAGGAAAAGTGAGCTCTATAGTAGGAAAGGTGAGCTCCTGTCCTTATGACGAAATGAAATAAATAGAAATTCAGTAGGAGCAATTATCATCGGGGGGAAAAGAAATACCTCAAAGTTGAGAAGCTTAGAGAGCTAATTGGAAAATCTAAGTGGCTCTTAGTCACTGCATTTAATGTTTAGGCGATAAGTGGATTACAATATACCTAACACCTTATCGTGAGATACAATACAACTATGCTCATTGTCGGAGGCAAAATGATGTTATAAAGTGGGACGTGGTTATAATCAAAGAAATTATGCGATCCGTGAGGTACGCATTATTTTGATGGAGAACTTGGTTGATCAACTCATGGACACTCAAATGTGTTTTGAAATTATGGTGTGATGGGATATTGCACATATTTGTGGATCAAATGAACAAAAGATTTCTTTTGGATTCTAAATCTAAGTAATATGGGTTTGGTTGTATTGTTAAGTGGACGAGTGGCTCAACAAAATTGTAGATCTTATAAACAAGATGGTCAATTCTTATTTATAAAGTTATGTTGGACTTCATAGTTTCTGTGTTGGCATATTCTGAAGATAGAAAGAAACATCCAAAACATTTGGATTGATGTTATGGACGACATGGAAAGATAAAATCAAATTAGATGCTAATCTTGCAAGTAAAAGTTTGGTTTGAAGAGTTGCATTTTGGGAGGTGATTTATGCAAGGGCGGTTTTGCTTACCCTCAATATTTGAGAAGATGGTGATTGGAAATCTACTTGCAATCGGTATGAAGGTTGGAACTTAACAGTTTATGCTTCAAAGGCGATGTAGAAGCAAAAGCAAAATTATTCAACACCTGCTTGAGAACCAATTATAATGGTATTAGTCTTAAGAGTCTAAAATCCTTAAGAGTTGGTGACATTATCGTAAGAAAAGAAGTTGCAGATATGTGGACAAATCACAAAGGAATATTAAGATTGGATCGTTGACTATTCTCCAGGAAAGAGTAATGATGTTATGAATTTTCCTTAAGCTTGGTTACAAGTAGTTTAAAAAGCCGAAATAGTGCAATTTAATCTCTTTGGTTGGGCATGAATTCAACTACCATTTGGATACGAAATTTTTGGGGAAGAACGAGAAGCTCTATTTTCAAAATGGGAGTAGGACTTATACTTTAAGAGAAGCTCTATGTGTTTTATGTGGTGATTTAATATGAGTAAGATAGAAGGAGCGAAGAGCAATTATCAAAAGATAGCATATGTACTAAGAGTTGAGCTTAATTAATTTCTTGTACCTAATTACTCAAGTCTAGGGAGAGCAATACTTGAGACAGCTCCCAATTCAGCTTATACTATGCAACTAAGAAGGACAAAAGTGTTGGAAGTCTAACAAAGAGTGTCTGTTTTGTATTAAGAGACTAATGTTTGCAAGGATCATGTTCAACCAGAACAATCAAAAGTATGTATTAATCCAGGGCATTTCGTTATGCAGGCAAGGCTAGATGTGATGGATATATTTGATATCAAAATAGCCTGGTGGAAGTGTGTTCAGTAGAGAAGAATGATTTCATATGGGGAGTTCTAGTGCACTACAACTCAACGGGACAAGTTGGGAAGTCCTGTGGTCAAAGAAAAGTGTTTGTTAGGTCTCAACAAGAAGTTTAGAAATCGCATGAGATTGTTATAAGTACATTGTGAACTCTTGGGTGGAGATCACATTGAGTATTCGCAGTCGTTATACAGATTAGTCAAACTGAATTTCGAGGACGAAATTCCTAAAACGGAGTAATATTCTGTAAGGCACAGCCCATTTAGCCTTTTCTTTTATTTAAGATTTCTATTAATATAAAAAAAAGAGAATAAGAGAATAAAAAAAAAAAAAAAAAGAGGAAAGGGATAAAGCTAAGGCGGTGGTAAGGGTTATTCAAAAAAAAAAAAAAAAAAAAAAAAAAAAAAAAAGAGAAAGGAATGGAAGTTGAGGTGGCAAATGGAAAAAAAAGAAAAGAAAAGAAAATGAAGGGGTTGGGGGACTCACGAAGAGAGATAGGTAAAGCTTAAAAAAAAAAAACAAAGAAGAAAGAAGAAAAGGAACCGTCAGGGAGAGAGAGAGAGAAGAAGAACCGAAAGAAGAGGGGGAGAAGAAGAACCGAAAGAAGAGGGGGAGAAGAAGAATCCGAGAGCGGGGGAAGAGAGGAGGTACGTTCTTGAGATGCTTGAACTCAACCACAACATTTCTCAACGGATTTGGTGAGTTAGTCTTGAAATTTCTTGTTTTTTTTTTGTGGGTTTGATTATGGGTTTTGTGAGGAAGAGAATGGAAACAGAGAATGATGGGGGAAAAGAGGAAGAAGGTGATAGAGGGAAGAAAGGGAAATAGAGATTAAAATAAAAAAAAAAAAAGTAAGGAAAAAGGATATATGACCGTGGGTTTGAAACAAGGAGGGGTATGAAGGAGATAAAGTAATTGGGTTTAAGTTGTCTTGTCATCAAAGGAGTAATTTTTGGAAAAAGGAAAAGCCATGTAGTTATTGCATTTGTTGGTACAAGAATGATTAGATAGGTGGTGAGGGAATGACCATTAGGTGAGTCTAGTCATGTAAGCAAATTGGTTAAAGGAGAGAAATTGGTTGTGGTGTAGGGAAAGTTATTATTTAATTGAAGAATGGGACAAAAAAGTACCTAGAATGGGAAATTGAGAAAGGTTGGAATTCAAGGAATGTTTAAGTATGAGATTAAACCAATTAGTCATTTAGTTAAATAGAAACTTATATGTTGGTTTAATAAATATTTCAGGTCAAACGGAGATCGGGACGACCTACGACCTGAAATTCTCTCATCAATAGGACTGTGAGTGGTTGTTTTACAAAATGTTTCATTGTTGTTTAATTATTATTATGAGATTTCAAGAGCTTTACAACCATGTTGGAATTTTAAAGAAACTATTATGAGATTTACAAAAAGTTGCTATGAGTTACCAATATTGTTGTGGTTGCTTAAATTATCGTCTATAGATATTAAAGATCTTTTCAAGTTATTCGAGAGTTCAAACAAGTGTTACAAAGTTTCTGTATATTATGTTTTTAGCCAGAATTATTATTTAGAGCTATATGAGATATTTTACGGCGATTTGAGTAATCAAAATTATTTGTGTTCTTTGATGAATATTTCTAGTTTACGAAATGTTGTTTTAGAAAAAGAAAACGGTTTTAGAGCCATTGGATGTTGTTAATTTTTTATGTTAAAAGTGGTTTGAAATTCACTAGTTTTATGTACCCATGGTGATTACCCATATACTATGAATGTGTTTTCGTAGTATAGAGAGAGGTCTTGGGACCCCCCCCCCCAGCACACATGTAGGCTTTGGATCGTGTGTTAGGGTGCTTAGCCCTTGAAGGTAGCTCTACGTGCACGTATGACAGAGATGGCTCTGCTGTGCATTTCAGAATTACTCAATGCATAGTATGACAGAGATTGCTCTGCTGAGCGTATTGAGGTTACTCTACGCCAGTAAGACTAGAGATTTGGGTACAGGTTTGGTGATAAATCTTTTTGACATATGTTATGTTTTCAAGAGTTACCCTATAAATACTTCTTTTTGTTTAGTTATCTTGAGAATTATTAAACAACTCCTAGTTTACATTGTTTTTCCAGAGTTATAAAATTATGCTTAAAGAGGAGATCGGTTTTATGAAAGTATTTTATTTATGAACTTACCACTCAATGGGCTTTTCAACTCATTCTTTTATTTTTATTTTTCCACCAGGTTGCTCTTGAGTTTCAACCAAAGTTGGCTAATCAGACGAGCTAGTAACTAGTAAGAATCCGCCACCAGTCTCTGCAACTCGATGCATATCACTTATTATGTATAAGGTTTGGTAATGAAGTGTCTAGCTAAGTATCGTGGTTTGAGACGTCTGTGTCTCTAGTCTGGCTCCAGAGTATGATATAGTATCTTTAATTCTAGAGGGTTTATATATGTATATATCGCTCGTTTTCAGGTGTGCTATTACCCAAGTTTCAGAGGAAACTCTGCCCAAATTTTTGGTTATTTAAGTTATTACTAGAATTATAATGAGCTTAAGAATTGTTATGAGCATGCTAGATGGCGATAGGATCGTATGGTTGGTTAGAATTCATTGTCGACACACCACGTCATTAGTTATTAAGAGTAGTCTGGGACGAGGTGTGTCAAGGAGGCTCATGTTGAAGTCATTATGCCTGAACCGCCCAAGCGCCGCCGCATCAAGAGGAAGGCGGGTCGCGTGAGGGTGATTCGGAACACTCCATCGCCTCCGACGTCGGACTCTGAGGAAGAAAAAAGGGAAGCTGAGAATAAGGAAAAAGAAGAAGAGGCAAGAAAGGCAGAAGAAGAGCGTTTGCGCGAACTGAGAGAAAGCAAGGGCAAAGGAGAGATCCTAGAGCAACTGACAGTGTTGACCAGTAGGTTAGAAATTTGCTGAAAGGCAAGCTCAGACCTATTGGACTTATGCTAAAAGGAGAGATGATGCGCTCAGGGGGGCCTTGCAAACCAATTTCTCAAGACCATATCCGGCCTTTCCAGTGTTTCCCGATGATTTGTTTAATCTTTGGATACAACCCCCGCCTGTTGAACGAGAAGAGGATGTTGATGAGGAGCAGGGTCAGGAATACTGACTAATGGGATGACCTGGAGCGAGCATTACTTTTGTTTCTCCATTTTTTTTTTTTTTTGCTCGTGCATATTGACCCTGCTCACTGTTATAACTGCTTGTCTTGTTTTTTTAATTTTTTTTGTTGCTGTGGGAAAAAAATATATATCTACTTTGTAATGTTTTTCTATGATTTTAATGAAATTTCTGAATGTTTCTATTCCATGAGCACTGAGTAATGCCTAACTTAACTATTTTCTTCTGAATTTTTGAAGATTGGACTGATTACGCTTAATTAGATCAAGGTATTCTGATCTCCCGAAACCTTTTGCTTGAGCATTTCTTCTAGCCTGGACTATTGCTGCGGCAAAGAAGATTTTGAAGGTAGTATTGACTTATATGATCCACTTTAAGCTTAATCTGAGTCCCATGTTTAGTTTAAAAATTCAGATAGAAAAATTTAAGTTTGGGGGTATACTTGCTTATTTAATGATTCATTTGGGACAATGAATAATTCAAGTTTGGGGGACTTTTTGCTACTCCAATTATTTTGCTCGAGCATTCCTCTCCTTCAAATTAAAATTTGTTAGGTTATTGAGTAACCGGGGACAATTGTGATACCCACAGTTTGTTTCCACGTCAAAAGATGACCTAGGAAATGAAAAAAAAAATATTTGTTGAAGATTTTGCTGAAAAAAATTAACGGAGCAAAAGTTTTGAGGGATGAATGATGATCCAAAAGTTTTTCTGTCTCCCATAACTTAGGTGAGCTTCATCATAAAATTTCGCCATTCTGAGGGGCAAGAGATAGAATAACTAAGGATTTTTTACCTTTATAATGAGTATTGAGCCTAGTTGGTGATAAGCTTGAGGCTAGGGTATACTGCACCATAAAGTGGGTCATCCTGTGCTTAACAGCTTATGACTGTAAGGCTGCTTTAAGTCTGATAAATAATGATATAAACCTCTTTAAAAATATGTTTTGAAATGTCTGATAATAGAGCTAGGCTGTGGTGAGTTCTTAGAATTAAGTTGAAAAGTGGTGATTATTTGTCCATGCCGGAGGAATCATTTTGCTGCAGCAGAGTTTGGTTTTGCAGAGTGCTCAGGTAAAGGGTAAAGGTAGTGTTGGACTGTCTGGTTTGCTTAAGCTAATTCTTTGTCTAATGTTTCTAAATTCTTAAGGGAAGGTGAGTTAGTATTGCTCGGGACGCGCAATAGTTCAAGTTTGGGGGTATGATAACTGCCCAAAAGGTAGTTATTTAGGCCTCAATTATATAGAGATTTGTGTGTCCTTTATGCTTATTAGGGTTGGTTTTGGATAGATATTACATGTTTTAACCCATTTGGAAGAATGGAAGCATTGGAAATTATTTTGTGCAGATTATGCTGCTGGGCGACTGGAGGAAGCAATTTCTATGCTGCAGCAAAACTGGGAACAGAAACTGCCACATCACAGCTCGTTAGCCAACTTCATGCACCGACTTCTGTTGAGTAATTTTCGTGATAAAGAAGCAAGGAGATCCCTACACGTGTCCAAGTTGACCTAATTCAAGTCTCCTCTCCTTCTATAAAAGGAAATAGCCGTCCAAGTCAAACTCATTCCATGTTTTCCCTTGGAAGCCGAATAGTACAGAGATTGAAGATCGTCAAGAACACCATCTTCCGCAAGCTGATTAGGGAGTTTATTTTCTTTATTAACTTGTGGTTATGGACATGCATACTCAGATTGTAATTCGAATTCCTATGCCTAATATGAACTAAGTAGCTTAAGGTGTTGGTTAGGAATAATGTGATTACTGTGCTTCATCTCTAGTAATAAATTGACTATTGCATTTTGGTTAATTGTTGTGCTTATTCTCATTTTATGCCCGCTTGGCCTGCCGGTATGGATAGCTCTCTCTAGTTTCAGGGATGATTTAGAGAGTGTGTGGCAATTATCCACACTACGATCATTGTGTATTGGTGAACGCCGGTGGCTGAGCTAGGGATAGCCAGTTGCCTAGTGCTTGATCGGTCGCACTTCATTGGGTTTGAAACATATCCCAAAAGATCCGGAGTTCCGGGAGGAATCCGCTAATAATACTGCGAGAAATGCATGATCAATAATATTGCTAGAGCATATTTTAGAACAATCACTAAATCCTTGTAGGATCGTATGGCAACACTAGAGGGGGGGTGAATAGAGTTGCTTAATAAAATTTAAAACTTTTTGCTGAATTAAAATGAATTGATTTAATTTAAACTAAATAAATTTAATAAGCACTATAAAGCATAAAGTATGCTAGAACTATTTGACATTTTTTCTAGGCAAGCAATCTACTCATAAAAATGAAATAGCGGAAATTAAAAGAGTAGAGAGAAAGAGATAACACCAGGAAATTTTATAGTGGTTCGGAAATCCCTACTCCACTCCCCAAGACTCCTTCTTGGGTATTTTACTGCAACGACTCTCTTACGGGTGAGAACCAAACCGACTCTTTTTCCAGGTTCAAGAGTAAACCTTTACCGATCCTTTTACAGGTTCAGGACCCAACCTATACCGATCTTTTTAAACAGGTTCAAGATCAAACCACTGTGATCCTTTTAACCGGGTTCAGGATCAAACCACTACAAATCCTTTTTCGGGTTCAGGATCAAACCACTCACTCAATTCCCAAGGTGCACCCACACCTTATTACAAGTTCCCAACAATGAGTAGAAGAAGAAAAGAAGCTCACAAAATAAAATACCTCTTGAAGGCTAATTACACAATGTTGTGCACTCACAATAATAAAACCTCACAATAACACTAGACCAATTTAGGAGCAAGGGAGGATTTTTAAACAAGAATTGAAGAGTATGGAGACTTGAGAGCTTAAGACTTTGATGTCTTTTTGGTGTGTTTATAAAGAGTAAAATCAAGTCGAATTTATAGGAGAGGGAGATAAATATTGGCCGTTAGATCAAATTGAAAATGAAGGGTGGAAATTGAATTTAAATAGAAAAGGAGAGGATTTCAACATTAAGGTTGAATTTTGAAAGATTGGAATTTTTGAGATTTGAGAATAAATCAAGGATTTTAAGAATATGGATTTTGGAAAGAATTCAAATTTGAATGATATGTAATTGATAAATTTTGGATAAGTTTGGATTAAGGAAAATGAAAAAATGAAGCTACAAAAATTCAAAAAATGGTTGAAATGCTCCCCAAGATGAGTAGGATTTTTCAGAATTTTTTTCCAATTTTTTCAGAATTTTTTCGAGCCTTAAAAAGACCAAAAATGACTAAACTAGCCGTTGGCTGCCACGTGTCGCTCTCTGATTGGCTGCAATAAAAGAAAATCAAAATTAATAATAAATTAATATTATATTCAAAAGTTGACCGTTTGACTTTCTTTATTATTAAAGAAATTCGAATGCCACGTGTCACAATATCATTGGGACACGTCATCGCCACGTCACTGCCATGTCATTGCCACGTCAGCAAAATGTGACCGTTTGAGATGCCACGTCATCTGCCACGTCATAAAAGTTGACCGTTGACCGTCCTTGTCAGTGCCACGTCGGATGCCACGTCATCGTAGTGCCACATGTCACTGCCACGTTGGATTTTCCTCTCCAATCTTCTATTGCTTATAACTTTCTCGTTTGAACTCCGATTTGAGCGATTCAAGTTGCGTTGGAATCGTCTTTCTGAGCTCTACATTATGAACACTTTAAAACACTAAAATAATTAGTAAATTAAAGTTTGTTATCATCAAAACATATATTATGATTGAAGCTCGTAAAGCTAACAATCCTAACCAGCGCCTGTCTTTAATCTGTCTATCTATTTGTTTACTTGTTGTTCTGTCATTTATTTTACTTCAGCATAATTCCGATAAAACCAAATCATTTTACTATCTTTGAAACCATTAGAAAATTACACAAAATAGGTAGAGTGGAAACTAATTCAGGGCTCGGATTGATAATATTACTTGTTGCAGACTGTGTATGCTTGCACAGGAATTCTAGAGTATTTTATATCATATTTTTACTCACTCTAGGAACCCAACACACTCGCTAATTTTAACTGCAATCTAACCAATGGAACTTATATCGAAAAATTTATTAACTGACTAGACCAGTATGCATCATCCCAACTCAGTCACATACAGGATACATAACAAGCATTCTACATTTGTAATAAGAGAAATCATAACTTCTAGTTGTCTACTTTCATTGCCAGCCAACCACGTGATACCACAAACGCACTCACATCAATCCCATAGCACAAGTGCACAACATCCAAAATTCTTGAAAATAAACGCATTCATATCATCTCAGCCTCGACTCAAACATATAATACAATCTCATGCCAGAAGTATAACTTTCATTTCAACGAATAAAATTTCATTCCAAATCAACAAGTTAACTTGAATCACAAAGAAGTTGAGCAATCGGTAACATATGGGTGGCTTGGACAAATATGGATGAGGGAAAAGAAGACGTGGGTTTGTTGAGGTGTGTGATGAGTGAAAAATTAAAAAGAAAATTATGGGAAAATAAGGAGAAAAAACGGGAAGGGATAAAGATTTTTTTTTTTTATGGGGGATTCTTTCTTTATCTCGGCCATTAGTATAGAGTTTGAATAATAACCATTATTTATTTATTTAATAAAAATATGAATTTTTATAATCAAATTATTAAAATGTTTGCATTATTTCTTAATTCACCACAGTACATGACATTTATAATTCCCAATTCTTTTTAATGATTTTTTCATAAAATTGTGTTTGTGTCGTCTAAATTCATAATCTATATTTATAAATGTTTTGTTTTTAACAATGTTTGGTCATAAAAATAAAGTTTATACAATATTTATTCGTTACATGAATAAAATTTTACATACAATAATACATTATTTTAAAACTTTAAACTAAAAAGTCAACATTCCACGTGTCATGCACGTGTTCTTGTACTACTCTATATCTATATCTATAGTATATATAAAAGCCACGATAGAGAGAAACTTTTCATGTCCATTTTACCCTTTCATTTTTTGTATATGTGCCAATATTACCCTTTAATCTATCATCTTTTCTACTCCACGATATTGTCTTTTCATCTTTCATATTCCTCTTTAATTTTAATTATCTCTCTTTTAATATATCATTTATGTTTGCAACCTATCATTTATGTTTGCAATTAATATTTTTTTGGAGTTATGCTTTTCACCCATTCAAATTTCAAAAATGTTTTGTCTTCTCAAAATTTTGTAACATACATAAAAGCATAGGATCACATATAAATGGAAAATGGATGGATGAAACAAAGTAGAGGATGATGAGTTTGAGGTTGAAGTAGCCAGATTGGAAGGTCTCATAGAGCCACCGGTAGAGGTTGTCATCGTTAGTGCTGATTTGGTGTCGGTTTCAAAATCGTGGAAGTGATTGAGATGTGAAGGAAATATTCACCAGCTCAACAAACCTCATTCAAATAGGGAATATTCCTCAAGACATGAAAATTCAATGGGTGTAAAACATTTGTTTGTAGATTTTTATCATTATTTTATTCTTTCTCTATCTTACTAAAAATCATAATTCTAATCCAAGGTTATTTTACTTGTATAAGTAGAGGCACTGCGTCTTAGAAAATATTGAAAACTGTGTATAAACTTTATTTTCATTTTTGTGTAAAACACTGTCTTGAAAGAATGTATGAGAGAGATTGAATTGCTTATGAGGTGATAGAGTTTTGAAGACGTCGATGGAGAGATATTGAATTGCACCATTGAACTGTTGTTGGTGCTTCTAAGGGGGGCTTTAATTTAATTTGGCGGTGGTTTTTCCGTCGAGGGTTTATTTGATGGTGATAATTTTCATGGGTGTAGCTGTATTTGCAAGACTACATGGAAACTAGAGAAAAGTTTTTTTTTTTTTTTGGAAAATTGGGTTTTCATTTTAGCTCTTTTCTTAGTTTATACCTCATTTAATTTATTTCGGTTATAATTGAAGTTTTTTTCTAATTCTAATAGTCTATCCTAATTTTAGTTGTCAAATAATTTTTTATTTTTTTACTAAATATTTTAATTTAAACTAATCTTTTTTTAATAATTATTATATATTTTAAATGTTTGGTTTTAAATTTATTAAATCGTCTTTAATTTTGGCAATTTGTTATGATATTCATTATTTAAGATTTAGGATACTTTCATAGACTTTTATATTTTTTTGCTTATAATATTTTATTTTTATTTGTTGGCGAATCATACAACAGTTTCGGATCTGAAACGGGGAGGGAGGGAGGACCTCCCCCGAAACGGGGAGGGAGGGAGGACCTCCCTCCTTCGGTTTTCGCCGGAAAATCGAAGGAGGGAGGTCCTCCCTCCCTCCCCCATTCCTTTCTTTTTTTTTATTTTTTTTTTAAAAAATCAGTGAAGAAAGAAGAGAAAAAGAGAAAAGAAGAGAAATGAAAAAAAAAAAAAAAAAGGTCGCCGGCGGCCGGGGGGGGGGGGGGGGGGGGGCCGCCGGCCGCCGGTCGCCGGACATAGGAAGAAGAAGAAGGAGGAAGGAGAAGGTGGAGAAGGTGGAGAAGATGGAAAAGAAGAAGAAGAGAGAGAAAGTGAGAAAGAATAAAAAAATAAAAAATATTAATATTATATATTTTTTAAATATTTTTTATTTAAAAAAATAAAATAAATAATTTTTATATTAAAATAATAGTGCCACGTCAGCAACCGTTAAAAGTTAACAGAAAAATTGACGGCAGGGACCAAAGTGCTCCTTATCTCAAACCTCGGGGGTATTTTTGTTGAGTTTGAAAACTCAGGGACCAAAATGAAACCTAACCCAAACCTCAGGGACCAAAAGTGTATTTTTCCGTTAATTTTTTCTATTATCACATTTTCTAGAATAAACTATTCAATGTTCTTACTATAAAATAATGTACATAAGTTTAGTATCATTGTTTTAGACCAAACCGTACTAACCAACAAGGGATTAACAAACTGATTAATAATTTTGGTTTGTTGGATCAATGGTACTCAACACTGGCGATAGAAAGATTGACAGGAACAAGATAATTTGGAACGATAAACATGCACGGGAGAAAGAACCAAACTAAAGTAATGCATGGATAGGAGGAAAATTGAACGAAAGAAGGATAGCAAACAACTTAATTACTTATTAATACGATTTACAAAACATACCACACCTATAATTACTTGCTAATATAGGTGATATCTTAAGCTGCTATATGTTGGGTGTTTTGTTGTAGATAGTAGGTTCAAGTCTTCAAGCCTGCTTGGAACAATGTAGCAACTAGAGTTGAGTTAAGAATGACGGAGGCTTGGAAGTCAACTAATCTTCAGTTGAACTCCACTGGTTAGGAGGGAGGTCGTCCCTTAGGGTGCTTAGTTTTTTATCTTCTGGTTCCTCTTGGTTGTAATGCTTGTTGTTGAGCGTTTGACTTTGTTTGCTTGAAAGGTTGTTCTTATAAAAAAAAAAAAAAATACTTGCTAATAGAACTCAAAATATATATATATATATATATATATATATATATATATTACTAGCTAATAATTATTATAAAAAATCATTTAAATTATTTAGTTTTTTTTTTTCTTTTGAAGACAAAATTATTTAGTTTTTTATCACTTTAACTTTTATTTTCATAGTATAAATTTGTGTCAATTTAGGGAAAGTTGATATTTTCATAAAAGAAAAGTTAATTTTTGTTTGGTCAAGATAAAGTATATCTTAAAATATATGTATTTGTTCTATAAAAAAAATAAAAAAAAAATATATGTATTTTATAATAATAAAAAATTAGTTTTTTTTTTTTTAAACCTTTAAGAAACATTTTTTCGGAAAAAAAAAACCTTTAAAAAACAAATTTAATGATTGAAGATTTAATTTGGAATGAATGAAAATTTGAATGCACCATTAAATTTAGGGGCAACAAGAAGCGTGACTACAAAAAAAAATAGTAGACTTGAAAAATGGCTACAACAGTTCATAAATTAAATGAGTGGCTAAAAGATTTTATTATTAATAAATCACTATTTGTAGAAGACGTAAATACCCCTACCAAACTGTCTAAGATGTTGCTAACGTTAAAAACTGAAATCATAGTTTATGAGAGAGAAAATACCCTATAGTTAGCAAGATTCTAGGAGGTTTTGAAATCCAAAAATCCAAGAAGCCAACGAAATAATTGAAACTGATCTAGATTTACCATCTTCTTACTACTCAACAAATGGTTTCTGGAAAAAAAAAATCATACCTTAATTCGGAAAAAAAAAATGCAAAAAAATGAATCCCTCTAGGAAAAAAAACAAAACTTCCAAAAACGTTAATTGAGGCAAACAGTAATCTCAATAAGAGGATATACATCTGCAGAGCCTTAAAAAAATGTACAGACATGGATAAAGCTAAGAATAAACCCACTTAAATGCTGCAATTATGAGTAATCAAATCAGCACCCACCACCCCACCAACCCGCCGCCATGCTGTTGGGTTTTATGCCCTAAAACTCGTAGATAGTAAATGTACATTTGACCGAACATTAATAAAGTGATGTATTATTCAATGTCTGTATTATATCTTGTCTTGCTAACCCTAATCCAATAAACTAAACATCCATGGCTAATAGAATGAGACTTGAACTAGTATGTAGGGACATGCGGGGATCAATGTTCAAGTTTTAGCCTAAAGGGTCTGTAGTATAGGGATAAGGCTGGGTACCTTATCCTGGTGACACTATGGATACGACCCGCTTTGTATATTGATACAAACGTAGTGATCCAACACGTTCATGTGGTTGACATGCGAGTGGGGGTATCCTGTGCAATGAGTTTGCACAAAGACCGGACCGCGAAATAGTTAACCACTAACTATAACACCGTTGGTTAGCTCGGTTTCTATTTCACTAGGATGACCTAGGCAACTTGGCCTTATTCCTGAGTGGATTATGGACTCCTGTCCATGAGGGATTGTCCTTTGATTTGTACGGGTGAGAGTGGTCAGTTCGCCGACTCAATAAGCCTACCATTTTGGGGACAAGACCGAATGGGGAGCTGGGAACGTAGTCTTACAAGATGGAATTCACTCCTTCCTGATATGAGGGTAAGTAGAGGTGTGTTCCCTTAAGTGGTGTCTCCGGGTCTTGAACAAAGGGCCCTACCCTCTTTATGGCACGAGAGGGTTTTCTGTTTGATGGTTGGACCACAAACAGGTTGTTCATTAGAGGAGCACTGGTACTTAAGGACCAAGAGGTAGCCCAGGGGTAAAACGGTAATTTGACCTAGCTGGGGTACGAACACACGTGAAGGGCTAACTTGCTGCTGACGGTCAATATCCGTGGACACAGAAATATATCTGCAGTGAGAAGAGTGCAGCTGTGGTTCTTTAGTGGAGTGAACCACAGTTAACGAATATTGATTAACTTGGTTAATGAGTTTAACCAACTAATCTCATATCGTTGGAGCTTCTGATCTGTAGGTCCATTAGGTCCCACCGGTAGCTCATTTGGGGCGTTGAGGTAAAATTCTAAGGATGGATTGAATATTCGAAGGTGTTTGAATATTATACTAAAATATGAAGTGGTTCATATTAAAACTATAGGTTATAATTAATATGCATTGGATGTATATTAATACTATAGTTTTTGGGAGAGAAAAATAGTAATTGAATATGTGATGTTCAATTTTATTTTATTAATTAATTTCGAATTAATTAATTAATTTAGTTTAATTAAATTTGATTTAATTAAACTATAATATAAGAGGGATATTAATTTAAATTGGATTTAAATTAATGTTATTTTAATTAATTTAGATTAATTAAAATATAATTAATTATAATTTAAAATTATGTTTTTAAAATTATAATTAATTAAAATATCAGATAACTGATTTATCAGTTATCTGATATTTCAATTTTAAAATATACGTGGTCAGTGCAGTTGCTGAGATCTCTCTCACACTCACGCTTCTCACACCCATCCCTCCCTCTCGATTGCTCTCTCTCAATCTGCAGAGAACTCTCAGAGAAAAATCCAGAGAAATTGCCTTAGAATTTTGTTGAGTTCCCACAAGCTCCCAACGCGTATCCTGCTGAGAATACTGGTGAAACCTCGTGGTGGTGTTCGTGGCAAACTTTTCCAGCGAAAAAGGAATTTCAAGTTGCTGTTTTTGGGAGCAAATCAGAGAGTTAGGCGAAAAAGTTCAAGGATTTCTTCAAAGGTAAGGTTGTTCTTGAACTAGGGTCAATAGGACCCAATTCTAGATTAGATCTAGAATTTTTTCTCTGATTTTATGCATGCTTGTATCTGGTTTTACAGCAAGTTTTATCTATTATTGTTGCTGTAAATTTCATGTATTTTATCCCAACGTATTGGTATTTTTGTTCTTAAATTAATCCGGGTTTTAAAGGTTCTGTATGATTTTCCGCTGCGCAAGGGCTTTCATCCCTACACATGCATCCCATCCCTCTACCCGTTCCTCTTCGTCTTCCACGCCCCCAATCTGGAGACTAAAAACCCTAAAACGCATACATTCGTCTGATGCATTTCCCCCTAGCGACCTCCCCCCATCCCAGTGTAACTCGATACATACCTCTGCCTCTCGCTGTGACCACGACCCATCCGCGCCGTGACGACGAGCTCCTTTCGCCACGCCGACGAGCATTATACGCAAAACGAAACACTCCTTCGAGTCTTCCCCTCACCGACGTCTGTAGCCAAACAATTTGAACTACGGTATGTACACAACGGCTTCATTTCCCCTTAAATTTGCAACAAACATATCCGTAAAATCCCCCCAATTTTGGGGATTCCATTTGTCCCTTGCAATCCGCGATTTTTACGCTTGATTGTAACCGATTTTTACGCTCGATTGTAACAAAAAAAAGAAGTACGCCGAAAAAGAAAGGGGAGAAAACAAAAAAAACCTAAGCCCACTGAGGTAAGTTTCCGTATTTACTTCTCTTTTATGTCAAACATGTTGTATTTACCCCATTGGTCGTCTGAACATACAAGAGGAAATCGACACAAGTGATGGCAAGGACGAAGACCATTCAGTGGACGACGATTTTTCCACGAGTGACAGTGAAGACGAGGAACCGAGTAAGAAAAACAGAAGAGTCGAAAGAAAGGTAAAAAAGTTCACCACCCTCCCCCCCCCCCCCGGTTTATGAAAAAAACAAATTGACCGTTCTTTCTTCCTCAATTGCACCCAGGACTTGAAGACGGACAAACGAAAGGGCAAGAGGGTACAAAAAGATGAAATTGAGGAAGTTGAGCCCACCAAAATGGTATGCCTGCTTAATCACCCCATCGATTTGAGTATGCTCTAATTTGACTGTACTGCTATATACATCTATTGAATGGTCTGGTGTGTCTTTTTGAGTGTGTATACTTAATCACCCCCCTGATATCGGTGTGCTCTGATTTTAATGTATTGCTATATACATCTATTAAATGGTCTGGTGTGACTGCCAGAGTGTGTGTACACTTAATCACCCCCCGGTGTTGAGCATATATGTGCTCTAGATAATAGACATGTTTTTTCTTTTTGTTTTGGTCGATGCATCTTATGTCAATGTGTGTGTATTTGTATATACATCTACCATATGCTCTCTTTTCACTAGTTGTATGTATGTATGTGACCCCCCCCCTCGGTTAATATGTTCACCTGGTGCAACTACCTGATATCTGTCTACATCATTACATACATACGTGCCGCCTGCCCCCCTTGTGTATGCACATACTTATCCCCAGAAACTACGCATGTGTGTGTATTAGTATATACATCTACTATTACCCCTCTGCCGCCTGCCCCCTTGTGTATGCGCATACTTATCCCCAGAAACTACGCATGTGTGTGTATTAGTATATACATCTACTATTACCCCTCTCTGCACTTCTTGTATGTCTAGATTGAGCCGTGCTGGCGCGTTTATATGATCCACCCCCTGCACCGTGTGTTTACGCTGCTGTATGCAACCATGATACCCCTGATAGTACCTGATGTCTGCCTATGGTATCACATATATACATGTCGCCCTGAGTCCCCTGTGTATATGCATACTTATCCCAGTATCTGTCTGTGTGTAGTGCTACTTACCACTCTTATTACTGATACAGGACGATGACTATTTCATGCCGCCCTCCAAACAAAAAAAATAGGTAAATCTTTTTTTCCGTTGGTAACCGAAGCCTAAAAAATAGGTGAATCTTTTATACCATTGGCAACAACCCGCAACAAATAACCCCTGTAAATCGGGATTCTTCCATTCCCGAAAAAAATGGAAGGAAAACGGTATGGAGAAAACGTTTGTTAACGACGTTTGTGTATACCTGTATATACCATGGGTAAAAACGTCAAAAAAAAAATTTGAAACCATTCCCTAAACAACCGGTAGCCCCCTTGTGAATATTGAACTCCTGAAGCCAAAAAACAAGACCGCTTTTTTTTTTTTTTGTAGCTATCCAGCATAATTCCCCTTAAATTTATAAGTTTAGAATGAAATTTAAAAAGTTTGAATATTAAAAGTTTTACCTTTCCTTCTAAATGAGTTGGAGTTTCAAATGTTGTACAACTTTTTTTTTTTTTAATATTGTCTGACCTCTTGGTTAGAGCACAAGCCAATTACCGCTAAAACTATAAATTAAAAGTGATATTTTTTCATATTTCTTTCACCAACCACTTCAGCTCTATTTTTTTCCCAATAATTTTAATTCTCACCCATTTCCTTTGCTTGTAAAGTATTTTTAATTTGAAAATAAATTAAGTTATTGTGTGAAGTATAAATAGAAATAATTTTAATTCTCACCCATTTCCTTTCCATTGTCATTTTTTTCAATAAATAAAAAATAAAATACACCACTGATAAATGTATAAAATTTAAAAAGGTTGAATATAAAAAAATTGTCCTTTTATTTTCTAAAAATATTTTATCTTTAATCGTAATTAATTATAAAACTTTAATTGAATTGATATTTCAAAAGTTTTACCATTTTTCCATTCTTTACAACTATAAAATGTGGTTTTCTTTCACCATTTTTTCACCAACAGACTTGAGTTACATTCTTTTTTTTTTTTATTATTTAAAAGCAGACTTGAGTTACATTCTTTCTCTAGCAATTCGTAAACACTTCTTAATTTTCTTCTTTGTTATTATTTCTTTAAAAAATTAGTGGTATTTTATAGATCTTTTATAGATATTAGTATAAAATGAGATTTTTTTTTTTTTTTTTAAAGAAGGTATGAATAAAAGTACAAATGTAGAAGAAATTTTTATGGACAACATTACCCTCAATTTTTTATATAATGTCCATATTATCCTTAAATTCTATTTTTCCACCATTTTTTAAAAAAAGTGAATTTACGACATGCATGTATAGAATAAATGAGTTAAAGTATTTAAGTGTAAATATTGAGTAACAATGAAATTTTAATCATTTATTCAGTTTTTCTTTAATAATAATGTAAAATGTTAAAATTAGAATATAAAGATATTAAAAAATGTCCATTCATTTCTGTAAATTAATTAAAAAAAATGAGTTACTTATTATTAATAATAAATGAAATTTCAAAGCTTGGGGAATTTCAAAGTTTTTTTTTTTTTTAATAACTCTTTTATCTCCTACAACTATATATAAAAACCTATTTTTTCTACTTGTATGTTTGAAACAAACTTGAGTCTTTATTTCTTCTTAAGTTGTTTTTCTCCTTTAGGCACTATATTCCTCTTCAATAATTTATCTCATTTAATTTGACAAATCTTTCTCTTAATCAATTGTGTGATGGATATTAATTTTAAAAAGTTTCATTTGAGTATTTAATTAAAAAATATTTGTACCTTAATTTTTTAAATAGATGAATTTCTATATTTTTAAAAAAAAAACTTATTAAATGACTTTTCATTTCTAAAATTAAATAGATCCTGTTATACTTTGGTTTAAAAAAATATTCAAATTATCTTTTTTATTTTAAATAAAAACTCAAACGTTAAAACAAAATTAATAATAATAAAAAAAATGGTCATCATTAAAAAAAAAAACACTGTTCACTTGGATAAAAAAAATGAATACATAACGTGCAAAGCACGTGCTAAAATACTAGTATATATAAAAGCTGCTATTGAGGAGAAACTTTAGTTTTCTATTTTACCCTCTATTTTTTGACATGTACCTATTATGTCCTCAAACTTTAAATTTATGAGAATTTATAATCAATAATAATAATAAGGAAAGGAAAAGGCATAGAGGTAGAGAAAGAGGCTATAGCTCCAGGGATAACGTACTATTCCAAGAGACTCATTAGTGGTCGGTTTTAATGAGAGAATTTGAATGAGAAAATTTAAATTTTCATAGAAATGGACCATTCTTATTCCAAGTAAATTTAATGGAATAAATCATCTTTTTTTTTTTTTTTTTGAGAATTAATGGAATAACTCATCAAAACTTACTATAATCTACCATTATAAATATGTAGGGATTGTTCACAATTTTATGTGAGGATTGTTCGGTCAAAAAACCCTTCCTTTCTTTCATTAAAGAGTTCTAGGGTCAAAAAACTCTCTCGAAAACATTTATATTGGTATCTCTAAATTTTTGTTTCAACATCTCTACACATTTTTCTCTCTAAAACACATTTTCCTCTTTCTAATTTTTGAAAAAATGAAAACCAAAAACAGTTGTCAAATAAGGTTGTTAAAAACAGAAAACAAAAAGCAGATATCAAACATATATGATTTTTGTTTTTCAAAAATAGAAACCAAAAACAAAAAATCAAAAATCAAAAAATCAAAAACCAAAAATTGAAATAGTTATCAAACGGGACCTAAAGTTCTTACTTTCTTCTAGTTTTGAGAACCTGGTGAGTTTTGAGTCTTTGGTGATGAGTAACTTTGCACACTTTTGTGAGCTCACCCTTGTTTGGTTGTTCCTTGTACATCTTTTCTTTAAATTGTAGCCTAATTTCAAATACTTTGGATTTTTTTTTTGTTGTTCCTTGTAATTGTGTCCATAAAAGGAATTAAATTGCAATACACCAGGAAACTCAAATCTATATCTGTAGTCTTCTATAGTGTATATATCTATATCTTATCTATAGTATATATATATATATAAGTGGCGATAGAGGAGAAACTTTGTGTGCCACTTTTGTCCTTCAATTTTTAAACTATATACTAATTTTGTCCCTTAACATTTCATCTTTCTTTCTTTTGCAATACAGTTAAGTATAACTCATTTACACAATAATGTGTCTTTCATCTTCCTACAATTAAATACGACTTTAATCCATTCAGAAAATGTCATCTTTTGGTGTTTCATCCTCCTTCAATTAAGTAAGAATTTAATACTATTATGTTATATTTCACTTGATTTAAGTTCCAATGTTTCATCTTTCTTTGTGTTTTTTGTATATATATTGGATCTTATATTAGCAATGGAAAACCAACAATGTAAAAGCAGGGCGTTTCAAAAAAAAAAAAAAACAATGTAAAAGCAGGGGAAAACACTCAAAAGGATTAAAGATCGAGGGCAAGAGGAAAGGGGACAAGAGACAAAGCATTTTTTGTTGGGGCGACGAGTGGACAACCATGAATGACGATGAAGCTCAACAACGAGCAAAAGTGGAGATGAATCCTACACAAAATAAACATAGTTGTGATGCTTGAGAAGAGAAGACGACAACCGTGCTTTTGAGAGTGAAGGTGGTGAAGCAACAGAGGAGATGAAACACATGAAAAAGGAGGAAAAGAAATTAGGCTTCTAGGGTTTATGTGGGTCAATATTTATATTTTTTAAAAAATAAGTTGGTTTGCAATCAACTAACTTACAGCTTGTAAGTGGGCTAAATAGGGTGACATTAGATTTTTCCTTTTTCTTTTTTTGAAATAATAAAATAACTAGAAATTATAACTAATTCAATTAATTTGCCCCAATTTTTAGATTAAAATTTTCTATTTTAATAATTAATAATATAATATGGTATTGTATAAGTTTTCTTTATTTTTCTTTCGTTTTTACCTTCAATTGAATATTGTTTATTTTTAATAATAATACATTCAATTGAATAATTAATTATCCTTTCACCTTATTTTAGAGAAAAGAAAATTACTCTTTCACCTTAAATTATAATTATAATAAAATTTGAATCTCAAACTATCGTAAAGTAAATAATATATAATGATATTCTACGATTCACTCTGTATTTTCAACAAATTGATATATATATATATATATATATATATATATATATATGAAAATTATACTTAAATAACATAGTCTAATAACAACAAAATGTAATTAAACAAAAAAAAATGTATAATTTAGTATTCATAAAAAAGAAAAAAAAAACATTACATGTGCTCAATTTAAATTCGAAAAAAAAATCATATAATATAAAATTAATCTCTAAAACGTTCACGTAAATACATAATATTATACTAAAACCAACATCTTATTATTTTATAAAATTAAATTAAAATTTAATTTCTAACTATATTTCATTAAATTCTATATATTTTATTCTTTAAAATAAAACAATAAAATTCCACGTGCAACGCACGTGTTTTCTACTAATATGTATGTATGTATGTATGTATGTATGTATGTATGTATATGTATATATATGTATATAAAGGCAGGATCCTGAAAAAACGTTTTTGGACATATTTACCCTCTCATTTTTTTACATAATTACAAATGTGCCATTGTGATTTATTTAACACTACAATAATTATATAACTATAAAAACCGATATTGCATTCAAATATTTAATAAAGTAATGGATAAATAGGAATTGATTATTAAGGGCCCGTTTGATAACGTTCTCGTTTCCTGTTTCTCGTTTCTCGTTTCTTGTTTCCTGTTTCTTGTTTCTTGTTTTTTAAGAACTAGAAACAGAAACATGTTTGATAACTATTTATGTTCCTTGTTTCTCTGAAAAAAGAAACAGAAACACAAATGTGTTTGATAACCGATTCTTGTTTCTTGTTTTTTTAGTTAAAATAAAATTTAGTACATACAATATAAAAATATATTAATTTTCGACGATTATTTTTTTATTTCTCCTTCTTCTTCCTCATCATTACCACCATGGTTACCGATCACCCGCCGTCGCTGATCATCGACCATCGCTACTAACCTCCGACCACTGAGCAAATGCTGACAGTTAGCGGCAAATTCTGGAAAGGTCTGTTCACACGTAACTTCGGGTATGGAGACACGTGGAATAAACTTTGATTTGTATTAATGTTGTATGCGCGTGAGTATACAATCTCTAGTACATAATCCTCTGATTCTCTCTCTTGTGTGTGGATGTGTTTCACTCGAGGGCTGTAATGCTTGATCTCGAGTTTGCAGCTTCGATGGATTCTTGGAGCTTGAAGTCCCTTGAGTTTGAAAGAGTCTTCAGTCTTCAAGAAGTGTTCAGTACTTGGAAACTTGTAGATTCAAAGAGTCTTCAGTCTTCCGTTTTGAGGAAAATTTCTCTGAATTCTCTAAGTCTGGTTGAGAGCTCCAAAATTTCGAACCCTTGAAATGGTGGTGAACCCCTCTATTTATAGAGTTCTCGCAGGATGGGCCCTGGTAACTTTTGGGCCTAACAACTTGGGCTTGGGTTTTATTGGTCTTGGGTTGAACCATTTAGTCTTGGGTTTGGTTTATATTTGACCCAAAACCATATGACCCAGACATTTAAAAGACCCAAATTTGATCCAAATAATTATTATTTTTTAATTAATTGGTCAAATTAATTAATTTGATCAAAATAATTTAATTTTAATTAATTGATCAAATAGAAATTTGGCTCTATAAATTTATAATTGGCCAACTTTGTTTTCAAATTAAATTTGGGACACATGTCAATTTATAATTGGTCCCAAATTTAATTAATTTTAATTTCGTCATTAATTTTAGGATAATTGTAATGGGTGGCAACATGAAGGTAAATAATTACAAATATAGCAATTTTTAAAAATATTTGCAAATATGGCAAAATTTTTTAATTAATTTTTTATATTCCTAAATTGCCCATGTGTGTCCATCTTCTTCTTCCTCATCAGTTTTTTTTTTTTTTTTTTTTTTTTTTTTTTTTTTTTTTTTACTGATAGAAAGTCTTTTTATTACTGATAGATTCTATCAGTGGTAGAAAAATTTTCTATCAGTGATAGACAGTTTCCATCACTGATAGAATAAAGTTTCTATCAGTGATAGAAAGTTTCTATCACTGATAGATTCTATCAGTGGTAGAAAAATTTTCTATCAGCGATAGAAAGTTTCTATCACTAATATTTCTATGACTGATAGATTCTATCAATGGTAGAAAAATTTTCTATCAGTGATAGAAAGTTTCTATCACTGATAGAATAGAAGATTTCTATCACTAATAGAAACTTTTTCAATCAATGATAGAAAGATTTCTATCACTAATAGAAAGATTTCTATCAATGATAGAAAACTCTTGATAGAAAATCTTTCAATCCCTGATAGAACCTATCAGTGATAGAAATCTTCTATCACTTATAGAATTTTTTTTTATGAGTGATAGAAAAAATTTCTATCATTCATACAAAATCATTCTATGAGTGATAGAAAAACGTTCTATCTCTATCACTGAGACTGATAGAAAAACTTTTCGTGAGTTATAGAAAATCTTTCTATCACTGATACTTTTCTATCAGTGATAGAAGATCTTTTGTTACTATCAGCGATGGTGATACATGGTGAAATCGAGCATTGAAAAATAAAGCAAAAGCGAACGATTATAGAAATAAAACACTGAAAAGCAAAAACCAAACAGAAAACCAAATAACAACAACCAAACACTGATAGAACACCGAACAAGTGATAGAAAAATATCTATCGCCGATAGAATCTATCAGTAGTAGAAAAATTTTCTATCATATGATAGAATCTATCAGTGATAGAAATTTTCTATCACTGATAGAAAATCTTTCTATCACGGATAGAATCTATCAGTGATAGAAAAACTTTCTATCGAGGGGTATTTTAGTAAATGCAACACACAAACTATTAGATTTTGCCATTTTTGCAATTTTTTTTATGGATTGCTAGATTTGCAATTATTTTGGCCCATATTGCTATCCTTGCAACCGGCCCTTAATTTTATGTAACGACGTGACAATTCGTGATTGGTCAAAATTTCTCCATCAACAAATGCCCCCTTTTCGAGATTTAGGCACAAATTATGTGTGGATGAATCTCGAAAAAGATATTTTGTGATCAAAATGCAAGATATTTGTTCTTGATTTTGACTCCCTTTGTGTGTCAATTTAATCAAAATATGAATTTTGGTCAAAATTTTGATTTTTTTTTTATTTTTTTATTTGACACACCTTTATCGCCAATTAATCAAAATTTGAAGTTTGGTCAAAATTTTGATTTTTTTTTTTTTCTTATTTGGCAGCAAACTTTGATTTGAAGTTTGGGCAAATTTTGGTTTATACCCAAATTTTGATTTGAGGTAAAATCCTACCCAATTTTAACTCATATTTGGAATAGAATTTGAAGTTTTGACTTTGGTTCATTTGGGATAAAATTTGGATTATGCCCAGAATTTAGTTAAAGTAAATCTAAGGCTGCATCCAAAATTTGGTAGTAATTTGGAATAAAATTTTCATATGGAACTTAGAAAATTTCATTTGGGATAAGAGTTTAATTATACCCAAATTCAGTTTAATTCAATCCAAATCTGTGTAGGAGTTTATCAAATCAATTTGAATTTATTTCCCAATTTGATTTAAATCAAATCTCATACTTTGGACTAAAATTTGAAACAAAATCTCCAAATTTTTATTTTTCAATTTGATTTAAATCAAATCTCATATCTTTGGGTCAAAATTTGAACCAAAGACTCTCGTTGGAGATAAGATTTATATTCGAACTCATCCCAAAATTGATGAAGATTTCCGTTGGAGATAAGATTTATATTTGAACTTATCCCAAAATTGATGAAGATTGTCGTTGGAGATAAGATCTATATTTGAACTCATCCCAAAATTGATAAAGATTATCGTTGGAGATCAGATTTATCTATTTGAATCCAACCTTCCATTCTATAAATAAGGTTGAACCTCAGCAGGGGAGAGCACACATCCATTGCAGGGAGCATTCAAGAAAGGATTCAAGTAAGAATTTTTTTTTTTTTTTTTGAATTTTCGTTTCTTTTTCCTTTTTTTTTTTGAATTTTCGTTTTTTTTTATTTTTTTTTTCTAATTTTCGTTTTTTTTTATTTTAATTTTTTTTTTGCCATTTTTTTTAAGGAAGGAAGGAAGGAAGGAGGCTTCGACGCTAGAGACTTGGAGAATACATCTATACTCTGACCGCCTTTTGCCCCCATTCCGAGAGACAAACTCTAAGTAATTTTTTTTTTCTTTTTCCCTTTTTTTTTTCTTAACATTTACTTTTCTGAACTAACACCTTATTGCCGATATTCTCTTCGGAACACAATTTTCATTCGTCAAAAGGTAAATTAGGTGAATTTTTTTGTAGTGTTGTTTTTTTTACTTGTAGGTACAACATCTTTCAACACGAGTACAAGGACGTGTTCCTTGGGTTGGGACATGTTCCTTGGACTTGTGTCTCCGCCACGCCTTTCAGCACGAGTGCAAGGACGTGTTTCTTGAGTTGGGACATGTTCCTTGGACTTGTGTCGCCGCCACGCCTTTCAGCACGAGTGCAAGGACGTGTTCCTTGAGTTGGGACATGTTCCTTGGACTTGTGTCGCCACCACGCCTTTCAGCACGAGTGCAAGGACGTGTTCCTTGAGTTGGGACATGTTCCTTGGACTTGTGTCGCCGCCACGCCTTTCAGCACGAGTGCAAGGACGTGTTCCTTGAGTTGGGACATGTTCCTTGGACTTGTGTCGCCGCCACGCCTTTCAGCACGAGTGCAAGGACGTGTTTCTTGAGTTGGAACATGTTCCTTGGACTTGTGTCGCCGCCACGCCTTTCAGCACGAGTGCAAGGACGTGTTCCTTGAGTTGGGACATGTTCCTTGGACTTGCGCCGCCGCCACGCCTTTCAGCACGAGTGCAAGGACATGTTCCTTGAGTTGGGACATATTCCTTGGACTTGTGCCGCCGCCACGCCTTTCAGCACGAGTGCAAGGACGTGTTCCTTGAGTTGGGACATGTTCCTTGGACTTGTGCCGCCGCCACGCCTTTCAGCACGAGTGCAAGGACATGTTCCTTGAGTTGGGACATGTTCCTTGGACTTGTGCCGCCGCCACGCCTTTCAGCACGAGTGCACGGACATGTTCCTTGAGTTGGGACATGTTCCTTGGACTTGTGTCGCCGCCACGCCTTTCAGCACGAGTGCACGGACATGTTCCTTGAGTTGGGACATGTTCCTTGGACTTGTGTCGCCGCCACGCCTTTCAGCACGAGTGCAAGGACTTGTTCCTTGAGTTGGGACATGTTCCTTGGACTTGTGTCGCCGCCACGCCTTTCAGCACGAGTGGAAGGACGTGTTCCTTGAGTTGGGACATGTTCCTTGGACTTTGTGTCGCCGCCACGCCTTTCAGCACGAGTGCAAGGACGCGTTCCTTGAGTTGGGACATGTTCCTTGGACTTGTGTCGCCGCCACGCCTTTCAGCACGAGTGCAAGGACGTGTTCCTTGAGTTGGGACATGTTCCTTGGACTTGTGTCGCCGCCACGCCTTTCAGCACGAGTGCAAGGATCTGTTCCTTGAGTTGGGACATGTTCCTTGGACTTGTGTCGCCGCCACGCCTTTCAGCACGAGTGCAAGGACGTGTTCCTTGAGTTGGGACATGTTCCTTGGACTTGTGTCGCCGCCACGCCTTTCAGCACGAGTGCAAGGACCTGTTCCTTGAGTTGGGACATGTTCCTTGGACTTGTGTCGCCGCCACGCTTTTCAGCACGAGTGCAAGGACGTGTTCCTTGAGTTGGGACATGTTCCTTGGACTTGCGCCGCCGCCACGCCTTTCAGCACGAGTGCATGGACATGTTCCTTGAGTTGAGACATGTTCCTTGGACTTGTGTCGCCGCCACGCCTTTCAGCACGAGTGCAAGGACGTGTTCCTTGAGTTGGGACATGTTCCTTGGACTCGTTTTGTTATGACGTTGCGCAACATTAGTCATAGGAAATTTTCCTTGATGCATTTATTATTATTTTAACTTATCTTCGTAAATATGTTATTCTTTTTCTTGTGTTAACTTTCATTTCTTTAAATATTGCAGAATCATGGTGTGTTTTGCAGAACATATTGTCTCTAAAAAAACGTACCTTGTTCTTCTGAAAGACAACAATCAACCCACAAGAAGCGGACTCAGCTTCTTAGTAGAAAAACCTATGACTCCGACAACTAAATTTGCATACCATTTCTAATTGGTCCGTAGAAAGGCCTCTAGACCAAGATTCTAAGGCTTGGTTTCTAGAATCTTCAATGCATACACGAAATCTTAACCGACATCCAGAGGTGACGTTAGGGCGCCGAATAATTGATGGATCAGTTCGTTGGGAATCCGCCTTGAAAATTTCAAGTGAATTTCTTTTCATTCCTTGCTATTGGGAGTGGTTAGAATCTGTCGTTGGTCGGAGTGAAGCGGTGCTTCATAATGCTTATTTATTGGATGCAGTAATGGCTTCCCTTTACACTTACGATCGAAACAATGACATAGTTCGGGCTTTTTGTGAAGCCTGGTGTCCTGCAACCAATACGCTTCACACTCATGCGGGAGAACTTTCTATTTCCTTATGGGACCTTTGGACCATTGGGGGTTTGCCCATTAGAGGTAGATTTTATGAGGAAGTTATCCCTAGCTTTAAAGAGTTAACTGGTTCCAAGAACCAGGCAAGATATCTTCCAAAAAGTAAAGTTGCGAGCATCTATTTCATGCATTCTACCTGCTTAGCGCTTCAAGAGCTGACCATTCTCATGTTCCAATTAGCTCCTGGATTTCCTTTTGGTTCAAGGGTGAACAGAGGTACGCAAAGCCTCCTCAACAGAGACCCAGGAAGCACTCTCGTCCTAGCACGACTCATAACCCAAACGGCACAAATATCAAGTGTGGCGAGTGGTCAGATGAGGAGAACAACTTTTTTCGCGGGCTAAAGATTGACATGAAACACAGAGACCAGACGTACTTGGCGGCTTTTTTATCTTGTTGGCTTTGCGTCTTTGTGTTTCCCCAAGGGAATGCTAACCACATTCGTCCTAGTGTTTTCAAGGTTGCCAGCTTAATGGCTGAGGGGGAACTTTCAGTCTTGCAGTCCCTGTCCTCGCTAACATCTACCACGGGTTAGGCAAAGTTTCCAATGCCCCTGTTTCAGTTGGACGCATAGATGCTTCTCTCCCCGTGCATTACATTTTTGGTTGGCTCGCCCATTATTTTAGCACCAATTATAAGAATCCAGCAAAAGTTCGAGGTCCTAGCATGGTTGACTTTTCCGGCGAAGGCGGAGCTAAATATTTTGATGAGCTCGAGGCTCGCGAACTGATCCATGGGGGCGCATCCATACTATGGCACACGAACCTCAGTAGGAACAAAAACGAGACCATGAAGTATGAAAAGACTTTAAATTTCATACCTTTTTCCTATTTTTCGAGCCTTCGCTCATGCTATCTGTCAGCGCGATGTAAAGATTCCTTAATTATCGAACCCTACAACCCCCACAGATTCGGCCGCCAATTTGGCTTCTATCAAGACATACCTAATGACTTAGGAGGAACTTTGCCCCTAGTCACCTTGGAAAACATTTTACACCACTGGCGGGTTTGCCTGCGAACTAGTGCGGAGTTTCAAATATTTCTTCCAGCTCGCACATTGAACCCTCAAGACCATGTCACCTCACGTTATCGAAGTTGGTGGTCTGAAAAGTATGATAATTACCTAGGGGATGGCGTAAGTAAGTTGGTTGACAATACTACTCCTTCTCGAACCCAGCCTAAGCCACCTAAAAAAAACGATTCTAAATTTGGGGGCAAAGAACTCCGTTTGCTCAAGGTTGCCAGGCCTCTAGATGATTCGACCGAAGATGAGAGTCAAAACAGCACTGGAGATCGACACTGGAAAAGAGCCAAAAGACCCAGGAAACATTCTGATCTCGCAGACAAGTCCATCAAGAGTGCCTCTACTGCTTCACAGACTCCTGACGACATTGAGACTTTGGTTGAATTTTTTTTTCTCTTTTTCTTTTTTTTTTATTACTTAAATCCCGTTTTATTTCTCTCTTGCAGCTTCCTTCAAATGACCGTGCTCAAGAAGAGGAAGAATGTTCGAGCGATCAGTCTTTGACAAGTCCTGATGCTTTCGTTTCTTTTGTGAAGAACTTCAGAAGCTCCCATGCATCCTCGAGCAAACAAGTCATGAATTCCTCTTCTCGTTCTATCGAGAAAACCCCTCAACATACTCATGAGAAAGTGGTTGCCCCAGTCTTTGAAGTTTCTCAGTTCGATGCTGATGATTTAATTTCCCCCTTTCGACGACAAGCTGCTTTATCCCTATGGACAAGCATACAACAGAAGATCGTACGCACCTCTCTTGAAGATGTTGCTAGCCTTGAGCACCTTGAGCAAGAATTTCACAAGGTCTTTGATGTAATGGCAGAGGTCACCACGAACAACTTGAAACCTCTGCAAGAATTTGTAGGAAACTACTTCAAGAAAGTGCGAGAATTCAATGGATTACAATCTTCGCTCTCTACTCATCTGACCCCCTCGAGTAGGGATAACCAGTTGGAGAAAAATAAGCTCCATTTAGAGAAGGCTTTGTCTACCGAAAATCATGTTGTTGAGGAGAAAGATGCACTTCAGAAACAACTTGCCTGCTCTGTCGCAGAGGTTGTAGATCTAAAGTCCAAGATTGCAGAACTAGAGGCCAAGTTAACAGCTGCAGAGGCCAAGGTAGAAAGCCTGTCCAATTCGGTTTCTGAAAAGGAAAAGGACTTAGCTCATGAAAAACTTGCCGTTTCGAGAATACGTGAGGAGATTAGTGACATCGAGTGTGCCCCCACCATTAGTGCTTCAGAAGTTCGCACCCTAGCGATGATTCGTGAGCTTTTGGAGAGTACCCGTGACGATCTTAAATCACTTCAATGGCATCCTTAATTTATGATCTCTTTACTTCACCCTAAGCTTTTTTTACCGCACAAGAAATTTTTTAGATATTCTTTCGGTTCATTGTATTAGACATTTTTTTAATTCATTGTATTAGACACTCTTACTTTATTTATGCCTTAATAAAAATTTAGGATTTATCTACAACATGGACCTTTTTTTTTTTTTGCTTTGACTGAACTTAAGTTTTTTTTTTTTCCTTAAGCTGCCTACGTACCCTTCAAATGGGAAGGGATCAAGTCATAACGTAGTTCAATGAACAAATTTGTTTTGGGCCGTTCACCTTTTTAACTCATGCGGGCCAGGAGTATCATGTAGTTTATACTCTTACGATAAGGAGTATTACATTTCATGCATAAAACTTTTTAAGAAACTTGCCATTTATTGGGCCTATTCTTAATCCGTCTTTATCTACAACCTTGTATGCTCCGTTTGTGTAGACTTCTTTGACAACGTAGGGTCCATCCCATTTAGGTGTGAATTTGTTCCCTGTGTGTCGTGTCGTGATGATGGGTCTTCGAACAGCGAGTACAAGATCACCAACTTGAAATGATCGAAGCTTCACATTCTTATCAAAGGCTTTAGACATCCGTGCTTGGTAGCATTCCAATGCCTGCTGAGCCTCTAACCTCCCTTCATCAAGTGCTTCTAACTCTTGAAGGCACAACCTAGCATTATCTTCTGTTGTCAACCCTTCTTGGATGGCCATCCTTAATGAGGGAATCTCTCTTTCTAACGGGAGCACAACTTCTACCCCATAGACAAGAGAATAAGGTGTGACCCCTGTAGGAGTGCGGTGAGTAGTTCGGTAAGCCCACAACACTTCACCAATCCTTTCTTGCCAATCCCTCTTCGTCTTGGAGACTACTTTCTTCAATAAGTTACACAACGTCTTATTGAATGCTTCTGCCAACCCATTTGCTGCGGCATTGTACATAGAGGACTTGTATTGTTTGAAATTAAACTTCTCACACAACTTGTCCATTAGGCTGTTGGAGAATTGCCGTCCATTATCTGTTACGATACGATGAGGGATACCGTATCGATAGATTATATGAGTTCGGACGAAATTCACAACATTCTCTTTCTTGGCTTCTTTCAACGCGACAGCTTCGGCCCATCTTGAAAAGTAATCCGTCCCTGCAAGGATATAAGAATGTCCTGCTGAAGACTTAGGTGTTATAGGGCCAACAAGGTCAAGTCCCCAAGCCTCAAAAGGCCAAGAAGCTACCGTTGGATGAAGAGGCTCTGGTGGCTGATGTATGAAGTTTGTATGGAATTGACAGGCTTCGCAATTCTTCGCATATTCCATGGAGTCTCGAATCATTGTAGGCCAATAATAACCCATCCTTTTTAATTGAAACTGAAGTTTCGGACCCGATTGGTGGGCGCCACAAACACCCGAATGTGCCTCTTCTAATGCCTTCACTGCTTCTTCCTTTCCAAGGCATCGAAGGAAGAGTCCCTCATAAGAACGACGATAAAGGGTCTCCTTATAGTAGATAAATCGGGCGCCTCTTCTTCGTATATCGGCCCTACGCCTGGGATCTGTGGGAAGTCTTCCATGTTGAAGATAATCTATAATGGGTTGTCGCCAGTCCTCTTCTTCAATTGCAAAGACAGAAATCATATTTACTTCTTGGCATTGGTCTTCTATTGGCGGCACGATCCACCTCTGACAAAGTGAGATGCTCATCGACATATCTTCTGGAATTGTTAGGGCAGTGGCTAAATTTGCTAGAGCATCTGCCTTTTTATTTTCTGATCTTGGAACATGCTCCAGTACTATATTGTCAAACCTTTCTAGCAGTTGTCTTGCATAGATGAAATAAGGCTTCAAGTCTTTATGCTTCACTTCATACTGGAGTAAAAGTTGGCTAACGACCAATTTTGAATCACCATAGGCCTCCATATATCTTATGCCAATCTCCAAGGCCATTTGGAGGCCAATTATTAGCGCTTGATATTCAGCAACATTGTTTGAGCACAATTCACCAAGCACAAAACTATAGGGGAGCATGTGTTTCTCAGGCGAAACAAAGACGATTCCTGCCCCTGCTCCACTTCTTCATGCTGCACCATCAAAGTACATAATCCAGGGCTCCGTAATTTCAACATAGAAGACTTCTTCATCAGGAAGATCTTCACATAACTTCCAATCTGAAGGAATTGGATGATTCGCCAGGAAGTCGGCTAATGCCTGCCCTTTGACTGCCTTTTGAGGTACATGCACGATATCATATTGTTGAAGTATGATGGCCCACTTAGCTAAGCGTCCAGAAATAACTGGCCTTGATAGAACATACTTGATAGGATCAGCTTTCGCGACCAGGTGCACTGTGAAAGCTTGCATGTAATGCCTTAACTTGTCAATAGCGAAGAAAAGAGCAAGGCACATTTTCTCAATAGGTGAGTAATTTATCTCAGCTCCATTTAAGGTCCTGCTTAAGTAATAAAGGGCTCGTTCCTTTCCCTTTTCACTTTCCTGTGCCAATAACGCTCCCAGTGATCCTTCTTGAGCAGCGATGTACAGAATCAATGACTTTCCAGCTATGGGGGCTCCTAAGACAGGAGGGTTAAGCAAATATTTCTTAATGCTTTCAAAGGCGTTTTGACACGTTTCATCCCACTCGAATTTTTCTCCTTTCCTCATTAGCCTTTGAAAAGGTTGGCATCCACCGGCTAAGTTAGAGATGAATCTTCGAATGTAGGCTAGTCGACCTTGCAGGCTTCTCAACTCATGTAAGTTTTTAGGCCTTGGCATCTTTTGAATGGCGTCAATCTTTGACTGATCTATCTCAATTCCTCGATGTCTAACAACGAACCCCAGGAACTTCCCAAAAGTAACACCGAATGCACATTTGAGAGGGTTCATCCTCAATTGGTACTTTCTCAGACGATCAAAGTGTTGGGTTTTATGCCCTAAAACTCGTAGGTAGTGAATGGTGACAAATTGTTCACTTGTATCAATACGTCGTTATTGAGGTTTGTACAATAAAGAGTTATTGTTACTAAAATTGCACAATTTGACCCAAATCCAATAAACTAAGATCCTAGGTTGTTTAGATGAAACTTGAACTAGTATGTGGGGACATACGGGGATCAGTGTTCAAGTAACAACTTAAATGGTCTATAGTATAGGGATAAGGCTGGGTACCTTATCCTGGTAACACTATGTGATACGGTCCACTTTGTATTCGATACAGATGCAATGATCCAAAGCATCCATGTAGGAGACATGCGAGTGGGGGTATCTTGTGCAATGAGTTTGCATAAGACCGGACCGCGAAATAGTAACCACTAGATGTAACACCGTTGACTAGTTTAGGTTTCTATTTCAATAGGATGACCTAGGTAACCCAATCTCAATCCTGAGTCTGTTATGAACTCCTTTTCAGGAGGAATTGTCCTTAGATCTGTATGGGTGAGAGTGGCCAGTTCGCCGACTCAATAATCCTACCATTTTAGGGGCAAGACCGAATGGGGGGCTGGGAACATAACAGTACAAGATGGAATTCACTCCTTCTCCTATTGGGGTAAGCAGATGTGTGTTCCCTTAAGGGCTGATTCCGGGTCTTGAACAAGGGCGCCCATCCTCTCCTGGCCCGAGAGGAACTGCTGTTTATTGATTGGATCATAAACAGATTGTTCATTAGAGGAATCAGTGGTAGTTAAGGATCCAGAGGTAACCCAGGGGTAAAACGGTAATTTGACCCAGCTGGCGTTACGAACACTCGTGAAGGATTGACTTACTGTTATTGGTCGATATCCATGGACACAGAAATATTCTACAGTGAGAAGAGTGCAGCTGTGGGTCTTTAGTGGAGTGACTCATAGTTAACGAATGTTGACTAACTTGGTTAATGAGTTTAGCCAATTAGTCTCGTATCGTTGGAGCTTCTGATCTGTAGGTCCATTAGGTCCACCTGCTAGCTCGTAAAGTGTTCTGAGGTTAAATAGTCTTGAATAGAATTTGAAGGGTGTTCAAATTCATTAAGGGAATTTTATTGTATTTGATACAATTAAAATAATGTATAAGTTTAATTGGTGAATTAAACTTTATATTATAAATTAATTTTGGATATGATTCAAAATTAATTAACGAGAGAATTAAATATTTGAAGGAGTTCAAATATTAAATATGAATTAGATTCATATTGAAACTATAGGTTAAATTTAATGTGAATGAGATTCATATTAAAACTATAGTATATGAGAGAATTATTTGAATAATGATTCAAATAGTAAATTAATTAAATATATGATGTTTAATTAATGAATTAATTAATTGGAGAATTAATTAATTTAATTTAATTAAATGTGATTTGATTAAATTAATTCTATAGTTAATATTAATGTACATTATGATGCACATTAAAACTATAGGTTAAATGAGAGAGATTAAAATTGAATATGATTCAATGGTAATTAAATATTGGATATTTTATTAATGTGGATTCAATTAATGAGATTAATTGAATGGCCAATTTAATTCAATTTAATATGATTCAAATTGAATTAAATACCTTATGTTATAATTGATTTAATTAATATTGTTTTAATTAAATTAATTATAATTAATTAATTAATTAAATGATTAATATTATTTAATTAATAGACGGCCAAGATCGTTTGGATTAGATCCAACGATCTAGATCTAGTAGGGTAATAACTCCCTCCCCACTTATCGTACAGGGGAGAGGGAGTTGCCCAACTCATCGTTCATTCTCTCATTTTTCTCACGCAGAATGACAGAGAGAAAACTCTCTCTCAACCCTCTCACTCTCTCAACCAAAAATCACAGCAAGGTGATTCCCTTCCCAAGAAGATTGAGATCCCACAATCTCTGCCTCATGAATCCAAGAGATATAGCGGGTGTTCGCTATTGGTGGTGTTCGTTGGAGAGATCGTTGACGAACTGTTCGTTGAGGAGCATAGTGCTGTGAAGAACGGTCTTCAACAAGTAAGTTCCAAAAATTCTAAATCGTTTAGAATTAGTATTGCATGCTTAATCTAGTTTTAATTTGAGAATCGTTCTAAAATTAATTTTGCCCAACGTATCGGTTTTCTTTAATTGAAATTAAAACTACGATCGGTGAAAACCGCTTCCGCTAGAGGATTCAATTCCTTCAAATGGTATCCGAGCCATTTCGTAATTTTAATTTCGATTTTAGAATTTGCGTTGTGGTTTTTGGTGGGATCGATTTGCATTTTGAATGTGGTTTGCTTTAAAGACTGTTTTGGTATTTTTTGACATTAGATTTACATTTTTTTTTATGATTTGATCATGTAAGGGCCCATGTTTTTGGGGCAAATTAATGTAAATCGAGTCTTGTAAGTCCGTGTCTAGAGATTTAGGATCAATTTGTTGATCGGTGCTCGAATCGGGGTTGAAATCAGAGTAAAAATGCTGCTGGAAACGAAGAACAGAGGCTGTCCAGAGGCGTAGCGTCGCGACCCTGCTTAACGGCGTCGCGACGCTGAAGAACAAGGCGCTGGAAAAATCGGGCCAGCGTCGGGACGCTTTGCCTACAGCGTCTCGACGCTGGTGGTAGTTTCCGAATACACGGAGCGTTGAGCAAAACGTGTGGCTGGCAGTTTGATGAACAGTTACAGAATTAATAATTTTTGCGTTCAATAAGTTTCAAAGCTTGGTGGCTGGAGCAGTGGTGTGCGCGCGTTCCTTGCATCCCCGCGGTCGTGGGTTCGAGGCAGGTCGTGCGTACTTTTATTCGTGCGGTTATTTAAACAGTTTTCGGCCCAGTTCTTGGTCCAGCTTATCCGGTTCGGTTCAGGAGGTTAGCAGGCCGGTTCTTGATGATTCGGTCCAGTTCGTTAGGCAGATTGGTTCGGTTCGAGTGTTATGGGTCCGGTTTGAGCTGGTTCGAAGCGGTTCGAGGTGGTTCAAACCAATTACAAGGCGGTTTAGGGCTAGATTTTGAATTATTAATGTAATTTTTCATTATTTTTGCCCTAGGATGCCAAAATACCGGTCTTTATAGCTATTTAATTGCTTTATGAATGTCATTTAGCTAGATCCCACCATAGGTTAAGCATGTTTTCATGCATATTTATGTTATAAGTGTTATAATATATGGTAATTATGCATGATTTTTAAATTTCATGAGTTATTTAGTATAATTGTTATATTAATTATATGAAATTGGTAAAGCATGATGCATGACATTAATTAGAAAAATATAAATTGTTATATTTTATTAATGTAGCATGCATGCTTAGATTTATTTTCATGAATATTAATATAATAGTTATATTATGAATGAAAATAAATTTCAATGCTTGATTTTCATGTATAATTTTAATATAAATTGTTATATTAATTTAATGAAAATGGAATAGCATTGAGCATGACATTAATTAGATTAATATAAGAGTTATATTATATTAATGTCGACATTCATGTAATTTTAATTTCGTGGATGATTAATTAATATAATCGATATTAATTAAATGAAATTGAAATTGCATGACGCATGACACCACTTTAGATTAATATAATCGTTATATTATCGGCGTCATGAGCGTTATGGTGTGTAATAATTTGAATTAGATTGTTATTATGAAACACCATAGAAGCATGTTATAGGGCTAATTATTAAAATTTTATAATAGTTATAAAATTGATTAGAAATCGTCAACCTATAACAAAGAGTTGCATGCAAACATAGGACCTTAGGTTAAAATGAATTAATTTTAAATTGTTTAAAATTAATTAGACCTAAGCTCATTTTAATTCTAATAGGATTGGAATTATATTCTTACTTAGGATTAAAATAGTTTTAATGTACTAAGTAGGAAAAACATTACTATGGTTATAAGGGAACTCTCCTGGTGAAGTTTTGTCTAGGCTGGGGGTATTTAAGTTGACGGTTACGGAACACCTCCTACCTGGGAACAGATCCGGAACCTGAGTTGAATTAATCATAGTCTAATGTTAGCATGCAATGTCACTAGGTAATTAAAAGAGTTTAATTCACCTAGACATTAGAGTAAAGACCTCTATATAAGAGTTATATTCAGGCATAGACTTAGATAGATTCATTTAGCCGGAATTTACCTAAGTAATAGACCCTTAAATTATAAAAATACTTAGTGGGAGGAAATATGACAAAACAAGATTTTCATAAATCAAGTTTTGCTCTCACGTCCTCAAGAGTTCACATCGTGAGGTCCATACTTGGCCTCGAGTCACCCTGGGAGTGACCCCCTACGGATGGTGTTTGCATGGATCGATATCAAGGTGAATGAGGGAGTATTTTATAGTAAGTAGGAGCAGGACACGTGTCAACGTATCCTACGGTCTCCTCCATTAGGTTGCACCGTGAGATTCCTATGATCTGCCTGCGAGTCGCCCTGGGAGCGATCACCCTACGGAGGGTTTGATCATGGGATTCGGAACAACGCAAACTCCAGAAATGGATAGGGTTTCTTAGGTCCATTCCCAACTTTGACTTTCCCTACGGTAGCATTGTTGGGGCCGACCTCTGGAATCTGAAAATGGAGGGTCACACTTACGGGAAATCGTTAAGGTGTTAATGGTTTCCTGACCGAAAAAACGGTAGCTAAAATCTATTGGAATATGAGTTATTCTGGTAATAGGGATTGGCTGAGATTGTCTCAATTCAGAGGAGGAGTGGCTGACTGCCCTACGGTAGCTGTTGCTCTAAACCTCTGAAGTATCGTTGCAAACATGTATCATATATTTGGGTCGATGATTACTTTTGCTAAATTGATTGGATTAAAACAATATTATTTTGTGTAATGGGTTTAGTGCATAACAAGTAATTTGTTGTTTCAGTGATAATTCATATGTGCATTGTCTTACGTCAATTTATTAATAACGGTTTTAGATACAACTAGCTTAAACGAAAAACTTGTGGTAAATGATTTTAGATCAGTCTTGAGTGAGGAATGTCCTCAGGCCCAAATGTCTAGTTCATCTTGAATAGTTTATGATGATTATGACGTTAACTGCCTAGCCATTGTCGATGACAATGAATGTGATTTATTGGTCATTGAAACGTGCATAGTGGAAAATGAAGATACAGCCTGAATTTTTAAATTCAGGTGCCACTTATCACGTTTGTTTTTTCTTTCAAGGAATAAGCTCATGGCAACTGTTGCAAGTAGGTGAGATGACTCTCAGATTTTGATCTGGAGAGTATGTCTCGGTTTTGGCAGAGGGCACACTAAGTTATTTTATCTAGTGGGAGAAAATACACATTATTAGATAATGTGTATGTATTTCCTAAAGATTAACAGAAATTTGATTTCTATAACGTATATGCTGGGACAATGTTGCTCTATACCTTTCTCTGCTAACGCAGTTTTATTTTAAGAAAGGGATTTGACATTTGTTCAGCTTTACTGGAAAATAACTTATGTGTTTTAAGACTAATCGAGAGTAAAGCAAGTCATGAGCACTGATTTGTTTAAGATTGCTTATACTCAAAGAAATAAAGGCAAAGGATATCTCCTAAAGGAAATACATTTCATTGGTTCTTAAGGTTAGGCTATTTTGATCTCAATATGATTGGGGGCTTAGTCTAGAGTATACTTCTAAGTTAGTTAGAAGAAGACTCTCTAATACCAATTAAGTCATGCCTTATGGGCAATATGACTAATAGATCTTTTACTGGAAAAGAACTAAAGAGCCAAAGAACCCTTGAAGTTTATACATTTGGATCCTTGTGGTCCAGTATGTTAAAGCAGTGGGAGGGTATGAATAATTAATCTCGTTTATAGATGATTATTAAAAGGTATGAATATCTCTACCTAATGCAATTTAAGTCTAAAGCTCTTGAGATATTCGAAGGGGTTTAAGACTGAAGTTGGAAACTTGTTAGGTGAGATAATAAAAAACACTTTGATCTGATCAATGTGTTGAGTATAGGGACTTGAGATTCTAAGACTATTTGATAGTTCATGGAATCACATCCTAAATCTCAGTTAGGAGTATTAGAACCCTATTGGATATGGTTCAATTCATATTGAGCTATGCTCAATTGCCTGTCTCGTTTTGGGGTCATGAAGTGTTGACTTCATTACATACTTTGTAGGTTACCCCAAAGGAAACGAGGAGTAGATATTTCTTCAATCCAAAAGAGAATAAAGAATTTGTATTGACAAATGCTTCATTCTCAGAAGAAGAACATATGAGCAATCACAAGCCACAAAGTAAAGTCAGTTTGAGTGTATTAACTAATGACGCTACAGAAAAATCAACAAGAGTTGTCGATAAGACTGGTTATTCAATAAGAGTTGTTGATAAGGCCAGTGCTTTTTGTCAAGTCACATCCATCTCAAGAGTTGAGAATGTCTTGATGTAGTGGGAGGGTTGTTTTATAACCTGACCTTTACATGGGCTTATTTGAAGCTCAAGTCGTCATTCTTGATGATGACATAGAGGATTCATTATCTTTTAGAAAGAAAATGAATGATGTTGACAAGGACCAATGGTTTAAAGCCATGGACCTGGAAATGAAGTCTTTGTATTTCAATTTCATCTGGGATCTTGTACATCTGCTTGATGGGTAACACCTATTGGTTACAAGTGGATTTACAAGAGGAAACGGGACATTTAAGGTCTCAACCAGAAGGGTCCATTGAGCAAGATCAAAAGCAAAAGGGTTTGCGAGCTTAAGTGATCCATTAATGGATTGACCTAAGCATTTCGATCTTGGAATATAAGATTTGATATGGTGATCAAATCTTTTGGCTTTAATCAGGACATTGATGGGTCTTGTATCTACAAGAAGATCGTCAGTAGTACAGTAGCTTTCTTCATGTTGTATGTGATCGATATCCTACTCATTTGGAATAAGTAGGTTAACTTATTGACATAAAAAATAACTAGCAGCTCATTTCCAAATAAAAGTTGGGAGAAGCTTAGTTTGTTCTTATGTTCTAAATTGTTTAAAACAGTAAGAACACAATGCTAGCCATGGTTCAAGCGTTTTATATCTATAAATGTTGATTAGATATGAGATGCAGAATTATATGAAGGGTTCACGACCTTTCAGGGTAGAATTCTTTTTTCTAAGGAACTGTGTTCTTAGCCACCTCAAGGAGTTGGGGAATGCCCTATGCAATAGGCAATGTCAGTGAGTATCAATCTAATCCAGGATATGATCACTGGAGAACCGTTAATTATATTCTCAAGTATCTTTGGATAATGATGAACTATATGCTCGTGTATGGCGCTAAGGATTTGATCCTTACAGGATACACTGACACAGATGTTTTAACTGGTAAAGATTTAATGAAATCTACATCAGTGTCTGTCTTCACTCTTAAATAAAGGAGATATAGTATGACATCGCATCAAGCTGGGATGCAATGCAGCCTCGACCTATAGGCCGAAAACTACGCTGTTTGTGAAGCAGCGATCGAGGCTGTAAGACTTCGAAAGTTCATGGTTGATTTGGAAAGTGTTCCAAATAAGAACTTACCTAAGACAAGACAAGCTTGCACATTGAATTGAATAGGATGGTGAGTATTGCTGATCATTCACGAAGGCTCTCTCGGCTAAAGTGTATGAGGGTCATCTAGATGGTCTAGATCTACGAGATAAGTACAAAGATGTAATCTAGGGCAAGTGGGAGAAACGTAATGGGTATAGTGGATGCCCTAGTTTATTGTATTTGTACATAGTATATATACGTTTTATGTATTATACATGTATCTATACACCCATTGCCATGATAGATTATTGTACATCCCACTAAGCTAGAGTTTTAGTTCAAGTGGGAGTTGTTGGGTTTTATGCCCTAAAACTCGTAGGTAGTGAATGGTGACAAATTGTTCACTTGTATCAATACGTCGTTATTGAGGTTTGTACAATAAAGAGTTATTGTTACTAAAATTGCACAATTTGACCCAAATCCAATAAACTAAGATCCTAGGTTGTTTAGATGAAACTTGAACTAGTATGTGGGGACATACGGGAATCAGTGTTCAAGTAACAACTTAAATGGTCTATAGTATAGGGATAAGGCTGGGTACCTTATCCTGGTAACACTATGTGATACGGTCCACTTTGTATTCGATACAGATGCAATGATCCAAAGCATCCATGTAGGAGACATGCGAGTGGGGGTATCTTGTGCAATGAGTTTGCATAAGACCGGACCGCGAAATAGTAACCACTAGATGTAACACCGTTGACTAGTTTAAGTTTCTATTTCAATAGGATGACCTAGGTAACCCAATCTCAATCCTGAGTCTGTTATGAACTCCTTTTCAGGAGGAATTGTCCTTAGATCTGTATGGGTGAGAGTGGCCAGTTCGCCGACTCAATAATCCTACCATTTCAGGGGCAAGACCGAATGGGGGGCTGGGAACATAACAGTACAAGATGGAATTCACTCCTTCTCCTATTGGGGTAAGCAGATGTGTGTTCCCTTAAAGGCTGATTCCGGGTCTTGAACAAGGGCGCCCATCCTCTCCTGGCCCGAGAGGAACTGCTGTTTATTGATTGGATCATAAACAGATTGTTCATTAGAGGAATCAGTGGTAGTTAAGGATCCAGAGGTAACCCAGGGGTAAAACGGTAATTTGACCCAGCTGGCGTTACGAACACTCGTGAAGGATTGACTTACTGTTATTGGTCGATATCCGTGGACACAGAAATATTCTACAGTGAGAAGAGTGCAGCTGTGGGTCTTTAGTGGAGTGACTCATAGTTAACGAATGTTGACTAACTTGGTTAATGAGTTTAGCCAATTAGTCTCGTATCGTTGGAGCTTCTGATCTGTAGGTCCATTAGGTCCACCTGCTAGCTCGTAAAGTGTTCTGAGGTTAAATAGTCTTGAATAGAATTTGAAGGGTGTTCAAATTCATTAAGGGAATTTTATTGTATTTGATACAATTAAAATAATGTATAAGTTTAATTGGTGAATTAAACTTTATATTATAAATTAATTTTGGATATGATTCAAAATTAATTAACGAGAGAATTAAATATTTGAAGGAGTTCAAATATTAAATATGAATTAGATTCATATTGAAACTATAGGTTAAATTTAATGTGAATGAGATTCATATTAAAACTATAGTATATGAGAGAATTATTTGAATAATGATTCAAATAGTAAATTAATTAAATATATGATGTTTAATTAATGAATTAATTAATTGGAGAATTAATTAATTTAATTTAATTAAATGTGATTTGATTAAATTAATTCTATAGTTAATATTAATGTACATTATGATGCACATTAAAACTATAGGTTAAATGAGAGAGATTAAAATTGAATATGATTCAATTGTAATTAAATATTGGATATTTAATTAATGTGGATTCAATTAATGAGATTAATTGAATGGCCAATTTAATTCAATTTAATATGATTCAAATTGAATTAAATACCTTATATTATAATTGATTTAATTAATATTGTTTTAATTAAATTGATTATAATTAATTAATTAATTAAATGATTAATATTATTTAATTAATAGACGGCCAAGATCGTTTGGATTAGATCCAACGATCTAGATCTAGTAGGGTAATAACTCCCTCCCCACTTATCGTACAGGGGAGAGGGAGTTGCCCAACTCATCGTTCATTCTCTCATTTTTCTCACGCAGAATGACAGAGAGAAAACTCTCTCTCAACCCTCTCACTCTCTCAACCAAAAATCACAGCAAGGTGATTCCCTTCCCAAGAAGATTGAGATCCCACAATCTCTGCCTCATGAATCCAAGAGATATAGCGGGTGTTCGCTATTGGTGGTGTTCGTTGGAGAGATCGTTGACGAACTGTTCGTTGAGGAGCATAGTGCTGTGAAGAACGGTCTTCAACAAGTAAGTTCCAAAAATTCTAAATCGTTTAGAATTAGTATTGCATGCTTAATCTAGTTTTGATTTGAGAATCGTTCTAAAATTAATTTTCCCCAACGTATCGGTTTTCTTTAATTGAAATTAAAATTACGATCGGTGAAAACTGCTTCCGCTAGAGGATTCAATTCCTTCAAATGGTATCAGAGCCATTTCGTAATTTGAATTTCGATTTTAGAATTTGCGTTGTGGTTTTTGGTGGGATCGATTTGCATTTTGAATGTGGTTTGCTTTAAAGACTGTTTTGGTATTTTTTGACATTAGATTTACATTTTTTTTATGATTTGATCATGTAAGGGCCCATGTTTTTGGGGCAAATTAATGTAAATCGAGTCTTGTAAGTCCGTGTCTAGAGATTTAGGATCAATTTGTTGATCGGTGCTCGAATCGGGGTTGAAATCAGAGTAAAAATGCTGCTGGAAACGAAGAACAGAGGCTGTCCAGAGGCGTAGCGACGCGACCCTGCTCAACGGCGTCGCGACGCTGAAGAACAAGGCGCTGGAAAAATCGGGCCAGCGTCGGGACGCTTTGCCTACAGCGTCTCGACGCTGGTGGTAGTTTCCGAATACACGGAGCGTTGAGCAAAACGTGTGGCTGGCAGTTTGATGAACAGTTACAGAATTAATAATTTTTGCGTTCAATAAGTTTAGAAGCTTCGTGGCTGGAGCAGTGGTGGCATCCACCATGATTTCTGTGATTGGCAATGGAAAATCGTCTTTGGGACAAGCGTTATTTAAATCGCGAAAGTCGACGCAAACTCGAAGTTGTCCATTCTTCTTTCTAACAGGAACGATGTTGGCTATCCATGTAGGGTATTTTACCTCACGGATGAATCCTGCTTCTATCAACTTATTGACCTCTATTTCAATTTGAGGGATAAGTTCTTGGCGAAAGCGTCGTTGAGCTTGCTTGACCGGTCGATACCCCTCTTTAATTGCGAGATGATGGACCGCTACTTTTGGATCAAGTCCAGGCATCTCTTTATATGACCAGGCGAAGATGTCTCTATACGAAGCGAGTAAACTCATGTATTCACCCTCCTCTTCAGGAGTAAGTGACATGCTTACAAAAGTTGGGCGTGGCTCTTCTGGTGTACCCAGGTTTACCTCTTTAAGCTCATCCACTGTGGATTCGCTGCCGTCTTCAAGTGATAAAGGTGCTTTGTCCTCATCTACCTCAGACACTTCGACCTCCATTTCCTCTTCAACGGTGATATGAAGACAAGAGGTTTGTTCTTCTTCCTGGTCACTATCTCCTTCCGACGGATTGGTGATGACAACATCACGTCGCTTTACCTTCAAGGAACCATCCGTGTCGACCATAACAAAGGTTTTTCTTTTCATTCGTGAAGGAACTGCACTACGAATTTCTCCATCGGCCTTCACGATCTTTTCACTTTTCATCGCATCTTCATATTGAAGTCGGTGAGATATTGATGAAGCAGACTGTTCTTTTTTGCCTCTTCTCGTGGTAACACTCAACCTCTGAAAAACTGATGGTCGAGTCACATCCGGAGTTAAAAATGTACTCTCTTCTTTCCCAACGGGCACATTTAGCCTTTGAAAAGCTGAAGGTCGAGTGACATTCGGAGTTGAAAACGTACTATCCTCTTCCCCAATGGGCATACTTAACCTTCGAAAAACTGAAGGTCGAGTGGAGCTATTGGTAGGTTGTGTGCTTTCTTTTTCTGTTTCATTGACACTTAATCTCTGAAAGACTAAAGCACGAGCAACTGGCGGCCTGATGCGCCTAAAAACAGAAGTTTGTTGGTCGACACTCTCTTTTTCTTTTGAGTCGTCAACCTCCTCTACTGTTATATGATTTGTGTCTGCCACTTTCGCCTTCCCTCTTCTTGTTATGCGAACCGGCTCTGGCGACTTATACCCAAGCCCTTTTCTTGTTGTTGGCAGACTATAACCTTCCTTTAGAAGCTTCTTCTGTGTTGCAGAGAGCTCAGATCTGTCATCAAAAACTCTTAGACTTTTAAACTCAGTGTGAGTTGTGAAGTCATAACCTGCTTTAGCTAGAAGTTTGTATGCCTTGGGGTCAAACCCGTCTTCAGTTCGTTTATCAGGCAAGATCGCTTTTATCTGATCATCCTCGGGTTTCTTAACCTCTTGTCTTGTGATCTTCGTAAGAGGCGTAGTGAAATTTTCCTTCAAAATTCCAACGTCACCGACCTTTATGCTTTCTGAACATTCAGTGAAAGGCGATTCACCCTTTTTACGTCGAGACAAGGGGACGTATCGTAGGACAGGTGAATTTGAACATTTCTCATCCTTTACAACCTTAGGGTTCACAAGGCTCGTGGACACTTCGCCCTTTTTTAGGTCGGAAGTACTGACGTCCTCAACAACTTCCTTTCTTGCATCTGCTTGTGGCTTTAAATCGAGTTTATCATTCTTTTTTATCAAGGGGATTTCTGCAGGTATGGTTTCCCCTGTGTTTTCATTCTTCAGATAAAACTTTGCATCTGCGAAATGAGACTCAGCTTCTGAAAATGGGTTAGTGTCAGCCTCAACTTTCTTGATGCCATCTTGATAGAATTTAAAGCATTGGTGCAATGTAGAAGTTATGACCCCATTACCATGGATCCAAGGACGACCTAGCAACAACTTATAGGTGGTCTTAGAATCTATTACATGGAACAAAGTATCAGCTTTTAAGTCTCCAATGATGAGTTCAAGGCGTATCATGCCAATTGCCCGTTGTCCACCCTGATTGAAACCTTGGATCACCAATTTACTGTTTGATAGTTCCTCCATCAAGATGCCTAACTGCTTCATGGTTGACTTAGGCATTATATTGACAGCTGATCCATCATCGATGAGGATCCGACTAACCCTCTGTTCTCGAATGTATCCTGAGACGAATAAAGGTCTATTGTGAGGCTTTGACCCTAGCAACAAATCTTCATCAGAAAATCCGATAGACATGTACGTGCCTCGGAAGTTGGGATGTTTGTACCATCAGACTCTATCAATGCGTTAATAATGACGTTTTTAGCTTCCTGAGGAAGTGACAATAAGTCCTTTATGCTGAAGGAGGATAAGTCTCTTGAATCTGCCACCACTCCCGAGGAGCTAGCGAGGACGTTATCATCTTCCACCACGTCCACAATGTGACACGTGACAGTTTCAAGTGTCTTCCCTTCACTATCATCGAGAAAGCGCCTTGGGAAGTATTCTGCCAAAGTTATGGGTTGTGGAGGGCAAAAGAAATCTTCACTTTCCTCCACGGCAGGCTTTGACCTCCTTGACTTCCTTTTTCCTTTCTTCTTTTGAGACTTGGCCTTTCTTTTATTGTCTCGATATAGGCGGGACTCTTTCCATGCGTAACTTTGTTTTTGCTTTTTGCGGCGCACGACAAGGGTCCAACCTTCATTTTCATCTTCAATGGAATCACATTTTCCTTGGGATCCCTTCGTTGTGGCTTCTCTTTGGCATCGAACCACTACGGGATCAAGGGTCCCGAATTGAATCAGCCTCTCTTCATAATCACATGAAGAGATTGGGGGAACTTGATCCCCTACATTCGCCATTATTGTCGCATGATTTGCTTGAGTCACCTCATCAAGGTCCAACTCAATTCTCTTTTCGCGAGCAAGCTTAAGGATTAGCTCCTTTAATACAAAACACTTCTCTACCGGGTGACTAACGACTCTGCGATACTTGCAATAGTTAGGACCATTGACTTTCCCTAACTCTTCTGGTCGTTTGCACTCTGGGAGCTCAATTAGCTGCTTCTCCAACAGTTGTTCCAACATGTCTGAAACGTCGGAGTCTGGAAATGGATATACCTTTTCCTGTCTTTCTTTTAAAGTTAGGCGACGTCTCTCGCCTGTCTCCATTCGCTTATTTGTTTTTTTTTCCCTTCCTTTGGTGGAAAGTTTCACAGGGGTAGTGTTGACGACCATGGATTCTTTTGTGGCACTCTTCGTAACTTTCTCAATGCCTTTGACTTCCTTCTTTTCTTTCCTCATGTCTGGGACTACGGGATCTTTATTCCCTCTGCTAGCGATGCTCAACTCCATATCATGAGCGCGAGTCGCTAATTCTTCAAAGGTCCGGGGTTTTATCCCCTGCAGGATGTAAAGAAGTCCCCAGTGCATGCCTTGGGTGCACATCTCAACAGAGGACACCTCGGAGAGTCTATCTTTGCAGTCGAGACTCAAGGCTCTCCAACGGTTTATGTAGTCAATGACTGGCTCACCCTTTCGTTGCTTTGTGCTTGTGAGTTCTGTCATACTAACTGTCCGCCTCGTACTATAGAAGCGATTTAGAAACTCTCTCTCCATTTGTTCCCAACTGTCCATTGTATCAGGCTCCAGGTCAGTGTACCAATCGAACGCGTTTCCTTTCAGTGTTCGGACAAATTGCTTAACCAACAAATCTCCCCGAGTACCAGCGTTCTCACAGGTTTCAACAAAGTGAGCGATGTGCTGCTTTGGGTTGCCTTTTCCATCAAACTGTTGGAACTTGGGAGGCTGATACCCAGTGGGTAGTCTGAGATTGTCAATCCTCTTTGTATAAGGTTTAGAATACAAGAGGGAACTTTGAGTGGGTCCACCATACTGAGCCCTGATGGAATTCATGATCATGTATTGCAATTGTTGGACAAACAAAGAGGCAACTGACGCGGAGTGTTGCGGTTGGTCCTCCTGCACGACAACCTTCCCTTTATCATTCTTTCCTGCAGCAGGGGTCTGGCTAGACTCAGCCACTTCTCGGTTCTGCAGCTGGTTCTTCAAATAGGCAATCTCAAGATCTCTCTCATCAACTGCCTTCATTAAGAGATTGAGTTTCCTTTCCATCTCTGCCATTCTTTCATCCTGGTCTACGTCAGCCATCATGACGGACATCACATCAGGATTTAGTCTATCCTTTGGCTGCTTAGATGTTGGAACGACAGATTCGAACAGTGGGTTGTCTTTGACTGCAACCCTATCCTTAGAAGATTCTTCAATCAACTTTGAGATCTTGCTTGCAACAGCAAGAGGAGTATGATCCTCTCTGATCTCAATTCCTTGGGAGCGACTACGAGTGACAGGGCCAGTGTAAGAGTCGCTTGATGTGGTAACCTTCGCGGGAGCTTTCTTTGGTGCCATCACGTTGGTTGGATCTTTAAACAGGAGAAAGAGATGAGAGGTAGAGAGGTCCCACTGGGCGTGCCAATTTGTTCACACGTAACTTCGGGTATGGAGACACGTGGAATAAACTTTGATTTGTATTAATGTTGTATGCGCGTGAGTATACAATCTCTAGTACATAATCCTCTGATTCTCTCTCTTGTGTGTGGATGTGTTTCACTCGAGGGCTGTAATGTTTGATCTCGAGTTTGCAGCTTCGATGGATTCTTGGAGCTTGAAGTCCCTTGAGTTTGAAAGAGTCTTCAGTCTTCAAGAAGTGTTCAGTACTTGGAAACTTGTAGATTCAAAGAGTCTTCAGTCTTCCGTTTTGAGGAAAATTTCTCTGAATTCTCTAAGTCTGGTTGAGAGCTCCAAAATTCCGAACCCTTGAAATGGTGGTGAACCCCTCTATTTATAGAGTTCTCGCAAGATGGGCCCTGGTAACTTTTGGGCCTAACAACTTGGGCTTGGGTTTTATTGGTCTTGGGTTGAACCATTTAGTCTTGGGTTTGGTTTATATTTGACCCAAAACCATATGACCCAGACATTTAAAAGACCCAAATTTGATCCAAATAATTATTATTTTTTAATTAATTGGTCAAATTAATTAATTTGATCAAAATAATTTAATTTTAATTAATTGATCAAATAGAAATTTGGCTCTATAAATTTATAATTGGCCAACTTTGTTTTCAAATTAAATTTGGGACACATGTCAATTTATAATTGGTCCCAAATTTAATTAATTTTAATTTAGTCATTAATTTTATGTAACGACGTGGCAATTCGTGATTGGTCAAAATTTCTCCATCAACAAGGTCGTCGGAGGTCGACAATAGCGATCGGTCGTCGAAAATAAGAAAAAAAGGAAAACGTTTCGGTCGACGACGATAGTGGCAGCCGGTAGTCGGAGGTCGACGGTGACATCTGATAGTCAGAGGTCGACTGTAGTAGCTGGTTGACAGAGGTCGATGGCGGTCAGTCGGCGAAAGCCGATCAACGAAGGTCGACGACGACCGATAGTCAGTGGTCGACGGTGGCGATCGGTCAACAGAGGTCGGCAGCTCTCGATAGTCAGAGGTCGACTATAGAGGCTGGTCGACGGCGCCCGGTAGTCGGAGGTTGACAGTAGTCCGAGATCGACGGTGGCAGTCACCGACGAAGGCCGGTAGTCAGAGGTCGACGGTGGCGGTTGGTTGGTGGCAGTCGGTAGTCGAAGGTCGACGGTAACGATCGATCGACATATGAAGATCAACGGAGGTCGACGGCGCCCGGTAGTCAGAGGTCGATGGTGGCAGTCGTTCGGAGGAGGTCGACGGCTGCCGGTAGTGAGAGGTCGACGGTAGTGACTGGTCGGCGGCGCCCGATAGTCTGAGGTCGATGGTAGCGGTTAGTCGGCGGATCTGGTCAGCAGGGGTCAACGGCGCCCGGTAGTCGGAGGTCGACGATGGTTGTTAGTCGACGGCGCCGGTAGTCGAAGCTCAACGGTAGCAGTCGACCGCGACTGGTTATTAGAGGTCGACAGAGGTCGGCGACGACCGGTAGTCAGAGGAGGACAGTGGCGGTTAGTCGGTGGAGGCCGATTAGTGGATAGCGGCTAGTTGTCGGAGGTCAACAGTAGCGATCGACTGCAACCGGTAGCCAGAGGTCGACGACGACCGGTAGTTGGAGGTGCACGGTGGCAATCGGTCGGTAGAGGTCGATGGCGGCCGATCGACGGTTACGGTCGGTCGTGGCCGGTAGTCGGAGGTTGACGATAGCGGTCGGTCGACGGAGGTCGGCGGTGACCGATAGTTGGAGGTGGACGGTGGCGGTGGCGATCGGTCGGTGTAGGTCGACGACAACGATTAGTCGAAGGTCGACAGTGGTGGTCGGTCAGCGGAGGTTGACAACGGCCGGTAGTCAAAGGTCGACAATGGTGGCCGATCGACAAAGATCGGCGACAACCAGTAGTCGAAGGTGGTCGGTGGCTGTCGGTCGGCAGAGGTCGACGACGGCCGGTCGTTAGAGTTCGACGTAGCGGTCGGTCGCGGGCGGTATTTGGAGGTCGACGATGACGGTTATCGGCGGAGGCCGGTAGTCGAAGGTTGACGGTGGAGGTCGGCCGCAACCGGTAGTCGGAGGTCGGCGAAGATCGGTAGTAGGAGGTGGACTGTGGCGGTCGGTCGGTGGAGGTCGACGACGATCGATAGTCGGAGGTCAACGGTAGTGGTCGGTCGTCGGAGGTCGACGGTAGCGGTCGACCACGGCTAGTATTCGAATGTCGACGAAAGTCGACGACGGTCGATAGTCCGAGGTCGACTGTGGCGGTCGATCGAGGGAGGTCGGCGGCGGGCGGTAGTCGAAGGTCGAAGGAGGCGGTCGGTCGGCGATTGTTGATAGTCGGATGTTGACATTGGCAACTTGTCGGCGACGATTGATAGTCGGATGTCAACGATGGTGGCCGGTAGTTTGAGATCGTGGAGGTGATAATAAAAGGAAAAAAGGAAATAAATAAAATAAATAATAAAAAAATGAAAGAGAACAAAATAACGAAAAAAGAAAAAAAAAAGAGAACGAAATAACGAAAAAAAAATTTTAAAAAAAAGACGAGGAAGTGGTTAAAAAAAATAGAGGAAGAGAAGAAATTGGTGTAGGAATGGGAGAGAGAGATGGATACATGCATGAAAGATGGAGAAAAAAAAAATAGAAACAGAATTTGAGAAACAACATTTTGTAGTTTCTCAAATTTGGCCTCTTTTTTAGAAACGTTTCTAGAAATTTAGAAACAAGAAACAGGGATGAGTTATCAAACAAGTCTGTTTCTTAAAAACGGAGAAACGGGAACAAGAAACAGGAAACGGGAACGTTATCAAACGAGCCCTAATTATTTAATAAATTTTTTTTTTATCTAAATGTGATATTTAAACTAAAATGAATATTAAATGTTTTTATTTCAAAAAATTTATATTACCTTCTTTTAGTGATAAAATCATAGTAGGAAAAATTTTAACCATTGTTAAAAGAAAACTATAATTTAAATAAATTCTACACCATCAAGTTTTATATATAATAAATTAGTAGAATAATAGAAATTTTTTTTTTAATGAATGTATATATAAGAATGTGAAAAGTTGGTATGTGAAGAGCTTGAATACAAAAGGTTTTATTCATTAAATTTCTATGAATTAATTATAAACTTCATAACTTCAAATTTAATTACAATCAATAGTGGGATTTTATTGGTTTTGGAATTGCAAGAGTTTTGTAACATTCTTCAACTCCACTATATAAAGAACTCTCTCCCTACTTTTCTTCTACACAAACTTGGGTATCCTCTTTTTAGTTTTTTTTTTACCTCTCTAATTGGTTCTCTATTAAGTTGATTAGTTTATTTGAATTACAAAGTCGTGTTAACTACCAAAAAAGGACGAAGATACTTCAAAATGATCTTCAACACAGGTATCTATTTCTAACATATATATGTTTTCATTCTAACACTTTTTTTTTTGAAAAATTATTCTAACACTATTTTTTTTTTTTTTTTGAGAAATCATTCTAACACTATTATTCATTGATTTTCTTTTATTCCAATCCTAATAACTAATGTAATACCATTACCATTAATATAAAAAAATTTTAAGGTAATTTTCGATAGTTTTAAAATTAAAGTTAGTTTTATTTAGTATTCATAAGAGTTGTATGATGTAAAGGTATTTTTTTCTACAACAATTTAGCTTTCTCATTTTGATTTGTTTTTCTTCATCTATTAGTTCTTTCATATATTTTTAGATTTAGAAGATTGCATTGCATATTGGTATAACAAACTATGTTATGGGAATTGCAACGCAGTGTTGTTTGTATTAGATGTCGTCGTTGTATCTTGAAAAATAGTTTGATCTCAAATACCAATCAAAGATGAACCTATTATCAGATAATCGTATGAAGAGGTATTAATATCTTTTAGATGTTTTTATATTATTTTATAATTAACCCACTTATTGTATTTGTTGTTTATGTATGATTTTTTTTAAAAAAAAAAATTCCTACACAATTTTTTATCTAATAAATAAAAAACACAAAAATGACAATTTGATATTAAGTATAGTTAGTTTTAAAATTAATTATCAATTGATTTTTAACACGTTTAAAAAACTCAACTTTATAATTTACATGAAAATTATAAAAAATTGAGTCAAACTGATAAACCGAATCAAATCAATCGAGTAAGTACGATTATTTAATCATGTTGATTCATTCAAGCTAAACTAAATCGTTTAAAATTCAAATTGCCATTATTTTTTTGTTAAAGATAAATTAAAAAGTATTAAAACATAAATTACTAAAATAAAACATTTTAAACAATAGTGATTGAATTGAAAAACAATTAGACATATCCTAAACTATAAAAATATGTGACCGACTAAATAAGACTACATAAAACTTATATTAAGTAATTTAAAAAAAAATTATTGTATTGAATAATATTTTATCCAAATTATATATAATTATAAATATTTTAAATTTTTAAAAAATTACACGTGCAATGTACGTGGTAAAACACTAGTATATATAAAAGCTGCGATTGAGGAGAAACTTTAGTTTCCTATTTTACCCTCAATGAAAATTAGCGCCACAAAATGTTAGAGGGAGACAACAACGACAACGACATATTGAATGGGAGATAGATAGCAACAGAAGCATAAAGTGGCGACGACGACAACTGTATTAGATGGAAACGGCAACGGTGTTGGCGGAATCTAACAAAAACGATGGTGGTGGCGATGGTACAATAAATAGAAGGGGGGATTAGAGGTGGTGTGAGCTACTAAAATGGAGAAGAGGAGATGAAATTGTGAAAACCGAAAAAAAGGAGAGAGAGACCGTAACATGAGAATGAGAGGAAGATGAAAGGATGGAGCATTTAGGGTTTCTTCCTTCTTTTATGTATTTTTATTTTAGGGGAATTGTGTTAAATGGCTACAAAAAAAAAAGCGGTCTTGATTTTTGGCTACAGAAGTTTGGTCTTTGCAGGCGTGGCTACCGGAATAGTAGGAACTGTTTTCTAGATTTTTTTGACATTTTTACCCCTAGTATATACGACTATAGACAAACGCCGTTAACAGATTTTTTTTGTTTTCATTCAGTTTCTCCCCCCTTTTTTCGGGATGGATGAATCCCGATTTATAGGGAGTTCAGTTGGCGGTTTGTGTTCAAGTGTATAAAAAGATCTACCTATTTTTTAGGCTTAGGTTCAGCGTTTCCAACGATAAAAAAAAGATTTTATCCCTCACATTTTGCCCCTCATTATCCATGTTACAAAAGAACAACAATAAAAGTCGTAAGTAGCAGTACATACAGACAGATGACAGTACATATAAACTACAGCGTATATATAACTCATATGGGGGTGGGACTAGGGTAAGTATGCATACACACAGGATGCATGCGGAACACGTATGTATGTAATACTATATACAGATATCAGTTATGGCATTTCATCAGGTATTTGCATTCAGGTGAACATGGTACGGGGGTTATTATGGTTGCATATAGCAACACAGACAAAGACAAAGTGTATTTTTATTGGGCATTCCAGACATACACGATACAGGGGGTGATTAACTCAAATACAGGGGGGATTAAGTGTATACACACACAAGTAGACACATTAGACCATTCCATGGATGTATATAATAGTACAGACAAATCAAAGCATTTTTTCTGTTAGACATGTCAATGTGTACGCACACATACATATGAGTATACCACAAGCACACTTTTTCCAGAGAAGTTGTAATAACGATGAAATGGTATTTATCAGTACATACCACTCGAGGGAATGTAATAACGAAATCCTAAAATCTCGGGGGAACGTATCAGCTTGTTGCTAATATAAGGGAATCGGAATGAAGTTGTTCATGTCTAATAGAAATGGTATTTATCAGTACATACCACTCGGGGGAATGTAATAACGAAATCCCTAAAATCTTGGGGGAATGTATCAGTTTGTTGCTAATATAAGGGAATGAGAATGAAGCTGTTACCTTGGTTTGAATTTCTGAGAAATTGTACAGTCCTCGTGCAGAAGGAGAATCGATGGAGGATGTGGGGCAAGCAAGAGTCTCGACGGCACGGCGGAAGAAGGTCGTCGGCACGGCGGATGTGGGTCGCCGGCGCGATGCGAGAGGTAGGGATTGAGATACACTCTGTGTTGGGGGGTGGAAAATGGTGGGAAATGGAGGATTAAGTCTTTCAAGGGGGGGCAATGGTGGGAAGGGAGGGTTGTGGAAGATGAAGATGGACGGACGGGCTGGTGCATGAAGGCGGTTCTGGTGGGAGGGTGGGCGGTGTTATGATAACTCATAATTACTGTGTTCTTATTTGTTTTTAAAAATTTTCAGGTATTCTTAGTTGCAGGTAGTAAATCTTCCTATTGACAGGATTGTTGTTTCCGATTAATGGAGTTCGAAGGTGTTTCTCTCTACTGAAGGGGGTTGAACTTTGACAAGAAAAATGGCTATAAATAAATAAAGGAGTAAATACATTTATTGGGGAAGGAGTACAAAGTTCAAGGTTCTTAGGTGCAGGTAGTAAATATGCAGATGGACAGGTTTTAGGTGCAGGTAGTAAATATGCAGATGGACAGGGATGTTGTTCCTGATCAATGGAGTTCAGAGGTGTTTCTCTCTACTGGCGGGGTGGTTGAACTTTGTACTCATTGTCCGACAAGGTATTTACTCCTATTCCCGGGGAACAACTAGGGTCTTTGTACTCATTGGTGTGTCATAATTCCGGTTTCTTAATTTTTCAGCAGATGTGTCATAATTCCGGTTTCTTAATTTTTCAGAGGTTCTCAATGGAGTTCAGAGGTGTTTCTCTCTACTGACGGGGTGGTTGAACTTTGTACTCATTGTTCGACAAGGTATTTACTCCTATTCCCGGGGAACAACTAGGGTCTGGTACATTTGGGTTTCAAAATAGTTGTGTGTCTTTTTTATTTTCGTATTTTTAAACCTCCTAAAATGTCTCCAACTATTTTTAGGGGTGTTTTTTATCTCTCTTAAATGATTTTGGTTTTAAACGTTAACAACACGTTAGGAAGTTTGTTGAGGGGCATTTTTGTCTTGTATAATTAGGGAATTATTAATTAATAAATGGTTTAGCCATCTATTTAATTTACAAACGTTTGTAGCCATTTTTCAAGCAACCTTTTTATTTGTAGCCATTTTTCTTGTTGCCCCTTTATTTTATTTAATACATTGGGCTGTATTATTGGACTATGATAGATGGATTGGGCTAAGTTTTTTTTTTACCCTTTTCTAATTTGTATAACAAAAAATAACATATTTTAATTTAATTAAAAAAAAGGCAAAGTTCGGTATTTGACGAAGATCTTTCGATCAATAGATAGGATCAATCCGACGCGGGATCTTAGATTTCGCTCTTATAGAACAGGTCTGTTTTGATCCTCTTTTCCTCTCACCCCGGTTCTGGTTCAGGAAAGGGTCAACACAAGGATCTGGTGCAATGGGGACTACGATAGACTGATGCCAAGCAAAGCAATGCTACCCGGAGACTCAAATGAATAGCAAATTATAGTCGTCGGCCGCCGAGCGACAAGGCTAGGTACCTAAGTTAGTAACTAGCATAGGGGGGGAAAGCTTAACCAAGCGGCCCGACGTTCAATGCGGGTCGAAGCATATGGTTTCCAGGTTGGTTAAATGCTGTTAATGAGAATAGTAATTCACTATTCTTAACAATAGGGCCCAGAGACTTCTTGGTTCATATGGCACAACTGGGTGGTGCCTTACCGCACCGCAACTAATTTAAAACAAAAATTAGTAGACGTGGACAATGAGAAAATATTAATAACTATACAGTTTTTTTTTTTTTTTGGTATATGAATTATTAGAAATATAAAAATATTATTAGGCAATACAGACATTAGACAACTCCTTTACCCTTTAAATTTGTATTTTTCTAAAAATTTACTTATTAATAGTTAATTTTGAATAATTATATAATTGGTTGTTTTGTCATTTATACATTTAAAATATAAAATATAAGGAAATCGTGTCCATTATGTAAAAAATATCACTGTATAAACAATTCAAAATTATATTTTTATTACCTTAAACAATTATACATTATTGTATAACAAGAATAAAAAATATCAAACTGAACGTTGCTATATATATATATATTTTTTGAAAATTTATCCTATCTATATTACACTATGGAATTAATTGTAAAGAAAATATATTACAATCTGAAATCAATAATATATTTATTCAATAAATTAATTATAGACACAATTTCAATATCACATTTAAAATTAACTTAATTTTCAAATTCTACTAACTAACTTTTGAAATAAAGTATATTACCCTAGTGGTTGTTTTCAAAATTACAATTATATATATATAGATATAGATATAGATATAGATAGATATAAAGTTCAACCAAAATCATAATATTATAGCTAATTAAAACATAAAACAAATATTACGATCTAGCAACAAGAAAGTAAGCAAATATATTTTAAATTTCAAATAAATAACTTCATTATATTCTAACATAAAACTTGTACTAATGACACTCCACCCTATATTTTGACATTTTCAATATAAATTGATCTCATAAAATTAAAAGTAAGCATTGTGTGTGTTTATTTAGGATGATAATGAATTAAATTTAAAAGTTGTATTTAATTTCATTCATTTTACATAACTTTTTAACTTTTGATTCCAATACACTTCAATCTTTGTTAATTTTATATTTATTCTAAATTAACCTAACAAAAGACATATAATTTTTTTCTTTTTTGTATTGAACTCAACAACATTGGGATGAGAATTTGAACCTTGATTGAAGGAACATAACAATTACCGCGAGCTATGCTCACTTTAGCTTATAATTTTATTTTCATAATCATATTGCATCCACTTTCATATTATGAAATTACAAATCATTACTATTTTGTAAAAACTTCTAATTCAAAACTATAAGATTTCACATGCATCGCACGTGTTTCTTAACTAGTATTAATAAATTAGTTCAACTAGATTAAGGGTCCGTTTGGAATACATTTTAATTTAAATGTTTTTCAAGAATGCATTTTTTAAAAAACATTTTGTATAAAAATTGTTTAGAATTTAAACACTCATATGTTTGGTTGCATTTCCTCACAAATATTTTTATACACAAGTTATTGTTTACTTCAGAAATATTTTTAAAAAAAGCTGGTTTCAAGTGTTTATATCAAAATGGTTTATTTATCAATCTCATTTTCTAATAAGTCATTTTTAGTTGTTGTCAAACACTAGAATTTTTTTTAAAATGATTTATTTTCAAAATTAAACACTTGAAAAGTTAAATCAAACACACCTTAAAAGAATGTCAAAGCTAATAAGGCAACCTTTGTTTGATTTCCAACCTTTGTAGTAAATATAAAGCATTAACTAATAGAACCATGAAACTGACAACTTACAATTGATACAGGAAATCAGTAATAAAAATATTAATATGATAATTTATAACTTGTTTGGAAAGGGTAAAATGCTTATCTATTAATTAAAATATGTATGTTTTTTAATCTCTAAAATTTATAGTAAAATCATCCTGAAAGATGATATTTCATGTGTATCTATAATTTTGAGAACTCAATATCTTAATAAGAAAATTCATCCATGTTGAAAGTTGAAATATCTCTTTCACTTTGTCCCTTAATTCTAATTATATGGTATTTTCTCTATAATATTCTCCTTCCCTCTCTTCTTAGATGTCTAACTATTTTCTTCAAAATTCTCACTCTCTCCCTACATTAGAAAGTCCTATTTTTTTTTAGTAAACTTTATATATTATTTTTTTTATTCTTAAATTCATGTTGGTTTTATAGAAATGCTAGTGTAGTTGATCAAGGACTTTTTGTTAAAGGAACCAAAAGTTTCTCAACTCTCAATAAGTTTCAACTTTATTTTGAAAATGACGTATAACAATATACCCATCAAGAAATTAAGACTAAGTTTTAATAAAATAAAATAAAATAAAATAATTTATTAAGACTATTAGGCTTCCCAAAAAGAGACTCTACCACAAGACTCTACCCTTTTCTCTATTTGTTTTGGTTCTTATTTGAAAATTGAAATACATATGTAACGCCCCAGGTTTTATTATTAACTAACCTAGTGACATTACTAAACTCCTATTCAGACTAACCGAGAGCTCCGAAAATTTTGGCAGCATAACGACATACATAGGACGAAACCAAAATTTTAGATCACCTGTTAAACACAAAATAACACTTCTATATTGATTCATTCAACTCCACAACTCCACAGAACAACAACAAACAGGATACGAGTCAGATCTCGCATCTCCATCCAACAACAGAACCTAACTCTACCAGATCAAGCATACCTTAACTTTCTAGAAGCAGTTCAACTTTATTAAACATTAGCATATTTACAACCTAGCGGAAGCATTAACTACTACAAATTTAACAACTAACGTTTCCTTTGACTCAGCAACTAAATACTATATACTAACCTAACCAACAAGATGAAGTAAACAAACTAATAAATTAAACCAGATGGTCATCCCTCGTGAATCTCCTCATCCGCATCACTGGGCACGTAATACTCATCACCTGCAAAGTCTGAAATTGTTGGGGGGAAGAAAAGGGGAGGGGTATCAGTACAACCACCGTATTGGTAAGTAGCTCACACCCGGTGAACCACCAAACAACAAACAAACACCACGACAAGCTAACCACACACATCATGCTTATAAAGCGATAAACAACCTATGTGCTCTTAAACACGAAATAACAATGCCGACACATGCTCATGCAAAAATGGGACGACAACATGAATCCACGCATCATGCTATGCACCCCCACATGGTTTCTGCGCCATGCCCGCACACTCACGTGATTTCCGCATCACGCTCCACACTCACATCCCACACGTGATTTCCGCGTCACGCTCCGCAACCCACCCAACACATGTATTATAACGCGCCATGCGCAGCGCCACTCACACGTGATTTCCGCGTCACGCTCCGCACTCACACCCACACGTGATTTCCGCGTCACGCTCCGCACACACACCCAGCACATGATTTACGCGTCATGCTCCGCCTCTCCCCAATGACCACACACTATGCAGACACAACTCTTATGCAGCATAGTTATTAACCACGGTATCTCATGCTCATGAGTTAAGCAAACAACATGCTTATCCATCGTCAAAGCAACATGCTTATGAATTTAGCAAAATCATCATGCTTGATCGCAAAGCGAGTTACAAACTTATAAACACATTATGCAGTAGCAAAGCAAGTAAAGAAATAGCAAGCTCAAACATCAAACAAGCCCGTCCAAGTAGAAACTACTTACCCAAGCTTACAAGCGCTCCTAAACCAAATCAACGCTTGGTGGAAAAATAATGGAATAGACTCTAAGCACACCTACAAGCATCGTAAAGGCTTCCTAGAGGTTAGGGAACGACGTACCAATATATCTTAACACTTAGCATCGATTACAAAGGACCTAAGGTGCTGAAAACTTACCGAACAGGGGCTGGAACCTTGCTGGAAAATACCAAACAACACAAAAATACCTTATACATGTGATGTCCCGAGCCCAAAATGAGATTAAACTGAAACTAATGGACACCCAAAGGTTAAAAGCTATTCTAAAGCTACTCTAGATAAATTCTAAAGGTTCAAGGGTGAGGAAAGTAACCGATCCGCACCTAAACGACGTTGAAGCTTGTTGCCCAAGGATTGAAAAGCTCCAAGAACAGCGATCTAAAGTCGGTGAACCATGGGCACTTCGATTCGAGGTCAATCGACTTGTGGATAATCATCCAAAGCCCACTTTAGGTCCATTTGGTTGCTGGACAGCAGATAAATGAGGCTTAATCCTGCAATTTAGAAGCCGTCACTAAATGGGTATCCTGACTTTGAAGTCGAATAAGCATGGGACAGTGTTAAATCTTACCAAAGACATGCTGGTTGCTAATCGAAAATGCCCAAAAATACAAATCTCGAACCGCCGGGTTATGGGCACTCTAATTTAAAGTCGTTCGGGTAGTGGGTAATTGTTGCAAGTCAGTTCCAAGCCCAAACGCTCACTGGTTAGCACCCGAAGAAGGCTTAAACCTGAAATCCATAGCCGATAAGGATTGGGTAAATCAGTTTCAAAGTCGATTACGCAAGGATCACGATTTAGACATAATTTAGAGTCTAAATCAAGTGGGTAAATGCAGAAACTTGAAGAAAAACGAGTGGGTCGAGGCTAAACTAACCAAAAATGCCGAAATGCTTTGTTGGAGACTGAAACCCACGAATTTGGACGAGATTGGAGTCATTCGCGGAGGAATATGTGATAGCGAGCATAGCTAGCTATCTTTACTTATTTAATTAAGCTAGTCTTGTATGATTTTTGGGCCATTTTATTGCACTTTAATGTTTATTTTGTAGGAAATGGTTGATTGGAGCTATAATGCAATATCAGAGTTAATCGGGTGCTCGGGGCGTGAAAAGATGCAAAGGAATGAAAAGAGTAAAAGTGGAGAAAAGTCAAATCTCGGTCAACAGCAGGCTAGCGTCTCGACGCTAGCTCTTGAGCGTCTCGACGCTCACATTCCATATCAGATTAGGCGCGTAAAGCTTACAGCGTCGAGACGCTATGATAGGAAGCGTCCCGACGCTACCGTTTTTCCTTATTCAGAACGCGCGTATAAGAGGCAGCGTCGCGACGCTGTCTTGACAGCGTCTCGACGCTAAGACGAAAAATCTGCAATATAAGCTTCACTTCGGCTAGGTTTTAAGGGAGATCAATTTGGGACCTTTTGGAGCCGTAAAGAGGACAGAAGAGAGGACTTTGGAGGCTGAAACAAAGGGAGGAATTTGGAAATCAACCCATTGTTCGTGGGGATCGTGACGGGGACGTCGGGACTCGACCTACATTGAGTTTTCTTTTCCCTTTTCTTTCTTTAGTTAGATTTATGGCTTTCACATGTTTAGTTGAGATTGTATTTACATTCATGAGTAGCTAAACTTGTAGCTTAGGGATTGATGTAGTTGATTAAGTTTATGGATTGATTTTTGGTTTAAGTTGTGCAATGTTATTGTGTTTGTAATCTTGATTTAATGCTTTCAATTAATTGGCCATTAGTTGGATGATTTAAGTTTCGAATCTAGCTCGGGAGAGGGGATTTGATCTAGACTTACTCAAGATTGCATGAATAAAGTTTACTTTCTAGTTCTTGACGGTTTTAGATTAACTTTAGAATTGGTTAAAAGATCTCATAGCCTTGCATATTAATAAACTTAGATAGGGATATCAAGTTCGTTAATTTGCATGAGAATCAATTATACTCGGGAGAGGTAGTTGTGATTAAAGGGTCTTTGGCTCATAATTTCATTGTGCATAATAACTTATTCTTTAAAATCAATCCTAAACGAAATCGGCGAAATCAATTCCCTAAGTAGTTTTCCCAATTTAATTTCCATTCTTTTTACTTGCTTTGATTTGGTTTTATCATCATCTTTTCATCACTTTTTGATCCCTAAATAAAATTGAGCGAGATTATTCATAATACTCGATTTGCTTAAAAATCCAATCCAGAGGACGACATTCGAATTTACTATTCACTATATTATTACTTGACCCGTGCGCTTGCGGTTAGGAAAAGTCCACATCAATATGCTGCTGATTGCACGTGTGAGGGCCTCATTTCGACTCGCCTGACCATGGGTACTTGCGAATCTGAACCGGAGAAGAAGGAAAACGAGAGAGGGAGAACGAAGGTGGCGAACGAAGAACAAAACCGAGAGACAGAGAGGGAGGCAACGACTTGCGGCTCGTTGGTGATACTCGATAAGAATGGCGCGAGATGGAGGAGGAAAGGCGGCGGCGCTGTGCGACGCGAGGGCGCAGTTGCGGGCGGAGGCGCGAGGCTGCAGGCGGCGGCGGCGCGGTTGCTGTGTGGAGGGAAAAGAAGAAAAACGCAGGGGAGATGGGGGGAGGGGCACGCACGCGTGAGAGGGAGAGAGAGAGAGATTAAGATATTCGGATAAATTCTTCCTCTTTTCCTTTTCTTTTTTTTTTCTTTAAACCCAACTAATCCCAAAATCACCCACTAACCAGGAGAGAAATACGCTGCCCACCTGCCCACTAACCTGCGAAAGACTTAACCGACTAAAAGAGGGAAAAATAAAATATCACGATTGGCTAAAAAGACGATTAAAAGCCAAACTTAAATTCTAATTTTTTTTGTCAAATTAGAATTTAAACTCGATTATTCCAAAATGACATAAATTTGAAACGCGGGGCGTTACAACATAAATCATTTTAATATGAATATCTTTTTAATTGATCTTTTCTATAATTATTGTACCATTGTTGGCATCCGAATTGAAAAAGTACAATTAAGGTCTAATTATAAGTTTAATCCCTAAACTTTCAACTGTGTTGGATCAATTAGTCTTCTGAACTTTAAAAAGTATCTGATAAATCTTCTAACTTTCAATTTTGTATCTAATAAAACTCTAAGTTTTAAAAATATCCAATAGGTCCTTGAACTTTCAAATTTCTGTCTAATAGTTCTTTGGGACATTTGAGATTTATAAAAATTAATCAATCTATTAGATATAAAATCAAAATTTATGCCTATTGGGACCCTAAACTTCCAATCTTGTATATAGTAGAGACTCGTCAATTTTTAAAAAAATGTCAAATAGGTCAATGATTTATTAGACATAAAATCGAAAGTTGAATGACCTATTTGACACAAAAGTGAAAGTTTAAGGACCAACTAAATAATTTTTAAAGTTCAAGAACCTATTGGACACAAAATTGAAACTTCAATAATCTATTTAATACTTTTAAACTTATGGGACCAAATTGACACAACCCTAAGAGTTTAGGGACTAAACTTGCAATTTAACCTAAAATTAAATTAATGGACCCAACTAGTCTAACTTATACCCAATAGACTTGGTTACCAAACAAAATTGACAAAACTTAAAATTTAGTTGTCTTGTTGGTTTGAAGTATTTTATATGAAACAAAATTGGTTTCTTTTTATTATGAACATAACAAAGTATACAATATATTTTATATAAATTAATTATAGTGATATTTTGAAAAAATTAATATGAAAGTTAATTACATAACATTATAGTTCTCTTTCATCACCGTTTCAAACTGAACCGGCCGGTACACAACTTTTTATTATGCGACAAACGTTCCTTGTTTGAATGTTGTTGGGGCTAAAAGTTTCAATAATATTGTGTCCATTTTCTATTATAGAATCATATTAAATTAAACTATCTTAACATTGCTACTTGAAGTCCTTTTCAAAAAAAAAAAATCTACTTGAAGTTTTTTTTTTTTTTTCTCTTTATCTTTTTCTAAAAGAAAAATAAACTATACCATTATAAAAATATTTAACAAGAAAAAGGAGCATAATATATAATTAAGATTGCATCATAAACCTTAAATAGCTTATATAACCAAATTGTTTTGGAAAGGGTAAAATGCTTATTAATTAAAATATATAGATTTTTTAATTTCTAAAATTTATAGTAAAATCATCTGAAATCCAATATTTTATAGATATCTATCCTATTGAGACCTCAATATTTTAATAAGAAAATTCTGTCCCGATTGAAAGTTGAAATATCGCTTTTCCTTTGCCTCTTAATTCAAATTTTAGGGTCTTTTCCTTACATGCCTGATTATTTTCCTAGAATTCTAATTCTCTCCCTACATTAAAATATCCCAATTTTTTTTTTTAGTAAACTTCATTTTCTTTAGTACTCTCATCCTCTCTCTCCCTACATTAAAAGATCCCAATTTTTTAGGCCCCGTTTGGTTCATGATCCGTTTTCGTTTTTATGTTTTCGAAAATAAAAAATACAAGGGAAACCATGAAAACGTGTTTGGTATACCTATTTTCAAAAACAATTTTCGAAAACAACTCAAAAAATGGCCTGTTTTCAAAAATGATAAAATGTTATTTTCATTGTTTTCCATAATTATGTTTTTAAAATAATGGAAACACGGGATACACCTTTAAAAACACATGATACGTCTTTCTTTCCATTAAACAATGTTGCATTATCTACGAGCAACATTTTTTTATTTTTGATATCCAAATTCTCTTTGACTCTAAAGAAAAAAAAATACAAAATTACTGTTGTATAATAGTGTGTTTGATTGATAGTGATGTTTTGGTTATTATTTTTACTTTTTACATAATTCTTACCTATTTTTATATACTCATCCACTTTACAAATCAAAAGTTTCAGATAATACAACTATATGGTATATCGTTTTTTTTTTCTTATAATTTCAATTCCAACATTTTTTTTAAGAATCAATTCCAGCATCATTGATTTATAATCTCTCTAAAAATGAATAAAAGTCAAGTAGAAAAATAACCATATTAAATTAACTTTTTCTAAAAAAAAAAAATTAATTTTACCAAGCACATATTAATATTTTCATGTATTTTCAAATTCATAACCAAACACAGTTTTCAAATTTTAAATTCAAATTTAAAGTTTTTAAATTGGAACAAAAAATGTTTTTGGATATAATGGAAATAAGAAATTTGTTTTCTGCCGAATTCTTTATTTTCGAAAACAATTTTCAAATCACGAACCAAACGGGCTTAGTAAACTTAATTTTCTTTTGTCCTCTGCCTTCTCTAATGCCAATTGAATCTAGGTGTTCTTTAATTTAGTATGCTAACCTATTAATTTAAGGTTTCCTATTAAAGGTTAATTTACTGATATAATTTATTGAACACATTTTTGAACTCTGCAGGAATATTTTTTTTTCTTAAATTTATGTGGGTTTCATAGAATGCAAATGTACTTGACCAAGGAGCTTTTTGTTAAATTACAAGTTTAGTCCGTGAACTTTCAAGGTTGTGTCAATTTTGTCTCTAATGTTTAAAAAGTATAAAATAAATCCTTGAACTTTCAATTTTGTGTCGAATAGGTCCTTGAACTTTAAAAAGTATCCCATTGGTCCTTAAACTTTTACTTTTATGTTGGTCCTTCAACTTTCAATTTTATGTCTAATAAGTGATCATTGACCTATTTGACATTTTTTAAAATTGTCAGGTCGAGGGGTATATGCCAATTACCACTGAGCTAAGCTCGCTTTGGCTGGTATCTATAATATTCATACCTCAATATTTTAATAATAAAGTTCATCCCCATTGAAAGGTGAAATATCTCTTCACTTGGCCCTTTAATTCCAATTTTATGATTCTCAAAATAACAATAATAATAATAATAATTCCAATTTTATGGTATTTTCTCTAGAATATTCTCCTTCACTCTCTTCTTAGATGTCTAATTATTTTCCTCAATATTCCCATTCTCTCCCTATGGTAAAAAGTCTCATTTTTTTTACACTTTATTTTCTTTAGTACTCTCATTCTCATGCCTTATTTGCCTAAGTATTCTTTAATATAGTTGAGCTAACTTATTAATATTTAAGTTTCTCAGTGTATTGCAACTTAATTCCTTTTATGGACATGATTACAATTAGACAAATTGCTTGCTATTAATAACGAGGAATATGAGTTGTGAATATTTTGAAATTAGTCGTTAGGGGAAAATTTGAAAAGTGAAGGAGCATGAGAGACATTGTAGCAAAAAGAAAAGAGTTTAGAGTGTATTTAATTTCTTCAATCTTTGAGCCCACCCAACCCTTTATTTACTTTCTCCTTTAGCTTTCTATCTTCAAACCCTAGTGAAATTGCATAAAGAAAAAAGGTTCATTTAGAGGTGAAGAAGATGTTTTTACTCTAAATCTCAAAGCAATATGTGGAATATTAATAAAATCATAGTGGTCCAAACCCTTTATTTTATAGGTTACATATAATGAAATAGATTAGGGGTGAAATCAAATCAAATGATTCTCTCCTCATTATCAACAAAAGAAAAATAAGGTATGCAAGGAGAGAGAAAAGAAGAATAATGGTGAAAAAGGAGCCTAAATAGACTTAGAAGAGGACAAGTGAAAATTGGTTAGAAAACTTGAGAATATTTCCATTTTCAATAATCTCTTTAACTCATACAATTAAAACATTGAGGTCATAAAGATATATAGTTTCTTGTTCAAATCCAACTTTGTGAATGATTCCTTCTTTATTTCTATTCTCTTTTTCACTCACATTGACGGTTTCATGACTTTTTTTTTTTTTTTTTTTTTTTTTTTTTTTTTTGTTAACCTTCATTCTATGTTGATGGAAAATAAATTATATTTTTTACTTAAAAGTTACTAAATTTTACCTCCAAAATTTTCTTTTCATCACAGAAACGACAAACTAAAACCAGTATAAAACTTTTTATTATGCTATATACATTCCTTGTTGGAATGTTGTTGTGGCTAAAATTTTCAATAATATTGTGTCCATTTTCTATGATAGAATCAAATTAAACTAAACTATGTTTACATTATAATTTACTTCTGTTTGAAGTTTTTTTTTTTTTTTTTTTTTTTTTTGTATTTTTAACCTATAAAATTTCAAATACCAATTCATTGGAGAAGTTTTGAGAAGGGAGATTCCTTTCAATTTTTTTTAAAATATAATTACTCTATCTAATAAAAAAAAAACAAAACAAAACAAAAAAAACAAAAAAAAAAAAAAAACAAAAGAAAAGAAGGATGGATTATAATTACTCTTGCTAGGGGAACCAACAAATTGAACTAATTGACCCCAACCAAGCGAGTTCACTAAAAAATATATATATAAAATTGGGAGAGAGCTAAAGAATTAGGCTAAAATAATTTATGGAAACATTGCCATTTTAGCTAATTTAATATTAAAAATGCCTAGAAAATAGCTATGGGTGATGGGCTCTTACACCAAAAAAAAAAAAAAATGCTTAAGAGATTTTTTTTTTTTTATTGCTAATAAAATTCATCTACTTAATATAAAATTGAAAATTGTAGGGTAGATGATAGTTTACATAATGGAACCAACTAATTGACCCTTAACCAAGCCAATGCACTACTATATAAGAGAGCATTACATGCAAATGAAGAAATCAAAAGAAAGAGAGTGAGCTTTGAGAAAAAATCTCTAAGGCATTTGATTAAAATGACAGAGTTCATGTCATACGCTATTCTGTTATATATGTTTCATCTTCATTTTTTTTTCTCTGAGGTTGCTTCTTCTTCTGATAGTATTTTTGTTCTTGGTAGCCAGAGCAACATGGCCGGTCGAGGTGGAGTCACTTGTAATAACATGGACCATTGTAAATGGGATGGCTATATCCCTCCCCAATCTCAATCTCAAATGTTAATCCTTCGATTCACCGCTGAATTAAGATGGGAATCAACTCATGAGCCCCTCCACCGAGATATCGATCACAAGAAGACCAATGGAGTTGGCCTCGCCATGGCTTTTGTGAATGAGCTTTTTCCAAAGCTAGCAAGAGCGTTGGAGTTATTGGTCTTGTGCGAGGTGCCATCGGAGGAACCCACATTAGAGGATGGGTTAAAGGAACCAACAACTATACAAGGTTAGTGGATCAAATTATTGCTTCAGAAAATTTATGGGGGAAAGTTAAAGCATTCTTTTGGTTCCAAGGAGAGTCTGACGTTTCATTGAAAGTAGACGCTGAGTTCTACGAAAAAAATCTCACTTTGGTTGATTATTTTCACAAGCACCATGGACATCCATAATCGTATTTTATTTCCTTACTCATCACAACTTCTCACCTGACATCCCAGATGATGAAAAAAAAAACAAAAAGGCTTTTCAATAATATTGTCTATTTTCTTTGATAGAATCAAATTGAATTGAACTATGTTAACATTGTTTACTGCTTGAAGTTTTTTTTTTCTTCACTTTATCTCTTTCTATAAGAAAAATAAACCATACCATTATAAAAATATTTAACAAGAAAAGGAGCAAAATAATAATAATAATAAAAACAAAAAAATATATATATAAGAAAAAAAAGATAGATTAGATTAAGTTAATTCAAAAGCTAATTAGTTTAGGTTTGCCATTTCCTTAATTTCCCAAAGGCAGTGGAGTGATTTATGATATTTGGGTAGGAAATTATGGATAAATCTGAATCTGATGAAGAGAAAAATTCAAGGGTGTTTGCATCAATAGCAAAAAAAAAAATTGGTATTTGCAAGCGTGTCTTCCATTTATTGGGTTTGCAGATATAGCAAAAACAATTTGGCCCGGCCCAGACAATAATGTAAAAAGACTAAAATAACCTCAGCTCGTCGTCCACTGATATACCAAATATCTAGTATATTAAACCCTTATTTGGTATATCAATCAACTGATATACTAAATATATGGTAAATATATAGTATATCAGATGTATATTTCGTGAATATAATGTATTAGATATTTGGTATATCAATCAATTGATATACTAAATATATAGTATATCAGATGTATATTTCGTGAATATAATATACTTTACACATCTTTCATTAGTTTAGATATCTTTGATATACTTCATCAATAAAGAATTAGATATATTAACTTTATTTTTGGACAATATGTGTGGTAGAGGATTTAAACATCTAACCTCTCGGTTGAATGTGTATATATCAATGATTTTTTTTAATAACAAGTCTATCATTGATGTATTTAGCTACTCATAATCAGTATATTTATTAATTATTTGACTAGTAAAAAAAATGAGGTATATCAACGGTGTATCAACTTTCATAACAGGTATAAAAGACAAACATTTATTTTATAAAAGACAAACATTTCATTTAAAATATGTAAATAATACAACATAATTCAGTAAAGAGAAAAGAAAATATAACAAATATAAGTAAAAAAGTAACATATCAAGTATATATTGGTATATCAAATATTATGTTTATCAAATCAAGTATATATTAGATATATCATTAGTATATTAGGTATATCATTGTATTCATTCGAGTATATCAGATTTGATATACTTTATATTTCGTATATCAGTAAATATAAAATATATCAGATATACTATTAATATACCTATTGATATACCAACAAGGGTAAAATTGGAATAATAAAAAAAACGGAAATCAAATTTTTAAAATTTTGCTATATTTGCAAACCTAATAAATCATAGTTAAATTTGCAAATATCCTAATATTTTTTGCTACCCATTGCAATTCCCCTAAATTCAATCTGTATATGAGAAAAATTCTTTTATTATTATTTTGCTCATTTTCTTGTTAAATTTTTTTTTTTAGAAAGGAGATACTTTATTAATGGGAGCATGTGAGGAACATGCGGATAAGAGTTACAGAAAAGCTTTCCAATTCAAAGCTATAGAGGAAGCCTGGTAATTAGAGAAAGCTTTTGTGGATGATGCCCAAAAGGATGCAAGCGAAATAATATCTTCCCAAATGTTGATATAGGTTCGGGATGTGTTCTGAAAAATCCTCCTATTACGCTCACCCCAAATAACCCATAAAATTGCTCCCGCCATGGACTGAATAAGAATGTCCCTCTGCGAAGTAGCCTTGGCTGCAAAGGACTCTAAACAAATCCAGTTCACCTGTCGAGGAATTGGCATATTAATACCAGTAGCTAGATGAAAAGAGCGCCAAATGTCAGAAGCAACCCCACAATGGATAAAAATATGATCCAACTCGTCTGAACCTGCATGGCAAAGGGGGCAACAACTCGGATTTAGAGCAGTGGATTTAAAAATACGTTGAAGCCTATCTGTTGTATTTAATCTTCTGTAAATAACCGTCCAAATAAAGAATTTGATCTTTTTTGGAATCGGTGCCTTCCATAGATTTGAGAATATAATGGAATGAGGCTGAGGCCGATCTGGCGATGACATATTCCAATAGAATTGCCTTGCTGAAGCAACGGAGAAGCGTCCCTTGGAGTCCGGGTTCCAAAGCATGTGGTCCGCCCCTCCAGCTAATGCAGGAATTGGAAAGGAGGAAGCACATTCCGCCTGAGCAAAGGCCTCCCTGTCGAACAAAGGGCGTCTAGGATAAAGCTTCCACGATGAAGTGGTGTGGTCCCAGGCATCCGAGACAGTCATATCTTTCCTACTGGACAGCGCAAAGAGCCGAGGGAGGGCTTGATGTAATGGCCCTTTTCTTGTTAAATTATGGAACCAAAAAAAATGCTTTAACTTTCCCCCCAAATTTTTCTAAAGCAATAATTCGATCCACCAACCTTGTATAATTGTCGGTTCCTTTAACCCATTCTCTAATGTGGGTTCCTCCGATGGCACCTCGCACAAGACCAATAACTCCAACGCTCTTGCTAGTATTGGCAAAAAGTTCATTCGCAAAAGTCATGCCGGGACCAACTCCATTGGTCTTCTTGTCATCGATATCTCGGTGGAAGGGATCGTGAGCTAATTCCCATCTTAATTTGGTGGTGAATCGAAGGATTAACGTTTGAGCTTGAGATTGGGAAGGGATATAGCCATCCCATTTACAATGGCCCATGTTATCACAAGTGACTCCACCTCGACCGACCACGTTGCTCTGGCCACCAAGAACAAAAATACTATCGGAAGAAGAAGCAACCTCTGAGAAAAATATGAAGATGAAACATGACAAAATAGCGTAGGACATGAGCTTCGCCATTTTAATTATCAAATGCCTTAGAGATTTTTTTCTCAAAAGCTCACTCTCGTTTTACCTTCTTCATTTGCATGGAATGCTCTCTTATATAGTAGTGCATTGGCTTGGTTAAGGCTAAATTAGTTGGTTCCATTATGTAAACTACCATCTACCATACAATTTTCAATTTTATATTAAGTAGATGGATTTTATTAGCAATAAAAAAAAAAAAAATTGCTCTTAAAGTCTGCTATAACCATTTTTTAGTGAAACAGCCCATCACCTAAAGCCATTTTCTAGGCATAGCTAAAATGGCAATATTTCCATAAATTATTTTAGCCTAATTATTTAGCTCTCTCCCAATTTTATATATTTTTTTTTAGTGAACTCGCTTGGTTGGGGTCAATTAGTTCAATTTGTTGCTTCCCCTAGCAAGAGTAATTATAATCTTTTTTTTTTTTTTTTTTTTTTTTTTTTTTTTTTTTGATTAGATAGAGTAATTATATTTTGAAAAAAATTGAAAGGAATCTCCCTTCCCAAAACTTCTTCAATGAATTGGTATTTGAAAATTTATAGGTTAAAAATTCAAAAAAAAAAAAAAAAACAAAAAAAACAAAAAAAAAAAAAAAAAACTTCAAACAGAAGTAAATAATGTAAACATAGAAAATGGACACAATTGAAAATTTTAGCCACAACAATATTCCAACAAGGAATGTAGGTAGCATAATAAAAAGTTTTATACCGGTTTAGTTTGTTACTGTGATGAAAAGAAACTTTTGATGGTAAAATTTAATAACTTTTAAGTAAAAAGTATAATTTGTTTTCCATCAACATAGAATGAAGGTTAAAAAAAGTCATAAAACTGTCAATGTGAAAATAAAGAAGGAATTATTCACAAAGTTTGATTTGAACAAGAAACTATATCTGTATGATCACCCTTGTATGAGTTAAGAGATTATTGAAAATTGAAATATTCTCAACTTTTAACCAATTTTCACTTGCCCTCTTTAAGTCTAATTAGGCTCCTTTCTCACCATTATTCTTCTTTCTCTCTCCTTGCATACCTTATTTTTCTTTTATTGATAATTGGAAGAGAATCGTTTGATTTGATTTCACCCCTAATCTATTTCATTATATGTAACCTACAACATAAAGGTTTGGACCACTATGATTTTATAAATAGTCCACCTATTGCTTTGAGATTTGGAGTAAAAACATCTTCTTCACCCCTAAATGAACATTTTTTTTTATGCAATTTCACTAGGGTTTGAAGATAGAAGGCTAAAGGAGAAAGTAAAGAAATGGTTGGGTGGGCTAAAAAATTGAATAAAAAAAATGGGGCAACCAGCTAAATGGCCATTTTAAAATAGGTGATTTGAAAAAGAGCCATTTGTATTTTCATTTTGGGATATGGCCAAAAGCTAAATTTAGTAAATGTTTTTGGCAACCGATAGGACACAAATACCCCCACCCAAATCTTAATTCATAAATAACTTAAATTAAAATACGCAATAAAGGAGGGAGGAAATCTAGGATTGTTACGTATTAATTCAACAACCAAATCAATAACAAACCTACAAATTAAACCATTAAATTTGGAGAATTAAAATTGAAACAACTTATTCAAATTCAAACGGGAGAAAAAATAGGACAACTCAAAATTTAAAGGCAATATATTGGATTGAATCAAAAAATTAAGACACACTTAAAGAACTTACCCCATTGAAATTGCGATTAAATAAAAAACTGAAGAACAACCTGATGCATCACACAAATTGGGTAAAAAAATAAGATGTAATTGATAATATTTGGTAACCATAAGAAAGAAGACTCCAGAATTAATGATAACACTGTAAATGAAACCCTCAAAGAAGCAAAAATCATACCAACGCATGGATCTAATTTCATAAAATCCATAAAAGCAAATAAAAAGGCCTCACAAATACCATTCAAGAAAAACTCTTGCCATTCGCCACTTGGAAACCCTCACAAAAATCAACCCCTCACAAAGACCAAGCGCATTCTATCCATTTTGAAAAAAAAAGGAAGACCCTTCAAGTTCTCTCGAGGGAAACCCGTTTGAATTTGCCAGCTGTAGAGAAAAACTCTTCAACCTTTCTGATTCTTCGTTCATACCAAAACCCTAACGATTTCCCTCGATACTTATTCAATAATCCTCGATTCTCCGACCCTTGAGGCTTCTGGAAACTAAAACGCTCAAGATACTTACACTGTAACTACGCGGGCACAGATTGAAGCTCGAGGGGGTCCTGTCGACTTTCAATGGTATGCATGCTCCAATCTCCTCTAAGTTATTGCTTTAAACGCTATTTTTTCCTTAGAAATAGGACAATCAAAGCTAGGACCCACCATTTTAATAAGAAACGATAGACGATAAAGTAGGGACTAGAGATTCTGTTTTATCGTTTGGGCGTATCCATGAGTTTTCAAGAATAACAGAAAGAGCGACAAAATAGGGATACTTTTGCGATTTTTTAACTCTCACAAACAATTTTTAAGTCTGCCAAACAACATTTAAACTGATTAAACATGTTTTAATAGCAGACATGGTGAAAACGGAAGAAAAAGAACAGAAAAGAATGAGTGAGAGGCTGAGATCTGCTGGGAAAATATTGGGGAAAAAGGTGCAAACGGATTCAAACCCCATAACGATCAACAGTGAAGAGGTAAAGTACTCATTTGCTTTTGTTTGTTTCTTATTAAAATGAGTCTTTGTTCTGGGATGATGATAACTGCCCAAAAGGTAGTTATTTAGGCCTCGATTGTATATGGATTTTTGTGTCTTTTATGCTTATTAGGGATGGTTTTGGATAGATATTACATGATTTAACCCATTTGGAAGAATGGAAGCATTGGAAATTATTTTGTGCAGATTATGCTGCTGAGCGACTGGAGGGAGCAAATTCTATGCTGTAGCAAAACTGGGAGCAGAAACTGCCACATCACAGCTCGTTAGCCAACTTCATGAACCGACTTCTGTTGAGTTATTTTCGGGATAAAGGAGCAAGGAGAGCCCTACACGTGTCCAAGTTGACCTAATTCAAGTCTCCTGTCCTTCTATAAAAGGAAGTAGCCGTCAAAGTCAAATTCATTCCATGTTTTCCCTTGGAAGCCGAATAGTATAGGGAGATTGAAGATCATCAAGAACACCATCTATCGCAAGCTGATTAGGGAGTTTATTTTCTTTATTAACTTGTGGTTATGGACATGCATACTCACATTGTAATTCGTATTCCTATGCCTATTATGAACTAAGTAGCTTAGGGTGTTGGTTAGGAATAACGTGATTACTGTGCTTCATCTCTAGTAATAAATTGACTATCGCATTTTGGTTAATTGTTGTGCTTATTCTTATTTTATGCACGCCTGGCCAGCCGGTGTGAATAGCTCTCTCTAGTTTCAGGGATGATTTAGAGAGTGTGTGGCAATTATCCACACTACGATCATCGTGTATTGGTGAACGCCAGTGACTGAGCTAGGGATAGCCAGTTGCCTAGTGCTTGATCGGTCGTACTTCATTGGGTTTGAAACATATCCCAAAAGATCCGGAGTTCCGGGAGGAATCCGCTAATAATACTGCGAGAAATGCGTGATCAATAATATTGCTGGAGCATATTTTAGAATAATCACTAAACCTAACCAGCGCCTGCCTTTAATCTGTCTATCTATTTGTTTACTTATTGTTCTGTCATTTATTTTGCTTCAGCATAATTCCGATAAACCCAATCATTTTATTATTCTTGAAACCATTAAAAAGTTACGCAAAAATAGGTAGAGTGGAAACTCATTCAGGGCTCGGATTGATAATACTACTTGCTGCAGACTGTGTATACTTGCACAGGAATTCTAGAGTATTTTATACTATATTTTTACTCACTCTAGGAACCCGACAAGTTTTTGGCGCCGTTGCCGGGGACTTGAATAAGTTTTTATCTGATCTGTTTTGTGTATGTGTTTTAGTGGTTTGGTGCTAGAACTTTTTGATTGTTTCTTTTGTTTTTGCAGGTGTGATTTTGGTGCATGAGCGACCCGCCTGGGGTATGGTTTGAGCTTGATCCAGAAATTGAAAGGACATTTAGGAACAGAAGGAGGGAGCAGCGTAGAAACCAGATGGAGAACGTGCCGCAACTTCCACAGGTTCATGAAGGTCCAGCAGCAACAAACCCCCAGCAGAATCCGTTGCTGCTGCAAACCCCCAGCAGAATCCATTGCTGCAGCAAAACCCACTGTTTGAGCAAAATGAGCAGCGAAATAATCAGGCTGAGAATCCTATCTTAATAGCGAACGATAGGAACAGAGCCATTCGAGCGTATGCTGTCCCGATGTTTAATGAGTTGAATCCAGGGATTGCACGTCCCCAAATCCAAGCGGCGAATTTTGAAATGAAACCAGTAATGTTTCAGATGTTGCAAACCGTGGGGCAATTCCATGGTTTGTCATCTGAAGACCCTCATTTACATCTTAAGTCTTTTCTAGGAGTTAGTGATTCTTTTGTAATTCAAGGAGTGCCTAGAGATGCTCTTAGATTAACTTTGTTCCCGTATTCTCTTAGAGATGGAGCAAAGTCATGGTTAAACTCTTTTGCTCCAGGATCAATTAGGACGTGGGATGAGTTAGCTGAAAATTTTTTGAGTAAATATTTCCCACCTAATAGAAATGCTAAATTAAGGAGTGAAATAGTAGGGTTTAGGCAACTTGAGGATGAGACTTTTAGTGAGGCTTGGGAGAGGTTTAAGGAGCTTTTACGAAAGTGTCCCCACCATGGGTTACCTCATTGTATTCAAATGGAAACATTTTACAATGGTTTAAATGGAGTAACCCAAGGTATGGTCGATGCTTCGGCTGGAGGGGCCATTTTGGCAAAAACTTTTGATGAAGCCTATGAAATTTTAGAAAGAATATCTATTAATAGTTGTCAGTGGTCGGATGTTAGAGGCACAAATAAAAAGGTTAAGAGTGTATTAGAGGTTGATGGTGTGTCCACCATTAAGGCTGATCTTGCAATGATTGCTAACGCTCTTAAGAATGTGACAGTGATTAGTCATCAGCAGCCACCAGCTATGGAGCCTGCAGCAGTGGTGAACCAAGTCACGGACGAAGCATGTGTCTATTGCGGTGAAGACCACAACTACGAGTTTTGCCCCAGCAATCCAGCGTCTGTGTTTTTTGTAGGTAATCAGAGGAACAATCCTTATTCTAACTTCTATAATCCAGGTTGGCGCAACCACCCCAACTTCTCATGGGGAGGTCAAGGAAATAACGTACAAGCGCAACAGAAGATGAACCAGCCGGGATTTGCTAAAGCGCAGGTAATGTCCCAGCAAAATAAGCAGGCTTTGCCCCAGCAACATTCGGAGAATTCTCTCAAGGCAATGATGAAAGAATTTATGGCTCGTACAGACGCTGCAATTCAAAGTAATCAAGCTTTAATGAGAGCCCTGGAATTGCAAGTGGGTCAGCTAGCTAATGAGCTCAAGGCAAGGCCTCAAGGGAAACTTCCATCAGATACTGAACACCCTAGAAGGGAAGGTAAGGAACAGGTAAAGGCAATTACTCTTAGGAGTGGTAAGCCATTAGAAGAAAGAATTGAGCCTAGTAAAACCCAGATTATAGATAAAAATGGTGATAGAAATAATAATGTTGTTGTCGAGAAAGAGTTGGAGTCTGGTCAAGGTGCTGGAGGCAGCAATAAAAATGCTTGAGCATCTGGTTCTGTGCCAGATGTAGAACCACCATATGTGCCGCCCCCACCTTATGTACCACCTCTACCTTTTCCACAAAGGCAAAAGCCTAAGAATCAGGATGGTCAATTTAAAAAGTTTTTAGAGATTCTTAAGCAGTTGCATATAAATATTCCTTTAGTAGAAGCTATAGAGCAAATGCCTAATTATGCTAAATTTCTTAAGGATATTTTGACTAAAAGGAAAAGGTTAGGTGAGTTTGAAACTGTATCTCTTACTGAGGAGTGTAGTGCTATTCTTAAGAATGGGCTACCCCCCAAGGCTAAGGATCCAGGGTCATTTACTATACCTGTGTCTATAGGTGGAAAGGAATTAGGTAGAGCACTCTGTGATTTAGGTGCAAGCATTAACCTTATGCCTCTTTCGGTCTATCGGAAGTTGGGTATTGGTGAAGCTAGACCTACCACAGTTACACTCCAACTAGCTGATAGGTCTATCACATATCCAGAGGGTAAGATTGAGGATGTCTTAGTAAAAGTGGATAAATTCATATTTCCTGTTGATTTCATTATTTTAGATTATGAGGCTGATAGAGATGTCCCAATTATTCTAGGACGTCCATTTTTGGCTACTAGTAGGGCGTTAATAGATGTTCAAAAAGGGGAATTAACAATGAGAGTTTGTAATGAGGAAGTAAAATTTAATGTTTTTAAGGCCATGAAGTATCCAGACGAGATGGAAGATTGCTCTTTCATTAGGATTCTGGAGAACACAATTGTTGAGACAGCAATTCAGGATTCGGCTAATAAGCATTTGGAAAATCATGGAGAGGTTAGTGTAGAGGATTTAGAAGTTTGTTCTTTAGATAGAAAAAATGAAAAAGAATTGTTTAGGTGTGAGGATGTTTTCGAATCTTTAGATTTATATCAAAGGAAGGCTCCTCCAATTAAGCCGTCCCTGATTGAGGCATCTACTTTAGATTTGAAGCCCTTGCCGGATCATCTGAAGTATGTGTATCTTGGGGAAGGTGAGACGTTGCCCATTAATTTATTGCATCAGATTTAATGCTGGGGCATGAAGAGGCCTTAATAAAGTTGTTGCAACAATGTCGCAAGGCTATTGGTTGGACATTGGCTGACATTCAGGGGATTAGCCCATCTTTTTGTATGCATAAAATCACTCTAGAGGAGGGGTCCTTGAGGAGTATTGAGCAACAAAGAAGGCTTAACCCCGCAATGAAAGAAGTGGTTAAAAAGGAGGTGATTAAATGGTTGGATGCTGGCATCATTTATCCGATTGAAGACAGCAATTGGGTGAGCCCTGTCCAATGTGTTCCTAAGAAAGGAGGTGTCACTGTGGTAAGCAATAAAGACAATGAGTTGATCCCAACTAGGACAGTAACTGGTTGGAGGGTTTGCATGGATTACAGGAGGCTTAACAAAGTCACCCGTAAGGACCACTTCCCTTTGCCATTTATTGACCAGATGTTGGATCGATTGGCTGGTCAGGCCTACTACTGTTTCTTGGATGGTTATTCTGGGTATAACCAGATTACTATTGCTCCTGAAGATCAAGAAAAAACCACTTTCACCTGCCCTTATGGGACGTTTGCTTTCAGGCGAATGCCTTTTGGCCTTTGCAATGCTCCAGCAACATTTCAGCGGTGTATGTTAGCAATTTTTTCTGATATGATTGAGTCCACTGTTGAGGTCTTTATGGGTGATTTTTCAGTTTTGGGAGGGTCTTTTCAGAGTTGTTTAGATAATTTAGGTAAGGTGTTAAAAAGATGTGAGGATACCCATCTAGTTCTTAATTGGGAGAAGTGCCACTTCATGGTGAAGGAGGGCATAGTGTTAGGTCATAGGATTTCTAAGAATGGTCTAGAAGTTGATAGAGCAAAAGTTGAGGTTATTGAAAGATTAGAATCACCGAATTCAGTGAAGGGAATTCGGAGCTTCTTAGGGCATGATGGATTTTATAGGAGGTTCATAAAGGATTTTTCCAAAATCAGTAAACCTCTTTGTAACTTATTGTGCACTGATCATGTTTTTGACTTTAATGCAGATTGTAGGAAGGCTTTTGAAACATTGAAGGCTGCTTTAATCTCAGCACCCATTCTCTGCGCACCTAATTGGAATTTGTCATTCGACGTAATGTGTGATGCGAGTGATGCTGCAGTAGGTGCAATGCTGGGGCAGAAGCAGGGTAAATTTATTCATCCTATATATTATGCAAGCAAGGTTTTAAATGAGGCACAGGTCAACTACACCACTACTGAAAAGGAGTTATTAGCTGTTGTGTTTGCTTTTGAGAAATTCCAGCCATATTTGGTTGGATCCAAAGTCACGGTGTTCACGGATCATACAGCAATAAGGTATTTAATGTCAAAGAAAGATGCAAAGCCTAGACTAATTCGTTGGGTTTTATTACTGCAGGAATTCGACTTGGAGATAAAGGACAAGAAGGGATCAGAGAATGTCATTGCAGATCACTTGTCTCGTCTTGATCCATCATCACCTTTGCTGGAGCAATCTGCCATTTCCGATTCTTTTCCAGATGAACAACTTTTTGCTGTTCAGGTAAAGGTAGTTAGGGATGTCCCTTGGTATGCTGATATTGCCACCTTTTTAGTGAAGGGAGTCACCCCTATTGATATGGATTGGAGGCAGAAGAAAAAGTTTAAGCATGATGCAAAATTTTTCTATTGGGATGAGCCATTTATGTATAAGCAATGCTCTGACGGTATTATTCGTAGGTGCGTTTCAGGTGATGAAGCAACCGAAATCCTGGAGCAATGTCACTCTTCGCCGTATGGAGGCCATTTCAACGGTCAAAGGACAGCTATGAGGATTTTGCATTGCGGATTCTTCTGGCCTACCTTGTTTAAGGATGCCCACTGGTTCTACAAGCAATGTGACGCTTGTCAAAGGAGAGGAAACTTGGGGCCTAGAGATGAAATGCCTCTTACTTACATTTTAGAAGTTGAACTATTCGATGTATGGGGTATTGATTTTATGGGGCCATTTCCCCTTCTAATGACAATGTTTTTATCTTATTGGCAGTGGATTACGTGTCCAAGTGGGTGGAGGCCATCGCATGCCATCAGAGTGATGCCAAGACGGTTTCAAGGTTTCTCCAATCGCACATCTTTGCGCGGTTCGGGACACCTAGAGCTCTAATAAGTGATGAGGGTACACATTTTGTTAATAATATCTTAACTAAGCTTTTAGCTAAGTATGGAATCAAGCACAGGATAGCTACCCCCTATCACCCACAGGCTAATGGTCAGGCTGAGATAAGTAATAGGGAAATTAAATCAATTTTAGAAAAAAGTAGTCCATCCATCTAGAAAGGATTGGTCTTTTAGGTTGGATGAGGCTCTTTGGGCTTATAGGACAGCCTATAAGACTCCTCTAGGTATGTCTCCCTACCGGTTGGTATACGGGAAAGCTTGTCATTTACCATTAGAGCTGGAACATAAAACGTTTTGGGCTTTGAAAAAGTTGAATTTTGATCTGAGTAGTGCAGGAGCAATGCGAATGCTGCAGCTCAGCGAATTGGAAGAATTTCGCCACTTTTCTTATGAGAATGCGAAAATTTATAAAGAAAAGATTAAGTTGTGGCATGACAAGAAAATTAGACCTAAAGAATTTGTCAAAGGTCAAAAAGTTTTGCTTTATAATTCTAGATTAAAATTGTTTCCTGGGAAACTAAAGTCCAAATGGTCAGGTCCGTTTGTTGTGATTGAGGTTTTCCCCCATGGAGCAGTTACTTTGCAAGATGAAAAAGATGGGAGAGTATTCAAGGTAAATGGTCAGCGTGTCAAACATTATTGGGGAGAGGAGTTTCAGTCAAAATATCATTCTCTAAGGTTGGTTGATGATTGAGAGAGCAGGATTTTTGCGGGAGCATTTCACAGAGCAAAATTTTGAGCTCCCAGGATTTGTATTGATTTTATTTTTTCGTTGATTTGATTTTAATTGCGGTTAGGTTAGATTTGATTTTGCGAGATTTATTAGATTTTGTCTTTAAATATTTGATTAGATCTTATCTATTTTGTTTTGAATTTGATTTGATTTTCGGGTTATTTATTTAAATTATCTTTCAATTATCTTTTAATTAGTTAGATTTTATTAGATTTTATTTAGATTTTATTTTCAGTTATTTGAATTCTAGTTTTAATTAATTGAGATTTTCTCTAATTTATTCGGCTTCTTTTGAGAATAACAGATTAAGTTTGATTTGATCGGTTAAAGTTTAATTTGAATTTAAAAGATTTGATTTGCCTATTTTGAAATTTAAATTCCATATCTAAGATTCGGCAGGTTCAGAAGATTGTTGCAGCAAAGATAATGCTGGAGCAAATTTCTCGTATGCATAGGAAGGATTTTAGTGTGAGTAATTATTTTTACCGTTGGGATTTTTGAATTTCTATGGGCAGGTGAATTGCAGGGATGTTGCCACATGTCGTGAAGGGAAAATCCAACGGTTTAGCCGTTGACAGCATGCCGTTGTTTCCCATAGATGATTGGAGTTCCACAATTTTACCGTTAGGGATTTGAATTGCAACTTAATTGTGAACGGCAAAACCATTTATTACGGAGCAAATCCTTTCGGTTAGGATTTCAAATTGCTGGAGCCTTATTTATTTGCAGACATTGGTAAGTCTTCGTTCTACTTCGTCTTCTTGATTCTATCTTGCCATCTACATTCTTTCTTTCTCCTTTTCATTCTTTGCAAAACCCTTTGAGTTATCCATGGCCAAAACAAGAGCGAGGAAAGAAAGAGAGAGAGAGAGTGAAGAGGAAATACCCATTACCCCCGAAGTTCCGAAAGTGAAAACTAAGAAGAAAAGAACACCGGAGGAGAAAGAAGTTAAAAGAAGAAGGCGACAACAGAGGGCGGAAGAACAGGAAAAAGTGACAGAGGATGAGGCTGCTGCAGTGGTTGAAGAAAACCTGGAAGAACGGCAAGAACAGACCCCAGGAGAGGCTGATCAGAGACTTGCGGATACAGATACGACTTGAGAGGAAAATGTTGAGGAGAATCAAGAACAGCAGGCTGAAATGGTGAGAGACGAGCAGGCAGGCGTAGTGTCTGAAAGAGGAAACGAGCAGGACCAAGAAGCTCGTGTTGAGGTAATCATGCCCGAACTGCCGAAACGCCGCCGCATAAAAAGAAAGGTCGGTCGTATTCAGGTGATTCGGACTGATACCCCATCATCACCATCATCAGATTCTGAGAGAGAAAAGGCAGAGCGAGAAGATAGAGAGAAGAAAGAAGCTGAGGACAAAGAAAGAGACGAAACAGATAAGAAGACTGAGGAAGAGCAGTTGTTCAAGCGTAGGGCAGTGAAGGGCAAAAATGTTGCTGAAGCATCGGAAGAACACGAGGCAATATAAGAGCAACAGGTTTCATTTGATCGCTTCGTCAACAATTTGGCCAGAGCAAAATACGCTGAGCTTCTGAAAAGGGATTTCTTGTTCGAGCGCGGTTTCAGTGGTGATCTTCAACAGTTTCTGAGGACCGGTATTGCAGACCACGGCTGGGAGCTGTTTTGTGCGAAGCCGGAATCTGTAAATGCACAGGTGGTGCGTGAATTTTATGCTAACATTGTCAAGGAGGATGGTTTCCAGGTAATTGTCCGAGGAGTCGAGGTGGATTGGAGTCCAAGTGCTATCAATGCACTGTACAACGTTCAAAATTTCCCCCATGCGGCGTATAATGAGATGATTGTGGCGCCATCTGATGAGCAACTAAGTGAGGCTGTAAGGGAGGTAGGAATTGAAGGGGCACAGTGGCAGTTATCCAAGACTCAGAATAGGACATTCCAGTCGGCTTATTTGAAAAGGGAAGCGAACACATGGATGAGATTTATTAGACAGAAGATGCTTCCAACAACACATGACTCGACAATCTCCAGGGAACGGGTTCTCCTAGCTTTTGCCATCTTACGGTCTCTCAGTATTAATGTAGGGAGGATCATTGCGAATGAGATTTCTGGATGTTGGAAAAAGAAGGTGGGGAAACTATTCTTTCCAAACACAATCACGATGTTGTGCAGAAGAGCAGGGGTTCCGGTGGATGAGGGAGATGTGATCCTGTTTGATAAGGGGATCATAGACACGCCCAATTTGGCACGGCTCCAGCGTGTGCAGGAGGTACGTCAAGGTGGGCTTATCCATGGCATCAACTCGATTCTAGAACAACTGGCACTTTCGGCCAGTAGGCAGGAGTTTGCTGAAAGGCAAACATTAACCTTCTGGAACTATGTTTAGAATCGGGATGCCAACTTGAAGAAGGCGCTGCAAGAGAATTTTTCAAAACCTTTTCCAGCCCTTCCAGCATTCCCTGACGATCTGTTGAACCCCTGGATTCCGCCCCCACCTGTTGAAAGAGGAGAAGAGGATGATGAAAATGAACCGGGCCAAGAGGACTGAAGGATGAAGTGGCCATGGGCGAGCATAATTTTTGTTCTTAAATTTTTGATTGCTCGTGCATTTTCTAACCTCCTTTTCTATTATTGTTATATTTGCTTTTCTTTTTACTTTTCTGCTGCTTTAAAAAAATATATCTGATGTGTAATTTCTTTTTAATGAAATTTCTTGATGTTCCGTTCCATGAGCACTAAGCAACTCTAACTTAACTAATTTTTCTCTGAATTTTTGAAGCTTGGACTGATTATGCTTAATTAGATCAAAGTATTATGATCTCCAGAAACCTTTTGCTTGAGCATTTCTTCTAGTCTGGATTGTTGTTGCGGCAAAGAAGATTTTGAAGGTAGTATTGACTTATATGATCCACTTTAAGCTTAATCTAAGTCTCATGTTTAGTTTACAAATTCAGATAGAAAAATTTAAGTTTGGGGGTATACTTGCTTATTTAATGATTCATTGGGGACAATGAATAATTCAAGTTTGGGGGACTTTTTGCTACTCCAATTATTTTGCTCGAGCATTCCTCTCCTTCAAATTAAAATTTGCTAGGTTATTGAGTAACCGGGGACATTTGTGATACCCACAGGTTCTCTTCGCGTCAAAAGAGGACCTAGCAAATGTGAAAAAATGAGAAATATGAGAAAAAAATATATATTTGCTGAAAAATTATTTGTTGAAGATTTTGCTGAAAAAATTGATGGAGCAAAAGTTTTGAAGGATGAATGATGATCCAACAGTTTTTTTGTCTCCCATAACTTAGGTGAGCTTCATCACAAAATGTCGCCATTCTGAGGGGCAAGAGATGAAATAACTAAGGATTTTTGAGCTTTATAATGAGTATTGAGCCTAGTTGGTGATGAGCTTGAGGCAAGGGTATACTGCATCATAAAGTGGGTCATCCCATGCTTAAGAGTTTATGACTGTAAGGCTGCGTTAAGTCTAATAAAAAATGATATAAACCCCTTTAAAAATATGTTTTGAAATGTCTGATAATAGAGCTAAGCTGTGGAGAGTTCTTAGAATTGAGTTGAAAGTGGTGATTATTTGTCCCTACTGAAGGAATCATTTTGCTGCAGCAGAGCTTGGTTTTGCAGAGTGCTCAGGTAAAGGTTAAAGGTAGTGTTGGACTGTCTGGGTTGATTAAGCTATTCTTTGTCTAATATTCTGAATTCTTGAAGGAAGGTGAGTTAGTATTGCTCGGGACGCGCAATAATTTAAGTATGGGGGTATGATAACTGCCCAAAAGGTAGTTATTTAGGTCTCGATTGTATAGGGATTTGTGTGTCCTTTATGCTTATTAGGGATGGTTTTGGATAGATATTACATGATTTAACCCATTTGGAAGAATGGAAGCATTGGAAATTATTTTGTGCAGATTATGTTGCTGAGCGACTGGAGGGAGCAAATTCTATGCTGTAGCAAAACTGGGAGCAGAAACTGCCACATCACAGCTCGTTAGCCAACTTCATGAACCGACTTCTGTTGAGTTATTTTCGGGATAAAGGAGCAAGGAGAGCCCTACACGTGTCCAAGTTGACCTAATTCAAGTCTCCTGTCCTTCTATAAAAGGAAGTAGCCGTCAAAGTCAAATTCATTCCATGTTTTCCTTTGGAAGCCGAATAGTATAGGGAGATTGAAGATCATCAAGAACACCATCTACCGCAAGCTGATTAGGGAGTTTATTTTCTTTATTAACTTGTGGTTATGGACATGCATACTCAGATTGTAATTCGTATTCCTATGCCTATTATGAACTAAGTAGCTTAGGGTGTTGGTTAGGAATAATGTGATTAATGTGCTTCATCTCTAGTAATAAATTGACTATCGCATTTTGGTTAATTGTTGTGCTTATTCTTATTTTATGCCCGCCTGGCCAGCCAGTGTGAATAGCTCTCTCTAGTTTCAGGGATGATTTAGAGAGTGTGTGGCAATTATCCACACTACGATCATTGTGTATTGGTGAACGCCAGTGACTGAGCTAGGGATAGCCAGTTGCCTAGTGCTTGATCGGTCGTACTTCATTGGGTTTGAAACATATCCCAAAAGATCCGGAGTTTTGGGAGGAATCCGCTAATAATACTGTGAGAAATGCGTGATCAATAATATTGTTGGAGCATATTTTAGAATAATCACTAAACCTAACCAGCGCCTGCCTTTAATCTGTCTATCTATTTGTTTACTTATTGTTCTGTCATTTATTTTGCTTCAGCATAATTTCGATAAACCCAATCATTTTATTATTCTTGAAACCATTAAAAAGTTACGCAAAAATAGGTAGAGTGGAAACTCATTCAGGGCTCGGATTGATAATATTACTTGCTGCAGACTGTGTATACTTGCACAGGAATTCTAGAGTATTTTATACTATATTTTTACTCACTCTAGGAACCCAACAGATGTATGTAGGATAAAACCGACCAAAGTACATCAATGGAGAAAAAAAAAAAGAAAAGAACGAAAAAAAGACATGGGGATAATCAGGAGCATGAACAGAAAAATAAGCGCCCAAGACATGGACAGGTAAGAAATAGACTCTAAGACACTTAAGTTTGCCTAATGACAGAAAGCTACAAATCTGATAATTGAAAATTTATTGCTGAAGGGAGAAGATGAAGAGAACGAAACTGAGGTAAGGGTATACAATTATAGTGTATATGTGAAGTATCAAGAGATTAACAATTACTTCCTTTGTAGGAAAATTCGAAAATGACCGAGAATGACGAAGAAGGAAGTTCAAATAACCCTTCTGAAACTGCAAAGGGAAGCTCTGGAGGAGAGAATGAAGAGACTCCTACCAAACCACTGAAGAATGATAGGACTGCAGAAACTAAGGTATTTCGTTAATTACATTATAGTAATATTGTTATACATCGTAATTGCATAAAAACCAGTTTATCAAAAAAGGGATTGTAGGTAACAAAGAAGCAACGAAGCAAAGGTGATGTTCGAGGTGCAAAACGGAAAAACACTGTCGATGATGACACCGAGGTAAGTAAACATCTATATACAACTATTTAGAACATTTATAATGTATTTATTATTTGCCTTATCTGTTAGAACATATTGTTAATTAGGATGGAGAATTTTTAATGCCGAAATCAAAGAGGACACAACCTTTACGAATCAACATGCAGTTGAGGAATGATGTTTTAGATAAAATCAAATCCATAATACCAGATAAGGTACATGAGAGATTTAGAAATAGTTGCTTTGGAAATTACCTAGACTTTGCCATCCCCAATCAATCCTCCCAACTCCTATTACATTTGATTCAAAGGCAATGTAGGCCACAGAAAAAGAATGAACTGAAATTTTTGATAGGAGGGAAAGTATGTACATTTGGACTGCGAGAATATGCATTGATAACTGGGCTAAACTGTGAGCCAATCCCAAAAATTGATCCAGAAAAGATAAAGGGGGACCAAATTACAAAAAAAAAAACTTTTTTGAGTGGGATAAGACAGTGAGTAGGAAAATATTGAACATTGCACTAAACATGAGTAAAAGTGGAAGTGATGACGGCATGTTAAAGGTTTCACTTCTGTATTTTTTGGAGAACTTCCTACTTGCAAAACAAAACACAGTAAACATCGATATGGAACATATAATTATGGTCGATGATGAAGAATTGTTTAGCTCATACCCTTGGGGGACAGTAGCGTATGAACTTTTAGTGGATTTCATGCAAAAGGCCATAAAGAGCAAGGCAACAACTGGGATATCAATGGGGGGGGGGGTTCATCTTTCCAATCCTAGTTTGGGCATATGAAACAATCCCAACAATTAGTTCACCTCACATTTTTTACGCAAGAAAAATGACAAACCGAACTCCACGAATCCTAAATTGGGTTGCTGACGTGCAACCAAAATGGAAAGACTGGGAAAAGAAGGTCTTCGAGTCAAGTGAGGTAATTTACACAATCCTTAATCTTTAAATTTAAAGATATACGGTATATTTGTTGCTAAAATACATTTTGCTTATTACATCAAATAGTTGGAGGTGTACCCAATGATTGCTACTGGTGAAGAGATGGGGATGGCCAACTTTAAACCATTTGTTGATAAGGAGATGGAGTTTAGAAAGAGTTTGGAGGAACAACTATTGAAGACGAAGCCAGGAGCCAATATAGTAGATTTAACTTCAAACAAATCGGCACCAACCATACTCGAAAATTCCTACATTAGAGAAAGGCTAGACTCCGTTGAGAGTAAACGAAACAGAAAATTGGATCAAGTTATAGAATCAATAAATTATTTGCTGGAATATCTTAAGACAGAAAGGAGGATGACGAGTGGCAATACAAACCATGACATCTACAAGGTACAGTGTATTTGTGATCGAAATTATTTGAATTATACAGTAACTGTAATATATCCGAACATGAATGCATGCTTACTATTATAAAATTACACAGGGATCAATAGAATTTGAAAAAGAGCTAGAACAATTGGAAGAAGAACAACAGGAGCTAGAACATGAAAAAGATGTTTCTGAGAATGTAGACGACCAAAAGATGCAAGGCAAGAGGGAGGATGATGAAGATGAGGACCCTCAAGGCCAAACACAACCGACGTCTTTGCTAGGTCACTCTGCGATCTCCCTCCTACAGACTAAACAGGTAGAAAAAAAAGACAAAGGGAAAAATGATCAAGATGGAGGGAAGAATACAGACGCCAAGGTAAGAAAAGTTAAAACTCCATAAATATTTACTACATATACACTGTATTTCTGGATCTTATGGAAAATGGAACAGGAGAAGAATAATGCGAGGACACAGATGAGGTGATAAATGATGTCATACGTTCAATCAACGAGGAGGATGTTTATGAGGAATTCAGAAGAAGCATAAAGGGAAAAGGCATTGCAAGGGTATGTTCATACCTATTTAAATGATTTGTTTTGTTGTTTTTAATTGGTTATAAATAAGTTTAATTAATTATATTAGGATAACTTCGAAGTGTGTATGGGAATAGGAACGTTGACAAACAGAGGACCACCTGCAAAAAGAGGAAAAAAACTGACATTCGAAGAAGAGGCAAAGGTATAAGAATTTTACCGTTGTTGCTGTGTTGATGTTTTTATATCTGATGTATCTCCCGAATTTATTATAATAGGATAAGGGACAGACGAGTTATAAGAAGAAGGTATTTATTCCACCAAGACATGAACTGGGTAAACCAAGAAAGCTATTTATAGGGAAGACTACTGAGGTTAGAAAAATATGTATACAAATTATAAATAGTTACACACAAATTAGAAGACATAATGTACAATTAACAAATTTTACAGGTGAAAAGAGGAACGGATGCAATAAGCCTAAACAAGGCCTCCGATGGAAGGACAACAGCAGTACTAAAAGAGGTATGTTTACAGTGTATTCCAAAAGTTACTGAACATTGAATTAAATTTACTGTATACATACACATATCTTTATATTAGGTAAATCAAAATATAAAACAAGAAGGGAGGCCAAGGGAGTACAAAAATGCCAAGCAGAGGGAACTGAAGGCAACATGGATTTATATAGATGCATTGACTGGAGCATTGGAAGCACCACCGAAGCCCCCGCTGGTTATATACGAGCCATCGTTCAATCTGAACCTCACCCAGGCAACCCAAGAATAACTGCATCTCTGATTTGTTAAGGACTACATGTGCTCTGTTTTGCTTGACTTTTAGATGTTTGAAAACTTGACTTTATGTTTATGTTTTGACTACCTTCAAGCTTTGTTCCGCTTTAATTTTAGATACTCAAATATGGATCAACGTTTATGTTTTGACAGTTGAAATTAGAATGGATTTGTTCTGAATTTATGTTTTAACATGTTAGAATGACCATAATATTTGTTTTATAAAGTTTCACAGTTAGATTCTGGCTTTGACGGAATGAGAATGTATATTCATTGGAGAATTGTGTATTCTAATGTTTGCTAAGTATTCTTGGAATATCCAAACAAAGTTTGATACTTGTTGGAAACCCAAAGAATGTAAACAAAAACATGTCTATGTTTGTACCAAATATTTGGGGTTGATTTGCATTGCTAAAATAGTCGTTAATCTAGAAATACATGAGGAAAAAATGAGTAAATATTGTTAGAATGAAACAAAATTACACAGTATTTGTTAAATGATCAGTCATTTTTCCCAACACAAAATACGTGCAACTATAACTATTTGGTAGGGGTAAAAATAATGTGTAAATGGAAATGCATGTGAACTAAAACAATAAAAAAATAACTAAGTTACATATAAAAAAGTAACAAAATGTTCAAAATGTTAACATAGTCCTGAAAGAATAAACATTCTAAAAGATATATCGTTCCCATCCTCAATTTGATATCGGATTCTTGCAAGATCTACGATTGTGACCAACTTGACGACACCGACCACACTTCACTCTAGACCTCATTTCAATCTGAGATTGCATTCTCTTCTTCTTTGGCCTACCAGCTTGACGCTTGACGTTAGGAGGTTGGATAATGCATTCGTCTCCAGATGGAGGACGGGCAGGTTGATGAATTACACCAATTGGACAAACATCCACACTGTATAACTGATTCAAATTTGAAAGATGGTAAAACTTATCTACATACAGATGTAATTCAAGGTTCCTACTACATAAAGCAAGACATGCATGACTACATGAAATCATGTCCAAATCCCATTGCCTACAAGTACATGTCCGCTTGAGAATGTCGACATCAAATTGTTTGTTATGATCGTGGACCTCAAATTGATATTGATTAACGTGATATTGCTACAAAAAGGAACACCGTTTGTTAGTAAGACAACAAATGATATGGAATATATAAACTTAATAAATCACAAACTCACATCCATTGTTCGGCCATCTTTCAGAATGTCCCTAAGAACCTTTTCAACCGATGGAGAGAGGTGTGTTCGTTGGAATGAAGAGAAACATTGACGATCATAAAACCATGTTTGCAACAATCTTCGTATTGACTCAAGGAGAGGAATAATAGGTAACTCACGTTCATCAATCAAGCGAGAATTCAAGCTTTCAAATATATTTGTAGTCATCATTGAATATCTTTTCCAAACAAAAAATGCCCTTGCCCATTTAGAACAACTAATCTCTTCTAACTCTGACCTAATTGAAGGAACTATAGACTCTAACTGTCTCATGTAATACTCGTACTCAATAACCGTGTAAGCCTTCGCACACCTCATGAAAATCTTATCCATTGGTTTGGACTTGTGCTTGATTTTCAAATTTTTTAACAAATGAAATGCACATATGTCGTGTTCTGCAGAGTCATAAACATCAAAAACACCTTTCGGAATGCTACTATGCCTGTCAGATATAATCACTAATTGATCCGGTTCCCCCAAAGCCGATTTAAGATTACGAAAGAACCAATTATATGAAGCATCGTTTTCTGAATCTACTATAGAAAACGCTAACAGAACAATCTGAGAATTCCCATCCAATGTACAGGCAGAAATTAGAGTCCCAACAAATTTGCTCTTTAAAAACGTACCATCAACTGATATGACCGGAAAACAATATTTCCATGCATCAATGGATGCAAAGAGCGACATGAAAAATTATTTGAACCTTCCATCTGAAGGGAATAAAAGTCCCCACGCAGTGGAAGCGCATTGATTGGACCTTACGCCGTATATTAATTAACATTAAAATACCGTTACGATAACTGAAACAAAACTTTAAACAACCTTTAAAGCCGATGTAAAATTGGTTTAAACATGCTAAAATAAATCTAAATTTATTTTTAATACTTTTCTAAAGAAAAGAGGAAGAACCGTTACAAACCTTCGTTGAAGACTTGACCGTTCTTCGCCAACGACGCTCCACGAACGAAAACGCAGCAGCCGCCTTTGTTTTTCTTCGCTGGAAATTTCTTCTTTGATTGACACAATCACCACAGAGGTTACACCGGTATGTCTCTAAGTCTAGGAGGTAAAAGACTTGTGGGAGTCCTTCTCTAAGAGGGAGGCTAGAGAGAATTCTAGGTCTTGTCTTTCAAGAGTGTCAAGTGTCATGACCAATTAGGTCTAGTGTTCTATTTATAGAAGAGAGACCATGAATAAAATATTCAATTAAATCAATCTTTTCCATAATTGATTCAATTTTATTCCTTAATTAATCAATCATGATCAATCAATTCCATAATTGATTAATCTTTTCCACAAATGACTAATTACTTCCATAAGTGATTAGATCATTTCCATAAATGATTAATCACTTCCTTAAGTGATTAATTATTTTCTTAATTGATTAATTCCCGGTTAATGAATTCTTTAATTAATTAACCACCAATTAAATATCCCGACCTAGAATTAATTAATTTGCCCAAACACATTTTAGGCCTTAAAATTAATTAATTCATTATTTTGAACTCTTTCAAACTTCCATAAATTTATATTTGAACTTTTCAAATATTAATTTCTCTCATAATAATATATCAATATATAGTATATTTGTTTCCCTTAATAAATTGAACATTTTCAATTTACTTGTATTACTTAGTTGCCTCAAATTACTTTACGAGCTACCAGTGGGACCTAATGGACCTGCAGATCAGAAGCTCCAACGATGTGAGATTAATTGGTCAAACTCATTAACCACATTAATCAATATTCGTTAACTGTGTGTACATTCCACTATAGACTCACAGTTGCACTCTTCTCACTGCAGACATATTTTCTGTGTCCACGGATCTAGACCAATATTGACTAGTTAGTCCTTCACGAGTGTCCGTAACACCAGCTGGGTCAAATTATCGTTTTACCCCTGGGTTACCTCTATTTCCTTAAGTACCAATTCTCCTCTAATGAACAACCTGTTTGTGGTCCAACCATCAAACAGAAAACCTTCTCGTGCCATTGAGAGGGTAGAGCCCTTTGTTCAAGACTCGGAGTAACCACTTAAGGGAACACTCATTTGCTTCCCTAAAGTCGGGAAGGAGTGAATTCCATCTTGTACGATTATGTTCCCAGCTCCCCATTCGGTCGTGTCCCCAAAGTGGTAGGCTTATTGAGTCGGCGTATTGGCCACTCTCACCCATACAAATCAAAGGACAATCTCTCATGAGCAGGAGTCCATAATCAACTCAGGATTAAGACTAAGTTGTCTAGGTCGTCCTAGTGAAATAGAAAACCAATTAGTTAACGGTGTTATAACCAGTGGTTACTATTTCGCGGTCCGGTCTTATGCAAACTCATTGCATAGGATACCCCCACTCGCATGTCTCCTACACGAATGCGTTGGATCGCAGCGTTTGTATCAAATACAAAGTTTGTCGTATCCATAGTGTCACCAGGATAAGGCACCCAGTCTTATCCCTATACTATAGACCCTTTAGGCTGTTTCTTGAACAATGATCCCATATGTCACTACATATAGTTCAAGACTCATATTACAACCTTGGATGTCTAGTTTATTGGATTAGGGTTATTATTAGGCAAAGACAAATATAAAATAACTAATAACAATTAATGGAAAAAAATATATCAATATTATTTCATTAATATCCGGTCAACGGTTACATTCACTATCTACGAGTTTTAGGGCATAAAACCCAACACCATCATCATCAAGATCATACGCTGTATATGTTCCTAGACATAATACAAAGGAATAAGTGGGGGATGTGAAGTGAAAATACATTGTAATTATTTTTGTAAAAATCTAATATATAATGATTAAAATCACGCACCTGGGTTCTTTTCGATCAATGACGCAGAAAATATTGGAATAAGGGCATACGACTCTTCGGCAGACCCCCTAATAGATTTCAATGCAAGATCACGAGCCCTCCAAGCTTTATCATAACTAATGTTAACTCCGTGCTTTTTTCTCATATACAGGATAATGCCACGAGGACGACACTTTGTCTTGTCATCAGAGTTAATCATCGACTTAACAATCTCGCATACAATAAAAGCAGTGGCCTGTCTATGGTCATTTTTTGCAACATCGAGACAACATTAATGTTTGTCGACAAACTTACGAACGACCCAAAGTTCACCATTCCGGAAGCGGGAACATCTAACATACCAATCGCAGAAAGGTTCCTTGCACCTAACAACTATTTGTTTGCTATTTGACTTCACAGTCCTAAATTGAAAACTATGTTTCAGAGCAAATAGATATAGAACTTTCTTCACATCAAACTTTGATTGGTACACATACCCCTCTTCCAAAGGTAGATTTACTACTAAGGAATCAATTTCAGTGGAATCAATGAACTTCATTTTTTGTTTTTTCTGGGAGATAATGAGAGACGTATCTGGATTCTGTTGCATACACACTGTATTTGTAGACTCACGCTGGACAAAATCCACTATGATGCTAAATTCATTGATGTTGTTGTTGGATATAGAAAACAAGAACCAGGCAACGTCTCTATCCTCACAAAGCCTAAGTACAGTGGGCTTACCAGAGATGTTTTTGTACAGAGAGATACAGTGAATTTTCCCACTATTCTGAGATGAGAGCTTACTTTCAATGCAATTGACGAGTTGTTCGAATGTACAATTAGAATCTACGCACATTGTTGACGTCTTGAATCCAGTGTATTGATAGCAACTATCCCACACACCATCGTACCATAAAGAAATCGTAATGGAAGACATCTAGTTCTGGGAAGAAAAGGAAGGAAAATTATCAAGGACAAAACCAATGAAATTTTAAGAAAGTGAATACATTCAGGAAAGCAATACCTATAAAAAGCAACATTTTCGGATATAAAGCAATACCTATGATCGTCCAACAGTGTTCAATAAACCTTGTCCGGATAGATGATGAAGAATGAAAAATGAGCCTGTAAAAATCTTCAACCCAGAATGTAGATGGAAGAGCGAAAAATTGCGCAAACAAAAAATTCTGGAAACTGGACTACAGATTGAAGAGAGAGAGAATTGAGGCTGTAACGAATCTTGGAAACGGGAATACAGATTGAAGAGAGAGAGAATTGAGGCTGTAACTGTTAGTTCCTTAATTCATGGGATTGTAAGTTACAGATTTTTTTTTTTTTTTAAATGAGATATACGACTGCAAAAAACTAGGAGAGATCGTGTGAGACACTTAAGGGTAAAAATGGTATTTCGTGTTACCCGAAAATAGGTCAGAAAATATGTTTTGCCCATTTTTCATTAGAAAATTCGGTTTGGCCATTTTTTAAAAGTACCCTGTAATTTTTTGTCATTCCTAAGGATTTCCCTAAA